>JAPVLO010000180.1:1200000-1800000 GCA_027257055.1 Cephalopachus bancanus
GAGTGAAACTGGACTCCACCTCTCACCATGTACAAAAACTAACTCAAGAGGGAGTAAAGGCTTAAGTACAAGCCCTGAAACTATAAGTATCCTAGAAGAAAACCTAGGATGAAAAACTGGACATCAGTCTAGACAGATACTTTATGACAGAGACCCCAAAAGCACATGCAACAAAAACAAAAATAGACAAATGGACTTAATTAAACTAAAAGCTTCTGCACAGGAAAGAAATGATCAACAGGGTGAACAGAAAACCTGGGAATGGGAGAAAATATTTGCAAGTTAAGCCTTGGACAAAGGACCAATATCCAGAATCTACAAGAAGCTCACACAACTTAACATCAAACAAACAACCCCATCAAAAAGTGGGCAAAGGACGTGATCAGACACCTCTCAAAACGGGGCACACAAGCAGCCAACAAACACATGAAAAAATACTCAATACCACTAACCATCAGATAAATGCGAATTAAAACCACCATAACATCTTACAGCAGCCAGAATGGCTGTCATCAAAAAGTCTGAGAACCACAGCTATCGGCACAGATGCAGAGGAAAGGGAATACGTGTCCACTGTTGGTGGGACTGTGAACCCGTTCACCCTCCATGGAAAACAGGATGGAGACTTCTTGAAGAAGCACAAGTAGAATGGCATCCAACCCAGCAATCCCACTACCAGGTACCCACCCAAAGGAAAAGAAATCATCATATAAAAAAGTCACCTGCCTCTGCATGTTCATTGCAGCACTACTGGCAATGCAAAGTCACAGAGCCAACTTAAGTGGCCATCAATGACCGACTGGATACAAAATGCGAAACACACACACACACACACACACACACACACCCATGGACTATTACGCGGCCATAAAAAAAGAATAAATCCTGTCCTTTGTGGCAACATGGATGGAGCTGGAGGTCATCATCTGAAGTGACTGACTCAGAAGCCGAAAACCAAGAATTCATGCCATGCAGGAGTTAAATGGCCACAAAGACAGAGATAGTAGACCCCGGGGACACTAAAGGGGGAGGGCTCAGAAGCCATACTTGGGGTACAGTGTTCACTACCCACAGAACAGGGACGCCTGAGGCCAGTCCCCGCCAGTACGCAACATGCACGTGTAAAAACACGCATTTGAACCTCCCAAACGTAGAATTTTTAAAAATTGTATTTAAAACAAAAAGAGGTGGTCGAGGTAAATGGGGCCATGGGGTGGGCCCCAGTCCAATGGGATCAGCATCCTCACAGAGGGCACTGGGCCACAGGGAGACACTGGGGACACCCCACCAGGGAGGGATGGCCGTACGTGGACACAGCCAGCGGGCAGTTGTGAGTGAAGGGGAGAGGGTGGAAAGGGCCAGGCCTTCCGAGACCATGATCCTGGATGTCCAGGCTCTGGAACTGGAGGACACACGCCTGCCGTTCAGGCTGCCTTGGCTGTGGGGCTCTGTTATGGCAGCCTAGCACTTGATGGTGGAAGAGCTACGTCACGTGGCTCTAGGCAGAGCCAGGCTCACCAAGGCACTCCGCGACACACTCTGAGCTTATGGAAGAGACATGAAACAGATGTGAGTCGCACTCCACGGGTGACCTAGGCTCAGCACAGTTCTGGTGAAACTGGCTCAGCATATGCAGAAGAGTGAAACTGGACCCTACCTCTCACCATGCACAAAAACTAACTCAAGATGGAGTAAAGGGTTAAATACAGCCCAGTTGCTGAGTAAACGGGTGGCAAATCCTCCTGCTTTCCAGGGAAGCCACCCCTTCCCACTTCCCACCTTTTCGAGGCTTTCTAGCCTGCCCTCACTGGCACCCCATCCCAGTCCCGGCTGTCCTTGGCATTTGGGACGCAGGTGGCATGAGCACAGCTTTTTTGTCACACCCTGCAGGTCCTGAGGCTCAGTCCGTCCTGCTTACTCTTTCCTCTCCCTAGCTTGCATGGGCCCCCCTGCTGTCCCCCACTGGCTCGCGAGTTCCACCCCTCGCCCTCTGTGCAGTACATCCTTGAGTTTCCACTTGAATTCTAAGGTGTCCATTTACTTCCTTCTCTACACGGTCTGCCTTTGCTGAGATGGGTTTTTGTGTGTCTGGCATGTTGCTGGCCGTCCTCTGAGGCAGTTCCAGGACGGCCATCTCACCATGTCGGGTCAGATCGTCCTGACACATCTGTCTTCTGGGTGTCGCTGTCCACTGACTGCCCCTTTTCATGCAATGTGAGATCTTTCCGGTCTTTGGCATGGCGAGCAAAGTCAACGGAACCCTGCCCTTCCTGGGTGAGAGGCTGAGAGACTGCGGACCTCTTCCAGGTTCTGTCTCAGCCAGCTCCCCAGAACCCTCACTGCCCAGCGGGGGAGGATGTCGACCCCCTGCTTTCTCTGACACCCAGGGGGCCCCTCACTGTGTGGGGGCAAGGCCAGGGCCCAGGGTCCACACCAGACTTCCCCGCAACCTCTCTGGGGGGCCATCACTGCTGGGTGGTGACTTCCCACCTGGCCCCTTGAACATTGTCCCTGAATGGACAGGGGAGGGGGCTGGAATTCCTGGCTCTCCATGTGGCCTCTGCGGTCAGAGGCGGGTTCTCATCGCCCCCTGGATGCAAGTCCCAGCCCCCTCGGCCCCTCCCCTCCACCTGGTGGAGGCAGGGAGTCCTGTCACAGCCCAGACTAGGTGGAGTGCAGATGGCGGCCTGGGTCTTCCTGGGTTTGGCTGAAGGAGGGCGGCTCCTGGCCCACACGCGCGGTCTTGCCAGGCTGCCCTCCCGGTCCCAGCTGGAGCTGGGCTTGCAGGAGTTCCTTTCGTCTACCAGGCCTAGTGGGTTTCTTGGTGTGCGGTTTCTCTTCAGGTCTGGGGTCTGTGGGCCAGGAGGAAACTCTGGGACTCGCTGCTGTGCCCGCCCTCAGCTCCCGCCCCAGCCTGCCTGTCTTCTCTCTAGTTTTCCGAGTCTTCTCGTGTCTGTCTCTATACACAGTGTCCGATGTTCCTGTCATCTGTATTTATCTCAATAACTCAAGCATCTCCATGAAAACACTCATGGAGTCGGTCCCTGGGCAGGACCCTGCTGGTGTGTGTGCTGGTCCCTCCCAAGGGCCTCCAGGTGCCCATCCTCCCTGCCCAGGTCCACCTATCGGGTCCTGGTGCTTGCTCCTGGGCGGGCCATGCTGTCGGATCCCAGCGGGAGGGCCAGTTCTCCACCCACGTGCCCCCCACTGGGAGCCTGCAACGTCCAGTCCCATTCTCCACATCAGCAGGTATCCCCGCACCAGCGCCCAGCGAGAGCAGGCCCGAGTTAGGTCAAGTGTCCCTGCATCAGCACCTGGCAAAAGCGGCCTGAGTCGGGTCAGAAGCCCCCGCACCAGCGCCCAGCGAGAGGTGGCCTGAGTCGGGTCTCCCGGTGACACGTGGTCGACCGGTCTTCCGATGGCCAGGCCCAGGTGCGCAGATCAGCTCCCGCCACAGCCCTGGGTGGGGCACAGGCAGACCCTCGCCGGGAAGACATGAAGGACACACGCTGCGGTACGGACAGCTCCCGCACCACGCGCCTGCCCTCTGTGGATGCTCCCTCCTGTAATCCTTCGCTCACTCTCAACTCCTCCCTCTGCTCTCTCTGTTCTCCACTTGCGAGCTATTTCTGAGCCCAGAGAGGAGCCTTGGAAACTCCCTGGCAGGCCACGACAGGGCTCTCGGCTCTGTCGCCCTTATTTGGAGCGTCTGTGGTGCCTCCTGCTGTGGCCTGGGAGATGCCCCCGCGGGGGCTAACCGAGCCCTTCCCGACATCAGTCTTGGCCATGACGTCCCCCTCACTGTGTCAGGGACTTCCCTCTCTCCCCCACAAGAAACAGCCTCTGCCCGGGAGGAGGAAGGAAGCAGCTTCCATGGCGGGAGGCCTGGGCCCAGGAGCTGCGTCCTGCGAGCGAGCGTCTGCCGTCTGCTCCTGCACTCTCAGGGCCCTGGGATTCCACGGCTTCCTGGCTGGAGAGAACTTGGATCTGCTGACCCAGGCAACACGGCCGTGACCAAGTCTCCAGGCCACTCGTCATGCGCAGGGGCCACAGTGGGAGGGAAGCCAGGAGCCACGTCCTCCCTGGGTGGGAGACACCACGGGCACCAAAGATGGCATCTTGACGTGTTGCGTGGCAATGGACCCGCTGGTGGGTCCCGGTGGGCAGGTGAGGGTCCAGAGCCCACCCGAGGACCAGCACAAAGTCTCTCCTTCCTCCTCCTCCCCTTCTCCCCGCCTGAGGCCACACTCAGCTCTCGGGCCAAGTGGTTGCTGGGACCGGCATCTGACTGCTGCAGGCCCAGCGCCTTTCAGCCCATTTTACAGACAGGCCCACTGAGGCTCAGTGAGGCTCAGCCCACAGCAGAGGCCCCTGGGGTGTGCCGAGCCTATCACCTCATCATGGAATCTCGAGGTCACCTCCTGCCCGTTTCCCTGTAGGTCTGGCCTCCTCGGGAGAGAAGGGCTGGAATTCCACTGAGACCTCTGGGGTGGCGCATAAGGCCCTGTCCTTCACCCAGGAAGGAGCTGTGAGGGCCGCTGGGGCCACTGAGGCAGACGTGGGTCTGGGCCTCGCTCCCCGACGTGGAGCCCCAGGCTCTCTTGCTCCGGCCACTCACAGAGACCCATCAGCAGCAGCTGGCCAGGCCCACACCAGCACCTGGCACGGGAATTTGAAGCCTCCTTCCAGGGCCAGCTGGCTGTGCCCCTCAAAACCGTGGGTCTGGGTTTGGCTGGCGGGGGATGAGCTGTGTTTGCTCCTGGCTGCCAGCAGGCAGGCGGCCCTGGGTCCCAGACATTGGACACACGTATCCCGGGTGGGGGGCGTGCACGACACCCCGTCTCTCGGCACTGCAGGCACAGAGGACTGTGACCCACATGGGTCTTGCTGGGATCCTCGGGGACATCTCCCTCAGGCGAGGGATGTGCAGGGGACGAGGCTGGCATCCTTGTGTGCCGTGGGCAGCACCTGGTGAGGGGCGATGCCTGCTTCTTCTGGGAGTGGACGCTGGCGGGTCCTGCTTCCCCCACACGCGTGTGGCTTGTTGCTCTCCCCGGGTTCTGACAGCAAAGGCCCTGCCTGCCCAGCAAAGGTCCCAAGCACCGTGCGGCCCCAAGGCAGGAAGGGACGGCTGCACCACACTTTAAAATCGCCTAGCAGCCACCCGAGCGGAGACAAGCGACCCGCACCATCGTTCCAGCGAGGTCCCCTGAGGGCCGCTGGCTAGGGCCGGCTCCCTCCTGAAGGCCACCTCCCTGTGTCATGTGTGGGTCTCCTTAGACACTTCTCAAAGCAAATTCCTGGGCTGAGGGGTGTTGGGTTACACCCGGCTCATGTTTCTGCCTTCAGGAAAGCGATGACTGTCCGCTCCTCATGGCCCCCCATCCTGCCCTCCACGTGTACCCTGAGTGCTCCGCCTTGGTGGGCCCACCCTGGGGACGGGGCAAGGGTCGAGGTGGCACTCAGGCATGGGAACTCCGCTGCAGCCAAAGGCAGGCTCTGGAAGGGACAAAAGGTCTCCCACGGGCAGAGAGAAGGCTTCTCTCCAGCTAGAGACAGAATGAATGAATGAGTGAATGAATGAGTGAATGAACAATGAATAGTGGGGAAGGCGAGTTCATTCATCATTTCAGTAATTAGACGGGTTATGAGATGCTGCCTGGCTGGAGGTGGATCAGAGACGTCGGTGGGCTCCCCAGAGACACACAGCTGCTTGTGCCCCAAGGGAAGCCTCTCACACTTCCAAGTCCCCACCCAGGGTCTCACCCCACCCTCTGAGTATCCCCAAGGCCCTGGCTCTGGCTCTGGGGCCCCGCTCCACCCTGGGAGCTCCTCCTAGCCCAGCCACATCTCTGCCACCAGACTGGCCTGTGTGTGTCCCTCTCATCTGCCCCCAAGGCAGCCACTTACTTCTGTGAGGTGGAACCTTCCCCAGCCCCCTAGGGCCCTGGTGGGGGACGCAGCCCTGACTCCTCATGGAGCTTGGTGCAGGTGCTGTCCCACGGGTCACAGGGACAGGTTTACCATGGCCAGCCAGAGGCACAAGGAGGGGTGGGGAGTGGCACAGGCCCTCATGCTCCTGCCTGGAGGCAGGGCGGGCCGCACGGTGCAGGCAACCCAGGTGCAGCCAAAGGGGCCCTTGTTCCAACACTTTGGAGGTGGCCATGGCCACAGCACAGGCCCTGTGCATGCCCAAGAGCCCTGCTCTGCCCAGGGACAGGCTTGAGACCACAAGGATGTAGAGTGACAGTTCACTCCTAACAGGAACAAAATGCCACGGTGTGCCGGGCGTGGCTCCCACTTGGGAAAGGCTTCCACAGAGGGGTCACTGGGCACAGAAGGGGCAACTTGCCTGAGGCCACACAGCTCTCAAGAGGCAGGTCTTGGGATTGAACTTGGGTGCTCTGGGGCCAGAACTTGTGCCCTCACCACCACATGGGCTACAAGGCCCGAGGCAGCCTGCCCATCAAATCCAGGGGACCCTGGGCCTTGGCCAAAGCCAGTAGGCAGGGCCGTGGGCTGTCCCGTGGCAGCATGTTTTTCGGAGGCAAAGGCAGAGGCTGGCTCAGAGCCCCTGGGAGTGCGGAGGCTGGGCCCGCAGTGGAGGAGGGCTCTGGACGGAGCTCTGGAAACCTGGCCAGGAAGCCTGGGCTCCACTGGGTCTGGGGAAACCACAGAAGCCATGAGTGGCCCGTGGGTTTCCATCTGCCCTGGGAACGATCCTTCCCTTGCTGGAGTCTGCTGGGGCCTGCAGCTGGGCCTGGGGGCAGGGCTGGAGGCTGAGCGTGGGACTGGGGGAGGCTCTGGCCTCACTCTGCGCCGGAAGAGGGAAGAGTATCAGGCTCCTGCCACCTCCTCCGTCCCCAGAGGCACGGAGGCCAGGAAATGGCTTTCTGGGGACAGGAGACACAGTTTTGGCCTCACCCACTGGGGCCTTTCTGAGGACCCTTGGCCCCGTGGGACACCCAGGGCTTTCGGCCCACCCTGCCCAGCGCCCATCGGAACACCATGCTTGCCCCAAGCCTCAGCGTTCCCACCTGCAGAATGGGGACATAGCGTCCCCTGGGTGTTTCCAGGATGGCTTCCCCCACCTGACTCCTGCCTGGGTCGCACAGCTGGTCTGAGGCCACAGTGAAGTTAGGCCCAGGAAAGCCTACAAGGACAGAGATGTGTTATCAACACGGGTGTCTTCTGTTCCGGGGTGAACCAGACATCCCAAGAACCCTGGGCGTTGCAGCTCCACACAGCGTGACGTCATGGGAAGTGCACCGGCTGCCAGGGCTGCTAGGCTCTGTGTGGACCTGGTGGAGGGTGTCCAGAGGAAGACCCTCGTCCTTCTGCCGGCCTGGCCCCAAGGCCTCTGAGGACTGGCCGGACCCTCACGACAGCCTGCCGGTGGGTCCTGTGTCCTGGGGCTATAGGGGAGTTCACAGCGGTTCCAAGTACAGACTTAGGAGCCAGAACCCAAGGTCACGTCCTGACACTGCTGCTGGCTGTGCAATGCTGGACAGGCTTCTTACCCATCTGGGCCTTAGCTTCCTCATCGACAAAACGGGAACCGACATAAAGTCCATCTCAGGGCCCTTGTGAGCCTTGGAGGAATCGGTTCAGTGCTGCATTCATGTTGCTTGCGATTACATCATGCCTGGGCTTTCTAAACAACACTGCAGGTGTCATCCAGGTGTGACGGGGACACCACTGGGCAGTGGACCCCACATGCAGGTGGGAGAACTGAGGCTGCTCCAAGGTAACCCCAGACATCCAGCCTCCAGCCCCATTCTGACTCTGGCCTCGGCGGGCTGCACTTGGACAGCTTCCCGCCATGAAGGGAAGTATTCCCCAAGGTTCCCACAGCTAGGCCGCCTTCAGTGATGTCCTCCCCCCCAGCCCGAGGCCTAGCCCTCTGTGTTCACCCAGGCAGCCCTGGCTCCCGGCCCACGGGCTGCAGCCACACTCTGTCCTCTCGCTCACTTCATCAGTCAATTGACTTTGGACCCGGGAAAGGGCCTCTCCCTGCCTGTTCTAATCCCGTGGCTGCAGGGGGTAGAGCTGAGGGAAGAGGGGAGAGGCTGTGCGCCAGGCGAAGGGCGGAAGGAGGTAGCCACGTGGCCCGTGGTCCGCCCTGCCCCACCCCCATCTGCCCCTCCCTCCCACCCGCAGGGCCACCACACACTATTTCCACCCACGTGCACACTTGTGGGGGGCTAGGAAGTTCCGCTCATCCCAGTGCTCCATCAGACTGGCGAGCTGGGACCCCAGATCCAAACACGAGTGCCTGGGATTGGGGATGGGGATGGCATGTCTCAGAAGGGACAGCCTCGAGCCCGGGGCGCCTCCAAGGGCAGGCGGGTGTCAGGTTGTGCCTGGGAGATGGGTGTGGACAGCTGGAAGGGTCCCATGTGCTGTGGCCACACTTTTCTACGTGACCCCATCTCAGGCTGCCCAGAAGGGCTCTGGGGAAGGCCCCAGGGATGCAGAGAAGGCCCCATGGCTGGAAGCAGAGGACCCACCAGGCTCTGGGCCTGGAGCTCCAGGCCCGCAGTCCATCAGCCTTGCACCCCTGTGCCCCCAGGACGCCCCTCCCATGGGACTCCATTGCCTATGGGCTGGTGGTCCCCAAAGGGGCTCTGGGAAGGACAGGACATAAGAGTGGGGTTGGTGCAGGGGTTCCCTCGGGCCACACACGGCAGGGCTGCAGTGAGACAGTCCCAGGAGGAGAAGCTGTTGACAGTTTCACGAACATGACCTCAGCCTGGCCATCATGGATGCGGCTTCCCAGCAGACGTGTTCTTGGGCTAGAGTCTCCCAAAACACAAGGGGCTTGGAGCGGGTGCTGGCAACCTTCCCATTAAACACTACTCAGCCAGGAGACGGTGACAGGGACCCGCTCTCCAGTGCTGGAGTCCTAGGCTTAGAGTCGTGAGTTGCAAGTCAACCAAGATCTCCCTTGCGGTGAAAGTCTACCTGTAAATCTAGAAGGAACAGTGGGATGAGAAGGTCCCTTGGCAACCATCATCATCCTAATAGTTTCAAGCAAGAATCACCCCTGGAGCCAGTGGGCGAAAGCTTGAGGGAAAACAGGGTGGCGGCTTGGCCTCAGAACTCCTCCCACAGACAGCTGTTAACCACAGAGGGTGAATGCGCAGCTTTGCGGTGAAGAAGCCAGAAGCCTGCCAGATGCCACCTTAGCTAGGTAAGCAAAGCTCACATCACCAGCCACAGGGCAAAGAGGACACCATGCACAGGGAAGGACATACCCTTGAGGTGCGTACAAGGTGGACCCCAAAAAACCTGGAGTTCATTTACAAAAAATTGTGTCTATTCGCATGTTTAAACGTCAGTCTCCTTCGAAGGCCTCTCCACTGGAAGCAATACACCTATTGAGATGCTTTGCCCACTGCTCAAAACAGGTTTTGAACTTGTCCATTTTGATGCCTTTGAGTCCTTCTGCTGTTTTTTTTTTCCTCACCTCTTTCACATCGGCAAAATGTTTCCCTTTGAGGACTTTTGTATTCAGGGAAGCGGAAGAAAAAAGAGTCACCCCAGGCGAGACTGGGGTCATGCTGTTTTTGATCCAAAACTGCTGAACGCTCAGCGCGCTGTGGGCAGGTGCGTTGTCGCGGTGGAGGAGCCAGTCACGTGTCCGCCACAACTTGGGACACGTCTTCCGCAAATCCTGACTTGACCTCCTCAGAGCCTCCAGATAAAAACCTGGGTCGACCGTTTGATCAGTTCCAAGAGTACTACCAAGGGCCCGCCCTCTGGAAGATGTTTTCATCTTTTCGGGGTCCCCCTTGTGTAACCCAAGTCTGATCACCAGGAAATGCCAGAGAGCCCCAAACCGAGGGGCCTTGCACGGAAATAACGAGTCACTCTTTACAAAAAGGTCGACATCGTGAAATAGAGACCGGAAGCCTGCCCAGGTTAAAAGGTCCCAAAGGGACATCATTACCGGACACACCCCAGGTCCCGGGCCCATCCCGGGAGAAATGGGAGTGAGGCCTGTGGGTCAGAGGACAGTGCTGCACCTCTGTCATTTTCCTGACTGCGATCCTTGTCTTGTGCTTATGAGGAAAAGTCTCTCTTTTAAAGGAATACACTGTGATGACTTATCAGTCAAAGGACATCATTCTGGCAGCTTACTCTCAGAGGAGCATGGTGCCTCACACCTGTAGTCCCAGCTACTGGGGAGGCTGACGGGAAAGGATTGCCTGGGCCCAGCAGGCTGAGGTTGCAGTGGCAGTGATTGTGTCACTGCATTTCAGCCTGGGTGACGGAGTGAGACCTGACTCAAAATATGTATACATAAATATGCGAGGGAGGGCAAAATGTGGCCACCGGGCAGTCTGGGTGGAGGGCAGGGTATTCTCTGGGTCACTCCTGCAACTTTTCTGTGAGTCTGGAAAAAAGACAGAATCAAAAGTTTTGGGAAATGAGTAGGATTTGGTTAAAAGGGAAGAAGTGGAGAGCCCCTCCTGGAGGGAATGCTGGGGCCAGCAGTGGCTTGGGGACCTTTCTCTTTCGAAGGCACCAGGGAGAGCAAAGTGAGACAGTGACATGGACCCCAGAGGGTCAGGTGCACCTTGCGGGGGCAAGCACAGAGCCCACCACACGTGGGACACCAGAGACAGAGTCCATGTGGACTCAAGGGTCTGGGCCCTGTCTGAGGGTGGCCGGACCCTCCCACACCCAGGGACGCCCATGTACCTACTCCCACCTGCAGGGCAGGTCTCCTAGGGCAGGTCCCCCGTGTCCAGAGGGGGCCTGTGGGCCCACCTGAGGGCCTGGCCTCTGTGGCAGGGAAAGGAGGGACTTTTGCTATTTTGTGGACACCAAGAGGGTGCAGTGGGCGCCCTCGGCTGAGCCCCGCTCAGCGCTCAGGCTCCAGCATTCCTTGGCAGGAATGTGCTATCTCACAAAGGCCCTTAGGGCTTTAAACATACTTTGTTATTTTCAGCAGTACAAGATAAAAAAGTCATTTTATGTCAAACACAGCATTTAGATTGATGTGTTACTGGGAGTGCGCTGGAAGGTTCGTGCTCAGCACGGTCTTTAAGAACATTCATGAACGCAGGCAGACTGTGACCCTCCGAGCACCCAGTGAGCACGCCTCTTCGTCTGTCATTAACAAGGCACAGAACAGAAGCATGTTTTCCGCAAAGGCATTTCCAAAGGATGTGTTGCCACTACATGGCAGCTTTGGCGCCCGATACGAAGATGCTGCCAGCTGCGGGCAACATGAGTGCAGCACGCTGTGTGAGAGAGACAGGGTCAGGAGCCAATGGTGGGCCACTCCAGAATTCTGGAATCGTATGGGTTTAAAAAAAAAAGGCCCATGCGGTGGCTCACGCCTGTCATACCAGCACTTTGGGAGAACTGCTCGAACCCAGGAGTTTTGAGACCAGTCTGGGCAATGTAACAAGACCTCGTCTCTACAAAAAAATTTAAAAACTTAACCGGGTATGGTGGCATGCGCCTGTAGTCCCAGCTACTCAGGAGGCTGAGGCAGAAGGATTGCCTGAGCCCAGGAGGTCGAGGCTGCAGTGAGCCAGGATCGTGCACAGGGGGTGTGTCAGAGTGAAGCCTTGTCTCGAAAATAAATAATTACATTAAAACCGCCCTGATGGTGACGCTCACAGAACTGTAAGGCCACAGAACCCAGGAGGTGGGAGGAGCTGTGGAGACAGGGTGACCACCTGTCCAGGTGGACGGTGGGGCTGACCTGTCCTTCTGCTTCAAGTCTCAGACGCCAGCAGCTCTCAGATGTCTAATGGGCTTATTTCTGGGTCTGGTGGGGAGGCCTGAGGGAGGTGCAGTATCCACAGAGCTGGGCAGGGAGCCATCAAGGCAGAGAGGGGCGGGGAGGGTCGAGGCCCTGACTGGACAGCCTTCTGAATTTCAGGGCTACCACTGGTCCACTTGTCTGCTTCCCCAGCAACTGTTCTCTGGGCACCTGCCCCATGCCAGCTGTGCGCTTGAACTGGAGGACATGACTGGGGCCATGCTCACAGCAGCCCTGCCCCGTGGAGCCATCGCCCAGTAGGAGATGCGGGCGATAGACACACCCCTGTGTGGACGACGGCACGCGGGAGCAGAGGTGTGGGCGAGGGTGAAAGACTGGAAGGCTGGCACCTGGGGGCATTCCGGTAGATTGCATGGTCAGAACAGGAGTCCCTGGGAAGGGGACACAATGCAAAGGCATGAGGGCAGGAAGGCAGCCACATGAGCATCTGGGAGAGGTGCACGTTAGGTGCTGGGAACAGCACGTGCAAAGGCCCTGAGGTGGAGTCACTGGTGTCCAGACCCCGAGGAGGCAGGGAGGCTGGAGGCAGAGAGTGAGGGGAGGCAGATGATGAGGTCAGAAGCGATGGGGCCAGATCATCTGGGCCCCGCAGGCCCTGGCAGGATGGGGCCCTAATTCTACAGGCAACGGGGCCCACTGGAGGGTTGTGAGTGAAGAAACGCCTTTTAAAAGGGAGAGGTGAAGTTCCAGGAGAGGCCCCAGCAAGGTCTTGGCACGCAAAGGGTGGGGAATCCGGATCTGCCCTGAAAGGGGACCAGCAGGAACCACGGATGGTTCCCCAGTGAGTGAAGCTTGGGCCGAGGTCAAGGGCGCCCGTGTGGCCCGCAGCACAGTCACGCGGGAAGGAAAGCGCTGTGTCCGGAGAGGGGAGGTGGGTGGGGCAGGAGCGGGCAGTCAGAAGCTCGACTTGGAGATGCGGCTCTGGGGCGTGTGCTCAACACCCGTGCAGGATGGCAAGGAGGTGGGGGCCCGGGTCCAAGCCCAGAGGCAGTCTCCACCTAGGCTCACAGGGGCCCACTCTCTCGGGTGCAACGAGAGGTGCGTCTCCACAGCCGGCTAAGTTTTGTCTCTAATCGCGTGAACATTTAGCGTGGCTCCAGGGCAGAACTGCAGAGGCCGGGGTTCAGGCCACTGGCGCCTGTGGCCCCCGTCCTGCGAGAAGCCGCTGGCTGGGTCCTCTGGTCAACCCCCACCCGTGGTCTTGAGGCATGACTTCTCCGCCTTGCTTTCTTCAGTCAATATGAATACGGTTCATTTCTTTCTGCTTTTGAATTTTAGGGATGGCCTGTCTTCATTTGGATGCGTTTTTGTTTCTCAAATTTCTGCCCCAAGGAGGCTCAGTTCTGCCTTCTAGCCAGGACCACCGCCCTGGGCGAGGAGCAAACGCCCCGGGAATCCCACAAGTCGCGGTCTGTAGGGATGGCTCGTCCCATCCCAAACGTTGCGTGCTCCTGCCTCGTGGTGACAGAGCGGGGCCTGTCGGACACAGGAGGTCCAGGCCACAGTCTGGCTCCACCCACGGAACATGCCTCCGACCCAGGGCGCGTGCAGCTCTTGCTGCCAAATGGGGCCCCTGGACACAATGGTCTCCATGGCCTTGGAGTGGACACTGTGGGCCACATGCGGGGGCTTCCCCAGCCCACTCCCGGCTGAGCCACGGAACCAGCCGACTTCTCATGGAAGGAGGGACAGATAAGACCTCCCCCACAGCTCCCTGCACGACGGGCACAGGCTGCTGAGTGGCAGGGGCACGCAGGGGACCTAGGGCAGGGCCAAAACAGGCACACGGGCTCTGCCAACTGCAGGCCATCTCTTGTGCCCGTGGTCCCCAGGAGACATGGAGCCCAGTGGGGGAGGGCCCCAGGGCCTGGTATTCCCACGAGTGTGATGCGAGGGGGGAGCCCTGAGCTTGGAGGTCCAGGGCAGGTGTGTTGCCCGCGGGCAAGCCAGGGTGGCCTTGACAGTGTCGTGACCATCTGTAGGACCCAGGGTCCCCTGGTGCCTCGGGGTCCCTCTAGGAGGCATGAACCTGGACATGGGGCAGAGGGGGCCAGCCCTCCCTACCCCAAGATGCCGGCCCGGGTGGGCATGCGGGGGTGGGTACTAAAAATGGCTCCCATCTGACTCATTTGCCAGAACCTGACAGGGCTGCCTGCTGGGGGGCTGCCCGTCCCACTTTGTCTATCTTTAGCAGGCAAGCTCCTCCTTTGTCTATCTTTAATGAGGCAAGTTCCTCCTGCATCTTGGGTGCAGCTCTGTCTCACGGGCTCTGGCGACAGAACGGCAGTGACAGCCCCTCAGGACTGGGCTGTGTGAGGGTCCCGGAGACAGCGTCATTGCAGGATGGGGCAAATGAGACCATGGTCGCTCAGGGAGCCAGGGACGGTGACCATCGTGGCAGGGCACGGGCCCACGCCCAGCTCTGTGACGCCCGCATGGACACGACCGAACACTCGGCCTGACACCTCCCACGTCCCCCCACCTCCGTGCCTCCTCATGTCCAGGAGTAAGCGCAGGGGCTCATGGCACATGGCTGTCACGTTCTGCAGCCTGCTGTGCACTGCGTACACACCGTCCGCACAGACCAACCACATGCGGGCTTCCACACAGAGACCCTGCTGAGTATGGCTGGCCTGTGAATGCTGAGCTCCTTAGGTGACACTCACGGGACATGCGTCTCCTCCACCGCGCAGCCTCCCCACGCTTGGGAACGGTAGGCGACAATGTCCCAGGTGGTGACGCTGGGGCCCTTCCAGACAGCGAGGTCACTGGCAGAAAGCTCAAGAAGTGAACAACATGGCCCTAAACAGACCAGGGGTCGCCTGTTGGCAGGGCGTCACCCTGCTCTACCTTGGCCGGGACCCCACAGCTGGGCCTTGTGAGTCCTTCACACCCACACACGTGACCACCACACAACGCCACGGGCTGCTTCTGGCTTATGTGGCTTCAGCACGCAGGCACATCTGCAGACACAGAGCCAGGAGTATGCTCTGGGAGGAGCCAGAACATGGCCTGGGCCAAGGCGGCAGAAGTGCTGGAGGCAGCAGCCAGGTGTGCCTGGCGCAGTTGACAAAAGTTGGACAGACACAGGCTTCATCTTTCCCAAAGAGGCTCCCACACTGGTGGTTTGGAAGAAAATGGGTAACCACGAATGGCTAGCACAGGCTCACACAGATCCATGTGGCCAGGATCGGACCACTGTGCCCTTTGAAAGGGTTCCTGGCTGGACATGTCTAGGAACCCGCAGACATGAAGACTGAAGCGTGGCCAGGCACAGCAGCTCACGCCCGCGGTCCCAGTTACTCCAGAGGCTGCAGTGGGAGCATCACTGGAGCCCAGCATGACTGAGCAAGACCACAAATCTAACACCAGATTGAAGGGGTGCTTCAAGGGGCTTGCCCTGCGCCCATGGCCGCCCTGAGTCGCAGCACTGGCCCTCGGCCTCCTCCAGGCTGGGTCCCACGGACGCTGGGTAGCCACCCTCACCTCTTCACACAAGTCCTGCCCTCCCTCAGCCTCCCTTCCCGGCCCCGCCCCCTCACAGGACACGCCACCCACTCTGCCATCATCTGCGCCTTGCTCTGGACCGGCTCATCATCTTCTACCAGGTGGGCCAACCCACCTGGGCGCCCGTCATCGCCCTCACAGCTCTGCAGAAGCTCAGCTTCCCGTCCTCCGGCCACGCCCCCTCCTGCATCCCCAGGTCATACCGCAGCCTCTTGCCGTCGGGGGGGCAGCCCGGCCCAGAGGTGGACACGTGGGGTGAACACCACCGCTCAGGCTGCGGTGGCAGCTCAGAGAATGGCTTCTCATGGGAAGCGTGGGGACACACCCCCTCTGAGACGCATTCTGGGTCTTCCCTGCCATCCAGGACCACAGGGCCACGGGAGGAGGGACACCTCTCCCCAACACCTTCCCAGCCCACAGAAACCCATTTCTCCTGGAGGCACGCTCCCTACTTCCTCCCTCCGGCAGGAACCCGGAAGACAGGAGCCACCTCGCCCAGCTGGCACCCACGACACTGTGAGCCGCGCCCTGGCCCAAGCAGGACATGGCCTGGTCAATTCTCTGGCTCCGTTTCCCCGACGGCTCTGATTCCTAAGCCAGCCTGCCCTTCTCCAGCCAGCCAGGCACCTGCCATCGACCGGGACAACAGGCATCCAGCACCAGGCCCACATCTACCCCAGGAGCACGGCTACCACCTCAGACCTCGCTCAGAGCTACGTGTGGAGGGAGGGATCAGAGACACGGTGGCCCTGTGCACGAAGGCGGCTGCCGGGTGAGGGCAGGCTTCTCTGAGTTTCCAGCAAGAGATGCCATCGGCTGCTCTGGGCTCCGAGAATGCTCTCTGCTCATTAGAGCACAGCATTGCTTCTAAGAAGAAACTCCCAATAGAGGAACACCCCACTTTAACTTCTCAGGCCCAGCATTTTGGTTTTTTATTTTTTCTGTATTTCCATCCAGAATAAATTTCTGCACATTCAAGAAAAAACAAGCCTAACCCCCTTCACGCAGGTGACCACACACAGCAATTAATGCTCTGCCCCTGGATTCTTCACTTGAACTACCTCGTGACACCTTTCCTTAAAAGCAGGTCTTTCTGAACATAAGACTATGCGTTCCTGGGGTGCCCGTCTTGGGGGCCCGTCTCCACCCGAGGCCACCTCGCTGGCCCTGCCTGGTCCCCGCTGCGGCGCAGGAGACAGCTGTGACCTAGGGGCGCTGGAACCTCCTAGGAACCCCGTCTCAAAGCACGCATCCAGTGAGGGGTATCTGAGGCCTGAACGGCCGCTCTGGGGCCGTGGAAAGAGCGTCTCTCCCATAGGGCAAGGCCTGTGTCCCCCCGCCCCAGGGCCCCAGCAGGATGCAGCCTCAGCTGGACTCTGCAGTAAGCCGGTCCCCGTGACATCGAGGGGAGAGCCACTGCCGCCTGGATGGGAACCCCTACCCAGCAGCCAACCCACGCCTACCCAGCCCACCTCGAAGGTGTCAGCGGGTGGCGGGAAAGACGGGCAGGGCCGGGGGCGCTGCGCACGGCCACACAGGGCAAGCGGCCGAGCCACGCGGTCTCCCTACCTGCGGTCGTTCCTCCGCCTCCGGAACAGCTTCTTGGTGTGTGCGATCTCCGCCTCATGGGGCAGCGGGTGGTAGCCCTGTGTTGAGAGGGGGGAAGGGGGGCCGTTAGTCACTTCTGGAGGTGAGCTGGTCCTGGGCCTGCACAGGCTGTGACAACGTTGGAGGCAGGAGGAGCCAGGAGTCTGGAGCGAACAGACTGGCCATCGAATCCAGACTGAAAAAGGGACATACTGGAGTTAACGGATCTCCCACCCAGCGGTGTCGCGCAGTTATGGGAACAAAGAACCAGAGGAATGGGGAACCCCAGAGGCCATCACGTCCAAGTCCTTGAGACAGTCAGAAGCCGGATGGGCCCGTCTGGGGTCCTGCAGGGAGTGGGTAACAGATCAGGGTTCCCAGCTGAATGTCCAGAACAGGCTGCAGCTCCAGCCTCCAGACACGGGGCGTGTCACTCCCGTCTTCTCTGGGCTGCTGTGAAGACCTGGTGCTGCCTGCAAAGCCTGAGCCCGCAGAGAAAGCCTGTCTCCTAACCCCACCTGGCGCCCGGGCCACCTTGGCCAGGACCCTGTTTCCTAACACAGCTTGCCTGGAGCGTGCAGGACATGGACCATGGGCTCAGAGCCTTCGACAATGTACGGGGCCCTGGAGACCCTAAGGATGTCTCTTGTGTCTTGGTGTCACGGCAGCGACCACACACATGTTTCCACTGAGGCTGGGGAGAGACATTCTTGGAACATGGGTGGGTCCCGGGACACCAGGAGGAGTCACCAAAGACACCAAGCTGAGGGCCACCCTCTTGTTACCACACCCTCCCTCGCACTTCCTGGTGGGCAAGTGCGCTCTGGGGGGCGTGGCAGAGAGCCCACACACACGCCCTCGGTGACAGGCAGCCCGGGTGGGGAAAGGCCCCTGGGCCCAGGCCCCTGGGACACCGAGGTCCAGGTGCCGACTCAGAGTCCGCAGCCTGAGTATGGCCCACATACACCCACAGGGGCTGGGGCACATGTGGGACGAGAGGGGCCTGGGGCCTGGTCGGCTGGAGAGCAGCCAGGAGGGTCCACTGGGCCCAGCCTCCACCGGGAGGCCGGGAGACCGAGGCACAGCGAGACCTGCGGGGAGTTGGGCTCTGCGGCTGGTGGCCCTGGCCCCTGAGGTAGGCCCTGCAGGCCTCCATATCTGGGACCCCGCAGAGGCCACACTGGCCTGTCCTACGGGGCTCAGCTGGGTTGTGCTGGGACTGTCCAGGTAGGCGCTTCCCAGAGGCTCATGGGACACACAGGGACCTTGGAGTTATGACCTCTTGGCCAACACTCTGAAGCTGCACTTTGACAAGAGTCCCTCCCGCCACTTCCAGCCTCCACAATTGGCCGGGAGGCATGAATGGGCCAGCCTCCGGCCCACAATGGGCCTCTGGGGCCCTGGAGGCGCCTTGTTCAATGGCTTCTCGAGGATGTTGCTTGTTTTCTTTAACAGGAAACACAAATGAGGAAACCACAGAGTCTCCCCTCCTGCCCCCACTCCCAGGTCACTCCAGGAACGCTGGGTGTGCCCCTGCAGACAAAGGACAGGAAGCCACGCTCCCTCTGCTGGGGCCTGCGTGGGAGCTTGTTCTGAGGCCGGGCAGAGGAAGCCACCGGCGCCAGGCCTGACACGTGCCCGGAGGTGCCAGCCTCCCCGGCTAGCCTCAGAGCTCGGACTCTGACCCACATCCAGCCTCCTCCATCAAGGACTGCAGCTGTGGGGGACTGACTTGCCCCCAGGACTCAGCATGGCCAATGCCAGGCTGTTGAGGGCCCCACGTGAAGCCACCATGCTGTCCCGTGTCTGCGCCACCAGAACAGCTCATCTCTGTGTCTGCGTGTGCACTGCCGGTGACGAGAAACCTGGAGCCTGTCACACCCTGGCTCTTCCTCTCGGGGGCCGT
The DNA here is from genome assembly GCA_027257055.1 of Cephalopachus bancanus. Classification (NCBI taxonomy): domain Eukaryota; kingdom Metazoa; phylum Chordata; class Mammalia; order Primates; family Tarsiidae; genus Cephalopachus; species Cephalopachus bancanus. The sequence continues at coordinate 1,218,804 of JAPVLO010000180.1, forward strand.
GGGGCTGAGCGTTTCCACATCTGCACAATGGAGGCAATCACAGCATCAGCCTTGGAGAATCCCAGCGAGGGTTACGTGAGTCCACGAATCAGTGAAGGACAGAGACTAAAGCCTGGAGCAAGGAAGCTCGGCGGCGGTCTTGGTGTCACCGTCACCACCACCATTACGGGAAGCTCAGGGACTATCACGGTGTCATCATCGCCACCAGCACAGGAAGTTCAGGGACTGCTCCAGCGTCATCGTCACCACTGACACAGGAAGCTTGGGGACTGTCTCAGTGTCATCGTCACCACCACCAACACAGAAAGTTCAGGGACTGTCTTGGCGTCACCGTCATCACCACCACCGTAGGAAGCGCAGGGACTATCTCAGTATCAAGTTTACCACCACCCAGGAAGATTAGTAACTGTCTCAGTGTCACTGTCGTTTACTCCTGAGGAAACAGCTGGCCTAAAACATTACCAGCGAGACAGGGCTGGAGAGGAGGCATGTACTAGCCCGGATCCCTGTGACAGGAGTGACCGACAAGGAACCTGATAGGGAGTGGAGCCAGCTCTGGTGGACCGGCCCCAGAGGTGACAGAACCCCTGAGCAGAGATGGGCCGCCCTGAGGCCGCTCACAGGTCTCGGCAGTCACTGAAGCTCAGCTCAGCTTCCAGCTCTGAGCTTTAAGAGCCCATGTGGACGTTGGTCTAGGGAGCCCCCGGATAAGGGAACCAGCCTAGCCTTGGGTTCCCAGCAGGTTTTCCGGGGTACCCCTCTGAGAAGGGCATTGCTTTGGCACCCCTGGACCACCAGGCCTCACGGCTCTCCTCGGCCCAGCAGGAGAACCTCCCTTGAGCTCTGAGACGGCCGCCAGGGGCTCTGTGTCATGTCCCACCGCTTTCCTGAGTTGGCCAGGAGGCAAGTAGGTTCGACACAGGAGCCACTCCAGGAAGGGGGATGATGACACTCCTTCCACAGGCAGTGCTGGCGAGAACATGGGAGGCACGTATGCATGTACATGCACACACACACTCCTGTTCTGCACTCAGGACTAGTGTGGGACACGGCACCAAGCACAAGGGGCTAAGGCTCAGGTTGCAAAACACCTGATACAAAATCAGCCCGTCCTGGGGCCAGCGGAGGCCGACATCCGTCGACCTGGTAGCGGGCACTTCCGAGGGATGAGGGGCAGACCCGCAGTACAAGAGCCCAGGATGTCAGCCCCAAAGAGTGAAAAACCCCAGCCTGGGCGTGCAGGGCTTTGTCCTGGGAGGAGACTTAGGTGAAAGGGGGGCGAGGCAGACACCAGTCGGGCATGCCTGGGGCGCTACAGCTGTGGGGCCGTGGCCAGAGTGACGTGGTCCCAGGCCACAGGCTCCCACCACCACCCACTGCACCTCCGCCACTCACCGTCCATGCTTCCGTCACTCACTGACCACGCCTCCACCACCCCCAGCCCACACCTCTGCCTCTACCACCCACCATCCACGCATCCACCTGTCCCACAAGTCTTGTCTCAGGCCCTGAGGACGCGGTACCAGAAAAAAGGCAAGAAGCTGGTACTCACAGAGCCCTCACGCTAGCGCGAGAGAGACAGCAGGTGCCCCTGTCATACTGTAAGGGGTGACGTTCACTGTGGCACAAGACTAGGCAGGGCAGGGGTATCTAAGGATGTGAGCCATTGGAGACAGGGCCCCTCCAGGCCCTGGAAGACCATCTCGGCTACAGCTACAAAGGCAAGGGTGGGTGTGGCTGGTCAGGGACGAGCATTCTGCTCAGGTGACACTTGACATACTGCTTACCCAGCCTCCACCCACCCTTGATCCTCCAGTCATTCCCCCTTGGTCCTCCCAGCAGACGCGGAGGCCCCTGAGGGGCAGTGTGTCAGAGAGTGCCAGGACAGAAGGCTCGAGGGGACACAAGTCCACGCATACCATGCCGTGGCAGACACTGGATGAGGAAGGGCCCAGGGCTGTCTCTTGGGAGCCAGGCCCAGGAAGGTCTCGCTGGTGCAGCACCTGGGTGGAGCCCTGTGGATGCAGCAGGCACCGGACAAGTCTGTGGGCTTCACTTGAGCAAATGTACAGTAAAAACACCAGAGGGCCGTAAGTTTCAGCATGCCCAGAAGGGGCCAGGACCGCCCCGACTCACTGAATGACCCAGAAGTGCCTGAAAGCCAGGCGCCTGCCAGAGGCGGCGGCACAAAGCCACGGCTGCAATGGAGCCACCGATGGATGGACAAGACGCAGACGTTGGGCCTTCCCGGTCTGGCTCACTGGCTAAAACGCACAGGTGACCCCTGCTGCCGACCGGGGCTGCCGGTGAAACCTGGCCTGAGGCTGCAGGGGCAGACAAGGGCCCTCTAATCCATGGACCCGGTGTGCGTGTTGCAGGGAGTCATGAGTGTGGGTGGCACCCGTGCGCACGAGTCACGTGGGGTGGCCCGCTCTGGGCATGTATTCCACCTGGAGGAGCCCAGGTGATGGACGAACTGTCAGGCACATGAAAGTCCGTGCGTGGAGAGGGCTTCACAGAGGAGGTGGCTTCCCAGCAGTTTCTGAAGACAGGGTACAGCGGGCAGGCAGATGGCTGGGAAGGACCCTTGAGGCACAGCTAGTGCGGCTGGATTAAGAGCCCCTCAGTGAGTCGCCAAGGCTAGGGCAGAGGACCGAGGCCACAGGAGGGCAGCCCGGAGGGCCCACAGGTCTGGGGCTGGGCAGGGCCTGAGACGCGTAGCTCCTTCATCTTCGTGAGCTTCCTTATCTGCCGAATGGGTCAGTGGGCACAAACACTGGTCTTTTTGGCCCGGGCAGGCTTCGAGCCCACGGAACCAGTGGGAAGGGCAGCAGCATCTGGTGGGGCCACCCTGCACACACAGGGGCCCAGGGGCCACTCACGCACGAGGCTGTTGGCCCACCCAGGGAGGGGAAGGTGGCTGGCCGGGGGTCGCACGCACCGATCTCCCGTGGCCCGCCCCGTCCAGCCAACAGAGCAGCCTGGGACCGCACAGCTCACAGTGGAAGGAAGAGCGGGTGGAGGGAGGCCTGGGCCGACCCGGCATTGTTCTCGGCCAGCAGAAAGCTTCCTCCACCACCGCCGCCGCTAGAAACTGGCCGCCCCCCTGAGAGTCAGCGTGTCCTGGGGCGCCCGCGGAGGGCCAGCCTGGGAGTCGGCGGTTCCTCGCGCCTGAGGCCACGCACGTAGGCCTGCCCTCCCCACCCCGCTGCTGCCCGGTGACAGAAGCAGGGCAAGCAAGAATGGCCAAGCCGGGCCACGCCTGGCCCCCGCCACTGGGAGGAGAGCGCAGCCCCACCAGGCCAAGGAAGGCCAGACGCCTCTCGCCTGGGCAGCACCTCTGCATCCTCCTGCCTGGTGCCTGCCACGGCCAAGGATGGAGGGGGATGTGCCGGCCCCGCGCGGCCTCCTCTGATGAGGCTGGGACCGAGTCTTGGCGCCTCACCAGATCAACCCCGAAAGGCCGCAGGCCAGCTTTGATGAGGCTGCGGCCCTGCGGCCTGGTTCACGGGGTGGGCATGTGAGGGAAGGGGAGCTGCCTCTGAGCATCCGTCCACAGGGCCACACGCGCTGCTGGGCCTGCGGGCAGCACTGGGCTCCGGTGCCAAGGTGGCCTCTTCACAGGCCCGAGCTTGCTCCCCAAAGCCCGGGCCGTGCAGCCATCCGTCCCCATGAGGGCCTTGGCCCGGTGAGGCCTCGAAGGAGGCTGTCTTCAGCCTAGCCTTACTCAAAACTGCTGTCCTGCCAGTGCTCCCTGCCTGTGCCGGCCTCAAGGCCACCCCCCGACTGATCACGCCTTCCGACACTCAGCAAGGGACTCTGGGTATAGTCTGGCCTAAAGCATGGACCAGGCGACCTTTCCAAGGGGAGGGGGAAAGTCCTGTTTTAGAAGCCCCAAGCCTGCCCCTAATGGAGGAACAAAAGTTCTTCCAGGCCCTGAGGGAGATCCCTGTGGGCCTCCAGGGGGAGGGCACGGCAACGGCCGGCACTGGCCCTTGGCTTCGGCCAGCACTGGCCTCCCAGCATGCATTTCTCTGCTCCTGCCAAGAACACCCGGCAAGTCCCTATTTGGTCACGTCCTGAGACCTCCGGGGCCTCCACCAACAGCCCTGGTCTCTCAGAGACACCCAGACTCCCACTCGCAGCAGCCTCCCCTCCCGAGCCAGGCTTGCTGGCCTCCCCGCCTGGACGCCAGACGTCTCTCTCCCCATAGGCCCACCTCCCCGGCCAACCCCGAGGCCAACCCAACGAGGCTCAGGCAAGGTCTGTCTCTTCCAGGAAGCAAACACAAGGAAAGCCATGAAAAGCCGGGGCCCCTCAAAAATGACCTGGAGCCAAGCCCCCCATAGAGCCAAGAGACCTCAGGGCTGAGTGTCTGGCTTCCCCAGGTCAGTTTCATGGTGGAAGTGAAACCGGAGCAGGGCCACGACGGAGGGATGGCAGGGCCCAGGCAGAGGAGAGGGAGGACACAGAAGGGAGAAGGCTGAGCATCTCCGGGCCACATTCCTGGCAGGCAGACAGTCCTCCTCAGGCCTGTCTTGGGGGCCCTGGAGTTCCTACCCTACTCCCCCCCCAAAGAGCCCACAGAAGCACCTGTTGTCTACTCCAAGACGGCTCCTGCTTGCCAGGCTGGCCAGCTGTGCCTGCTTCCATCGTAAGTGTGCCACGTCACAAGGCCACACCGCTATGCCGCTCCAGGAAGCCTTGCCACCATGCCACAAGGCATCACAGCGCCAGTCCTTGAGGCCACACCACGGAGCCACTCCATGAGGCCATTCTAATTCACAAGGCCACGCCGCCGTGCTACTTCATGAGGCCACACCACACCTCTGTAGAGTGTTTTTCAAGCTTACACATAACTGTCGTGACATGACCTTGATGCTTAGCACAGCCCTGCAGCCTAAGTGGAATGGACCTGCGGTCCGCACAGCATGTGGCGGGAACCTCGTTGCTATGTTACACAGTGTTGTGGGGGGGACTGAGGAGTGGGATGCTAGGATTCCTGCCCCCCGTGTTAACCTCAGGGCTTTTTGCTGCTGCTTTTCCAAATCAGAGTCGGCAAACATTTCTGTCAAGGGCCAGAGAATGAACACGGCGGGCTTTGCAGGCGACACAGTCCACAGGCCGCCACTCGATGCTACAGCCATAGCCGGGGCTCGTGAGCGGGAGGCTGTATCCTCGCGAAGCTTTACTTGCAGGAACCGCAGCCTGCCGTTCCCTGTAAGACTCCGGCAGAGTTCTGGGCGTTGAGGCATCATGGGGAGGCAGGCCCCCTGGGTCCCCGGAGGCCACCCCCACGGCCAGCCAGCCAGCCCGCCCTGCCTCCAGGCCCCGCTCCTGTGTTCCGCCCTGCCGGGAGGCAGCAAAAAGGTCCCCATGGGAACCCTGCCCAGGAATTTCCCCGGCTGTCAGCAACAGAAGTCTTCACCCCCAAATAATTCTTTCTCTAAAAAAAGACTCAAATAACAGACGCAAAAATAGGCTCGCCTCACAGCGCACGTTGCCCGCTCCCAGCGGGCCGGCTACCTGGGGCCCAGACAGGAAGCCGGGGCTCCGAGGGCTCCTGCCTCCCGCATTGTGTGGGCGCCTATTTTTGTCCTGAGGAGGAAGCGGAGGTGGCTGGGAGGCAGAGGGGCTGCTAGGTACGTGCCCTCCTGACGGCAGGACGGCCGCGGGAAACCTGTCGGATTGCTGTCGGATTGAAACAGTCACATTGCACGTCCTCCTCTTCCGAAGCTGCCAGTAGGGGCTTCTCTCTCTCTCTGTCTCCCTCTCTGTTTCTCTCTCTCTCTGTCTCTCTCTCCCTCTGTGTGTTTCCTTCTCTCTCCTCTCGCTCCCTCTCTCTGTCTCTCTCCCCCATTCTCCTCTCTCTGTGTCTCTCTCCCTCTCTGTCTCCCTCTCTCTCACTCTGTGTCTCTCTCCTCTCTCAGTCCCTCTCCCCCTCTCTCGGTCTGTCATCTGCCTCCCTCCCGCTCTCTCTCCCGCTCTCTCCTTCTGTGTCTCTCTCCCTCTCTGTCTCTCTCCCTCCCTCCTCCTTTCTCTCTCCCTTTTTCTTCTCCCCTTCTCTGTCCATTTTTGCTGCCTTCAGCAGGAGAGAGAAGAACAAGACCTCCACTTTCTTGTCTTGCTCATGAAGGGACCTGCGTCCACCCTCACCTGCCGCACGTGAGGCCTCCCCCAGAATCTCCCCCCTCCACCCCTCACAGCAGCGGTGGGGGTCCCCCCCGCCCCGGCCACAAGTAGGAACGATGTCACATGGGCAAGGCCTGGGTCTCCAGCTCTGCGGAGGTCTCCATCTGTGCAGCCACGAACATAGAATTCGGGGCGGCCCACGTGGACGGGGCTCAGACGGCAGCCACGAAGCTACCACTGCGGCCGAGGGTGCTGGGTGTGGGTCTCTGTGGGGCAGGTGCTGCCAGAGCCCGCGTGGCCGCTCACCCGTGTCTCAAGAGCCCCTGCTGGGGCACGGGGGCCGCTTCTGGGCAAGACTGACAAGTTGGATGCATGTGTGTGACGGCGCCGCCAGGGAGAAGCCACGGGATGGGTGGGGAGTACGAGAGGAAGCGGTGCTCACAGGCCTCCCCGAGATGGTGGCCTCCAACAGAGGCCCGGCCTCTTTCAACGAGGCCCGTGGCGGTGTGGCTCCATGCAACGGCAGGGAGATCAGGTGCCAGCACGTCATGGCTCCTGGGCCGGGGGCACCATGGTGCATGTGTTCACTGCCCAATTCCCACTGGAGGAACAGGGAGACATCCATGTCCCGTCCTGGGAGGCTGCCAGGTGGCGTTTAACTCAGGCCATCACGGCCACGTCATCGTCCGGTCCACACAGAGCTGCCAGGTTGTACTGGGGCCGGAATGAATGAAGTCAGTCGCACCTCCCACGGGACCACAGATGCCGTGGGGGGGCAGGGCTGCATGTGAGGCAACTGGTATCACAAGACTCTGCCTCTGCGCTCTCAGGGTACTTGAATAATCCTCACGCCTGTGAGTAGCGTCTCCTGGAAGCTTCCAGAAGACAACAGAGCCAACAAAGCCTCCAGGAGCAACCGAGTCGCGGCTGCCCACCTGGGGGGAGCGAGCCGCACCAGCGGCCTGGCCAGCGGCCCCATCACCACGGGGCGCCAATGCCCTCTGCTGGAGGAACGGGCCGGCAGCGCCTGCCTTTCTTTAAGCCTCCAGGAGAGCCCTGGGTGGGGGGGACCAGCTGTCACTGCGAGGTGGGGGGCAGTGACTTTTACTTTGAAAATGCATTTGTCCCTCAGGTCCTTTAGGGAGTGCACGGGGAGGAGAAGTCAGAGTCTCACTCTGTCCTCGTCTGAGGCCAAGCAGGGGGATGGCACCCTTTTTTTTGGTAATTATTTTTGGAAATGAGGCCTCACTCTGTCGCCCAGGCCGAAGTGCAGTGGCAAACTCCCTGCAGCCTCCAACTCCTGGCCTCAAGCGCTCTTCCCCCCTCAGCCTCTGGGTATCTAGGACCACAGGGGGATGCCACTGTGCTCAGCTGGGACAGGGTCTTTCAATCCCCACATCCACTGCCCCTCCTCAGCCATCCCCAGTCCTCCCTCTGGTCCCGTGTGAAGGTCGCCTTGGAACGCTCATGAGGCCAGAAAGCATCTACTACCTGCGTCTTCTGGGCTCCCATAGTGACCAGGCACGTCCGTGAGGCCAGAATGCCACAGACCCCATCCTGTCTGCTGTCCTGGGGTGTCTGCGGCCCATCCAACAGCAAACAGTGGGCGCAGGTGCCCTCTAGTGGGAGCCCGGTGCCATGAGGCCGGGTGCAGCCTCCCTGTGCCAGGACCCAGGGGCCGCTTGGGAAAGGGTGACAAAGCACAGGGCTGGCCCGTGCACACCGCTGCTGCCAACGTCAGCCCCTACTTATGCGGGGTTCACATGCACATGACCAAAATGCCACGGTGGCCTCTGGGTCCCCAGGCCGCAGCCTGAGCCCCAGGACCCAAATGAGTCCATACCGCCTCAGGGTCCGCAGCCTCCCCGGGCAGAGTTTGTGCCCTGAGGATGCAGGCGTGTGGGCGCCGTGGAGCCTGGCTGCTGGCTGTCCTGTCCCAGCACACCTGCTCCTTGCACTCCGGGCACCCATGAGAGGGGTAGGGCCTGGGGACAGTAGGCGACGCTACCTCTTACGAGTGTAGAACCGTAGCGGGGGCTCCTGGGGACGCAGGTGTAAGCTGCCCTGAGCCCGAGTCCCAGGCCCTGAGGCCAGCCCTGCGGGGACACTCGCCTGGACTCACCACCCATGTGGAATACAGCCAGGCAGGACGGCCAGGGACAGGGTCCTCGACTGAGCAGGTACTCGGGGTCATCGTGTGACCCCCAGCCAAGGCACCACCTCCAGGATACTCGCGGTGACAGGCACCCACGTGGAACTCCCCGTGAGAGACAGTCCAGCGATCTGGGGCAGGCCCGTAGCCCAGGGACCACGAGGACCCCTGTTCTGTTCTCAGACTCATCCAAGCCCCAACATGGGGACTATGTCCACGGAGACCTGGCCTGGACAAGGCGCAGTGCTTGTCTGAGCATTCACCGCCCTAGGGCTGTAGCCCGTGACCTGTGCGCGTGTGTCATGCTCCTCAACATGGCGCTTCTTGGGGAGCCGAGTGTCACACATGTCTCTCTCTGTGGCTGGAGGCAGCTTCCCGAGGTCGGTCATGCAAGCAGGTGAGAGAAGAGGGAAGCCCGGCAGGTACGCCGGCTATTCGAGAAGCAGCCATGGCCCCCTCGCCAGCCCTTTCACCCCCCCTCCAGCTTCCCAACCCCCACTAGCTCCTGCAGCTGGGCAGGGCCAGGCGACCAGTGCTGTCCCGTGGGCTGTGCGTGGAAGTGACACTCGTGGGCTGTGGCGTTTAGGCCCCAGGGCATGACCTCCAGGTCTCTCAGGCAGTCCCTACCAGGCAGTCTGGGGGCCTGGAGCTGAGGGCCAGGGTACAGAACGGACTCAGTGGACTTTGAGTGCCCAGGAGCCGCCCAGAGGCCAGCTGGGGCCCCTGAGCTTCAGGAAGCTGGAAGGAAAGCTGCATGAAGCCACTGAGACCTGGAGGCCATTTAGTGTCATGGCCCGTAGTCTCCCAACATAGGAGATGATAGCAAGAAAAAGTTTGTCCTAGATCAACAGTGCCAGGGCACAGGTGGGGGCTTGGCTAGGTCTGCTGGTCGGGACTCAATGCATGGGCAAGGGATGGACCCAGGTAGAGACGGAATCCTGCCTTTCTGGAAGCTCCCAACACTGCATCCACACACCCAGGAGGGCATTCCTCAAGGCACCGGGGGCTGTGGTCACAAAGCTGGATGGGGGTGCCTGGCCACAGCCTTGGGTACCTAGGTGAACACAGGGGGCTGGCCACAGCCTCGGGTGCGGGGTGGCCGCCACAGAGACCCACAGGCCCTCCACTTGTGGGCTCTGTCCTCAGGCCTCCTGGGAGGGAGTGCAGGTGATCTTCCTGACACCCTACAGTGGAGCACAGCTGTCCCCTCACTGCGCCAGAAGGAAACGGAGGCAACTCTTGCCGCAAGAGGCCCTGCCAGGTCTTCCTCTCTGTGACGGGGAAGTTGCAGGAGTGGGATGGGACTCCCACACCCCCTCACCCATACTCCCTGGCTGCCCACACTCCCACGCCCACACCACCGTGTGTCTACACTGCGTGCCATCACCTCTGCTGACCTGCCTGGACACGTTCTCGACACAAAGCCTGTGCCCTCAATGTCCTAACGTGCTTCTCAAAGCCGAGGATGCTTGCTTACATGGCCGTCCCATGGCCTTCAAGCAGGAAGCTGACATCCTGCAGAATGAACCTGCTGACCTCACACGGCCTCTGCTGTGTTTGCGGCCTCCCGTCCCCACCGCCCAAGTGCTTCCTCTGCCCCCGTCCTCCTCGTCAAGCAGTTCTAGAGACGGGTCCTCACCCCCGTCTCCTCAGGACCAGACTCAGGCTGTGCTCCTCAGAAGGAGACAGAACGCACTGGGGTCCCTCAGTGCACACGGTATCCCCTCGACCCTCCACTCGGGGTGTCGGCCATGACCTTCTGGTCAGGCTGGGGCCTGTCAGGTTTCTCCGCCCTGATGTCACCATGCTTCCCTTTCTGTTGAGGTGACCTCGACGTGTGCCTCAGTCTACCGCCCAGAGACAGGGAGGGGAGGCCAGAGCCTAGTGGTTCCAATGCATTGAATTGAGAAGACAGGGTTCAAAATCCAGGGAGTCCCAGGCAACTCGGAGTTGCAAGGCAGGGCTCGAGACAGGAGAGAACCTATGGAGAGCAAATCCAGAAATCTGGGGGCCAGAGTCCTTAGCTGGACATGCATTTGTGTATGAGGGTGAGGACATTCCAAGGCTGCTGGAAAGCCTGGAAGAAGCAGACGGAAGAACCCCCGGATCACTCAGGGCTGGGGTGCCCTCACACGGAGCTCTGGGCAGGGGTCTCGGAGGGCATGGACTCGGCCATGGGTGACATCTACCCTGAGGTCTCTAGCCCCAGCAAAGCTCTCTAGCAAGTCTTGAGAGACTCAAAGTGTTTCTAAGTGACTTCACTGCGCTCCAGAACAAAGCCCAGAACACTGACAGGAATGAAAAGAAATTCAGCGCCCCATGACGTCTTGCTTGGAATCTCTAGCACCTACTATAAAGTGACCAGGTGGGCGGTGAGTCCTGTGGCTGCAGCCAGGAGAAAAACCAACTGGGAGAAACAGACCAGTGCGGCACAGGTGACAGTGTGGGCTGGGGACGCTGAACAGCCATCAGAACAGGCCCCGCGGCTCCCAAAGACAGAAGGCACCGGAAACTGGTGTCACAAAGGAGAATCCACCTGGAGACTCTGGAGACGAAAACGTCAGTGTCTGAAGAGAAAAGTGTGCTCAAGGGTCACGGGGTCCACGCAGCCAGACTGTGAGCTGGAGACGATGGTGGCGGCGGCGCCACACGGGGAGGGAAAACAGGGCGGCCAGAAACGCGCAGGCTGTGGCAGGGACATGGAGGGGCCCGGCACACGTGGGGGCGGTGGGGGGGACCTCGGACTGTGGAGGGAGGAGGGGCCACTGTCTCTCGGATGCCCGACAAGAGCCCTCAGGTCCAGGAAGCTCGTGTGTGGGCAGGAGACCATGAGATCCAGGCAGGGCACCCCAAGCCAGTGTGGGAGCCGGGCCCGCACGCCCCGCCCTCGGTCACCACCAGGCCCACGCGCAGACGGATGGCGAGCAACAAGGAGGGACACCGGGAGATGCCGCATGCGGGGCTGCCCGCCCCGGGATGCGGGACGTGGGGAAGGGCCGTGGTGGACAGGAACGGCTAAGTCACCACAGGAACCCTGCTCTCCCGCAGGCCCGGCCCACCTGTGGAGCGGCCAAGTTCCTACTGTCCCCAGCCGGAGCCTGTGCCCCCAGCTTGAGATCCTGGCTCACCACATCTCTGCTGAATGAACCCGCTTTGTCCTGGGGCCGCCCGGCTCCCAAGAGACGCCCATCGGTGACAAAACCCCGAGCACAGCAGGCACCAGAGCAGAGGGACTGCACTCTTCACAGGTCTGAAAACCCCTAACCCCGCGGGGAGCCGCAGCCCTCCCACCCTGCCCCATGCCGCCGGACGCCTCACCACGGGCTGGACACAGCTAGGTTCCTGAGCAGCCCTCTTCGTGCCAGGGGACGTCGGGCCTGCCACCAGGCTGGCCACATCACAGCAACGGTGGTCACACACACTGTTGCAGCAGGACACCTGGGCCGTGTCAGGCACCCCCCACCCATGGCTGCTGTGCACGCGGCTCACTGGGCGCTGGGACTCAGGTCGAGCGGGTGTGGTGAGTCTGCCCTGCACCCACCTGCCAGGCTGGGAGGACCTTCTCGATGTCGGTCAGGTTGATGCCAGCTCCGTCTTCCGGCTTCCCTTTGCCGCACCTGGAGGCGGAGACACAGGCGTTGGGATGGTGGCTCGCTTGGGTCCCCACTTGGCAGGCCGAGGGGGACGCATGGCCAGCACAGGCCCTGCAGAGTCCATTGTCCAGCCAGGGGAGCCCGCCGGAGCACCCACCATCCTCACTCCCTGCCTTGCCGCGGAGCCGGGCCTGGGGAACGGCCCTGCTTGGCCTTCCGTGTCCTGCCTCGTCGGGGGAGGCCCTAGAAACCTGGCAGGGCTGAGACGGCTGACCTTCGCCACCACTCGAAGAGCGGACAGTCCCTCTGCTCCAGGCGCCAGCTCTGCCCTCATGCCCTGGGCCGGGCAGGGGCCATGGCAGGGGAGGGCTGCTGTCCTGGAGGCCTGGGGTTGGGGCGGAGGTGGAAGCAAACCAGCTGGGTCACGGCCACCCACAGGGCTGCGAGTGCAACAGCCTCCCGTCTCTGTCTCTCCTGGAGACCAGGCTGTGGGGGGCCTTGGCAACCGAGGGGTGCCCTGCTTCCCGGGAGGCAGCTGTGAGGGGTGTACGGGCCTGTCCCAGCCAGGGTTGGGCTCTGAAGGGGACACGGCTCCTGGCTTGCCACCAGGCGGCCACAGGACGCTGTGTCCAGACTCCCCAGGAAGTCGTGAATGACAGGCTCTGGCCAGAGAGTCAGTGTCCCCGGGGCCGCCGTCAGTAAATCTCAGGCTCCCGGTGAGCAGGGGAGCCTGGCCGAGGAGCACAGCCTGGGGGGACGCGGGCATGCCATGACTCTCGCTTCAGAAGGGGCCACGCCTGGCACTGGGGGTCACTCATCACCACTGCACAGCAGCGGTGTGCTGGAACTGAGGAGTCTCAGGGCTGCGGTACGGACGTCTTGGGATGCCGGCCTCACAGCAACTCCAGTTGGATGCTGTCGTCAGAGGCAGAGCTGGCTGGTCCATGCCCTGGGCCTCAGTTTCCCCACTTGTTCCAGCGCTGTGCTCCCGGGGGAAGCGGGCGGGACAAGCCAGTCCCCCCTGGAGCCTTCCGCAGGCCGCAGCCCAGGTGCTCTCTCCTGTCCCGTTGCCTCTGCTTCCTTGACCCGACCTCCACTTGACACTGGCCCCCTCCCACGTCTATACCCGCAGCTGGCACGTCTCCTCCTCCCAGAAGACTGGACAGGGACCACACTGTATATTCTGTGTGCCCACGTGTACATGCATGCGTGTTCATATGTGTGTGCATGTGTGCACGTGTATGCATCCATGTACATGTGTGCATCTGTGTGCATGTGTGCACACGTATTTTCCCCATGGCACCCAGCACCCTGTGGGGACCTGGCAGGCCTGGCAACAGCTTGGCCACGCTGGTGTGAGGAGCCAAGTCCTGCCTGCCCCTGGCACACCCAAGCTCCAACCCCCTCCCGCACCTGGGCAGGGCAAGGCCCATAGCTGCTGAGAACCATCCAGAACTCCCCTGGCGAGAGACAGGAGCGGGCTGGCGAGGGTTGTGCGGAAAACAAGGCTGTTGGTGCAATCATAAACATGGACCGACAGACAGGAGGGGCACTGCGGGGTGGGGAGACCGGCGCCCTCACGCCCTGCAAGCGGGAAGCCCTCCAAAGGTAAACAGGACTGCATGTGGCCCGGCAGTCCCACGCCTAGCGCGTGCCAAAGAACTAAAAGCGAGGACTCAGATGCCTGTACACGGATGTTCACAGCAGCAAAAGGTGGAGCCACTGGGTGCACTGAGGGGAGAAGACAGAGCACACCGTGGGCATCCACCCGTGGAATATGACACAGCCATGAAAAGGAGCACATGTGACAACACAGGTGAGCCTCAAAAACATGACACAGGCCGGGCGCGGGGGCTCACACCTATCATCCCAGCACTCTGAGAGGCCAGAGTGGGAGGACTGCTTGAGCCCAGGAGTTGGAGACCAGCCTGGGCAACACAGCAAACTGTCTCTACAAACAATTAAAAAATTAGCAGGCATGGTGGCACGTGCCTGTAATCCCAGCTACTCGGGAGGCTGAGGCGGCGGAAGGGTCACCTGAGCCCAGAAGGTCAAGGCTGTGGGGAGCCATGATCCAGCCTAAGCGACAGAGTGAGACCCCACCTCAAAAATCACAGCAAACCACGATGCCAAGGGAAGGAAGCCAGACACGAAGGTCACATCCGACCCATTGCGACACGTGTCTCGAAGAGGCGCAGCTGCAGAAATGCAAAGCAGACGGTGGCTGCCAGGGTGGCAGTGGGGGAACGTGAGAGGTGGGGGGTGACGGCTACGACGGCCCAGGGCTTTATGCTGGGGTGAGGAAAGGTGCTAGGGCCAGATGGTGGTGAGACCACACAGTGAACGTGCTACGGCCGCTGACCTGCACGCTTCAAAATGGCTCATTTCGCAGGATGCGAATTTGGCCTCAGTGAAAGTCACTTAAAACAATAAAGCAGCTGCAGCCATGTGTCGCACCCTACGGTGGCGGGGCCGCTCCTGTCCGGGGGCAGCCCCTACCCTGGCGCCACCTTTGAAAGGAACCCAGCAGGCGAGGGTGACGGCCGGGGCGAGCCTGGCGTGGAATCACCTCACCCTGGTGGCTCCCCGGGCCCACGCCCACATCCTCTGGTGGGGCTGGGAAACTTGCAGATCCTTGCCCGGCACCCCGAGTCTGGCTGTGGGGGGGGCCCAGCCCTCTGGACTTTCATAAGCCCTGGGTGATTCTGACGCGGGTTCCAGAGTGAGACCCAGGGACTGGGGCCCTGACCCGCGGGCACTGTCAGGTGAGGGCTGCGGTGACTGGAGGGCCGGGCGCCAGGGCGGAGGAGACGCCACGAGCCTGCGTTCTGGTTGAAACGGGAGAGCAACCTGGGACGCGGCCACCAGACCCCAGCCCTCCCCACTGGTGGGAGAGCCCCACCACGTCCTGGGAGAGCCCCACCCTCTTGCAGGAGAGCCCGCTCTTACCCTTCCCGGTCGATGTGCGGCAGGGACTGCTTGGGGGTGTGTCGGAGTTTCCGGTGGAACTGGGTGAAGTCCAGCTTTTCAGGCTGCAGGTCCCACGTGGCACCACTAGAGGGCGAGGGAGGGCAAGTGATGTGGGGTGAGGGGCCACAGGTCTGGTCCCCGACAGGCCACTGGCGGGGCCACGGCTGGGGCTGAGCCCGCAGAGCGGGACCAGGCGGAGGCCAGGTGGGGCCCACACCGAAGGGGCCCTGAGAGCCCAGCCCTCCCCCCCTCAGCCCACACAAGCCTGATGCCCACTCAGAGCGCCCAGCCTTGCCTAGGTGTGTTCACACCCACGGGTGGAGGCTGGGGAGCAGGGCTGTGCCTAGGGTCCCTGACCAAGGGACTCGTGGATGACCAAACCTCGCATGGGTGAACAGGGAAAGGATGGAGCCAGGCTGTGACCAGCCCAGACCCTGGAGACTGTCCACACAGGTGATACTACCATCAAGCCCTCCAAGGCCACCATCCTTATCCTAAGGAGCCCTGGCTGACACCTGAGGCCCGCAGGAACCTTCTAGAGCCCGACTCACTGTGGCCCCAGCTTCTTCCAGCCTCTCTGCAACCAGTCCCTCCTCCCATGACTCTCCGGAAGGAGGGGTGAGGTCTGCAGCCTCAGCTTCTGCCACCCACCATGGGCCACTGACCACCTGCCACGGGCCACTGCCTGTACGCTTCCAACTCCCAGCCCCTCCCCTCTGCTGATGCCCCCTCTCTCCCCGCTGCCTCCTCCTCTCCCTCCTCCCTCTGGCCCTCATCTTCTGCCGCATCCTTTCCGTGTCCCTCCTCTTCTCACTGGGCAAACCCGCATGCCGCAGGGAATCTGCGGGAAGGGAGGAGAGGTACCTGAAGGAGTCGAAGGTGTTGGCAGCCCAGATGTCTGTGCCCAGCATGTCCAGGGGGCTGTCTTTGCCACCGTTCTGCAAGAGGCAGGGTCAGAGGGCCGGTATCATTTGCTCAGCCAGGAGGCAGGGCCTCGCCGCCTCCCTGTGGGCTATCCCGGGCAGCTGGGAGCCAGGGCCAGCGCCACACTGTTCCCTGACCTTGCACCCAGTGTACTCAGTGGGAGTGGGGGACGGAGCCAGAGCCATGGCCAGCCCGGCACAGGCCCTGGTGCTGACATTTGCGGAGAGGCGGGGGCAGGGCTGGGGCATGGCCTCCCCAGAAGCCCCCACCGACCCCACCAGTGCCTGGCTCTCCCTGGCCAGCCTGCTCTGGTGGAGGACCCCGTAGGACCCTGCCTCGGGGCGGCGCTCCATGCCCGATGCAGCTGCTGGGGTTGGCGAGTCTGGCCTCTGGCCGGCGGTCTCCCTGGCAAGCCTCCAGCCCCGACCTCACCCTGCGGCCCTCCAGCCCTCTGCACCCAGGCTGGTCTCTACCACCACCTCTGCAGCCACCACGCTAGGCACGCACGCCCACAACCCAGGAGGTCACATCCAGGTGTTCACCAAAAGCCAGGGGCAGGCGGGTTCAGAGCAGCCCATCATGGCTGCTCCATGCCGGAAGCCACACTGACGCCATCCACAGGTGCCGGTAGATAATTGTGCTGTGTCCATACAGCAGCAAGAACCAGCATGTCAAAACCACAGGCAGCAGGATCATAGACCTCACGGACACGCTGCGGGACAGGTGACTCCAGACACAGGCGTGTCGGTCACACACCTCGATTCATCTTGAGGTCAAGAGCAGGCCGACCGCACTGTGGTGCGGGAACCCAGATGGAAGCTGGAGGGACACCATCATCTTGCAGAGGGAGGGAGCTGCTGGCTTTCCATGACAGGGCCCAAGCCGGGTGCACCACGCTACCGGCCACTGGGCTGCAGAGGGAGAACCAGGGCTTCGGCCTGTGTGCAAGAAGGCGGAAAAGCCAGCCAGGGTGGAGGCAGTTGTTTCTGGAAGGCCCCAGACCTTCGCCCAAGGAGTCAGGATCCTGGGAGCGGTGAGTGAAGACGATAATGGCAGACTGACCCAGCTCCCAGGGACCGCACTGTCCTCACAACGCCGAGAAGGACCACATGCTTTGGGAGCAACTCCACGCTCCTGGCACAGGATGGACGCACGGTACGAGGGGAACCTGTGAGTGCACAGGCTGCGTGTTGAGAAATCAGTCAGGCTGCAGGGACAGGGACGGCAGGGGCTGCCCTGCCACTGGGAGGGTCTCAGGTGAACTTCCAGCATGTCTGCTGCGGCAGGTGATGCCCAGGTGAGCAGCCCTCAGCCTGAGACCCAGGAGCGCATTCCCTCGGTCAGGGAGCAGCTGGGCCTGGGCACTGGAGAGAAAAAGGAGGTATGGCCTTCTCCTCACAGGGCCCTGGACCCTGGCCCACACCCCCTGGGTGTGGGATGTCCCTCTGACTTCCATCACGAGGGCCGAAGGTAGGCCTCACCCTCGCGTGGACTCTCACCTCACAGACACAGGGTCCTTGGGGAGCTTGCGGGAGGGCTGCCCTCCAGACACTAGAAAAGCCCCCTCTTTCCTCTGGAGGACGTCCCCCCTACTCCTGCCTCCAGCTCTCATCCCCGCCCATCCATGAGGCACTGGCACGGAGCCAGCGCCGGTGGGCCCGAGGGGCCTGGGGCTCCAGTGTCTTCCAGTGAGCCGGTGTGGAGCAGCAACTGCCCACGTGTTTCTGCATCCGGGGCCTTCCTGTCTTGTCCTTCCCCTCTTGGCCCTCTGTTGGGAGCGGGCTCCGATCGGAACTTTTCTCTCTGTGTTCGTGGGTGCTTCAGATCACCAGTTCTTTACGCCAAGTCTGGGACGGACCAGCCAAAGGGAACCGGCCCCCAGTGCCGCCCATTCCCTGGGCCCTGGCCCGCCACCGCCTCCCCACCGGCCCTCTCACAGACTCCATGCATGGCGCCCGGGTCTCAGCTGAACCGGCAGGGGGAATCCGGAAAAAAATCTCCTTTCCGCAGAAGCAGAAGCCTCAGGCAGTGTTTTCAACAAGACACTTCAGTCCAGTTCAACTTTCACTTTACGGAGGTAAAACCGAGGCTGAGCAAGATGACATTTCTCATCCAAGATCAAACAGGACATCAGAGGCACGGCCAAGGCCAGAACTGCGTGTCCTGGTTCCCGGCACAGGGCCGCTCCCAAGCAGCATGGCGCCTCCCCACCCGTGCGTCTGCACCCCCCCACAAAGAACATAGCCCGCCCCCACACGCACACATATGGCACCTTCCCCTGGAGAGAGTGGGACTTTCCTAAGCAGACTCCAGGCTCCCCAGGGCAGAGACCAGGCCACGTGGCTTGTACTGTACACAGCAAGTGCCCAGTGCTTGCTGCAGCTCAGTCTCCCTGCAGAAGTCAGCCGCCAGTATTGTTTAGTAAGTGCTGCCTCCCACTTCTCCAAGTGAGCTAAAGCCAGAAGACCCCTCAAGGACAGAGACGGATGGCACACTCTGCAAAAGAGGCTCGCTGGCAGGGGAGCAGGGTGTGCCGTGCTCGGCTCTGGGCAGCATGTCGGAAGGAAGTGCAGAGCCCTCGCAGCGCCTGGAGGGTGACCTGAGCCGGCCTGAGGACCGTCGTGTCGCACCTGAATTAGCGTCATGGCTCACACCCCTGCCCCTCCCGGCACCACTGCCCCCTATCTGCACCCAGTGCCCAGCCTGGGACCTTGATCCCCAGGGATAGCCGATGGCAGCCACAGGTGAAAGGGCAAATAAGTCGACAAGGGAAGGAGTCAGTCCAGCAGAGGGCACTCCTCATGTGAGACGGGGATTCAGTCCCCAGAAGTCTGCGCGCCAGGCAAGGAGTAGGACCAAAGAAAGTGCTCTCCAGGGGGCCACGGCCTCAGCCGTTTTGAGACACCTTCCAGGTAGAGCTCCCCCAACGTCGCCAGGGTCCTGCACCACAAGGCGGGAGCTGGGCTGGGTGCTCTCTGTGGGTTCAGTGTGCGGGCCCAGGTGTGTTCAGTGTGCGGGCCCAGGTGTCTTAGACTTCACCACAGACCTCGGGCACCGGTGGACAGGGATTGTTGAGGATCATAAACTGTCCCCCAGAATGGAGGCCCAGCAGCGAGTCTCCCTCTGGCCTCCCCTGCCCATCTGTCTGTCTCGGGCCCCTCACCCTCCCCGAGGCACCATGGAAACCAGATCCCCAAGGCGGGTCCTGGAACCAGACCAGAACCCCAAACGACCACGAAAACTGAAGCTATGAGGGAGAATTCCCTTTTGAAGTGAGGGCCCCTTGTAGGATGGGCTTCCCCCACTAGCTAAGTGTTCTGGGAATCCATCAGTATCTGTGGACCAGAGGGCGTTGTTGTGTGAGGCTGCGTGCAGCTTCAGTGAATTTTTTTGGAGGTTCTTTTAATGTGTCCATTTCATGACTGGTGACTTACGAGCACACCTGCCCACGCCGTGCTGTGTGTTCAGCATTTTGGACCCAAAATGGCAGGACCCCAGCCCCCCCCCATTCACTCAATCTCGCCCCAAGCAACTTTGTTGTTTGTTTGTTTTCTTGGATAAAGAAAGTCCTCAATGGAAAATGTTCTGCTGATGTGGAAGAGGTGAAGCAAAAAACGGCAGAAGCACTGAAAAGCATCTCCATGGGCGAGTGCAAAAACTGTTTCGCGCAGTAGAGAAAGCATCTCGACAGGTGTATTGCATCCAGTGGAGAGGTCTTTGAAGGAGACTGAAGTTTAAACATGTGAGAATAAGGACACTATTTTTTATGAGTAAACCCCATTTTTCTTGGGCCCCCTTCCTATGACTCTAACTCCTCCCGCCTTCCCGTGTAAAAACTGGCCATCGAGAAGTGAACTGGCCTCCCTTGTCTGATGTGGGCCGTGGGACCCAGGTCTTGAGAGGGTCCTGCCCCAAGCCCAGAGGGAAGGACGCCAATCAGAAAGGCCAAGGAGCATCAGACAGACAGGCCTGGGCTCCCCCTCAGCCTGTGAGCACACGGCCCGCCCGTTCTTGTCCAGCCCTGCTCCTACACAGCTGCCATGCTCTGTCAAACCTCAGCATAAAAACGGACGGCCCCCACCGCAGCTCCAGTCTCCTAGGCTCCATGGACCCGTGCTGATAAGCGCATCTGCCTTTTGCGAGCCTTCGGAGGCTCCCCGTGGCCCCTCAAGTCCAGGACTTGAACGCCACCAGGGCTGGATGCGGGGAGGAGGGGAAGAGTGGGATCCAGCCTCGGTGACATCCCCTGGAGCCGGGCACGCGGTGGCCACTCTAGCCAGGCTCCAAGCAGTTCTGCCTCTCCGTTACAGTCCAGAGGAGAATGGCGCTTCTCAGCGAGCTCTTGGAGGAGGCCCGTGACCTACTCCGGGGGGCGACCAGGTGAGAGGGACGCATGTTGCTCTCGGGCTGGGCATCGAGCGGCCCACGCACAGTCCCCAGAGTGCTCTCTCCTCCGCGGATGACTGGAAACATGCGCCCGTTCCCGCAGGCCAGGCTCGGGCTGTCCAAGTTCTTGGGCTCTGGCCTGGTTTGTTACGGCAGCGTTACCCAGGCTGTCCTGACTGACTCGGGGGACGGACGTGGCCTACGGAGCAACTGCAAGACACACAGCTCACAGGACACACAGGGTGGGGTGACGGCTCTCCTGCATCTCAGCCCGGTACATGGAGCCCTCTGACTCCCTCGGGAATCACCCAGCACGATCCCCCCACGGGCTGCCTCTCTCCTGACGCCCGACACATGCTGACTCAGTTCCACCGCCGTCATGTCTGGAGGTTTTGGTGGGTAGTTAAACACAACACGCTGCTGAAGGGAAACCTCGCAAGCTTCACCGTGGCAGGGAACCAGGAGGGACCTCCAGGGGGCGGAGCTCCCCATCCTCCTGCCATCTCCAGATCACTGCCCCCAGGAGCCACCGCGGGCTGTGACAGACCTGGCAGCCAGACAGACGTGGGGCTAGTTTCTTACCTGCTGCGGAGGGGCTCGGCCGCGGGGGAAGGGGCTGCTGTCCAGCGTCTCGGCGCAGTCCGTCGTCCACTACGGGGCAGGAAGGAGCATCAGTGACAGCAGGACAGCCAGACCCGTCCTCACCCTGCACCCCCTGCAATCTCCTTCTGTGGGGTGCCCCCTCCCAGGGGGTGCTCCCACAGAGACGCTCCCTCCACAGGGTGCTCCCTTCCACAGGTGTGCTCCCTCCCACAGGAGCGCCAGTGTGAAGTCTCCTCAACCGTGTTCAAGGGCAAGTCCTTCTTACCACCAGGCCCAGGCGAGCCTCTCCTAACCCTCCTCAAGGAAGGCGGCTGGCACCTCACCTGAGCCCACTATAGAGGGATGGGCCCTGCCCCAAGGCCAGCCAGACACCACCACGGCCTAGTCTGAGTTGGGACAACTCAGAAGGACCCTTTGGAGACACACAGTGACACATCTGAGTCTCCAGGTAAGAGCTTTGCACCCATGCTAGTCTTTTTTTTTTTTTTTTTTTGAGTCAGAGTCTTACTCTGGAGTGCGGTGGCACAATCACGCTCACTGCAGCCTTAACCTCTTGGGCTCAAAGCATCCTCCTGCCTCAGCTTCCCGAATAGCTGCGTCTACAGGTGTGCACCACCATGCCTGGCTAGTCTCCTACTTCTGATGACTGCATGATGGTTATTATGTGAGACGTTCAGGCTAGGGGACACTGAGTGACCAGTGCACTTTGGCTGCATGCCTAAAATAATCCCCAAACCAGAAGCGACACACACACACGTACATACACGTGCACAGGCCTATATGCATAAACATGTACACGTTTTGGACAATACACGCAAATGCGCACATCTGTACACGTGTGTGCTTGTGTATGCATGTGGTTGTGTATGGCTGAAGAACTGGAAGGCCCCTCTCCTGCGTATCGAGTTTCTCCTTTCCTGGTGGAAGCCCGGCTGGCGGGGAGAGGGGAAGGGGACGAGATGGACAGCAGGACACGCAGCACCTGCTGGCTGGGCAAGGGCCAGGCCTCACAGCCCCATCCCCGGGCGGCCTCTCCCCCAGGCATCCCGACTTTTCACCCCAGCTGCACAACAGCACTGAGGTGACACGTGGCGCAGTGACTCGCGGTTGGGTGCACCTCTCCCGGCCAGCTCGGTTCCCGGTGGGCAAGCCAGGTCCTCCTAAGGAGGCTGAGGGGGCACACGCGTCTGAGGCAGTCTTGCCCCCGCCGGCCCAGCCCCCCGCCCTCAAGCACATGACAGGTGGTCCAAGGTCATCTGCAACCCGACGCTTGACCACCAAAGCCAGTTCCCAAGTATAACAAAGATGCCTGCCTGGGAGCTGTGAGACAACAGGTCAACGACCAGCCAGGTCAGGAGGCTGTGGCCAGGTCACAAGACAAGGAAGGGTATGCTCGGGCAGGGGCTGCAGGGCAAGGACGCAGCACACAGGGTTCCCAGAGAGTGTCCACGGGGACAGATGGTGCTGGCAGGCCACAGAAACCACAGCATCACCCTCTGGACAGGGTGGAGGGTGCCAACAGGCCACAGAAGTCATGGGATCACCCCCTGGACAGGGCAGATGGCACCAGCAGACCACAGAAGCCACATCATTGTCCGCTGGATAGGGTGGACGGCACTAAAAGGCCACAGAAGCCATAACTTCACACTCGGAACAGGGTGGATGGCGCCGACAGGCCACAGGAGCCGCAGCACCATCCCATGGACAGGACAGATGGCATCAGAAGGCCACAGAAGCCATGGCATCACCCCCTGGATAGGGCAGATAGCACTGGAAAGTTGCAAAAGCCACAGCATTGCCCCCTGGACAAAGTGGATAGCACCAGCAGACCGCAGGAGCCATGGCATCACCTCTTGGACAGGGCAGATGGCACCAGCAGGCCACAGACGCTACAGCATTGCCCCCTGAACAAGGTAGATAGCACTGGCAGGCTACAGAAGCCACGATATCACACCCTAAACAGGGTGGATGGTGCTGACAGGCCACAGAAGCCACAGCATCGCCCCCTGGACAGGGTAGATGGTGCCAGCAGGCCATAGAAACCACGACATCATCCCCTGGATAGAACAGATGGTGCCAACAGGCCACAGAAGCCACAATATCACTCCCTGGACAGGGTGGATGGTACCAGCAGACCACAGAAGCCATGACATCACCCCTGGACAAGGTAGATGGTGCCAACAGGCCACAGAAGCCATGAAATCACCCCCTAGACAAGGCAAATGGTGCCTGGCAGGCCACAGAACCCACAGCATAGACTCCTGGATAGGGCAGATGGCACAGGTTGGCCACAAGAAGCTGTGGCATCACCGCCTGGATAGGGCAGATAGCACCGGAAGGCTGCAAAAGCCACAGCATTGCCCCTAGACAAGGTGGATAGCACCAGCAGACCACAGAAGCCATGGCATCACTTCTTGGACCGGCAGGTCACAGAAGCTACAGCATTGCCCCTGGACAAGGTAGATGGCACCCAGTAGGCCACAGAAGCCATGAAAGCACCACTTGGTTAGGGTAGATGGTGCTTAGCAGGCCACAGAAGCCACAACATCACCTCTGGACAGGGTGGATGGTGCCGGCAAGCACAGAAGCCACAGCATTGCTCCCTGGACACAGTGGATGGCGCCAGCAGGCCACAGATGCCACAGCATCACCCCGACAAGGTGGATGGTGCCAGCAAGCCACAGAAGCCCTGATATTGCCCCTGGATGGGTCCTGAGCACCTGTCAAGGCCCATCTACTGGGAGGTTAACTCGTCCACGGGGAATGTTGGGAGGCTGCACTGGCTCCTGGATGGTGGCGGCTGACACGCACAAGAGGTGTTGGGTCCAGAAGTGTGGGACAGACAAAGGGGGTGGCCGGTGCAGGGGCGCAAACACGGCGATGAGGCCACAGACCCCTTCCACAGGCCCATGAGGCTGGTGCAGGGACCGTGGCTCTGCCTGCGACGGGGAGTGGGAGGAGTCAGGTGGAAATTATGCAGCAAGCTCCACCCACAGGCCCGGGGGCCCATCTCAAACCCAGGGCCGCGACTCCCCCGGGGTCCTGAAGTCCCCGGAGCTCCCCCATCCCAGAGCTCCCCCAGTCCTGCTGGGACCCAGCTTCTCCTCCCGTGCCATGGCCACCCGCTTGCCTCCCTTGTGCTCTGAGCCTCTGCCTAGAGACCCCCCCAGACGCAGACCCCAGCATCTGTGTGGACTGGACCACGGGGACAGCTGGGAGGGAAGCCGGCCTTTCCCACACTCCCGGCCTGCCCCAATCCCATGTGGAGAACATTCCCTGGGGTGCAGGCTACCCGCCCCTTCCTCTGCGGGTCGCCTGGGGGAAGGTGGTGTCCTGCTCAACGAGGTGGCCAGACGGAGGCGGGAAAGGCAAGGACACGTGGGACAGTGACCGGTGGGCCCCCAGGTGGCTGGAGGCCTCTCCGCACGGTTGGGATGTCTGTCTCATTTACAAACCGGGAACACGTGACACGGGTGAAGCTCCAATGAACATGAGGGCGTGACTGTTCTGTGCTCAGAAAGATGCTGACTCTGCCACTCCCTGCTCTTGTCGGGGCCTCTGAAGGCTTTCACAACAGAAGCAGCAGAAACAAAAGCCTGTCTCTCACAGTCCAGGATGGACAGCGTGTGGCAACCTGACTCAGCAGCAGGAAGTGCGCAACCTCGGAGGAGACAGAGATCACAGCCTTTTATTTTATTTTTTGCTATAAATAATCTCACTGGGAAATGGGGTGAAACTTGAGGCCCGTGGATGCGTGCGCCTGGGAAGAACGGAGGTAGCAGGCCCGAGCACTGGAGGAGGAGCGGGGAGAGCGACAGCTTCACAGGGGAGGCTGGCCTGGGGCCACCGTCCAGGGTATCTACAACCCCCTGGGACCACACCCGACATCGGGTCACAAGGCCAGAGCCAGAACCACATGCCGAGTCCATTCAGGAGTGGAAGTCGGCCTGCTGGGATCCACACCTGCAAGCAAATCGCCTGCCGGGGGAGCCTGGAGTGGAAGTGGGCTCTAAGCTGGGGGAAGGAGAGACCCCCGGACGACTCCTCGGTAGTAAGACAATGGCCAACTCCTGAAACAATGCCCGCTGACCACGCACACCATCCACAGGGAACATCCCACACTGAGAAAAGCCAAGAAACGGATCAGAATCCACATCAAAGTTTAAACCCTCTCTATGACAAAAGAAATCATGAACAGAGACGAGCAAGGAGCCATGTTGTCATCCCCGATCCCTGGAGGCACGCCCCAAGGCCCCTGTGGAGGCCCTAAGCCACGGATAGCAGCAAGCCTGCACATCAGGTTTCTTTGACCTGATAACCAAAATGGCCACTCAGTGACTGACAGGTAGGTGGTGTAGATGGTGTGGACATAAGGCTCCTGTCCCAGGCGGGATGGTGTGAGGTTTCCTCACGCTCCTCATGATGGTACACGACTCAAAATGCATGAATTGCTTATTTCTGGAATTTTCCATTTGAGATTTTCGAATTGCAGTTGACTGTGGGTCACAGAAACCACGGAAAGTGAGACCACGGACAAGGGGGATGACTGGGTAACAAGGGACACGAGAAGACTTCATGGCAACCAGGCCCCACTCTGTGCTGGGTGATGTCAGTCCTCACGGCTGCGCCTCCCCGCCTTGGTAAACAGGGAGACCAAGGCAGAGCGTGGCTGAGTCCCTGCCCAGGGCCACATAGCCACATGGGGAGAGGAGAACACAGATGTCCACTCCAAGAGCTGGAGGGAGACTGAGACTAGACGCAGCTGTGCCCATGGCTGGACAGATGTCACAGCCAGGAATGTTTTTGCTAGAGACAATATATCAGGAAACACAAGGTCTGTAAATTAGCTAACAGCGTCGTATCACCACTTATCTCCAGAACCGGGATGATGTAAGAGAATGTCCTTGTTCTCAGGAAACACGCCAGGTGTCCAGGGATAAGGGGCAGTGAGCCTGGAACTGATCCTTAGTGCCTCAGAGAGAAATCGCAGGTAAAATTGCATATAAGACGTTAGATATAAGTTATATATAGTATACAAGGCTGACAATTAAGTGTGCATACTCATCCTAGGAAAAGTGCTGCATACCCCCCTACTGAATGTCATGGCAGTCACCTTTGAAGTCCTCCCCTTGGGAAGATTTGCACCGATGCCAGTGCCTAGCCCACTCGTCAAAGCGGTTCTGGAACTCTTTTTCTGGAATGGCCATCAGAGTTACTGTCGGACTGCCCCTGATGTCCTGAATGTCATCAGACGTCTTCCTTTCAATATTTCCTTTATCTTCATGTAAGGAAAAAAGTCATCAGGGGCCGGATCAGGTGAGGAGGGAGGGTGTTCCAATACAGTTATTTGTTTACTGGATGAAAACTCCCTCACAGACAGTGCTGTGTGAGTTGGTGCATTGTCGTGATGCAAGAGCTCCTTCGGAATCATTTCTGCACACACCTCTCTCATGCCAAGATTTTCAGTTAAGATTTTTCTGCTTCACTATCAATGTTCATTTGGCCTGCTGCATTTCTCATGGTTAGCTGATGATTTTGACACACAATTTAACAAGTTTTTGCAATGCTTCTGTCATTGCTGCTCATTATTGGCCATCCTGACCTCTCTTCATCAGGATGCTTTCTCTCCCCTCAGAAAAACGTTTAATCCATTTGGACACTGCTGTGTTCTTTAGGCATTATCCACATAAACTTGGACTCACATGTTCTGGATTTCACTTCCACTCTTACCAGGTTTAACAAGAAAGTTAACGTTAGTCCATTGCGCTAATCCAAGCTCTGATATCCTCATGATGACGCAAACATGCAGCAATAATGAATGCCACTTGGCAAGAGTTAACGTTAGTCCATTGCGCTAATTCAAGCTCTGATATCCTCATGATGATGCAAACATGCAGCAATAATGAATGCCACTTGGCAAGACACTGCCACATATTGACACGAACACAACCGTGAGACACTGACCTGCCAAGGTTGTGCAACCTTCCCAAGTTGTTTGTACGGTGCTGCCAATGTAAACACACAGTAGCACGTTCATGACCTTAATTGTCAGACCCCGTATATATTTAGAGTGAGAGAGAAAGTCTGGGGGCAAACGTAGCCAAACGTTAATTGGTGAATGTGCAGGAATTCTTAGTACTATTACTGTGATTTCTAGGTAGGTACATTTGAAAATTATTTCAAAATGAAAAGTTATTTAAAAGGTCGACCAGGTGCAGTGGCTTACGCCTGTAATCCCAGCATTTGGGGAGGTTGAAATGGGAGGATCACTTGAGGCCAGGAGTTTGAGACCAGCCTGGGCAACACAGTGAGACCTTGTCTCTACATAAAGGTCCAAAAATAAATAAAATTAGCAAGGTGTGGTGGCACGCACCTATAGTCCCAGCTACTCAAGAGGTGGAGGCAGAAGGATTGCCCGAATCCAGGAGTTGGAAACTAGCCTGAGCAACATAG
The DNA here is from genome assembly GCA_027257055.1 of Cephalopachus bancanus. Classification (NCBI taxonomy): domain Eukaryota; kingdom Metazoa; phylum Chordata; class Mammalia; order Primates; family Tarsiidae; genus Cephalopachus; species Cephalopachus bancanus. Next base: position 1,246,017 of record JAPVLO010000180.1, read on the forward strand.
CAAGATTCCATTTGTACAAAAAGAACAAGACAAAGGCCATCTTCCCCAGGGATTCTTAACCAGCGAGTATCAGGACCACCTGGCATGTGGAGAGTCCATGTGCTGGGACTCCCCCAAAGCATCAGAGTGAAGGGTGTGGTGGGACACGGCGCCTGTGTGGCCGCAGGTGAGTGCCTTGGAGTAGCTGGGCTCCTACCGCCATCCTCATCTCCCTGGGGGACCTGGGGGCGAGGGCATGGGGGTTCCTTGCAGCCTCACAGAGGCCCATTGGGGCCCTACCAGCCTGAAGATCCAGCATCCCAAAGGCAGGAGGATGTCTGATGGCCTCCTTCCTCCTGGGTTTAGAAGCCGCTGGCCGGGGAGGAAGACAGACTGAGGAGAGACCTAGGACCAGCTGGCAGCTCACTCTTCATGGCCACTCACCCTCCACAGCTGCTCTTTCTCAATGGCCACTTGCTCTCTGTGGCCACTCATTCTCCATGGTCACCCACTCCCTGTGACTGCTTGTCCTCAATGGCCACTCACTCTCCATGGCCTCTGGCTCTCTGTGGTCCCTCAATCTCTATGCCCCCCCCATTCTCCATGGCTACTCGCTCTCAATGGCCACTCGCTCTCCATGGCTGCTCACTCTCCACGACCGCTCACTGTCCGTGCCACTTACTCTCCATGGCCACTCACTCTCTGGTCACTCACTCTCCACGGCCACTCACTCTCCATGGCCACTTGTTGTCCACAGTCACTTATTCTCCACGGTTGCTCGCTCTTGATGGCTAACTGCTTTCCATGGCCACTCACTCTCTATGGCCACTCACCTTCCGTGGCCGCTCACTCTTCATGGTTACTCATTCTCCATGGTTGCTCACACTCCATGGCCACTCACTCTCCATGGCTGCTTGCTCTCCATGGCTGCTCACTCTCCATGCCCACTCACTTTCCGTGGCCCCTCACTCTCCATGACCACGCACTCCTGATGGCCGCTTGCTCTCCACGGCCACCCACTCCCCGTGGTCACTCATTCTCCATGGCTACTTGCTCTCCATGGCCACTCGGTCTCGACGACCCCAGAGGCAACTATAGACAATGGATAGGGGCCAGGATGGTGCTCCTGGTTGCTTGGAGGAGACACAGGCTTTGCGCCGATCTTTAAAAAGCAAACACCTTTCCTGGTCAAGGTGGCTAAACAGTGAAGAGGAGCCTGTGTTCTCAAAGGAGAGCGTCCCGAGGCCAGGTCCCGGCTAGGCCACTTCCCTGACCTCAGGCAGGTCACTGCAGCCCTAAGACCAACTCCCCTACCTGTACCGGTGACAGCTCCACCAGTGGCAAAGAGGCCAAGTGTGTGGTACCTGGAGACCCAGACTCGCCTGGCTCAGACCCCAGTTTTGCCACGTGCTTGCTGGGTGACCTCGGGAAGATCATTCAACCACTCAACCTCTCTGGCTCCAGTTGTCTTCCTTGTAAAATGATGATGATACGCCATCTTCTTCCCAGAATTATGAAGTGTGAGCTAACGTGATAAACACTCAGACAGGCTCCCGTGCCGGTTCCTCATCTCCCATCCTCCTACTCAGGGCTCGACCTCCAACCCTCTCCTCTAAACGTCCCCTCCCCCTGGGCTCAAACACTACCCCGGGCCAACCCTTCACACGCACGACTCCAGCTCGATCTGCTCCCTCTGCCCACCCCACCAGGGCCAAAAGACCTGGTGGCATCTCAGCCCGTCCACGTTCCCTGAGCTCTCGGCCTCTGCTCCCCACAGCTGCTCTTCCGTGCTCCTCCTTATCCCACAGCTGGAAAGTCCGTCCTCCTCGTCCAGACTGAGATCCTCGGGTCAGTCATGCTGTGAGTGCTTTCAGGCCTACCAAGATGGACAGGGTCTGGGTGTGTGGGCAGTGTGGTCCCCGTGGAAGCGACGCGTCCCTGTCTCCTTGGTGAGGGAAGAGGTGATGGGGACACGGGCGGTGTGGTCCCTGTGGAGGTGATGGGATGCCATCTCTTGGGAGAGAGGTGATGGGAATGCAGGCAGTGTGGTCCCTGCAGAGGTGAGGAGATGCTGTCTCCTGGGAGAGAGGTGATGGGGACACAGGCGGCATGGTCCCTGAGGAGGTGATGAGATCCGTCTCCTGGGAGACAGGTGATGGGGATGCAGGCGGCATGGTCCTCATGGAGGTGAGGCGTGGCTGCCTCAGCAGGTCCAGCGTCCTTTTCTCGGCTGGACCCAGGGGATGGCCTCCTGTTTTCTTGCCCCTCAGGCTGCTCTCCCCTCCCGGCCCCTGGCCACTGCCTCTTCTGCACACAACATCTGAAGGGACCCGCTCAGCCCTCCTCCATGCCTGCCCCTGCCTCCGCCCCTCCCCCACCCAACAGGTCTGGTCCAGGCCTGGGCGGCCCTGCCCCCGGCTCATTCCCTACCTCACTGCTCCTGCCCACTCTGGACTTTCCTTCCCAGGTGGCCTCCCTCTCACCTCCAGGACAGCCATACACGCTCACCCTGCTCCTCAAGTGTGTGTCCCCTTTAACGCCCGGGTCCTTCATGTGTGGTCGTCTCCTCGTGAGTACAACGCTCCAAGGGGACTGAGACTGCAGCCGTCCCCTCCATGACTCTGCTCCAGAGCCCACACAGAGCACGCGTGGAGAAACATCAGCTCTCACGACACTGCCCTCGCCACTCAGTCAACAGTGCCCCGCAGAGAAAGTGCAGGTCTGAACAGCCACACCTTGATCTGGAGACCCCCCTCCACATGGCGCCCAGGTGGTGCCAAGGAAACCAGCAAGCAGAGGGCCCGGGCGTCCTAGACGTACGCCTTCACGAGAGGGGCAAAAAAGAGTAAAACACAGGCTCCTCTCAGCTGCCATAAAACGAGGGTGGGTTTTTTCCTGTTTCTTGATTGTTGCATTAGTAACATAAAATTTCAACTTATTGAAACAAATGACTGGCAATCAGGTTACAAAGTACCCAATCTCTCTGGAAACAGACACGCAGATGGAAGTGACAAGTTGGCCACATGCTGGTGGTGGTATAGGCGGTGGTATGGAAGGTGAGCCCTACCGTCTTGGAGAGGGGTTGGAATGGAGATGCACTTTCCTCGGTGCAGAAGGAGGCGCGGTCAGAACGCGCACTGAAGTGTTGAACTTCCGGGGGCACCTCCAGAAGTGACCCGAACACCCACCACAAAGTGACTGGTAAACAAGTCATGCGGGGGACAGACATGCGAACAGAACCCAGCAGACGCATGAGCCCGGAGGCGTGCTGGGGCGCACAGCCAGGTGCCTCCAACGTACCTGCCAGTCACGGCATGTGGTTGGGAAACATCCTATTTCTGTGAATCACATGCATGTCAGTAAACAGACACCAAGGTGAGGGAGGTCCCTGCCAAGCTGCCGGGAGGAGTGGATGGCAGTGGAGGGGGTGGGTGCACGGGGAGGCCTCACTGTCTTCTTTGAGCTCTTGTGTGCCATGAGCACACGGGCACAAGGTACTCAGGTAACTGACATCGTGCCTTTAATTAAAGGAGAATGCAGAATGGCTCTCCCACACTCTCCCCCGACTCCTCCACGGCTGTCCCATGGCTGCCCCATGCTCCCCCACAACTCCCCCATGACTCCCTCATGCTCCCCATGACTCTCCCATAGCTCTTCTATGACTCCCCCATGGCTCCTCCAAGACTCCCCCATGTTACCCCAGGACGCCCCCATGATACCCCAGGACGCCCTCATCTTCCCCACGCTCCCCCAGGACTCCCCCATGACTCCCCCATGTTTCCCCATGATCCCCAGGACTCCCCCATGTTTCCCCATGACTCTCCCACGATACCCCCATTTTCTCCCATGACTTCCCCATGCTCCCTCATGACTCCATGTTCCCCCATGACTCCCCTATGTTCCCCCATGACTCTTCTTTGACTCCCCCATCTTCCCTCACACCCCCCCGTGATCCCCCCACGCTCCCCCGTGACTCCCACGTGATTCCCCCATGACTCTCCTAGGCTCCCTGCCCCCCAGTCCCGCACACTCACTTCTTCCGTCAAGCCCTTCCCGGGTGGTCCCCCATTGAGCGCATCCTCCTGTGGGCAAGACAGTGGGAGAGTGGGTTTCAGGGAGAGGAGCCGAGGGGATGGAAGGAGAAGGTGTGAGGAACGGTGGGCAGGGAGGGCAGGATGGCAGAGGGGCAAGAGGGGAGAGAGGAAATACTCATCAGAAGAAGATGTGCCCGCCTTGGCGCTCCCAGCCCATCCCACGTGTTCCCACCGCGGCATTTCTTCTAAAGACCCCTCTGTGGTGTAGACAAAACCCGGGACTCCCAAGTGCCCAACAGCATCAAGCAGGATTCTCAGAAGTCAACCTCCCCCCATGGCTCTTAATCTGACCCGCTAACAAGAATTTAGTGAAAACCGCACCTTCGTGACATGTCTGCTCTTCACAAAGTCCCTGCGTCCCATCTGCCCAAGAGACTGGAGCTGGCCGTCGGGGTGGGGGCAGAAGGGAGGCAGGCCTGCCTCAGCTGTGGCTGCTAACCCAGAGGGGCTTAGCAGCCACAGAGGACTTATGACAATGCCCGTGCCCAGGCTCCACCCCATGCAAACAATCTCTGGGGGGAGTGTAGGCCGGTGTCTTTCAAAGATCTCTGGGTGGCTCCTGTTCAGAGCTGCAAACGAGCCAAGGCCCCCACTTGCAGCATCTCAATTTCCTCTCCGAAGGCCAGTGGCCAATGAGGTTTGAGGATCTAGTTCTCTTTCTGCAGGAAAAATGTGTGTCTTAACCACCCAGCACCCTATCAGTGACAGCCTGTGCACAGAGCAGGAAACTAGAAGCAGCAGGTGGAGTGGCAGTGGGGCTCAGGGCTCAGCTCGGCCACCACCGACTCCGTGGTTTGGCCATTTTTCATCTCTGTGCCTGTTTCTCTCCTTCAGAATAGGGCTATAATCCCTCCTCCTCCCAAGGACAGAGTGAGAACTTGCAGGATGTGACTTTGGAGACTTGGAATCCACTGAAGACCAGGCATTCCTATGAAGGAGGGGCATAATTTTATATGTGGTGCCCAAAATGGTGGGAAACTGAAACCACATTCTCTTGGCTACTTACCTGAGGAAAAGGAAGATTTATATGTGCATATGTATGTATATATGTATGTAAGTCTCCATCCACCTGTCCATCCATTTATCCATTTATCTATATTTCTATCTATAAATCTACCTACCTATCATCCATCCTTTTATCCATCATTGATTTATCCATCTGTCCATCCATCCATTTATCCATTTATCTATCATCTGTCTACCTATCTATTCCTCTTCCTACCTATCCATTCATCATTCCATCCACTTATCCATCATCCACTGATGTATCCATCATCCACTTATCCACCTATCCATTCACCCATTCATCCATTCACCTATTCATCCATCCACCCATTTATCTATCCATCCAGCCATCTATTTACCTATCCATCCATCTGCCCATTCTCCATCCATCCAGCCATCTATTTATCTATCCATCCATCTATCCATCCATGTACCTATCCTCCATCCATTCATCCATCTATCCATCCATTATCCACCTATGCTTCCATCCAACCGTCTACCCATCCTCCCTCTATCCATCCATCCATCCATCCATCCATCCATCCATCCATCCAACCACCCATTCATCATCTATCCATCATCCACCTATCCAACTATCCATTCACCATCTTCCATCTATCCATCATCCACCTATCCATCCATCCCATCCGTCCATCATCCACTCATCTTCCATCCATCTATCCACCTATCCATCCATCCATCATCCACCCATGAATCCATCTATCAAACCATCCTCCATCAATCCATTCATCCATCCATCCACCTATCTATCCAACCATCCATACATTCAACCATCCATCTCTTCTTTCCAGTTGTTACTGGGGAGGATGGGAGCATGGAGAAAACTGTACCAGCATCATGAGATATGTTCTTCCTGAGTATCAACTGTCATTTCTCAGATCCTAAAGAGTGATCTCACCAACTGAAGAGCAACATTCTTCTCCACTCCCTGAATCTTCTCAAGGTTCCAAGATTCTAAACAATTTTCCACTCCCAGATACATCAAAACACCACCCCAGCCAGGCAGCCAGGAACATTCTCTGAGTGTTTTGGTTCCCCCCCTTTGGCTTCCATTTAAAATAGTCATCAGATTAAATATAAACAAGCAAAAGTGCTTCAGCAGAAATAGTTCCCATAAAGCTATGTCAATAAAGACTGTGTTTTTCAAGAAGTGCCTTCTGTAGACAGGTCCACCCCAGCCACAGCTGTCCCTCCTGTGGAATCAGTGCCCAGGAGTGTGTGGGGTGGACGGCAGGGGACAGCGCCCTCCTCTCCCCTGCAGGCAGGTCTGGAATCCTGCCTTTTGCCTCATTCCTCAGGGGAAGTAGGGTCCTAAGGCGAGTTTAGGAAGTCATCTGCATCCCATAATGAGGGGCAGCCCCACACTCCCCCACACACACAGTGAAGCAGCCCCCCAGTGTGCCCCCATGCCCAGGGGTGGATGGCCCGGTGAGTCAGGCCAGCGACCCCAAGGCAGGAGCTGAGGACACTCCACCCCACTCTGCCTCCCCGGGGTCAGAGCCAACACAGGAGCTCAGGGGCTGGGGGCCCCCCCAAACCATCCCCACCAGCCGGGCGGTCCTCTGGGGAGGCTTCGGGGCTCAGAGCCTATTTCAGCTGGTGTCACCCAGAGGCTCTCGTGCCACACAGTGGGAGGTGGGTGTCACCCACAGGGTACCAGGCCAGCCCCACCCACAGCCCAGCCTGCTCCCATGAGAGTTGTCCCCTAGATGTGCCAGGGCTGCTTCTCTGGTCCTTGCCCCAGACAGCCCAAAGGGGACCTTCCCTCAGAACCTTCCAGTCTAGCCTGGAGCTGCTGCCCTTCTACCCGGTTCACAACACTGTAGACTGTACAAGGACAGAGCAAATCAAGAGGATCGCAAATAAACTACCCTGCTGTCAACAAGACCCTGCACTCACCCACCCATTCCCCTCCTGTCCGAGGCTGGGTACTGACCAAGGGCCAGGTCAGGTCTAGCCTGAGACTCTGGTCACCCTCTAAGACCCTCTGGCAGGTATCCCTGGGTGAGGGACCCAAGAGACTCATCTCCTTGCTAGCCAACAGCTGCCAGTATGGGGACTGGGAAGAGACACTGACAGGGACAGCCCTTGGTGGCGTGCACAGGGACAGGCCACAGTCCAGCTCTCTGGAACACAGCAGCTGAGGGTGGGGACACAGTACACAGCAGGTGCTCAGCAGATGTGTGTTCAAAGATGCTGGACTGGCTAGACCTGGATGGGCCAGAGGGCCCTGGGACAGGAGGCCGTGAAGGTGGGTGAGGGACACGTGCCCAGGAGGTCCCTCCTGTTGGACCCTGAGCCCTGCCCGCCCTCCCACAGGACCCCCAGCCCCAGCAGCCCTGGGGTCCTGGTGCCAACTGGGGCCCACCCACCCAGGCGCCTGTGCTCACCTGGGAGACATGGGACGGGGCCCGCTCGCTCCCGCCGTCGCCCTCTGCCTTGTCGGCCAGCAGCCCCTGCACCTGGTACTCCAGCACATAGCTGTCGATGAAGCGTTCCAGCTCCTCGATCTCCTGCGAGCGGCTGCTCCCAGCCTCGGAGGAGGCCGATGCGGGCGAGGAGTTCTCCATCCCTCCAGTGTGGGCGCGGGCGTGGGGCTGGTGGGAGAGGGCAGGGACGTGAGATGCCCTGGGGAAGCACCTTCACCCACCGCAGCGTCTGCCTCCCCACAGCCCCGAGAAGGTGGGTGCTGGCCTTCACACGAAGGGCACATCGTTGTTCCCAGTGTGGGGAGGTAAACTGAGGCCCAGGGAGGGAGGGCCAGTCACCCATCAGCCAGCACAGTGATGTGTGAGGGTGGGTGTTGGGATCTGCCCACTGGCCTCAAGTCCAGGAAAGCGGAAGACGGGCCCAGCCCACCCACCACACACCTTGCCTAGCCTGACTCAACAGACTCCACCACGATGCAGAGTAAGAGAGGCCCTAGGCGCTTACATCCCAACCCAAACAAGGACGGATGAGGGCCCAGACACAGCCCATCTCAGGGGACTGGGCCCGCCAAGAAAATGCCTCCTCTCAAAAACTTGTTCCTTGGTCACCAGACTGTCCATGCAGCTAGTTAAAGCCTACGGCCCTGTTGCAGTGTGACTACTGGACACATGCCATGCCCAGCAATGCAGGGACATGACCGGTCAAGAAAGGCCTGGTGGGGTGTCTGCAGGTGTGGACGGCCAAGGACATCACCTGGCCATCCTCACGGGACATAACCAAGCTGACAGCCCTCTGGTCCTCCCTCACAGTGACTGGCTGTTCCTCGACACTGGTGAATGCCCACCCGCAGACATATCATCCTTCCTAACCAGACCGATCCACCTAGCCCTGTAGGGGCCTGAGGCTGCAGGGACACCTGTACTGCTCCTCCACCCTGTGGCCTCTGAAGCCAGACCCTCTCTCGCCCCTAGGCCGGGGACCTTCCCGGTCCTCTGCTGGGCTCAGGCCACCCCGGAGGGGTAAAGCTTGCCCTGTCTTGTGTTCCTTGTACTATCTGGAGGCCCGAGATCCCCAGGGAGGGCCCCACACCCCAGGGGAACAGCCCACGTGTGGACGTGCCACCACACCCAGTGGAACTATCTCCACCGACCCCCACCATGCAAGACCACGAAGAAGACTGGAACCACGCACCACAGGGCTCAAAGCCACAGGGTATGTGACCACCACTAGTGGTAACAAGCTGGTCCCAGCATGCTTAGAGGAGCGTCTGAGTTCAAAGCCACGGGCTTGCTGAGAGTTCAAGTGCCACAGACCCTTCGTGGGATGAGGAACGGCACGCCGGGCTGCAGAACTACTATGGGGACGGGAACTCTGACCCTCCACGCCCTCACCAACTTTCCCAGGGGTGATGGATCTGGGAAGGAACTGCCCTGCGATGAGGCATTCCCCTGACAGACACACGTTTGCCACCACTTCCCTGGCTTGGTTTCTGGCTCCTGGCTGCTGCAAGGGTCCCAGTCTCTCTGGCTCAGACCTGCCTAGGGAGCTCTGAGGGGCCGCACCGGTGACTTGGAGCTCCTGGGCTGCGGCTTTGAGGACGACTCTGCCCACAGACCCTGCCTTTCCCTGTCTTACCTCTGGGATCCAGTTCAGGCCTCGGGACAGACTATGCCCTCCCACCCCCTCTGCCCTGGCAAGGAGTGGCAGACCTCCAAGCGCCCAACCGCAGAGCTACCCCACCTGGGGCAGGTGGATGCCCGAGGAGCCCGGGAAGGCCGATGCCCAGGGAGGCCTGAGGAGGAGCCTCTGGCAGGAGCAGCAGCACCCAGCCACGCCCGTGTTCCTCAAAGGCGTCAGACCTTATTGGGCTCCCTGGCACGCTGGCCGTTCTGCAGGAACTTGACACAGGCCCCTCCTGGAGGACAAGCTCTGCTGGGCTCTCCCAGACGTGCTGGGTGTCACCAGCCATGCCGGGTACTGCAAGGGAGCCCGGGCACAGCCGTCACCCTAGGGCCCCCCAACGTGCGGAGGGAGAGGACAAGCACAGACATGCACCCCAATCCTGCAGCATGGTGGTGCCCAGAGGAGAACAAAGCCCACTCAACAACACCCTCGGACCCTCCTGCCCCGGCTCTGCCCCCAATTACCACGGGATACCTGCCAGCCTCCCCAGCTGCCCCTCCCCCACCCGGGGCTCCTCTGACATGGGTCAGACACAAGCAGAAGCCTCCCTGTAGCCTGCAGTGAGCAGCTGACCCCACGGGTGCCCGTGATGGGACAGGCACTCCCCTCTTGGGCTCTTGGATGCTGGAGGCCCCTTCCACAAGGCCCACCTATGGGGCCACAAGGCCCTCAGTGGGCCCAGAGGGTTAGTCCAGCCCCCAGTGTGACCAGCTCCACAGCCAGGCTGCCGCCTTCCCTCCCCCCACAGCCTGGGATCCTGCTCCAGAGACGCCCCTGGGAACTCTGACCTGGCTTCAGGACAGCACGGGGGGCACAGCCTTGGCCTGAGTTTCCCAGAGAGCACTTAGGCACTTGGACACGTCTGTGACTGTCAGGAGGCCCTGTACTGGGGCCGCGTCCCATTTTGGAACTGGTCTCCCCACGCTCGTCACAGGGTAGCCTGGCTGGCCACTTCTAAGGCCAGAAATGAGAAACACCCAGACTCTGGCAAAAAGCTGCTGTCCCCACACTGGGGCCCCAGACCCCATGGGCCCTCCCGCACCCCCTCCCTGCTGCTCTGCCCAGTGTTCTGTGGCTCCAGAGAGAGGTTTCTGTGGATGTGATGGGCAGCCCAGCAGCCAGGGGCTGGAGGAGAAGGCCAGAGGCTGCCCGGCCTTCTTGGTACCCTTCTTGCCCGGTGACCAGGGGCATTAGGAGCTGTAAATTTAGCCAATCCTTCTAAGCCCAGCCGGGCATTAGCGGCATTACTCAACCCTCCCCCATCCCAGGGGGGATGGCAATGACCTGCAAGCCAGACATGACACATCTGCCCATGGCCTCCAGCCCTCCTGGGGCGTCCCTTGCCCAGGCCCCCACTCCATGGGGTGCCATGCCCTCTGCCCCTCGGCATCCACCTCACCCATACCCTGCCTGGAGCCCTGCCAGGGAGACCCCATTCCTGCTGCCTGGCTCAGTGTGGCTTTCAGCTGCTGCGAGGGTTCAGCCTCCCCCAGACCCCAGGGCGGCCGCAGGGACCTAGGCGGTGCTGCAGGGGTCACTTGGGCTCCTGAGCTCTGCGGCCTCGGGGCCCCAGGCCTGTCCCCTTACCCAGCAGAATGGCAGGCTGCACGGGACATGGCATCAGAGCTGCAGGTGGGAGGCGGGCCTGGGGCATCACCGCCATTTGCCCCACGTTAAGCCCACTCATTACGTCTACCCGGGTCTCCACCCACATCCTATGGTCTGCTGCCCACTGTGTCCTGGGCTCCAGGTGACTGTTGCTGCAGAGCCGCCCACTGTCTGTGAGCCTGGGTTCTCCCCTGCCCCCGCACACACTGCTGGTAGCACCTTCCCCAGGGGCACGGCCACGGCCAAGTTTTTCCTGCTGGCTGGCAGCCCCAGCATAGGGCTGGCCAGTGCCACACCACCCATGGGCAAGAGGGAATGGCTGGATTGTCCAGAGCAGCTGAGGACACCCGTGGGGAGGTGCGTGGCCATGGAAACCTGCTGGTCCCAGTCCAGACCCGCTGCACTTCCTGCATAGACTGGACTCCCACCTTGGTTGGTTCCCCATGACATGCAGGTCCTGTGCTTGGCCATGTGGTTGTCTGTCAAGGAATGGGGAGGACTGGCCTCCACGGACAGGAGCTCAGGCCCCACTCGCGAAGCAGGAAGGTTCAGGAGCCCACGTGCTGGAGGCGGCATATGCTGCATTCTCTGTCTCAGGGTCAAGGATGTCTGGTGTCCTCTAAATGTCAAACCTGCTCCCTCCCACCCACCCCTGTGTCACTCCGACACCAGGCAGGGTGTCACTGGCACGTGCTTTTCAAACTGCAGGTCTTGTGGCTTCGTGGCTGCAGCACACTTCCCGTGGGTCTGACCTCAGCAGCAAACGTCTCCCTAAGCTGAACATGCTCACGGGGGTGCACACTGTGCCCACAGCTGTGGTTTCGGGGGCTTCTGCTTTACCTGTCATGGGAGACGCACGGGCCACACGGAGGCCAGAGCAGCGTCCCCAGCTGTCATGTGCACCCACGTCACAGCGCCTCCTGTAAAGTGCAGACTCAGAGTCAGAGGATCGGAGCACAGGCCTGAGACTCTGCATCCCTAACAGGCTCCCAGGTGAGGTCGGTGCTGACCAGAGGCCTAGACACCAAACAGCTGAGATCCAGAAGCTCCCACAACCCTCTCGCTGTCACTTGGATGTCCTGCTCTGGCCAGAGTGGTGTTAGCTTCCTGAGGAGCGTGGCACCCTCGGATGGGCCCCTCAGGTCCTGGGCAGAGCTCAGAGCCGACACGACCTGCCCAGGCTGGGCTGTTGTTGCTGGGGGACTGTGTCCCCATCCTGGACCTCGAGCCCGGCCCCTGGCAGCACCTGCCTCAAGGCCTGCAGCACCGATGCCAAGCTCGGGTGCTTCTGAGCAGACGGGCGGGCTCCGGATCCCAGGCCACCCGGGTCTCCACCCACTTCCTGTGGTCACTCCCATGGCCGCTGGCCACACAGCCCCAGACCCATGAGAGTTCAGTCCCCTTGCTGTGCAGACACTGGAGTCGACAGAGGTGCCAACAGGTAAAGCCAGCTAGGACGCAGGTCACCAGTCCCCCAGCCCTCGAAAGTCAGCCAGAGACACCTGCTGGGCGTCCCCCTCCATGACCACCAGCCTCTGGGACACCAAGTGTCGCTCAGGGCCGCAGTCACATATGGTGGCAGTTGGTGACAGGACAAATACTCTGGTATCAGGAGACTCCAAATCACCCCCGCTGCCCCACAGCCTACGAGCCCACTCGGCACAGGGCCCTGGACCCAGGCCCACGGTCCCATCAGAGACTCTGGAAGGGGAAGCGGCTCGGGCCTAGCTCCAATGCCCAAGAGCTGCCTCCAGGCATGATGGAGGGGCCGGGCCAGCTCTCATGGTAGGGCCAGGCTTGTGGGGCTGAGGGCAAGGGGAGTGCTGGGACTCCCCCCTCACAGGTCCATGTGGCTGCAGGTGCCCCCGCAGTCTACCTGGGTGTCCACTAGAGCCCAGGCTCTGCTGGGCATATCCTCTAGAAGGAACAGCCCTGAACTGGCAGCATCCATAGGGGCTGGCGGGCCATGGGCAGTGGGTGGAAGGGCCCAGGTGGCTCTGGGAGGCCTGGCCTCACCTCATCCTGGGTGTCCCTGTCCCCAGGACCTTCCCATCCTCGGGATCCGAGCCCCACAGGAGCTTCCACCAGGCTCCAGCAATACCACTGGCCTGCACCCTCGCCCTCATCCCGGCTGCCTGAGACAAGCCCATCCTCCTCTCTGCCACGGCCGACACTCATCTTGACAGACCCATGGTGCTCCAGGGCTCCTCTGTCCGGACCAGCCTCCACCCTAACCCCGACAGGTCCTCAAGCCACAGCTGCAGCCCCCTACCCTGGCCCACACCACTCCCAACAGTGGGCCGTCCCACCCTCCACCACTCCTAGCCCTCCCCAGCCCCCACCCAGCTCGCAGGATGGTGAGGCCAGAGGGTGCATGGGCGAGCTGCCCACCCCCACACCTGCCGAGGTCACCCAGCCCCATAGCCAGGATCCAGCTCCATCCCACAACAAGCAAGAGCCTCCTCCCAGCAATTCCCCTGAACTAAGACATGCTGAGCACCTGCTGTATACCATACCCCCACCAGGGGACATGGAAGCTGCAAGCGCCACAAACCCAAGCTGTTCGGGACTCAGGCCTCAGGGCCATGGGCCAGCCAGCAGCCATATCCCAGGCTGGGGCCAGGCGTCCTCCGTACCACCGGATCCTGAGACAGAATAAACATCCTGGCTGTGGGCCTGATTCTGGGCCCAAGGCTGCTAAGTCACTTCCCAGCTATGTGACACAGGCCAACACGCAGCCTGTATCCTGTCCTTGAAGCAGGTCAATGGCGGAAGCACCCCCCACCCCTGTCGGTCAGATGTCGTGAGACTCAGGTGAGATAAGGCCTGAGGTGAGAGCTCATCACAGCCAGGCATATAGCAGACACTCAATGATCAATGTGATGATCATTCGACTTCACGACGGCCCCTGCTATCCCATGCTGTCTTCTGCACTCTCCCCTGCCTCTGCCTCTCCAAATCACACCTTTCCCTCAGAGCCCACCTCCTGGCCCACCTCCTCCATGAAGCCCCCCTTAGCCACTCTGGCTACCACCGGCCACTGCTGTCTCTGAACTTCAGTTCTCTGTAGACCTCACCACTCCCTAATGCCTTCCACTCAACTCTCTGAGTCCAGCTTGGGCCTCAATCTGGCCCCCTCCTGCACTACAAACCCTGGGCTGACCTTAGCTCTGCCAGCCTGCATGAACTCACAGGGGTCCGTTCTGTCTCCTCCATGGGCGCTGGGGGCCACAGGTGGGCCCACCATCAGCCTTTGAAAGCTTCTGGGTTCATTCCTAAGCATGACAGCTTACTCGGAGCCACAGGGAAGGGGGTGAAAGGTGTCCTGCCCTGAATCCAGCAATGTACCCATGGGCCCTGGGCTTAGGCCAGGAAGCTCCTTCCAGTGTGATGGCCAGCACCCTGGGCTGCCCTTTTCAGGTGACACCCTCCTTGGTGTCACTCCTGGGTAACTGGGGTCCCTGGGCAGCTCCCTCCCTCTTGGCCACAGCTCCCTGAACCAGAGCCCAGCTGGATCAGAGATAGCACCAAGCGGTCCTGAGAGCCTGGCAGGGGTGTCCATGGCCCGGAGCAGACTGTGACAGCTGGGCCTTGGTGGGCCATGGCCTGGGGCCTGTCCAGGTGGTCTCAGTGTCACAAGGCAGGAGCTCAGAGCCGGCTCACTTTCGACAGCAGCCTTCCTTTCCATCCCCCTCCCCATCCTCGGGGCCAGCTAAAGTCCCCCAAAAGCTGCCTTGACTGGTCAGCGCCCAGAGGCCCTCAGAACGCCTCAATACACCTGTGATGCTACGTCTGCTGGACACCAGCTCTCACTCCCTCCATGGCTGCCGTCCAAGAGGACTGATACTCATGCTATGGTATAACTGATGAACATGCAGGTCTCAGTGGGGGGCAGGGAAGAGGGCATCGGAAGCTACTGGAACCCAGAAAGGAGCACAGAAAAGGCAGCAGGAAAGACATCTGGAACAGTGTCCATCTTTTCCAGTCTGGGTACCAACAGGGTACTGGTCATTCTCTTCTGGGTCTCTGGGTCTCCTCCGGGCCACACAGTTCCAGGGAAGGGCAAAGAGGGTGGTGTCCAGAAACCCACACCGGTGGCTGCCGCTGACTGTGACCTCGAGAGGTTTGGGAGCCAGCCTCCATCTCTGCAGAAAGGGGTGGGGTTCTCTTCCCTGGGCCCCTCCAGCTCTGGTCCTTCTGACTCGCAGGTGTTCACTCTCTCCCCTCCTACCCCTCCCAAGGGCCTCCTGCTCAGTGTGTGGGCAGGTAAGCTGGGTACAGACCCCATGCCTGGGCCTGCCGCATGGCAGGCCATGCAAGCCTGGCCCAGGGTCAGCTGATGCTCTACCCTGGCACCTACGGGCAGGGAACAGAAGCTGGGGCTGGATTCCAAGCTAAATATGGAGCCAGAGCCCAGCTTCTCCTGTGAGGCCCAGGGTCCGGGCCTCCTGATCTGCGGCGAGGCCACCTCTGGCTCACCCAAAATGCTGATGCAGAGGCCACATGCTGTGAGGCCAGGGGGCCGGATGGCAGTGAACTTCCAGAGCAATAAAAAAAAATCTGCAGCGTGAGGAACGTGCCTCCAAAGCCAAACAGACACCCGGCCAGGGCTACAGCAGAGAGCCCAGCGCCTGGCAAGGTCTTCTGGAGGGGAGAGAGACGGAGTCGGAAGACAGCACAGAGCATGCCAGGCCCCAGGAGGGGATGGGGACAGAGTCGGAAGACAGCATGGAGCCCACGAGGCCCTCAGGAGGGGACAGAGCTGGGAGTCAGCGTGCAGCCCAGTGAGGCAGCACTCCCTCCCCTGGCTGACAGGTGGGATCACCCAGAGAAAAGGCCGGGGTGACCCGGCCCCCCCAACAGAAGCGCCATGACCAGCCTGGCATGCACTCGCGACACAGGCCTTCTTGGCACCGAGCTGAGCGTCCCCAGCCACGAGAGCAGGCCGATCCAACCCTGGGACCCTGTGAACCACCCTCTTCAGTGCCATAAAGCCGGAGCATTCACTGCATTGGGGCCACCGTGGACCGGGGGAAGGTGCTGGAGTCCTGACTGGCACCTGCGGGCAGGGCCTTGCTGGGAAACAGTCCTTGCAGATGTAATCTAGTGAGGGCAGGGTCATGCAGGATCAGAGTGAGCCCCAGCCCAGGATCAGGGTGGGCCCCAGCCCGGGGACTGGTGTCCTCACAGGAAGAGGGAACCCTGGACACAGACACACATATAGAGGACACCGCACAAAGATGGAGCAGGCAGAGAGGGATGCCGGCGCAGAATGCCAAGGAGTATGGGGCCTTCATCCAGGAGGGGCCAGGATGTGACCCCCGACAGCCCTCGGAAGAGTCCAGCCTGAGGACACTGGGATTCTGGGCTTCTGGATTCAACCCCCAACAGCCCTCGGAAGGGACCAGCCTGCAGACGCCGGGGTTCTGGACTTCAGGCTCCAGGACCAAGTGGATGAATTTCTGTCATTTGAAGCTACTAGGCTATGGCCAGGTGTGACATAATCCTGGGACTCACACACAGCACAGGAGGCCCTGCCATGAGTGCCAGCAGCCTGGTCTGGACCCAGCCCTCCCCCCTCCCCTGGCCTCTGATGCCCCCAGGCCTCCGACACCCCCGGGCCTCTGACTACTGGGCCTCCGATGCCTCCCCTGGTCTCCCACCCCAGCACAAGCCAAGCCACTCCAACGGAATCCAGACTTGATGCCCATGACGGCCGGCTCTGGTAGCTGGGAAGTTTAGTTAAGAATTGTGCCACCGCTGACTTGCAGTGCTGTCATTACTTCCGAAAGGGCTCAGTTCTATGTGCATAACCCCAGAGCAGCCACATATGGTGGGTGGGTCACGTGGGTTCTGATGGGGAGACTACCTGCAGATGGAACAGGCGGGAACCCATGCTCAGAAGTGGGCAGCTTTCCTAACACACCAAGGATGCTGCGTGGACCAGGGGTGGCCAGGGACCCCTTGGGAGTTACTCTAACTTGATCCAAGCCTTGTACTCTGGGTAGAGAGCAGTATTTCTAAAAAACCAGAAACTGAGGGCTTAACCTATAAATTAAGACCCTTGGGACTCATGCTTGTACTCCCAGCCAAGGAGGCCAAGGCAGGAGGACAGCTTGAAGCCAGGTGGGTAAGACCAGCCTGGGCAATGTAGTGAGACCTCATCTCCACAAAAACATTTAAAAATTAGCTGGGCATGGTGGCATGCCCTATAGTCCCAAAACACAAAAACTCAGTAGGCTAAGGTGGGAGGATCACTTGAGTCCAGGGTTCGAGGTTACAGTGAGCTATGATCACACCGCTGGCCTCTAGCTTGGGTGACAGAACGAGACTCTGTCTCCAAAAGAAAAAAGTGTCCGGAACAGAAAGGGGGCATTGCAGACATAGGCATCTCAGCAGCCGGTCCTGCTGCTGGGAGGCTCTGGGCAGAAACTGTCCCTGGGAGGTGGGGATGGTGGTCAGTACCCCTCAGCAAAGGCCCAGAGAGCCTCTCAAGCCACAGTGGACCACATATCTTAGAAGCTCCAAGCTGCTCCCAGGAACAGGATGGAATGCCAGGGATCCTGTCCTCAGCTCCATATCTCAGAAGTGCAGACTCCTCAGGACAGCCTTGGAGGCAGGGCCCTGCAAAGCCCACAGGGGAAGCCGTAAGGTGTCCGCCCCGCAGGGTGCCCCAGGGGTGGGTGTCCAGGCCCCATCCCAAATCCACAGAAAGCCCTGGGGCCTCGGAATGACCCACACACCGATGTCCCTCGACCCTCCCCAGAGCCAGGACCTCGGGGCAGGTAGGAGACGCCCACCTCTGTCCCATGAGCATGTGGTTGCCAGCACCCAAATGGTTTGGGATTCGCCCTCCGCACATCCCTTTATTTCAACACGACCACAGCTGCCCCTGCACCGTCTCCACATGGTGCTCAGAACGGGCGCAGTCTTTGTCCAGCACAGGGTCAGCCCCGTGGCAGGGCTCTGGGTTTCAAGATTTGGCCAGGCGTTATTCCCAGGCATTATTCCCGCAGCCCCCCACCCCACCCCAGCCACGGGCTCTCCTCTTTCAAGGAAAACGGCAGTAGAGGGCACAGAGGTGTCTCCACCCGACAGCTGCCCGGCCACACCAGCCTCTCAGACCCGTGATGCTGCCTAGGGCGATGGGAACAACTTCACGCTGATGTGGGTGAGACTGCGGGCAGACACTTCTCGAAACCCCTCAGGCTGGGCGCTCAAGTCAGACGCGTCTCACACTTGAAGTGTGTCAGTCACACTTGAATGAAGCCCTGTGAGTCCCAAGCGGGGGAGGCCACCAAGAGGAGAGAGGCCACCAAGGGGGAGTGAGGCCACAGAGGGGAGTGAGGCCACTGAGAGGGAGAGGCACCCGAGGGCAGTGAGGCCGCGCTGTCCCCCGCACATGGCAGAGCGTGTCCCCGCCTGGAAAGCGCCAGAGATGGATGGGGCGGCTAGGGAGGCTGGGTTGGCCTGGGGGCTCAGGAGGCCTGCCCCCAAACCCACAGGAGTGGGTTCAGGTCTCAGAACTCTGGACAGGCCTGTGCACGTCTCTGGTTCTCTCGGGGCCTCTGCCTCCTTCTCCATGGACGGCTGGACCTCTGGTTTCCAGGGGGCATTTGCACAAAAACAATTTCTGGGCCTCGTCCCCTCCACATCACTCAAGGAGAGTTCAGGGCATAGGAATCTGCATTTTGACAAGCTCCTTGGGCGATGGGAACGTGCAGGTCTGGACTAGCACTTCGGAACTGTGGGCCACGTGCTCCTAAAGTCCTGATCGCCGGTGCCAATGGCCCTGGGTCCTTATGGAGAAACAGCCGCCTACGGCCAAGATGAGGGTGTAAAAGCACAGGCTGTTCAGAGGTGGGTGACACAGGGAGGCCCCTCCTATACTGTCTTCAGCCAGGAGCCTAAACCTGGACCTTGGCTCTCAAGAGGGTGACATTTCACAGTTGGGCAGGTTGTGTACTGCTCAAGAACATCCACATTAGATGGGCTGAAGGCAGACTGCACCATTTGTGAAGCCAGAAGCCCGGTGCAGGGTGGTGGCCAACAGGTGTGTGTGGGGGGCGGGGCGGGCTGCTTCCTTCAAGCTGCGCCCTTCAAGGTGAGGGACACCCTTTCCTCATTCTCACAAATGTGCCGTGTCGGCCGTCAGGGCCCATCTGTGAGAAGATCAGGACAGTGAACGCACCCGTGTTCTGCCCACGCGCCCGTCTCCACCCGGCTCGCATTCAAGGCAGCGCTGGTGCTGCCTCCTCCCACCATGGCCCAGTTTTGCCCCTGGGTCCTTGTCACCTGCCTTCCTGGATGTCACTGGCATTCAGTCCCCGTGTGCTTGTTCGAGCTGCTCTGCCACACACCTACCCCTCTGGTCACTGCCGGTCCCGGGCACCTCCGACAAGTCCCCCAGGTGGACTGGATGCCACCCCAGGTGATGGAGCCAGGCGCCCCCTGGCACTTCAAGCCTGGGTGGGAAGTGATTAAAGCGCTAATGACTGCCAACCGTGGTCGTGAGTGAGGACATGGCAGGAAGGCCGTCTGTTCATTACAGCCTGGTAGGCGGCGCTGCCAGAAACAGTCCAGCTCTGGCGCCCCAACAGGCTGGAGAACTGGGAGCCAGGCGTGTCCACGTGGGCTTGGGCCTCCTACCCGCGAGGCCTCAATACCTTATACTTAGAAGAAGAGGCTACTGTAGCTCCCCACAGCCACCCCTGGCTGTGAATTCCTCTCCCTGGCTGCCTTCCCGGCCTTCCTCCCCTGTGGGGCTCAAGACCCTCGGGCGTGTGCTGCAGGCCCACCCAGCCAGGCAGAGGCTACCCGGGAAAGGGCTGGGGATACAGCGGATGAAGGTCAGCATTTCCCACCTGGGCGCTCCCCGCTCACCTTAGCGGACTTGAGGTGGGGAGGGCAGGAGGAGGGAGGGGCAGGAGGGGGAGGGAGGGGTGGGGGGAAGGGGCACGGAGAGGTGGGAGAGGAGGAGGGACAGGAGGAAGGAGGGGGCAAAGGGGCGGGGGCACCCCAGAGGTGCCAACCCACATCTGCCACCCCGTAGGCCACATGACAGTGGCAGCCTGCTCTTGCATGAGATGTGAATGGTAACCAGGGCATGGGGTCTGGAGCGAGACAGGGGCGCTGAGTCCAGCTCTGCCCCTTACTATGCTTCAGGACAACTGCTGCATTCTCCAGACCTCAGTTTCCCCGTCTGTAGGATGGGTCAACCCCAAAGGATAAGTGCATAGCTGCACACGGTGATAGCTCATGTGACCCACGGCCACCACGCCTGGTCTTCCACCGTGGCCTCTACCACGGCCTCCACCATGGCTTCTCACCACCACTGCGACTTGCTGACCCACGCAAACAGCCCTGAGAGGGTGGGTCTGTGGGGCCCAGGGTGCCCCAGAGCCTATTCAAGGCAGAAAGGGGACCCTGAGGCTGGAGGGCAGAGCTAGGGAAGGCCCCAGGGAACCACGGCATCATCACCATCCGGGGAGCCAGCCACAAGCTCAGAGGCTTCTGGAACCGCCTTCCCATGGCCCACCCTCTCTGTTCCCATCTTTGTAAAGCCCGTGATCAGAGGCTGAAAGCACTGCTTCACACGGGGACCCTCTTCCCCGGCCCCGTCCCCCACCTCCTGACTTCGGTCTCTCCTCGACAGCTCACACGGAGGTTCCCCAGGGGGAAGACCAGGGTCCCCTCCCTCCCCGAAGGGTCCCCATGCCAAGCCCACCCTCCCTATGGCCCGTGCCCTCCTGAGACGTGCGGTCCCACTGGGACCTGCATGACCGACCTCCCCTTCCTGAAGCCCCCAAGGCTCAGCTCCAGGCCACCCCTTGGGCCACGTAAGCAGCTGTCCCCCACACTCCCTCCTGCCTGCCTTCCCCCACTTGCTCGAAGACACACAGGGAGCCTTCCTGGAGGCAGGGCGGCTGGAGTCTGACAGCTACTCACAGGACGATGCTCACACAAGCTCCCCGCCCGGCAAGAACAGAAGGAAAGAGCTGAAGTGAAGTGGTCACTGCTGCCTGGCTGGGGTCACTGCATGGGACCCTCCTCCCCGACACCTTGCCAGTCAGGAAGCTGATCTCCCGAGCCCGGGCGCCTGCACCTTCCTCCCTCAGAGTGCGTGCCCGCAGCCAAGACACACCAGAAGATGCCTGTGCAGGATTACAGCCAGTGAGGGGGCCTGTAGGCCTGACCCAGGCGCAGGCAGAAGAGACAGGAAGCTTTCTGGGTACCCCGTGCATGTCTGTGGCCGGACCCGCCTGGTGTGTCAGTCCCCCGCGTGTGTCTGTGGCTGGGTCTGCCTTCCATGTCTGGGTCCCCCAAGTGTGTCTGTGGCCAGGCCCACCCTGCGTGTCTGGGGCCCCTGCATGTCTCTGGCCAGGCCCACCTGGCGTGTCTGGGTCCCCTGTGAGAGTCTCTGGTCGGGTCTGCCTGCCACGTCTGGGTCCCCCACATGTCTCTGGCCAGGCCTGCCTGTTCCAGCCTCCATCCAGGCAGAAGCCCAGACCCTGGCGACTTTCCTTGGAATGGGAGGATGATGTGGCGTGGCTGCAGCCCCCCACAGATGCCCAGGTGGGGTCAGGGCCAAGCCCGGCGCCCACATGAGCACCATGCACCTCCCCTGGGACAGTGTTGCCTGCGTTTCAGGGAGGAGAGTGCCCCAGAGGGGAGGGCTGGGCCGGGCCAGGCCTGGAGGCTGGGTCTCCACAGACCGACCATGAGGGGCCTCTTGGCGGGGCATGGGTCAGCACCCCCTGTGTGTGCACAGGACCCATACCACGCTCCGCCCCGGGCATGACTGTCGCCCACCGCATCACTCTCAAACTCCTGAAGGCAAAAGAAAGCAGGAATTAATCTAATTAAAGGGGACAGAGTCCACAGGGAGGAGAAGTCTGGGGTTTTGCCAAGAGTTTCTCTCCCAAGCCAGCTCTGTGGGAGAAGGACATGTGGCCCGAGGCTGCAGCGGAGGCTGGATCCTGGCTGTCACCTGGCTGTCACAGGAACAGCTGTCGGGCAGAAGCGTCGCAGCCTACAGAACTGCTGCGTGGGACGACGAGAGAGACAGAAGCCCCCGTAAGATTTAAACACCCAAAGGCAGTCCCCGTGCCTGCCTGGACTCAAGAGGGAAAGTACCAGAACACCGGCCTTCTGTATGTCACCCCGTTCTGCCCCTCGTGGGGTATTTAAAGATGTGCACATGCCACACCAGTGCTGCGGTCCACGGCCACACACACGGAAACACACCACAAGCTGCGCTTCGCCCAAGGCCGGCCACTCTGCAGACCATGGGCTGGGTCCGAGGGAGGACACGAGCCAAGCAGGCCACCCGAACAGTCAGGAATGGACGTCATGCGCCCCAAACACCTGCTGCTCACGGCCCTCCAGGCCCACGCGCGGGAGCTGTGAAGCGGCTCTGACCCAGCGGGTCTGTGACCCGAGGCGGCCCACTGGCGACTCCAGGCTACGAGTGAAGCCCGGACGCGGCGTGGGCTGCAGCCAGCCTGACCAGAACGCGGCCCCTGCCCTCAAAGTCCACCCCGCCCCCAGTCCCACAGCATGACCTCCAGGAGCACGGCTTAACCCGCACAGGCCCTCACTAAGTGGGCTCCCAAGCGGGCATGCACCAGCCTCCTTGGGGCCAGCGCACTCCTGGGGCCGGCTCCCAGTTTCCTCAGGTTGACACACACCCCCCAGGAGGCAGTGGGACTCCCACGGGGCTAGGCTGTGGGTTGTGCCGGACTCACCGAGGCCAGATCCCCAATCTGCTGGCTGTGCAGCCTGGGGCAAGTCAACTGACCTCTCTGAGCCTCAGTGTCCTGTTCTAGGAGAGCACCCTTCCTCTCCGCATCCACCCGGGAGACGGGGCTCCTTTCCCCCATGCTCCCCTGCGCTTTCAGGCTCTGAGAGCGTTAACTTGACGAGCCCACTTGCCGAAGTACTGGCGCCCAGTCCTGGGACGGCCGCTCATCTGGCCGCTGCTGCGAAGGTGCTCTGCAGCTACGGCTCATGCGTGATCAACCGACTTTGACCTTGAGTCGGAGTGCCGTCCCAACTCTCAGGGGGCTCCCAGCTGCCAGCCGCCTGGGATTCAAACTTGCAGCTCCCACAGCCACAGGGGCCATGTCCGAAACCTCTTGCTCTCTCTCTCTCCACTCTCCCTCTCCCCACCCTCCTCCCTCCCTCTCCCCCTCTTCTCTCCCTCCCCCAGCCCTCCTCCCTCCCTCCCCCTTCCCTCTCCCCCTTCTCTCTCCCTCCCTCTCGCTCCTGCCTCAGCCTCTCGAGTGTCTGGGACTACAGATTCGCGTCACCACACCTGGCTAATTTTTTTTTTAAAATTAATTAATTTATTTATTTTTTGAGTTGGAGTCTCACTCTGTCGCCCAGACTGGAGTGCGGTGGCCGCTCCCGGCCACCGCAGCCTCAACCTGCTGGGCTCTGGCGATCCTTCCACCTCAGTCTTCCGAGTAGCCGGAATTACAGGCATGTGCCACCACGCCCAGCTGATTTTTTTTTTTTGATTTATTGTAGAGATGAGATCTCGCTGCCCAGGTGGGTCTCGAACCCGCGGGCTCAGGTAATTCACTCACCTCAGCCTCCCAAAGGCGCGGGATTACAGGCTGAGCCACTGAGCCCAGCTTAATTTTTTTTTTTATTGATTGTAGAGACGGAGCCTCGCTAAATGGCCCAGGCTGGTCTCAAACCCCTGGATTCAGGCAATCCTCCCACCTCTGCCTCCCAAAGTGCTGGGATCACAGGCACCGGCCACTGTAATAAAATAAAACTGTTTTAAGTTTTTACCTCCAGGAGGGCAAGAAGGAAGGGATGGGTGGGGACGGGTGAAAATAGGTCCACACAGGCAGATCATTTCTTTTTTTAATTTCTCAAGCGAAATTCACATAACACGAGCTTGGCTGTTTTAGGCATTTTAAAGTGAAGGATTCAGCGGCATTCGGCACATTCTCACGGTTGTGTCACCACCAGCACCTCTATGCAGGTCCCAGACTTCACCCCACCAGGAGGAAGCCCTGGACAGGGCAGCCCAGTCACCCGTGGCCTCCCAGGCCTGCTCAGCCAACCCCTCCCCTCCCTCCAGGTCTCTTCCCACCCATCCAGACTCCACCCCTTTCTGCAGGCCCCACCCTCTCCACAAGCCCCTCCCCTCAAATAGGCCCCTCCCCGCCAGCTCCTCACCCCCCACAGGCTTCTCTAGATCTGGGTCTGTGCAGCACCTGAGCCCACTGCGCCTCCCCACCCTCAGCCTTTGCGTGTGGTGCTCCTGCCTGAAGCCCTCCTCCCCCACCTTTCGGTCAGACGTCCCCCAGCAACAGCCCCAGAGTCCTGGGATCCCCCTTCCGCAGCCCGCCCCGCTGTGCGGATGTCTATGCCCCCACAACTCTGTCAGCCCTCCAGGGCAGGGGCTGAGTCCTCCATGCTGGGTGGCTCTCTCTAGCCGGAGGAGAAACCGCATTGCCCTAAATACCCAGCACAGTTCCCAGCATGTAGTAGGGCCATGATAAGTATTTATGATGGAAGGACAGGACCCAGAGCACACACCCACGCAGCAACTGGCTTCAATAAACGCCCTTTCCTTGGCCTCAGATGACAAGCGTTCTTCCTCCCAACAGCTGTTGGCTTTTGGCCAGGCACGGTGTTCATGCCTGTCATCCCAGCACTTTGGGAGGCCGAAGGCAAGAGGGTCGCTTGAGGCCAGGAGTTCAAGACGAGCCTGGGCAACATAGCGAGACCCTAGCTCTACAAAAAAAATTTAAAATGAGCCAGGTACAGTAGTACATGCTTGCAGTCCCAGCTACTCCAGAGGCCAAGGCAGGAGGATCCCTTAAGCCCAAGAGGTTGAGGCTGCAGTGAGCTATGATCACACCACTGCACTCCAGACTGGGTGACAGAGTGCAACCCTGTCTCAGAAAAAAACAGATGTAAAGATGTGTTGGCTTTTACTCTGAAAATCAGATGCGTTTCCCAGCAGGTGCACCAGCCTCTAGTGGGCTTCCCTGGCCAGACGCAGCCTACCCCATCCTCCCCACAGACTAGAGGTGGGTGCCATTAGCCTCATTTTGCAAGGGCCTCATCTGGAGCTCTGTCTCCCCTGAGTGCCAGGCCATGAGCTCTGCTCACCAGGAAGGCCAGGGGCTGGTCAGGCGACTTGGCCAAGGGTCAGCAGCACTGGGTAGGGAAGACCAACTGGCAGGTGGAAACCGCTAATGTGAGGCTGGGCTCACTCGCCCGTGGCTCCTGCCCCCAACTGAGGGGACCAACGTCCCTGCTGGGAAACACCGGTAAAGGGAGCAGTCCCATTGCCCCGGCAGAGGTGAAGGCCTGTGCCAGCTCCTGGGACAGCAGGAGGGATGTGTCAGCCCCAGGGCCGGTACTGAACCCCCTAGACGGCCACCCCTATCCCCCACCCTCCACGCACACTGGCCCAGAGTCGAGGCAGAGCCCGGCTGGAGGGCCCCGGCGCAGCCGCTGACCCCGTGCCCAGGCTGGCTGATGAAGGCGGGTTCAGCAAGGTTCTGCGGACAGGCCGCCTCGCCTGCCCTGGGTGGCTGGGCTCTCCTGGCACAGGGCTCCCCTGCAAATTGCCCTCCTGCAAATCAGATCACTTTCAAGCAGGCCGGCCAGGCTGGGGACTGGGGGTAAGCCTGTTGGGAAACCTTCTGAGGCAAGGTCTTTGAACTTCCTTCAAATCTGAGGTTTTAAAAAATGTATGAAGTTTCTCAAGTAAATCGAATCTGCATTCACTCAAGTCTGCACCCACCTTGACCCACTTCTCAGGGGCTCTACCTGCCCCGACCAAGGCCAGAACAGCACTGGAATGTTCCAGGTCTCACTCCCCACCCCCCAGGAGGCACTCAAAACCATGCTCAAAACCATGCTCACCCTGCCGTCCTGCAGGAGTGGGCCCCAGGCTGGACAGGGGTTCCTCCCACCCCACCCCCGCCCCTGTGGTGAAGCCCCGACTGTCCTCAGGGTGCAGCTGTGTTGGAGAAGGAGCCTTGGAAGAGGTGACTGTGGTAAAGCGAGGTGCGCGGCCTCTCCAGGAGGACTACTGTCCTCGTGAGAGGAGGAGAGGGGACAAGGACCCTCACAGGGGAGGCCACGTGAGGACAAGGGACAGGGCGTGCCTACCAGTCAAGAAGGAAGTCTTGGGGGGAGCCGGCCCTGCTGGAGCCTTGATATTGAACTTCCAGCCACCGTGACGATGAGAAAATAATCGCCAGGATTTAAGCCGCCCCACCCAAGGGCCTGTGTCATGGCTCTACGAAGTTGGGAGGTTTGTAGCTCTGTGACCTTGGTGGATTGTAGCTCTGTGACCTTAGAGGGTTGTAGTTCTGAGACCTCGGAGAATTGGAGCTCTGTGACCTTGGAAGGTTATAGCTCTGTGTCCTTGGCGGGGGGAGGGCTTGTAGGTCTGTGACCTTGAATGACTGTAGCTCTGTGACCTTGGGGGCTGTAGGTCTGTGGCCTTGGAGGGCTATAGCTCTGTGACCTTGAGGAACTGTAGCTCTGTGACCTTGGGGGTTGTAGGTCTGTGACCTTAGGTGTTGTACCTTTGTCTCCTTGAGAAACTAAAGTTCTGTGACCTTGGGGGGGTTGTAGCTCTATGACCTTGAGAGTCTAGCTCTGTGACCTTGGGGAACTGTAGCTCTGTGACCTCGGAGGGCTGTAGCTCTGTGACCTTAGTGGGGTGGTAGCTCTGTGGCCTTGAGGGGGTTATAGCTCTGTGACATTACGGGGGTTGTAGCTCTAATACTGGAGGTTGTATATCTGTGACCTTGGGAGGTTGTAGCTCTGGGACCTTGGAGCTGTAGTTCTGGGACCTTGGGGGCTGTAGTTCTGTGGCCTTGGGGGCTGTGGCTCTGGGACCCTGTGGGCTATAGGTCCGTGGCCTCAGGGACTTTTGGGAGGATGCAGGCCCACGGGACAGCGGCCTGGACACTCCTCTCCACCCTCTCTGCTTCTCTGCCATGGATGACGCCACTTTCCCAGGAGAAAATGAGGCTTTCCCTGCTTCCCACTGTCGCCTCAGCACAGGCAGCCACATGAAGGGGATCCCGACACCAACAGCCTGGGTGTTTCTTAAATTAACAACTCACTTATTTTCTCTAAAGTGTTGTCACATATGTTCTTAAAGCTACGACTCACAACAAAGCTGTGCAGTGGCCAAGACTGGAAATCCTATTTTCACTTTGCAAGGGAAGTAAACTGAGGCTTAGGGTGTGCAAGCAATGTACTCACGACTCTGTGCTTGCTGGGAGAGGCCCTGTTTCTCCGGAGCCGCGCTCAGGGCTCTTCCCACCCCCACTGCTGCCCAAAGCTTCCACACACTCACTGACACCCTGAGCACCGGAAATATCACCACTGCCAGGGTCCAGCTCAGTTGCCCGATCCCCCAAGGCTCCCAGGCTCGGAGTGCGGCAGGATCCCGCCCGCTGGCCCCCAGCTCGGCCCCCTCGTGAAAGGCCAGTCACTCCCTCCCTTGGACACAAGCCGTGCTCATGTGTTCCTGCCTCTCTGAGAACACCTTCCCCACCGCCTCTGGCCTAACCAGGAAGCCACCTGCTCCAAGAAGCCTTCTTTGTGTGCGCTCACTGAGCTCTGGCCACAGTGCTCTCAGGCCCAGCCACAGCAGGTGGCTTCCAAAGGACTTTCCCTCTCTTCCTTCCTAATGACTCGCCCGTCTTGGTCTCGGGTCCAGAGCCACATCTTCCCTCAGGCCCCGTGCACTCAGGGACAAAGAAGTTGCTCAGCAACTCCCATCACTACCTCAGAAGGCCGGTCCTGCGACGGTGACCAACACGTGCAGACACAGCTACCCACAAGCAGCCTCCCCCAGAGATACCCCTTTCCCTGATTCCGTCACATCAGGAGGGCTGCGCGTCCACCCAGAATGGCCACCAGTGGCGCTGTTTCTGCTTCCCTCCCCGGACAGCCCACCCCCGCCGTCCCCATCCATCACACGAACAGGCGCCCACACAAACTCCTGGAACCACATCCTAAGATCCTCAGGCCAGACTGCAGAGAGAGGTTCTTCTATCTCAAGACAGAGCCTGAGGGCCAATCCTGGGGTCCACGTTGCTCACACGTGCAGCACCTCCAGCTCCCGAAAGAGTCTGGTACATAATGGCTGCCCAAGAACATCGGCCAGGTAAACGTGGCTCAGAACCTTTTAGCCCAGGGTCCCCTCTCTCATCGCCCACCCAGGACAACCCCCAGGGGCTTCCATGGCCCAAAGCAATCCCTTACCTCCACAGGACGAAGGGCTCCTACCCCAAGGGACTTACCCTCCAAGAGACGTGCCCTCCAAGAGTCCTGTCCCAGCTGCCCTCCCCAAACCGAGTGTCAAACAGAACAGAGCATGAAGGGATGTCCCCATCAAGGTCCCACCGAGTCGTGGCTAGAGCTGGGCCCCACGGTCCTGGGCTCTTGGATTCCTCTCTGCCTGGTCCCCACATGACACCCCACCTTCAAGCCCCTTCACCCTGGGGCCTCTGAGGGACTAGCCCCTAACAGGACCGACTGGGGTTCCACTTCTCCCTTCCCTCCCATCTCCTCCCACTCTGGAAGGCCTGGCCCATGCCGCTCAGGTGTCATCACAGGTATACGTGTGTCCTGGGCTCCATCTGTAAGCTGCATGAGGGTCGAGGCTGTCCTGACCACCACCGTGCCTGGCAGCTAGCACAGCAATCGGATGAATGAATGGAGGAATGGGCGAATGAAAGACTCTCCTTCCTGGCCCCGCACTTTCCCTCGCTGACAGTGTTACTCCTGTGTGTTTATCTGTCAACACCCCAAGACAGGAGCATGGCGGGCGAGGCTGGGTGCCCAGTCCAGTGGCACAGCTGGGTCTGTAAGTGGCTGACAGCTCTTGGGGCCACAGGGCACACGGGATCCTGAGAGATGGGCACCACACCCACAGACTCCATTAGTTCCACTTCATACGCAGCCTCATGTCCACTCTCGGCCTCCTGGGAGGCCTACCCTGGAAGGGACACCTTTGGGAGGCTGGACCCTGAGTTGCCCAGGGTGGGGCAGCCACAGAGTCACACGGCCCCCTCGCCCCGTATGATGGCTGTGTGTGCACATGCTTCATCTGCGTGACAGGACGGGGTGCCCAAGTCCCATGACCTGTGTGTCAAGTCCCATGGCATCGGGCATGTGACAGGGCCACCACTCCTCCTGGGAGTGCAAGTGCCGGGAGCTGTCCTGAGCACAGGACAGCTCACTGAGGGTTCCCAGTGGCCTCGGAGGGAGGCACTGACATCACTCCACTTTACAGATGGGGGCACTCTCATGGAGACCCAGTGAGAAGGTGCCATCTTGGAGTGGGTCTTCCAGCCTGGCCACTCCACCCCAGCGGACCTCATGTGGGACGGACACAAGTGCCACCTCCCATTCCCTGCCCAGATGGCACAAAGGATCCCTGTTGCTCCAGCCACAGGTGTCAGGGTAGCCGGTTACACAGCCCACAGCAACTAGAAGGTCTGAAACCGGCTCAGGAATTCCAGCCATCATCTGAGTCACCAAGGTGCCAGCTACCGCAGGTGACAGAGAAGCCATTTGTGCATCTGTGAGGCGTTCAGGGGTGGTGGGAACGACACCTGTGTTTAACCCTGTGATGTTGGTCAAGGAGCTGCCACACTTGGGGGGGACAGAAAAGAAGGGAGCTGGGGGGTGGGGGGGTGGAGGCCAATGTCTTTTCATCAAAAAATTGAGTTTGTATGAGCACAGCACCCATTTGCAAATGAGACCACCGAGTCCCCATCTAGAAACGCAACAGCTGGGAGAAGTTCTGACTCCAGTATTCAAATACATCCTGGGTCTGACTCACAAGACACAGTCACCATCATGCACAGCATGGGAGAAGATGTCCTGGTCCAGGGGCATGGCATCAGGTCACAGGAGCCATCATACCTTAGGCAGGACTTGCATGGTTTGCGCGTGAGGCGAGTGTAGGTAGGCCTCGCTGGCGTGGGCTAGCGCTCACCGCACCCCTCAAGGCACCTCTGGACATGCGGGTGTGTTACTGGCTAGAGAATGGGAGTCAATAAGAGACACCAAAAAGCTTTTTATCGCAGCTCATTGGCTGCTGGGATGATCGTGTTAACAATTTAATAGATCAACTCTCCTTGTGCTGAAGTGACTCAGGGGCCAATGATCAAAATCCCAGATAACAAGCTACTGTTTAAGAAACTAAATTGGCAACAAAAAAGAAATTGAATTTGTATGAGCACAGCACCAATCTAATCTGCAAATGAGACCCCAGAGTCCCCATCTAGATAAAACATGACAGTTGGGAGAAGTTCTGGCTTCAGTATTCAAATATGGGTTTTACTCAAAAAATACGGCCACCATCACGCACAGCGTGGGAGGAGATGTTCTGGTCCAAGAATGGAAGGATTGCCTGAGCCTGGTAGGTTGACACTGGGGTGGCCGTGAATGGTGCCACTGCACTCCAGCCTAGGTAACGGAGTGAGACTCTAACTCAAAAAAAAAAAAAAAGAATGTGGTATCAGGTCATAGGTGGCTGTAGCGGAACAAGTCGGACACTGCATAAGGGGATTTTTTTTTTTTTTAGTTGGAATCTCACTGTGTCACCCAGGCTGGAGTGCAGTGGCACCTCACGGCCACCACAGTCTTGGACTGCTGGGCGCTGGCAATCCTTCTGCCTCAGCCTTCTAAGTAGCTGGAACGACAGGCTCGCACTACCACGCCCGGCTAATTTATTTATTTATTTATTGTAGAGACAAGGTCTCACCAAGTTGCCCAGGTTGGTCTCGAACCCCTGGGCTCAGGTAATCCTCTCGCCTCGGCTTCCCAAAGTGCTGGGATGACAGGCTTGAGCCACCCACGCCAGGCCTCTAAGGGAATCTTTATGGAAACATTTCCTAAGGTTGCCTCTAGCTACCAACCACCTTTTGTGAGGTCAAATTACAATCATATGTACAAAAGTCTTATGTAAAGAGTTAGGCACCTGCATGGTTACATGAGAAGAGCTAGCCCTGGGCTAACACTGGACATGCATAATTCAAAGCCAAGCACCAAGTGACAAACCCTGCCCAAAGTAGCTCAGGCAGCAAGCCCCAACATTCACTGCCAGGAGTTTCCTGTCACACCCGCGCACCCACTGGAGTGCTGTTACAGACCTCACACTGACTTTTTGCTGAACTTGACCTCTGGCTAAGAAATCACGAAGTCACAGGTTCTGTGCACCAGCTGTGGGCTTTTTCCCTTAATGCACATTTAGGGAAACACATGCTTGAATTTTTTACAAGTGCCTAAGTGTTCAACTGAAAATCATCCAAGGTTCCTCTGGTGGTGCGAGCACCATTCCTTAAGGCCAGGAAGGTCTGGGTCATCCTGCCCCAAAGGCGCCCGCCTCTTCTCAAGGCACAGGAAGGGGCTCCCGAGTAGAGAACGTTATGGGCTGGGTGATGTCCTCCTCAAATCCACATGCAGAAGCCCTGACCCCCAACATAAATGTATTTGGAGATGGGCCTTTGAAGAGGTCATCGAGGTTAAGTGCGGTCACGAGGGTGGGGCCCCAACAGAGCTGGTGTCCTCAAAGAATGGTGTCCTCAAAGAACAGACCCAGAGAGCTGTCTCTTTCCACCCACACAGGCCCAGAGGAAGGTCATGTGAGATCACAGCAGGAGGCAGCTGTCAGCAAGTCGGGAAGAGAGCCCTCACCAGAAACCAGACTGGCAGGACCTGGATCTGGGACTTCCTGCCCCCAGGACTACAAAGTAGTAAACGCCGGCTGTTTGAGTCACCCAGTCTATGGCCTTTCATCACGGCAGCCTGTATAGACGAACACAGAGACCACAGACTCCAACACACACTCAGCAACAACCGGGGGAGACAGACGCACAGGAGCAATCTCGGGGTCTCTGGCTCCGCCTCCCTCAGATACCAAGCTGTGCCGGTCTCTCCAACCGGCATGGCTGTGGTCGGCACTGCCAGGGAAGGAAAGGCCCTTTCCCTCCCAGCTCCCGTTCAACAGCTCCCAGCAAAGATCACGGGCTGGCCTGGCCCAGATGTGTTTGTCTGCCACCCAAAAGTCATGGCTAAAGGAGGGGCAGCAAGATGCCATGACCTTCCACAGTCCAGTGGCGATGCCCGTGGCCTTCTGGGTCTCCACAGAGCTGGGCAAGTGCCTTCAAGATGGGCTTCCCAGTCCTCCCCTTCCCGTCACCCTCCTGTCCCCCAGCCCATGCAGCCCCACCTGCCGACACAGCCCCTCTCCACTGTCCCAGCCGGACCCTTCCACCACCCAGCATGAGCCTGTGATCACAGGAACGGCTGCCCTTTCCAGAGATTCATGTCATGCCAGGCACCACGCTGCGTGCACCACACGTGTTAGTTCCTGTCCTCACATCACCCTGTGAGGCAAGCACAATTGTGCCCATTTCAAGGATGAAGAAGCAGAGCCTCAGAAAATGGACTCTCCGAAAGTCACGACGCCAGTGGGCCCTGGGTGGGTAACGGCCCAGGTCTGCAGCTCCAGAGTATGTGCTGATCCCTCCCGCAGGGATACCTCTTTGCTGTGCTCCCCATGGTGAATCCCTGACGCCTCTGTTCTGGGACAAGTGCCCAAGCAGACCCCACACTGTACCAGGCACTGGGCCTTCTTGGCTCCACGACCACAGGGCAAGTCAACACCAGTGCCCTCACCATCTTACAGGTGGGGAAACTGAGACATGACACGCTTATCATGCAGTGAGTTTCCAGCAGAGCTGGGCCTGGCTGCCAGCACCATGATCCTCAGAGGCGGAATCCTGCCTGTCCTCCATGGGAACGCCCATCCCAGCACCCTTGCCTTCCAAGGGGCAGTTAGGACCTCGCCCAATCAGCGGGACGTGCGGGCCACTCGGGACAGGACGGAAGGCAGCTTGGAAGCCAACCCTCCAGGCTGGACGTTTAGAAGGCAAGAGACAGGCTCCAAAGCGACCCCCCTTCCAGAAATGGCCCAGGCTTGGAGGGCCTGGGGGCCTGCCCTGTGCCTCCTCCTGGCGAAAGGACACTTTCGACACACTCCCTTGTGCTCACGTGTCCCGGGCCTCCCTTCCTGCTGGCTAACGGCTTTGAAGACTGGGGTGAGACCTCCTCCCCTCTGCCCCCGCCCTGAGACCCGAGTCTCACACACCAGAGACTCCTCGGGGTAACCACCGTGAGTGTCTTTGCCTGGAGGCCAGGTCCCCGTGGTTCAGCTGGGAAGTCTCTCAACACCTCACAGTCACAGAGGCTCCCAGCAAACTGACCAAAGGTGACAGCCAAGTTCCATCCCTGCTGCCCGAGCATAGCGGAGAGGAACCGGCGGCTGGCTGGGGAGGGCGGCAGGTGTTAGGCGAAGGCCAGGGCACAGCCCACACATGGGGCCATGCCAAGGCGCCTGTGTGTTCCCGTATCTCCTGCTGGCCCCACCCGCTGTCCTGAGACAGTCTCTGAGGTTTCCTGACCTGCCATGGCCCATGGGCACCTCTTCCCAGCCCAGGAACCGGAGAGGCTCTGAAAACCCAACCCATCCCAGACCTGGAGTCTGCAAGGGACCAGAGGTCATGGTCCCTGGAGGCATCTGCCTTGCAGCCTCTCGAGGATGGGAGGCTCACTGCCTGGAAGCCCAGGCCTAGTGCTTGTTTCTTCTACCCAGGTGTGCCCCCTCAGCCCTGGCCATGGTCTGGGAGCCGGGGGAGCGCACACCCCCCTCCCAGATGAGCAAGCGCTCAGCACCATGACCCAACTCAGGAAAGCACGGTCCCTGGGGCTCCTCAGCCCAGGCGTCCCCAGGCCTCCCCTGGCCAAGGCGTGCAGCCCCTTCCTGGTCCCCTTCTCCGTCCCTCTCCCAGGTGCCCCCTTTCAAATGGATGCCAGCACAGAGCCCAGTGTCCAAGCTTGGGCAGGCCCCTGCGCTTGTTACCAGAAGGAGCAGCATCTGCATGGGAGACTTCTGCCTCTTCACAACTCTCACCACCAGATCTGTCCTCTGGCCTGGACTTCTGGCACCTAGGGGAGCAGCCCAGGCCCCCTTACGAGTCCCGCTTGAGAGGCTGGGAAGCGAGGATGCCCAGAAGCAGGTGAGGGGTGGGGCACCCGCCACGAAGAAGAGACCTGGGCCTTCCGCCCATGTGACCGTGGCGGACACAGGATGGACAGGTCAGGCAGGGGGACTGCGCAGCCCTAGCACCTGCTGCCCTCCCAGCCGGCCGCCGGCTCCTCTCCGCTATGCTCGGGAGGCAGGGACGGGACTTGGCTGTCACCTTTGGTCACTTTGCGCAGAGCCCCTGTGACCGTGAGGCGTTGAGAGACTTCTTGGCTGAGTCACGGGGACCCTGCCTCCAGGCGAAGACACTCACGGTGGTTACCCTGGGGAGTCTCTGGTGTGTGAGACTTGGGGCTAGGCCTGAGGCCCTGGGAACAGAGGGGAGGAGGCCTCACCCTGGTCTTCGAGGCCGTTAGCCAGCGGGAAGGGAGGCCCTGGACACGCGAGCACACATGCACAGCCCATGGCGGCCACATTCCAGGCTAGTGCTGAATGAAGCTGAACTCTGCCCACCCTGGCCTGGGAGGCCAGCTGAAGCTGCTGCCCAGGACACAGAGTCGGCTGGGAATCCGGAAGCTTCTATATGCCATGTTCCGCAGGGCCGCCCCTATTCATGTTCTCCCAGCAAGCCGGGCAGGTGGCCTCGGCCAAGTCAACCAGATTTGCTGGCCTGAATGTCCCCTTGGAGGAAGCGCCTCAAGCCTGGCCATCTCTTGGCCACTTCCCAGCACCAGATGTGTGACCCGGCGGCGCTGACAACAGCAAGTAGTGAGGGTGACAGCCAGCGACCCGGCGACACCCACCTCCCCACTGTCCCATAGCAAGGGCAGTGCGGTCTCCCCACCACGGACCCTGCTGGCCTCTTCCTTCTTTGAGACTGGTGACCTGGGGCCACAGGCAGATGCTGGGGACAGCGACGGGGAAAAGACGCCACCACGTCTCCCGTTCTCAAATCAGCACAGCATTGAGTAACTGGCTTCTTCGCGGTAAGTAAGATCGGGAGGCCCAAGGGATGTGGGAACCGCTCACACAGTGCCCTGGTTTTCGCCGCCCCCAGGGCTGCTGCCCGCCCCTCTGTTCTCCTGCTGTTTGCCCAAGGCCCAACCGAGGACAAGAGGTGGCACGAAAGGTCCAGAGGCCGCAAGCCTGACCCAGCCTTCCGAGGCATGCACGGTGGCTGCTCCTTCCAGTGGGGTGAGGCCACCAACAACTCGTGTCTACCTGGAGGGGGATGGGCACGGGGACACAGCCTGCCAGCAACCCCCACCAGCAGCCTGAGCAGGTAAGGCATGCTCTCTGTGCCCGCTTCCTCTTGCTGGAAGTGCAGGTCGTGGCGGCCTGGTCCGGGCGGCATAGGGTCCTGTGTGCAAGAGGCTAAGCCCACCAGGCTCCCCTGTCCAAAGCAGCCTCCCCGCCCAGGCATCACTGTCTCCATCCTGACCCGGCATCTGGTGAGCATGTGGCCCCTGCAGACGTCAGCCTTCCTGTGGGTGCGAGGACAGGAGGAGCAGACACTTTCCACATACTGAGTCGGCCCAGCATGGTACAGACAGACCCCAGGACACTGAGGGTCTGGAAACTGTCTCGCACAACAGAGGAAGGCGAGAGCGAGAGGCC
This sequence comes from Cephalopachus bancanus, assembly GCA_027257055.1. Lineage (NCBI taxonomy): Eukaryota > Metazoa > Chordata > Mammalia > Primates > Tarsiidae > Cephalopachus > Cephalopachus bancanus. Next base: position 1,281,513 of record JAPVLO010000180.1, read on the forward strand.
TGCGTCTGGGATCCACGCAGGCCTCCCACGACCGCAGTCCCTGGTGATACCTGGGAGGACAGAGCAACTCCGGCCATGGGCACAGGTAAACCGTGCTACGGAGTCAGGGCTTCCATGGTGGGATGGGGCTGACAAGCAGCCTCCAAGCCCAAAATTGTCCAGTCAAGTCTCTGACATGGGGAAGACACCACAGTGTGGGTCCAGATGGCCATGCTGGGATCTGCACGGGGCTCCCTCGCAGGGCCTGGAAGGAGCCCGGCCTGCAGGATGTGGCTTCTTGGGAGATGGAGCCCGAGGCAGGAACAGCCCTGCCTGGCTGCCCTGCCACACCCGCCCAGCTGTGCAGCTGCCCCAGGGCCCTCATAAAGTTCCCTCCCCCTCCCTGTCCACCCATCTACGCTGCCCTGGTCCTGAGCATCTCTCCAAGGAGGGAGCTTAAGTTGGCGAGGGGCAAAGCACCCAGAACCACCCAGGCCAGGGGCCCCAGAGCCCACTAAGGGCAGGACACTGGCCCCATGGCCTCACACACTCATTTCTCCTCTGGGGCCCTAGACCCCACACCCATGCCCCTCCAAAGCCATGCTGGGCCTGTAGCCCCCAATCTCTATGGACCACTGTTCCCACCCTGTGCTGAGGCTGAGACCAAAAGCTCTCGCCTTTGCCGCGCCAGTGGGTGGTCCAGTCCATCCTTTCTCCCAGCACGGAAAGCCCCGCAGGTCCCTCGACCTGGGGAGACACTGTCAGCCCTTGAGCCCTGGGCTTGGAGACCAGCAACCCCTCGCAGCCCTTGCCCCGGCCCGGCCGGCATGGCTGGGCTCGCCGTCCACACGGCGCCTGCATCCCGGGGATTTCCCTGGCATTCCCAGGCTGAGCCCTCCTTTGAAAGGGAGCAGTTATGGCTTACACAGCAGTTCCTGGTGCTCTGTGGCTGGAAGGGATTCAGCTTCCCCACCACAGTCCTCACAGCATGTGCATCCAGCTGAGCCTGCGTGGATACCTCCCTGGCTGCCACCCTGGACACAGGCTCCGGCCACACCAGCAGAATCACAAACGTGGCAAACTGGCTCTACATGCCGGCCCATCACCGGCCTGGGGACTCCCAGGTGGGGAGACGGCCCCTGCCCCAACCCAGGCTCTGCGAGCACCCAGCTGGCCTCCACGGTCCACACACCTCCTGCATGTCTGCATGCTTCCCTCGCCCAGATGGGCTGGGCCCTCCTGTGGCTGCCTGCATGCACAGCCTGCCCTCCCCGCCCCCTCCATGCAGTGGCCACCCCTGGGAGCCGGCCGTCCATCCGCCCTGGACCCACGCCCGGGCCTACGATGGGCTCGCTCCCAGGGATGTAGCAAGGCTGGGCCTTGGCTGGAGGATCCTGGCACTCGAGCAGTGACACAGCATCCCCGCTGCCTCCCGACGCGGCTGTGGCAAAGGACACTCTGACAATGGGAGGAAGGGGTCTGGCTTGTCTATGGCAGTCCCCACTGTGGTCACGTCAGCCAACACGCGTAACCCTCCCAGAGCCGCAGCGCTGGCTACTACGCAGGCACCCGCTGCGTGTACCACCTAAGACGTGCCACCAACCCCCCTGCCGGCGACCTCAGGTCCATGCCTGGGGCACCACGCTCACCCAGCAACCCCACCCAGCAACCAGAGGTCACGCCCCGGCCGGGGCTGCCATCTGCCAACAGGTGAGGCCCGAAGCCTGGGCCGCCGCTGGACCCCTCCCTCATCCTCCAGGTCCAAACAATCGCAGACTCTGCACGATGCGACATCAAGTCTGCCCTGGGGTGCACAGCAGCCTCACCCCAAAACCCAGGCGCTGTGTGTGACCCACGTCCCCATGTCCCAGTGCTCCCAGCTCTGGGCCACGGCCCGTTCTGACCCGCAAGGCTGCCCCCACTCCCCCTCCTGCCCCACCTGCAGCTGGGAAGCAGGGACCTTGACCTCACAGCCTGCCGCTCCATCCCACCCCAACAGCCCAGGCTGCCCGCCCTGTGCGTACCATCCCTGTGCCCTGATGCCCTCCTCCTGTCACCTCTCCTGCCGGCTCCTTTTCATCCACAGTCAGTCCTGAGCTGCCTCCTCCAGGAAGCCCCTCAGATCTCAGAGGCCAGGACAGGTGCCTGTCTGTGCCTCTACAATGCCCTCAGGCTTCCCTCTGCCACAGCACTCCCCACACCACAGAGAATGGAGCTGTTTAGGGGGTCTGTCTCTCCCATTAGCCCCAGGGCCCAGCAGACCCCGGCACCAATGCAGCCCGGCACCAATGCAGAGCCAGACGCTCCCGCTGGCCGTGGGATGATGGAGCAAGCCTCATGTGTCCACTCAGTCACCTTGGGCCATCACCCAAGAACCTCCTCCACCCGACCCCAGACCTGCCCCCAATTTGCCTTTTCCACAAAATCACCTAAACTGGCCCTAGCCACAGCCACTGCCATGCTCCTGTCCCCATGCCTCACCCACACACCAGGGAAGGCGGCGTCCAGGCCTGGCCGCGCAAGCCAGCAGGAGATGAGATGCTCGGGGGCCCAGGCCTTCCACTCACCACCCAGGGATGCTGCATGACAGGTGCCGCCTCAGCCCGGCCGTGACGCTGAGGTCATGGTCAGATCCCGCGACCTGCTGGGCGCGTCACTGGCCACGGAAGCTCAGTATCCCCCTCTAGGAAGTGGGGCTACAACACCCACCCCACAGGCTGGTCCCAAAAGCACCTTTGTCAGAGGTGGACGCACCTATCTGAGAAACCCTCCCCAAGGTGTAGGCCATATCAAGTACAGGCATCCTGACCCCCAGGAGTGCCATCCTTTCTTGAGTCAGTCGAGAATCAGATGACACCTGGGGTCCCCTTCCACACCCTCCAGCTGGGCAAACAAGTCCAGGGACTCCCTGAGGACCCACCCAGGGCCGAAGCCATAGTCTACGCATAGGGGCTGGAGACCCCAAGGCTACCCCACCTTTCCTGAACCCACACCAGGTCCCTTCCCAGACGCCCACGGTGTGGCAGGAAGGCCAGTCTTGGGGGGGCAAAGTCATGAGTTCCAGAGCCTCGCAGAACCAGGGAAAGTAGAGACAAGGAGCTCCAAGCGCCCACTGTACAGGGAGTGAGGACCTGCATTCCTCAGACAGCCTCGCGGCAGCCAGCAGCCCAGATGAGACACCACATGCCAGAACTCCCCGTCCCACCTGCCCAGGGCTCACAGTGACTCAGGGTCACCTGTCCCGGGGGCCTTCCATCTTCACGTGGGGATGAGGCCACCTCCAGACACCTTGCTCTGGGTCTTGGGACCCAAGGATGCACCTGCACTCATGCTGCTCCCAGCCGTGGCTCTGGCCTGGGAAGATTCGGAAACCAGGGGTTGATGTCAAGAGTCCATGTGGCGACAGTACAGGAAGTCCACCCCACCAGCACAGCTGTAACATAACCGCATGCAGGGGAGGCAGGGGTAGAAGAAACCCATACCTGGATGTAGACAGCTGAGCCCAGCAGCCGCACGTTGGCAGTGGATCCCAGAGGGAGAGGATGCCCGTGACCTGGGGGCCACAGCTAGTACGAGGCGGCCACAGTCAGTCAGATGTGAGGAGAAGCCTCAGTTGTGTCCTGTTCTCTCTCAGGGCTCAGGATTCTCCCCATGACAAGCCCTTCTGCCTCCTTCTCCATGAGCTGAGCTGCACACATCTCCTGATAGCAGGGCCATGCAGCCCCAAGTGAGAGGACACAGGACACGGCAGGGGCCACAGAGCATGTCTGGGAACAGAAGCGTCCTCACAGATGGTGCAACAATCTTCCATCCAAGGGGCCTGGCAGGACCTTCACCAGCCACAGAGTGGACAGGGCCCCAGAGACCCTCCCAGCTCCACAATGAACCACCCCACACAGATGGATGGCTTCAGGGCGATTCCCAGCCTGACGCCCAAGCCCAGCCGTCTGAAGTCACCATCGGGGTCCCTTGGGGCCACAGCATTCACTGGTCTCCCTGTGCTTCCTCCTGGGCTTGTTCAGGACAAGAACGGGCAAGGCGGGCTCTTCCACCCACATGTGAGACCCTGACTGGGCTCCAGTGCGAGTGCACTAAGATGCGGACACCGTGTGCCCCCGGGCAGTAACCTGGGCTGCGACGCTGCCACTTCTGCAGTGCTGTCGCCATGAGCCAGACCAGCAGGGTGTCTGTCCCGAGGCCGGCGCTTCGCACATGCTCACTGGATGTCATTAACAGTGGACATGTTTTCCTTGTATGCACTTGGGGAACACACGTGGGCACCCGGGACACTGTGAGTGAAGGTCCCCTGATCCTCAGCTAAACTCTGTAACCCTCCAGCCATCTGAGCGCTACCAGATACCTGAACTCGAGGAATCTTGGTTCTTGCCTGGAGACAGGGGGCCCAGGAGTGTAACCTCGGTTGGCTGCCAGGGTCCACGTGTTAAACTCAATGGCTCTGAGACCAGTAACGAAAGAACAGGCCTTTCAGTGGGGAGGGCGGTGGGGTTGGCAGTTGAGGGGAACTGCCAGGGGAGGGGAGGCACACCTCATCAACAAGGGCACCTGCATAGTGAACACTTGTATGCCTAACCCTGAACTGTACCCCACATCTTTAAAATTAAAAAAGATTAAAAATAAAATAAAGAAGAGACCTTCGATACAGTAATGACCCCATGGACATACCGGATGAACACAGCTGTGTGCTGCATGAACAGGTGTGCCACATGCCTGTTTCACACAGATGTGTTCCTGGAGTACACTGGCTGCCACACGCAGGTGTGATCATGGCATCCAGTGACCAGGACACTCAGGTGTGATTCTGGCATACACTGGTGTGAACCTGGTATACACTGTCATGCTCAGGTGTGATCCTGGTATACACTGGCTGTCATGTGCAGGTGTGATCCTGGTGTACACTAGTTCTGATTTGCAGGTGTGATCCTGGTATACACTGGCCGTGACATTGATGTGTGATCCTGGTGTACTTTGGCCAGGATACTCAGGTGTGATCCTGACATACACTGGCCCTGACACACAGGTGTGATCCTGGCATACACTGGCTGTAACCCTCAGGAGTGATCCCGGTGTACACTGGCTGTCACGTGCAGGTGTGGTCCTGGTGTACACCGGCTGCTCTGCAGCTAGAATCCATTCCCCAACAGCAAGGCATCCAGTGAGTGTGAGCAAGAGCATTGTAGGCCGCTGGTCTCATGGGGACAGTCAGCACATCAGCCCTGCCCTGGCTGAGTTTGCACCAGCATGACGGACCCCTGCCCAGGCTCGGTGCTCCCTGGGTGTCAGGCAGGGGCTGCTCCTTGTGAGCCCTAGACCAGAAGGAGACATTTCAGAGGGGACGCAGCCCTTGGCCCCACCACGAGGCCCAGCAAGTGCTGGCCCTCCCAAGCCTGCACGCACATCTGTAAAATGGGTTGGCCCTCTCCTTCCTCACAGGGCCCTCCTCATAGACGCTACGATAAAACCTGCCCGGCAGGGTACACGTGTTATTATTCCAGCAACCTGTTCATTACCCATGACACCGTGGCCTAGAATGTGTCACAAAAATTACTGCCTCTGAGGTCCACTGCCCAGACAGGCATTTGACAACAGGAGACATCTTTGAGTCAATCGAGTCTCGTTTTGGGACCCACAGAGGGAGATCCCTGAGGGCCCACTGTCCTGCTCTCACGTCAGGCCGGGCATTTTGTTCCCGTGTCACAGATGTTCCGTTCCCATGTCACGGGCATTCTGTTCCTGTGTCACAGACATTCTGTTCCTGTGTCATGGGCACTCTGTTTCCCTATCACGGGCACTCTGTTCCCGTGTCACATACATTCTGTTCCTGTGTCATGGACATTCTGTTCCTGTGTCACGGGCACTCTGTTCCCCTATCATGGGGAATCTGTTCCCGTGTCACAGGCATTCTGTTCCTGTGTCATGGGCAATTTTGCTGGGAGCCTGGATGCCTGAGGTTTTTGGCTCAGACCCTCCTCTGGGCAGGAGGGAAAGGGCCAGATCTTCCCCTCCCCTCCCTGCTCCAACCTGGATGTCACTCGGGTCCCCAGAATGCTAGGCCCCTACAGTCATGGTCCGAGCGCTGGAGATGATCCCTGGGCACAGAGGCAACATGGGGTGGGGCAGCCGGCCTGGGCAGGGTGAAGGGGGTGTTGGGTCAGCCTGTGGCCCTCAGAGTCACTGTTCTCATGCTGAAGAAGGGGGAGTGCAAAGCACCAATCCACTCTAGGGTCTGCGAAAGCAGGGCGCTGGCACCAGACCCTGGGGTGCCAGGTCATTCCCGATCCCCGCTGGCAAAGGGGCACCAGGACAGGAGGAAGGGGCTCAGACCACCGCAGGATGACCAGCACACGCGACCCCAAGTACCCGGGAGCAGTGCCCCCCCTCCAAAAATCGGAGGCATGCTGGGGCACACGCCAGCCAGCGAGGGCAACAGGGGGTGGGCGGGCCTGCGGGCCCGTCCCCCCCACGAGCGGTGTGAGCTCACAAACAACCCGCAGGGGTCTCGCCCCAGCCTCTTCCCGACACCCCGCACCCCTAGCGTCTCCCCACCCCCAGGCCTGAAAACTCCGGGTACGAACCACCAGCGCCACCGGGATGCGGGCCGGATCGACTGTCCTTTGCCATCAATGCGGGAAACGCCCGGCTCCAACGCACGCCCGGCCCGGACACCTCCACAGCTGCATCCAGGCGCCGCCAGGGCTCCGAGTCCCTTCCCCCCACCGGCGCCCGGGCAGTCACCTGCTCGGCATCCCGGGGGCCCCAGCCAGAGCCCCCCAGCCTCCTCCTCCCCCCGCGGGCCCTCGGAGCTGTCAAGGGACCCCGCATCCCTCGGCGAGTCGCCCAGGCCCGACCCGGCCGCGGCGACGGGGCTAGAACACGTCTGCAGAAGCGCGGCCTCGGGGACCGACTCCGCCCGGGACAGAGGGGCTGCGCCCTGTCTAGACGACGGCCTCCCACGGACGCCGGAGGCGCGCGCTCACGCCGCCGGCACAGACGCGGCGGCCCGGGAGGGCAGGGGGCGCGCCCGGTGCCCCCGCAGCCCCGCGACGCCACCGCCGCTCCCCCGCGGCCCGACAGCTGCAAGTTTGGCCGGTGCCGAGACAACTGCTCCGCGAGCCAGGGCGGCTCAAAACAAAAGGAGGCAGAGGGGCCTCGCGCGCTACCGCCTCGCGGGGCCGGAGCCGGCGCCTGACAGCGCTGCCCGCGCCCCCCGCGGGCCCCGCGCCCAGGCTCCGCCGCGCGCCCCAGGCCCCGGGCGCGGAGCTCGGGCCCGGCTCCCCGCGGGGCGGGAACCGGACGGCCGCGGCAGGGGCGAGGCCGGGCGCGCGGTCCCCACGCGGGGAGGGGACGGCGGATGGGCGCGGACACCCCGCCGCCCGGGCGCAGGGGGGCACACGGCTGATCGTCCCGGGCGGCGCTCCCGGATTATCCCGCAGCCGAGCGCGTCACGCAGCCCTCCCCGCGGTTCCCTCCCGGGCGAGCGGAGACCCTCGGGAGGGCGGACAGTCGGGGGCTCACCTCGGGACCGGGATGCTCCCTGGGCTCCTCCGGCCGCTGCCGAGCCCCAGCCGGGTGGGGGAGGGGGCAGGGAGGGGAAGGCAGGGACGCGGCTCCGGAGACCAGTCCTGCGCGAGGTCCGCGCGTCCAGCTGCGGGAGGACCTGGCGCCCGGCGCAGACCCGGCCAGAGGGGAGGGAGGGAGGGAGGGAGAGAGGCAGGGAGGAAGGGACGGGTAGGGGAGGGAGCGGAGGAAGGAAAAAAACGCTCCCTGATGTGACACGGGGAAGGAGAATGCGGGAGAGTGACGTCCAGGCCCCGCCTCCCCGGCCACGTGCGAGCTCGAAAGGGAAGAGGGCGCGGCGCCTGCTGGGGAATGTAGTCCGCCTTTCTTTCCCAGGATGGCGGGCCCTGGAGAGCGGGTGGCGCTGGGACGCCGGGGATGTAGCCTGAGCGGTGGGACAACCGGGTCAGCGACCCAGTCGCCGGCGCAGTCTGGAGCGGGGACCAGGACCCGGAGATCAGGCCAAGTCCAGGCTTGCGGCAAGCGAGTGGTTCTAGAGTCAGGAAGGCTTCAAGGTTGAGGACTTCCGGGCCTAAAGTGCCAAGTGTGTCCTTGGGAGCTCGGTGTAGGGGGTGCTGCGGGGGGGGGGGGGCAGGTGGTTGACAACAAGGCGCTAAGTGCCACTGCTGCTGTTGAGATGTGCGTGTCGGGATTAGCAACTGAGAGTCTCTGTGGCGGGACATGATGATGGCATTAGATAGGCACTTTGCAACCAGCTAATTTCCCCCTGGCCAAGCTCAGGGCAGAGCGGTAGCCAGGAGGAGTCTGTACTGTGGGTACTCCAGCAATCACTTAGCAGATCACCCAGGTTTTGGTTAAAAGCGGGCTTGGCACCCAGGCGTCTGGGAGAAACTCGTGTGAGATCTGACAGCCAGCCCAGGAGGGGCTGGGAGCTCGTGGGAGGACTGGATGGAGCAGAGTAATGAAACCCGCCTGTGAATTGACTCATGCGACATTGGGTGAGCACTTTCCATAGGCCAGGTACCTCTGCAAATGCCAGGACAGTGAGACCCTCAGTCTGTGCCCTCAGAAGCTCATCTGGTGTGGGGGCCACAGTCAGTGAAAGTGCTGGATGCTGAGGAGTCAACCAGGAGCCACCAACCAGGATGGAGGGTGGGCGGGGGAGAGGTCGGAAGACTTCCCGGAGGAAGTGGTCCTTGAGCAAAGATGTCTAAGGTTTTGGGAAGGCTTGGACAGCTGAATAGTGCTGGGGGCACAAACTCGGATGAGAGAGGTGAAAGGAGCCCTCCAGGCCCCAGTCACAGACGGCAGGGGGGACGTTGTGGCAGGGAGAGCAGAAAGGAAAGCAGGGTTGCTGGCGCTTCCCGAGGGATGGCTCCCTGGAGACATGGGGCCTGGCGGCCTAGAAGGATGGTGACCTTGCTGTGTGGTCTTCTGGGCCTGACACCACATGAGCCGCGGCAGGGAAGGGAGCAGAGGGCCCAGACACTCACGTCCTGCAGAGTTGCTCCGAGCATCTCGTGCCAGAGGGCCTGGTGGGTGCCTGCCTCCCTCTGGAGGGAACATCGCGACTCATGCACAGCCCTGAGTGGGTGGGAGCAGTGTGGCCCCGTGGCCAGCTGGGGCCTGCCGGGCTCTCCAGGAGCAGGTCACGCACACTGGCTCCGCCCGCTGGCCCGGCCCTCCTCGCCTGTGCCCACGGCTCTGCAGGGGCTGTGGTGCCGCCTTCCTGCCTGGACACCTCCTGGGTTTGCAGAATGTCAGTCTCCACCAGCAATGGCCCGTGCACTCACTGCCTGCCAGGGGCTTGCACACTGTGCAGGGAGCCAGAGCAAGGGGGCCCAGGTCTTAACTCTGTTCTCCTTAGACTCTGCCTCGGGTGAAAAGCTGGGCGATGCACAGAATGTGAGGCATCCTGCAGCCACGCCTGTGGGGGGTGCCGGGGTAGGAGGGACAGGGCTGTGTCCGAAATAAGAGGCAGTGGGAGTGCTTGGGGCAGGAAGGGCGAGGGGCCTAAGGCAGCCGGGGTGGGGGTGCTGGGGCAGGAGGGGCGGGGGTTCCTAGGCCAGGAGTGGTATGGCCCTTGGGGGGCTGTCTGAGGCGGGAGGGGGTGGGGGCCATGAGGGTGTGTCCGGGGTGGGGGTGGGGGTCGTGGGGCTGTGTCCAAGGCAGGAGGAGTAGGGTGTCTGGGACACAGTGGGGGGTGGCCATTGGGTGTGCCCAGGGCAGGAGGGCCAGAGGGAATGACAGGATGAGGGCCTAAGCGCTTGGCGCCTGGGCTTGAATCCCAGCCCCGGCTGTGCGACCTTGGCTTTGTTGACCCCCAGATGTTTGCCCTTGGCGGCTCCTGGGAGACCCCTTTGACTGTGGGAGCAGAGAGTGATAGTGTATTCCCTGGGCTGGTGGCCTCCTGTGGTGCCCAGGCCTTGGGTCCCCGATTGTTTCTGCAGACTCAAGGCCACCGAGCACGGGGCGGGCTCTGGAGGGTGACCGTTCCGAGGTGTGAGGGGTCGGTTTCCCCTCTGCTGACCTAGGCTCAGCTCTACCATCCTGGCATGGAGCGAGAGTCCAGGTCCCACCTGCCCTGTCCTGCCTGTGACACTGCCTCTGTTGGGCCTCAGTGTCCACACCTGTACAACGAGGGCTGACCTCAACCCACCGAGAGCCTCCACGTCTGACGCCCTCCCCCAGGAACTCGCCCCTCGTGGCCTCCCGACCAGCCCCATCAGCTGACAGTGTCTGCCTGCCCCTTCCTGCCCTGCCCCAGTTGTCCCTTGTGGGGCCCTGCCCCAGGCTGCCTGCTCCCCACCCCTGCACACCCCAGCTCCCCCTGCCATCCCTGTCCCAGAGCCTGACTTTGCGCTGACTCCAGTCTGGAGCACCGCCACGCGTCCAAGACATGCTTGCCCAGGTCTCCTTCGGGCTCTGTCTCCTTGCTGGGTGCCCTCTGGAGTGGCCTCTGCTGATGCCCTTTCAGCTGGAATGGGGGTCTTTGGAGGAAGGCCTGGGGGTCCCTCAGATGGGAGCTCCCTCTGGCCCCTTACCGGTCCCTCTCCGCTGTGCCTCAGACCGGGGGCCCAGCTGCAGGCTCAGGTTGGGAGCTGCTGGCTCAGAGCCGAGGAGCCAGGGGGTCCTGGGAGGGCGATGCTGCCACGGGTTTAGCTGTGGCAGGTTCTGAGTGGCCAGGAGCTGGCTGTGTCTGCTTTGTCACCACACAGCCCCAAAATGGAAAGTCAGCGCGTTCCTCTCTGTTAAGCAGCTGCGTCTGGTGCACACTTGCCTGGACGCCAGCAGAAAGCCATCCTTCTCCCCGTCCCAGGCTGCCCCTCCTCCACCCCCACCGCCTTTCCAGAGAGGTTCCCCCGTCCATGCGCACACTTGGGGGAGGCAGGGGAGAGGCGAGGAGGCCGGGCTGATGCCGGAAGGGGGTAGGAGACAAGGGCCACTGCGTGCAGGCCACATTCAGTGGACAGAGTGTCCTCACAGGCCACTGTGGTCAGGGAAGGCTCTGGGAAGAGGGCGGGCCACGTCCACCGCAACTTCCCACGGGAGGAGGCCAGCGTGACCCGGGTCCCGGGTGTATATTGACCTCAGAGGTGTGCAGGAATCAGGGCCTAGTGGGGAGCTGAAGAGTTGGTGCCCCTGACCCCAGAGGAAGGAAGCCGCCGTCCACGCCCTCTCCCTGGGAGATACGGCTTGATAGAGCCAGGCTCGGTTTCACCGGCCACGGCTCAGCTTCCACCACACTGCCCCAGGCGCGACGCCTCCTGGCAGATGTGAGGCGATCCCGGCTGCAGAGAGCGGAGGAGGAGGGGCAGGGGACAGAACTGAGGACAGCAGCCCGGAAAGCCAGTGGGAAATGAAGCGGCCACAGGCACTTGAGAGCGTGGCAGGCCTCAGAGGGGCTGGCATGGGGCGAGGGCCCAGTCCTGCGGGAACACTCCCTCTCTCACGGCCTCAATTTCCACACCTGTACAACGAGAGGGTTGGCGCTAGGGTCCCTGAGGGTGTCTGCCGCCCTGAAGCTGTCCCTTCACTGCAGTCTCACTGGCCAAGGAAGCTGTAACATACAGCTGCCAGAAGGCCGGGCTTTCAGCTGTCGAATCCTCACAGAGCAGGAGAAGTTTGCTACGTATTTCAAGCAGAGCTCCGAGGTCCACAGGGGAACGGGATGCAAAGCAGGTCTTCTCGTGCCAGAGCCGAGGACAGAAAGTGAAACCCAGGGCCGACAGAAGTTCCTGTGTCTCTCGGAGCTCAAGGTCAGATCTCATAGGTCAGAATTGCCTATGGAGAGGGCCTGGGCAGAGAGCGCCCCACATCTCTCCGGGAGACACGTGTCATTGTTACTCTCACCCTGGGCGGGGCAGACACGGCTAACTGGACCAGAGGTGTCTGCCTGACCCCAGGGACCCCTGGCCAGACTGGGCTTGAGTGGCCTTGGCATCATTAGGTCAATTGAGCCCGCTGATTTCCTCTTGCAAGAATCTGAAGTCAGAGGCTGAGACACCCCTACTCCTTGGTGATGGCGCCTCAGGTCAAGGCTGTGACCAGGGTGGGCCAGCAGAGGTGTGTGGGCAGGGGAGGGGGAAGGGAGAGGTGTGATCAAAGCTGTGACCACCATGGGCCAGCAGAGGTGGGTGGGGGCGGGGGGGAGAGAGGAGAGGAGAAATGTCAAGACTGTGACCAAGGTAGGCCAGTGGAGGTGAGTGGGGGGAGGGACTTGGTCTAGCCTGTGACCTCAATGGACCAGTGGAGGTGCATGGACAGAGGAGGGGGAGGGGAGACAGGAGGGAGGGAGACATTGTCAAGGCTGTGACCAAGGTGGGCTGGCAGAGGTGAGTGGGGTGGAGGGGAGGGGGAGAGCCATAGTCCAGGTAAGAGGTGCGTGGGCGGAGGAGGGGGAGGGACGTGGTCAAGGTGGTGACTGCGATGGGCCAGCAGAGGTGATTGGGGGAAGGAGGGGGAGACCTTCAGAGAGCCTTCCCAGCTCTCTGGCCCTGGAGGTGCCATGGCCTCTCCCAGCCCCCTGATACCTCTGAACCTTGATGATAATCTGTCGATTGCACCAGGCTGAGCGAGTTCTGATCTGTGTAATCAGAGATGACATCTAGCTCAACCTGGGAGAGGGGTAGTGTGGAGGGAGGGGCTGGCCCCTGAGGTCCTGCAGGGGGAACCTCCCCTCCTGCCATCCCTGGTGCCTCCCTCTTCTGTCCTTTTTAATTTCAGTTTTAGTTTCATTCCAAAATAGCTGCAGAATAACTTGGCTTTGAAGCCTCCATGGCCTCTGACTCCCTCCAGAGACCAATCACAAGTGTGTTAATTGAGCACGTACTATGAGCCAGGCAACTCGTGAAGCACTTCCATGCATGTCTTCTTTAGTAGACTCAGCAACTAGAACCATGGAAGAGACTGAGGCGAGGCGGGGCGGGGGAGGAACTTACAGGGGCATGGCCTTGACCTCAGGGCCAGCAAGCTTAGCCACACTTCCTCTCGAATCACAAGGGTCCCCCTTCTCCACAGCGAGAGACCCCGTCCTCCACCGCAGGACGCCCTGGGAATGCCATGCTTCCTCCCAGGGCACTCAGAACAAGGTGCTGCTTCTTTTAAGTGGAGTCTTCAGAGATGCGTGTGCCTGTGTGTGTCTATTTGATGCCTCGGACGATTCTGTGCCACGGAACAGCCGTCCTTGGTCACCTACCTCGTTGGCCCTGAGAGTGTTTAAAACCGCATCTGTAATTGATGTCTGTCTGTTATTTATTTATTTAGTGAATGTTTGCACCAAAAAAAGACATTTGAAGTGATGGCTTAAAAATGAAACGAATATCCTTAAATGATTTCAAAATTTTTACAAATTAATGACTCAAAAGTCCTGTTCAGGGAAGTTTCCTTTTTGCCTTTTTTAAACAAAGTGAATCTTGACAAACACCACCCTGTCTTCTTCGAGCACCCGGTGTCTCATTCTGGGATTCTCATACCTGGAGTCCCCACACCACTGTGTGGGTTTTGAGTGTCTGTCACACTCCCTGATCTGTTAATAATGAAGTAATCGCAGGACATAATGCAGAAACAGCTGACTCCCAGTGAGGTTTCACGCCTTCCTTGGTGGTAATTTTATATTTATTTATTTATTTATTTTTGAACTGGAATCTCACTCTTGTCGCCCGGGCTGGAGTGCAGTGGTGCGCTCATGGCCACCGCAACCTCCATCTGCTGGGCTTAGGCGATCCTTCTGCTTCAGCCTTCCATGTAGCTGGAACTACAGATGCATGCCACCACCTGGCTAGCTTTTGCGGTTTATTGTGGAGATGAGATCTCGCCAAGTTGCCCAGGCTTGTCTCGAACCCCGGGTGCAGGTAATCCACTCACCTCAGCCTCTCAAGGCGCGGGATTACAGGCTGAGCCACTGAGCCCGGCTTATTTTTTGTATTTTAGACAAGTGATTTATCGTGTGTAATTATAATAGTCGAGAAGGCATCGCTTAAGAATTTTTGCATTTTGCCTTTGTCAATTAGTGAACATACTTTCTGTGATATTAAAAAGGTCTCTGTAGACGTCACTTGGACAATCATGGAACTGATGCTTTCTCACCCTGGAATTTCGTGTGCATCATGACAGTGCTGGGAGGTTAATACCAGGAATGACAAGCACACAGGGATGGGCGTTGACCCAGGCTCACAGGGCCACCGTTCAGTTCAGAAGACAGACACGCTTGAAGCAGAAGGGACAGCATCAGCCCCGCACCTGAGGTGGGCCAGGCGCGTTGTGCACACAGAGTGGCTGTTTGGGGAGAGGCGCCCTGCCAGGCTGGAGCGGCCGAGAGACACTGCGGGGCACCAGAGGCTGGGCCGGGCCAGGGCCTAAGGGCGATGGGGGCAGTACAAGCTGGCATGGGGGCTCTCCAGGGACAGACAGGCCCAGGTCTGAGCTCCGAATGAGCTCAGGGGAGGGGCTGGGCAAGGGGCTGGGGCCGTGCCTCCAGAAGCCTCCTCAGGAATGGTTGGTGCTGGCTAGGGAAGAGACCGCGGCCGAGGCCCAGCTCCTGCCCACACGCATTCTCACACACGTTCACCTTCCGCTACAGGACGATGCTGCAGGAAGTCCCTCGTCAGACACAGCCCCTCTCCAGGGCTGTGAACGATGCGTCTCCATTCTCCAGAAAGTTCCCAGGCTCAGGTATGCCATCGTAGCAGCACAAGACGGACCGAGGCACACTTACAGCGGGCATGTTGCCGTGGCAACCTTGGAGTCACGGGAAGGCATCTATAATTGATAGAAAATGGTGTTAATTTAGTTACAGTTTTTTTCCCCCTGGGAGGAGTTTTAGTCTTAGGCTGCTTGAAGCACTCAGATGTGATCGTTTTGCCTGGGCAGACGAATGATCACCTTGCGATTTAATTATGAGGCCAGGACCAGCGGACCCTCCTGCTGCTGCCCACAGAGTCGTGAGGTTCGAGTACCAGCCTCGGGGCCAGGGCCTGCCTCTGGGAGGTGTGTGAATGCTTGGGAGCCACATGGCTGTGAAGCCAGCGGAGTGATCCCGGGAGACACCAGCACACTGCCAAGGGCCCACCTGTGTGTGGGTTGCAGGGGCCGGGCAGGTGGTCCATCCACCGTATCTCCCTCTTCTGCATCCCTCCACCCAGCATGTTCCCAATTCCCAGGTGGGGAAAACTCCTAATCATGGTGACTGTTTTTAAGTGTTAATTTTTTTTTTGTCGCCCAGACTGGAGTGCAGGGGCATGCTCATGGCCACCACAGCCTCGACCTGCTGGGCTCAGGCGATCCTTCCGCCTCAGCCTTCCAAGTAGCTGGAACTACAGATGTGTGCCACCAAGCCCAGCACGTGTTTGGATTTATTGTAGAGAAGAGGTCTCGCCAAGTTGCCCGGGCTGGTCTTGAACCCCTGAGCTCAGGCAGTCCTCTCGCCTCCACCTCCCAAAATGTGGGGATGACAGGCATGAGCCACTGTGCCTGGCCAAATGTTAAAATATTTAAAACCATATTTTTAGTTTTAAAAAATTATGTAAAATACACGTAGCGTAGAATTTGCCATCCTCACCCTTTCCAAGGGTTCCTTCACTGCACCTTGAAACGGGCATCAGCACACCCCCATGATTGTGCCACCCTCACCAGCAGAGCCCACAGGGCTCCTTGTCCTGCAAAACTAAAGCTAAGCAGCCCCTAAGCCGAGTTTCACATCCTGCTGTGCCCAGCTGCAGGCAGGCAAGTTCTGGTATTTCTGTGGATCTGGAGGCATCACGGGCGTGGAGTCCCGCAGTGTCTGTCCTTCTGTGGTTGACGTGTTTCATGGGGCACGGCGTGCTCAAGGGTCTTCATGTTGCAGCATGTGTCTGGATGTTCCTTCCTGTTGAGGCTGCATACAATTGCATTGCCTGCGAAACCCACGTTTTGTGTATCTTCTCATGCACAGGTGAACACGTGGTTTTCTCCCCATATTGGCTGTTGTGAACATGAGTGTGCAAATTCCTCCTTGAGCCCTTGCTTCCAATAGCTTTGCATCAATACCCAGAAGTGGAATTGCCAGATTATGTGGCAACGCTATTTTCATGTTTTTGAGGTGCCACCATGCTACTATCAACAGTGACTGAACCACTTTGCCCTTCCACAGCAGCACTCAGGGTTCCAGTGTCTCCATGCCCTTGCCAACACTTGCGATTTTCCATGTGTTTGTTTATTTGTTTTAACAAGAAGCCATCTCATGGGTGTGAGGTGGACATGATTATTCTTCTAACAGGAGGGCCTGTCTAACCTCACCTTTCGATGCTAAGATGGCCACTAGCAGTAGTTATAGTGGCTGATGGAAACTGAGCACGTGATATGTGGCAGGCACTGTGGGGACCACATTTGATGGTCAAATCAACCCCGTGAGTAATGTGCCACCATCATTCCCATTTTACAGATGATAAGCCGAGACCCAGGAAGTTTATAGAATTGCTGATGTTCCCAGGACCACATAACTTGGTAATTCGTCTCTGCCACTGAAGGTGGACTCTGAGGAAGCCCTGGGGTTTCTCAGCCCCGACCCAGGCACGCATACGGGTGGATAGGGTGAGCTCTAGGAACGCGGTTGTTTTCGTATGTTCCTGCAATGGGGTGCCTTTCCTGGGATGACAGTGGACAATGCTGGAGCCACTGATGCTGATGAAGGAAAAGGGATTTGGACGTAAGCAGAACTTCGACTCTGATCTCCATATGTGAACAACAAAGCCCTTCAATATTGAACATTTCCTATTCCCCGAGAATTAGTGAGGGGTGAGTGTTCAGATAATGGAGTTATTTGCTTTATAGGAGGATTCACTGAATTGTCCTCTTCTGTGGTGGGCTGTCTGGGTTCGTTTAGGACAGAGATCTGTGTATTGCCAGTGACGTCCACAGAGGTGCCCCCAGAACATACCTCCTGCTCAGCGCACAGCCAAGTCAAGTCGCTTGATGACTGACCCCTGGAGGGTGATGGCAGGTGTGTGCTCACTCCAGTACATGAGGGGACCAGGCGGGAGAGCACTGTGGACTGAGCCACCAACCCCTTCCCGCATCCTGATGAAATTTCAAAGACCAGGGAGACACCAAGATAGGCGGGCCAGAGTCAATGGCTGGCAAGCCCTGAGGACGAAGCAGCCGCCTGGAGACCCCTTGGCAAGACACGGATCAGGAGGCATGCCAAGCTTCTCTAGCCTTGCTCTTGCTCGACAGAGAGCTGCCGTCACGATCTCTCGAGTGGGTGACAGCGTTAGGGAGGAGAGAACCCAGACGGGCTGCTCCCTCCACCATCACTCCTGACCTCATGCAAAGGAAGAGGAAGCATCTGTGGGTGGTGGCATGTGGCTGGCTGCGTGGCCACTCCTGCAGCGGGTGTGATGGCCAAAGATTGCCATCCAGCTGGTCGACACCCAGCAGCCCATCCCCACGATGTCACCACCACATCCACCGGCAGTCGCTGCTGGCTAACAACGGAGACCCGGGTTATGGCAGCTCTGGCACAAGACAGGAGTGTTCCTTTCCACTCAAGAAGGCAACTTGGCAGCTTCTCGCAGAACTCAACACGCTTTGACCACACAGTCCAGCAACAGCACTGGGCGGTGTTTACCCAGACACGTTGAATGTGTCCACACAAAAACCTACACATCAGTGTTTATAGCAGCTTTATTCATAAGTGCCAGTGCTCCAAAGCACAAATGCTTTCAATAGGTGAACGGGTAAACAAACAATCCAAATGACAGTGCAGTATTCAGGACCAAAAGAAGTCACCACGCCATGTGGAGACACAGAGGACGCTGACGCGCTGTGCTGAGTGCAGAGGCCAGTGGGGGCTGCCCCCGTGAGTCCAGCTACATGAGACCACAGGAGAGGCCACACCGTGGAGAGGTGGGAGGCAAGGGACTGCCAGGGCCGGGGAGAGGGAGCAGGGTTTAGGGCGGAGAAGCTCTTCTGTGTGATGCTGTCACAGGGAACAGAAGCGGCTGCACCTGTGTCAAGACCCACAGCATCCACTATAGGCTTGGGCTGATCACAGTGGACCCACATTAGCTCCTCCAGTGTGAAAAATGACCCACATGCACGCTGGAGGAGACGGGGAGGGGTCGCTCTGAACCTCCAGCTCAATTTTTCTATGAACCTAAATCTGTTTTAAAAAAGAAAAGACAAGAAAGAATCTAATAATAATAATAATAAAAGACACCAGGCAAGCAAGAGAGAGAACCAAGGCCGTCCAGAGTCAGGCAATGTCCTGTTGGGGGAATGGCGCCGTGCTCTTGGGGCCCTGGTCCCTCTGGGTCCTACCTACCCTTTTCCAGTGCGAGGTCCATGGCAGGCCCAGGGTCACAGAGTGGTGCCATGGGCGCTGGCCATCTGCACATCTCACATTGGGGATGGCCGAGCAGAAAGGCAGAGGGACACCCGGTCCCCCCAAGCCCGCTTCTGAGAGTTTCCAGCTGAACACAGACCACGTGTGGTGACACTGAGGAATCACCATCAGTCTTGTCAGGCGTGATCTTGGCATTGCAGTCATGTTTAAAAGAGAGTCTTTTCCTCCCAGGGAGACATACTGCCACATTTACAGGTGGGAAGAGGACAAGAAGTCCTCTTCATACGAACCTTCAAGTTGCAAACTTCAAAGACGCCCATGTGCCTGCGAGTGTCCAGTCACGTAAGTGAGCTCACATGTCAGCATGTGCTGCCAGGTGCTGCGTCCTCCACACGTGGTGTGCGTTGCTGTACAGGACTCTGCATGAGGCCAGGGGAGGCCAAGTCGAGAGGCGTTTTAAGCCCAGAGTGTGTTGTGAACCTATAACACTACAGCGCTGTCATCGTCACGCGTGTTGGCTGGCACCTAGGCTGACTCTCGGACTTATGGATGCACTCTTGGGGCAGGCCACGTTTGTATGTCAAGTGCTTACCGCACAGCATCCGAGAGGAGCACAGACAAGACGGGGCGGTGAACATCCCAGCCGCAGAACCACGTGAAGGGTACCCGGAGGCCTTGGTGCCGTCATCTGTGCTATTGTGAATATCTGAACATTTTGTTATAAAAAGTTGACAACAAGATGCTGTTTCAGTGTCCTTCGCTGTCTGCTGGGGGAGGCCAGGAGACGGACGTTTTCCTGGGCGTTTGGCCTGGAGCTGGCTGGTGAGGAAGAGGAACGAGGGTCTTGGGTGGCTGTGGCACCCAGTCATATCCACGGGCAGAAAGCCACAGACCGGCTCTCCCACGTGGCCATCTGGTCGGATGAGCTCATGGGGGAATAAAGGGCCCTTCCACCCTGAGTCCTCCAACTTGGTGAATTCACACCGTGGGCGTGTGGTAAGGCCCACGGTGGCCAGGACTGGTGACCACAGAACTCCGGGGAGGGGCGCCAGGGGGCAGGAGGCCCCCAGGGCATCGATCCTCTGCAGGCCTCGGTCAGTCGCCTATGGGTTGGGGGATGCAGGTGTGATCCCAGGGCCAGGCCACTCAGGTCAGCAGGTGCACGAAGCGATGTGCAGCTTGGTGCGGGACCTGGTGTGAGGCAGGTCTCGTCGTGGGTTCCCCTTGTCCCACAGTACGTGCTTTCTGAAGGATGCGGGGCCGGCACGGGGAGGGGAGCATGCTGTCCCACACCTCACTCCAAGGCTCCTCTGTGGACCAGCGCCATGTTGGGGACAGAGAGGGCGGCTGGGGGTCTCATGTGGGCTTGCCACGGCTGTCTTGGGTTTAATGCTCCAGCAATGTCACCCTATAATTCCCCCTCCCGCCCTCCTCCCCAGGCTTAGGGTGCTGCCTCTTGCCCCTGGTTCCCATGCCCAGACTTATACGGTGTCCTTTGCCTGGAATGATATCTCCACCCCACCGCCATCCCTCTATCTATATGCGGTTGTCACTTCCTCCAGGAAGTCGACTTGGGTTTCTCCCTCAGGACTCCCTGCCCATGTCTCTACACCACAAGGGTGACCCTGCCAGACAAGGCTCTTCCTGGACCTGCCTCCCATGGGCTGCTTCTTCCTTTGTCTGCATGGCGTCCTGCACCATGCTGGCCAGCTAGATAGGACCATGGCCAATAGATAGGACACCTCGCTTTACCCAGCATGTTCTGGGCCAGGTGGCGCTACTTCCTCATGTCTCCCATCCTCACGGCCGTTCAGGATCCAGACACCAGCATCACCTCATTTTACAGATGAGGAAGCCGAGGCTTGGAAAGGCTGAGCCACTTGCCAAAGCGCCCAGGTGGCTAGGGCCGGAGGACGCGGGACCTCAACCTGGACACGGGTGCCACATGCTCATGGGATGCAGGACCACATGCCTGTCACGACCCGTCTGTGCCTTGTCAGATCTCGTGTTCCTGGGGTGGAGTAAGCCCTAGAGCCACCCTCGGGACGGGAAG
Organism: Cephalopachus bancanus; assembly: GCA_027257055.1. NCBI lineage: Eukaryota > Metazoa > Chordata > Mammalia > Primates > Tarsiidae > Cephalopachus > Cephalopachus bancanus. The sequence goes on from JAPVLO010000180.1 coordinate 1,301,903, forward strand.
AAGCTTTCCTCCCATCGTCAGTCTGTCAGCTCTGCAGCTTCGTGTTGCCGTCAACGTGACCACAGTCCCAAGATCTGCATGGCACCAGATCTGCTGTGAGCCAGGACCACGGGAAGCGGAGCTGGACAGGTGGAGGGGGTGTGTCCTGCCCTGAAGACTTTCCAGCGTGGCCGAGATCCCGTGACGTGGCAGCAAGACAGCCCGAGGTGGGCTCGGGTAAACAGGGAGGACAGTTGAGCCACTGAAAGGAGACCTGAGGACCTCTGGGCGGGTGTGGTCAGAAGAGCCGTATGTGATGAGGGGGACCTCGACCACAGGCCTGGCTTCAGCTGGAGGCATCTTGTGTGTGGGCTGAGCGCACAGCAGCCGCACCTTCGCTTCCGTGGCTAAGAGGACGCTGGGTTCCTGTCGGCCTGGGGCGGGAGTGAGGCTGTCCTCCTAGCCCCAAGCGGCCTCTGGCCGCGTCCCCATGGCCTCCTGAGCCAGTGGAGAAGGGCAGCCGTGAGCCTCCCAGCATGGAGCCTGGGGGATCCGGCCTTGGCAACCCCACCTCCCGCGGCCTCCCGGGGGAGCAGGGATAAGTGGCCATTCTGTAGGTCCTCTAAGACACAGGCCCTTTCAGCATGACTGTCCCCTGGGAGGGGCCGCATTGTGTCCACCACAGTTTTCCCTGGGCAGGGACAGGAGCAGGTCAGGCCCCGCGCAGCCCTTTCAGAGCTGGGAATCGTACCTGGACTTGGGGACTGTGGTCACGTTGACGGCGACACAAAGCTGGCAGCAGCGAAGGCTGCAACAATGACCACAGAGTGTAACCCAAGGACGAAACTGCTGTCTCCTTCCCCGGTGGAGACGGCGCCAAGGGGGATGTGGCCCTGCCAGCACCGCCGCCGGCTCTTGTCCAGCAAGGCCCATGTGGCCGCAGCATCTCCACCTAGCTGCCTGCTCCCCCATCGGCACCCCCAGCCTTCCTCCCCACCCCCTTCCTGCAAAGGCTGGCAAGAGTGACGTCCTCCATCAGGACAGCGTGGGGTAGAGGGAAGCGCCGGGAGGATCAGGGCTGAGGGTGGCGCTGGCCTGGCCTAGGCTCCATGGCCCCGGAAAGCCCCAAAGTCCTTCTCTAGTTCCCACCTCCTCCTGGACAAGGCCTGGGAGTGGGCCACGGAGGGATCAGGCCGATGACTCTGGACCCTGGCTGTGGAAGAGATCATCACGAAGGCCGTCATCCTTGTCATCTTCATGTTGAGACGTGGAGGGAGAGGGTGAGGGGGTGAGAGAGAGGGAAGAGGGGGAGGGGGAGGAAGAAAAGGAAGGAGGAGGAGGAGGAGGAGGAGGGGTTGGTCTTGCAGTCTCGGAGTGGCAGAGGTGGAAGAAACTCTGTGATTCTGTTCAAACCCATAGTGCTCCTGGGACAACGGTGCTCATGTGTCTTGTCAGCAGGGGGAACGTGGCATTGCCATCCACAAAGCACGATGTTCGCCAAGCAGCCATTTTCGAGTGGCAGTGACCAGCGCCAGCCTCACCCAGCAGCAGAATTCCCAGCCGCCATTGCAAGAAGGGAAAGGCAGGAGCACATCTCTGGAGTCCTGCCGTCGGGGGAGAGGAGGCCTTACCCGCCCCACCATGATGGCAGTGAGCGAGCCCCTCCTGCGCCCCTGCACGAGAGGGGTCAGGAGCGGGCAGTTTGGCAGCGAGCGTGGGGAGGAAGAAATGGGCTTGGGGTGGGTTTGCTGCTGGGCTGAGCTGCCTAAGGCTGACGGGCATCCAGGCTCTGGCAATCCTGGGTCCTGGAGGCTGCTCGGAGGCCGAGGAGACTTCCCATCTATTTATTTGTGTCTGTGGGACAACTCGAGTTTTATTCCTTTGCTCCCTGTTTAGTTGATGTGTGGGCAGCCGTGGGGGTCACGGGGACGTGAACCATGTGGCTGGACCCTCAGCTCTGCAGTGTCTCAGCTGCTCTCTGGCTTTTCTGTCTCCCCAGGATCCTCAGAGTACGGCCACGCATCTCCCCAGCCCGGTACTGGACATGCAATAACACTCGGTGCATTCTTATCAATTTGACCTCATTGTGGCCCCCAGAAGGGATGCGCATCCTAGGAGCATAGTCCAAAGCTCCTGATACGAGCATTTTCTCATTCAACAAACATTCATTTGTTTGTTTATTTTTAGAGACAGAGCATTTTCTCATTCAACAAACATTCATTTGTTTGTTTATTTTTAGAGACAGGGTCTGGCTCTGTCACCCAGACCACAGTGCAGTGGTACAGTCACAGCTCACTGAAGCCTCTGACTCCTGGCCTCAAGTGATCCTCCCACCTTAGCCTCCTGGCTCGCTGGCACTACAGGTGGGCACCACCACGCCTGGCTAATTTTTAGATTTTTTTTTTTTTGTAGAGCCAGGTCTCGCTATGTTGCCCAGGCTGGCCTCAAACTCTTGGCATTAGCGAGCCTCCCGCCTTGGCCTCCCAAAGTGCTGGAATTATAGATGTGTGCCACTGTGCCAAGCCAACAAATATTTGAGTTTCTACTAGGTACCGACACTCTACACCTAGAGGGGGGTGGGCTCTTGCTGCTGGCTTCAGGTGTGACACCCTGTCTCCGCCAAGGGATCAGATGATCCGGTTCCCAGAGGTGAGGAGTTGCTGTGTGTGTCTCTCGGGTTGTCCACAAAGCCTGGTCCACCCTCCTTGCTCTCGTGAGGCAGGCCTTCAATGCGGGCTGTTGAACGATGGACAGGACATGTTTCAGTGTGTATTGAGCACCGGTACAATTCTCACAGTCTTATGCTATGTGGGGAGGCATGTAGGAGAAAGCAGAGGTGTGGTCCTCGTCCCAGGGAGTTTAAACTCTCACAGGGTACACGTCAGGCCTTCCAAGTCACAGCAGAGCCTCCAGCCTCTCTGCCTCTTCTTTCAGCTGCGATTATGGTGACCAGGTCTGCAGGCTCCAGCTGCTTCCTGGCTACACGGCACCTCACCACACCCCCCACACCCGGTGCCACTCTCAATCCCGGCAAGTGGGAACAGGCCTGGACCTGGCCTTGGGACTGCCCCCCCATGCCTCCCTTGACGTTTTCCAGGAACCTGTGACCTGCGCAGACCTGGGGCCCAGTTTCTCCTATGGGTTTGCACCAGGCCCAATTCTGGCTGGTCCCAGGAAGGCGGTCCTTGGGGCTGGCCCTTCGGTCTCCTCCCAAGACCTTGGCTCCCCTGCCTCTGCAGGCTGTCCCGGGTGATGTGGCAACACTGTGCCCCCGGGCGCTCTGCAGCCTTGCTGACAGAGGATGGCCTCTTTGGGCACACTTCTGCCCTCTGGCCTCCTCACAGGCCACCCGCCCGCCCTCTCTTGACGGTGGCATAGGGAAGGCTGGGTGACCTCAGCATGGAGAGGGTTCGTGTCTAGGATGCAGGGATTGAGACCATAGAGTTCAGGGGGTATGCAGGGGGAGAACAGGCCATCCTACGTCTGCACCATGAAGTCTAGGAGGGGACATTCAATGTGTGTGCCCAGGAGCCAAACTCTTATCCACACCCTCCCGCATATTCTGGGTGAGAGACATGTTGACGGTCACGGTGGTGAGGCATGTATCTAACGGCCTTCGCTGGAAGCCAGTATCCACAGGTAGCTCAGAAGGACGTGGTGTTGCGGATGAAGACGTGACTGGCATCAGGGAGCCACGGCAAGAAGAGTGACACTGATTCCATAAGCAGGTTCTGGGTATGAGAGACAAGGTGAGTCGGGATGGCACATCTGACAGGAACGCATGGGGACAGAGACTCTGTGGTCCTGAATAGGGAGAGACGGTGCCTGGACACCACGAAAGCTTCACATGTGGGTGGGACAGTGGACTGGAAAGGAAGCTCCTGGTGTCCACCGTGGTTCTCAGCTTCCCTGACTGAGCCGCTCCATCTCTAGTGGCCGGGGTGGTCTGAGATGTGTCCTAACTCACATTACTTATGTCGATGAAGCCCTACAGAAGCACCCTCCCGAGGCCCTGCCTACCCTGGGATGGCCCGACTTGTCCTCTTACTTCCTGTCCTGAGGTTGCTGTGGTGTGGCCACGAGGGACCCACGGAACACACACAGCAGAGAGTGCAGACACGTTGACACCCACCCCGGAACACAGGTGACCAGAGGGCCTGGGGGCCCGGAGACAAGTGCTCTCCTGTCTCCCCAGAGGGTGCCCTGCGTGTGTGTCATGTGAAGTCCCACATGTACCCCGTGTCCACATCTCGCCACATCTCGGATGGGGATGATCATACCTTGTCGTGGGCACCCCTGTGCCCCTCCCACACCCTTTCCCTCTCCCTGTCATCCTCCAGGTTGGAGCCAGAGCCTGACCCACGGTGGGGGGCGCTTCTGGGGAGGCGTCTGGCTCCGGGAGGGGCTGGGAGGGAGGAGGAGAGGTTCAGTGGCTGCTCAAAGCCACCCACCGCCACCAGCCCCAGCCCTGCCGCCTTCTGCCCGCTGCCTGCATCTCTGCCGAGGCTTGGTCGTGTCTCACTGGGCCTGGCACACAAAGGCAGGGCTCTTCCCTGAGTCTGGCAGAGAGAGGTGAGCGGTAAGGGGTGAGGTGTCCTCGCCAAGGGGGAGACAGCACAGCTCTTCGCCTCTGGGACCAGCCTGCTCCTGCGCGCTCCTGGCCAGCTTGTGTTCGCATCCCCTGCCATCACCATCCCCATGGAATGCCCACCAAGTTCCCTGGCACACCCGGAGCAGCGACAGAAGGCTTCTTGGAGGAGGTGGCTTTTCCAGGTGTGTCCATTTTAAGAAGGAGGACGGATGAGAGGACTTTATTGAAGAAAGTTTGCAGACCAGAGCGATCCGAACTGTGCCTGCCATGTGTGGTGACAGAACCTGGGGTGTTCACTAGGAAGCCAATATTCTAAAAGCAAGTGCTTATGACAACGGCCTCTCCGTGGTGCAGACTGACCCAGGAGCTCTGGAGTGGGTCCCTGCTCCCAGGAATCATCCCTGGGCTTGGCTGAAGAGTCAGGTGCCCTGGGTTTTCCTGCACATGGAGTTCAAGGACAGACAGAAGTAGCTGCGGTGAGAGAAGTCGGGATGGAGGTTGCCCTGAGAGGAGTTGACTGGAAGGGGCATGGAGGAACCTTCTGGAAATGGTCTACATCTTGATCTGGTGATGGTTACAGAGGTGTGTTCCCATGTGAGAATCTGTAAAGACATACACGTAAGGCCAGTGCTCTCCTGTGTGTGGTAAACCTCACTGTGGAAGCTTCTCAGTGTTGGAACCCCCGCTGAGTGCTGGGTGCTGTCCCTGGCACTCAGGTCCACATTCCTGTAACACAGCCAGCCAGCCAGGCAATTACAGTGTGGTGTATTACGGGCAGATCAGCATTGGGTTCCTGTCTGTCTCCAGGAACCTGACACTGAGCTGGGAACTTTGTCTACCGGGTTAGAGATGATGTCTCCCAGGACACTCTATGTGGGTGTGGTCCTTGAGTGGCTCCTGGCAGGTGGCACATCCGTAGAAGTGCTGGGGGGACGTCAGGAGACTGCTTAAAGGGAGGGCACCTTGGCTTCCTCTTGCCCCTCCAGCGTCTGGGATGTGGACCAGACAGTAGCATTTCCAGCTGAATCATAAGGTGACCTTGAGGATGACAATTACGCAGCGAGGGCGTCAGAGGAGATGCAGGAATGAGTCCCTGGTGAGCCAGGACCTGCACGCCAGCCTCAGGCTGCCTCCTGTGGTCTCTACACGCGTGAGTAAACATGTGCACATTAAAGTCACTGTTTCTGCATCCTATGACTCCCAGCCTAGCTAATCACACGCCAAGGTGAAGGTCAACATGGGAGACACAGCAATGCACCGGCTTGGCGTGGAGCAGGTCATTACCGGGCTGTTTCTTAGAAAAGGTGCCCCTGAGCTGGGTCTCGGGGCGAGCAAAAAGCAGCTCAGAGACAGAATGGGCTGTTCTGATGCTTTTAGGAGTATCTTTGCCAGGTGTGAAGATGTTCTCATTCTCTCAAACCCTCTCTTGCCTTCAAGGACCTCGAAGCTGATCTGCCCATTGGACATGTAGCCATTGGCATCGCCCTGCTTTTAGGGGTTATTTGAACATTGCAATAAAATGAATGAGTGAAGCTTTGTTTTCATTTGATTTGGAATCTACCCCCAATGAATAAAAAGGGCATACTTTATGGACAAATGTCATTTGTTGTTGTTTTGTAACTCCAAAAGGCTTTATGGTGGAAAACATGCGAGATATCTGTTCTAGAAATTAAAAAACTTTGCTGACCAACGTGGACAGACATCGCCCAATCTGTTGAGGGCCCAAACTGAACAGAAAGCCAGAGAAAGTGTGGACGTAGCTTCTGTAGGCATGGAACCTACAGATTTCCTCATACATACGTTTATATCTATGTGTGCACATGCACTCACATACTTACATGTATACACATATATACATACATATTTAAATGTCATTAATTTCGCTTTTATTTTGATATATTCTTTCTTCTCTTCCCTTTGGGTTTAATTTTTGCTTTTTTAGTTTCTTGACATGGAATCCTAGATTATTTATTTGAGACCTCTCCTTATTTTATAATATAATAAATGCTAGAATTTTTTCTCTAAGTGCTGCTTTGACTGTGTTTCACAAACTGAATTTTTCTTTTTTTTGAGTTGGAGTCTCACTGTCGCCCAGACTGGAGTGCAGTGGCACGCTCCCGGCCACTGGAGCCTCTCCCTGCTGGGCTCCAGTGATCCTCCTGCCTCACCCTTCCAAGTAGCTGGAACTACAGGTGTGCACTACCACACCCGGTTTATTTTTTTTGATTTATTGTAGCGATGAGATCTCATCAAGTTGTCAGGACTGGTCTCGAACCCGTGGGCTCAGGCAATCCACTCACTTTGGCCTCCCAAAGTTCTGGGACTACAAGCTGAGCCACCGAGCCTGGCTGTGTTTTAATTTTCATTCCTTTCAAAATATTGCCTACTTCCTATGTGACTTCCTCTTTGGCTCATGGGTCACTCAGAAGTGGGATGCCTAATTCACAGATATCTGGGGATTGTTCAACTGTGTCTCTGTTGTCTATTTCTGGTATACTTCCATATGGTCTGTCTGGGACCACACTTTCCTAAGTTCAGTTACTTTAAAATGCTTGAAGTTTGTTCGATGGAGCATGTTGGTGAACAACCCATGTGCCCCCTGTAAGAATATGTATTCCAACGGCACTAGCACATCCTCAGATTCCATCAGATCAGGATGATTCGTAGTGCGGACCAGGTCTGATACATCATTACGGGTTTTCTTTCTACTCGTTCTACTAGAGAGGAGTTTTGAAGTCTCTGACTATGATCGTGGCACTTTCTACTTTTCCTGTCGGCTTGATAGTTGTCGTGTTTGGAGGGTTTGGCATCCAGGATGTACACGTTTTAGAAGTGTTGTGTCTTCCTGTTGAACGGACATTTCTATTGTGATGCAGTGTCCCTGTTTGTTTCCGGCCATGCTCCTGTTATGAAGCCGATTTTGTCATATTTACCATGGTCCTCCAGCGTCCCCTTGGTCAGTGTTTGTGTCTACCATCTTGCACCATGGGAGATAACAGGGGTCAAAACACAGACGTGAACTCGACTGCAGACTTTACCTGGGTTTCACTTGTTTTGTCACGCATGTTCCTCTGCTGTTCCAGAACCCACTCCAGGTTCCCACAACTCATCGCAGCTGCAGGACCTGCATTGTCGCTTCTGTCTTTGACAGCTTCTCCGTTCTTCTCTGCCTTTCTCGACCTCGACACTTTTGAAGAGCCCTGGGTGGTCACTTCGTACTGTGCTCCTCAACTGGAGTGCGCCTGGCGTTTCCCCGTGGTTCCATTGTGGGACGTGGTTCGCCAAGAATACCACCGTTGGATTTGCCGTCCTTGGTGTGTCACGTTAAGGTCATGTTTCTGTTAATTGAGGATTACATGGTTTACATTTCATTAAATTATCTATATGAGTGAGTCAAAATCAGCATGTTGCTGATTATTTTCTATGCAGTTCATCTTTTCCTTGTCATCTTTTTACCTTTTTTCTTTTAAAAAACGATTTTGTACTATTTAATTTTGTCTCCATTTGGCTTGTTATTTATTCATCTTTTAAAAACCCTTCTCTTGTTTCAGGGGTTGCCCTAGGATTTACAATACACATCTTTAGTTAAGCAGTTGAATTTGCCAGTATAACTTGGAATCATTAGTCTACCTTCAAATAACCTCAGTCACTTCCTATGCGGTGCTAGAAGCTTACAAATTCTTTGCAAGTCTACTCAAACATTCACCATTTCCATATGCTATAAATACACGACACATTGCTACCATATTTGCTTTAAACTGTCTTCTACCTTCTAGAGTAATTTTTTAAAAAAATTACAAACAGTGACATCCAAGCTGTCACTGAGTTTGGTTCTGCTTACTGTTTTGCCTTTACACAGTAGAATGCTATTTCTTGCTTTCTTGTGTGACAATATGTGAATACTAAAGATGTTGTCTCCACTTTAAGCATCTCTCTCTGTCTTTCTTTGTGTAGACCCACATTTTTGTATGCTATTGTATTCCTACTTTCTATAAAACTTCTTTTTGCATTTTAGCAGTTTCCTACCAGTAATAAATGTTCTCAGTGTATATTCGTCTGAAAAAATATTTATTTCTCCTTAATTTTTACATGAGTATACATTTATCAGTTGTCTTTCCTGACCCCCCACCACCTTATAGCCTGTTAAAGATGTTTGTCTATCAGCTTGTAACTTGATAGTTTCTGGCGAAAATTCACTATTTTTCTTACCTTCGTCTCTCTGCATACAATGTGTCTTTTCTTTAACTACCTTCAGAACTTTTTCTTTATGTCTGAATTTCAAAAATGTGAATGTTCTATATCTAGGCTTTTTTAGTGGGGAGTTGATGGTATTTATCCCACTTGGCATTCTCTGAGTATCTTGAATCTGTGGTTTGGTGTCTTATTGTTCTTGGAAAATTTTCAACCATTACGTTGGCTGCTTGGTATTGCCCATAGCTGTTGAATGCTCTGTTAGGCCTTTTTCTGTTGTTGTTAAACAAAACAAAACCAAAACCAAAACCAAAACAAAACAACAACAACAAAAAAACCTTTTCATACTTTCTTCTCTTTTGGTTTCAGTCTGGATAATTTCTTTTGACCTATCTTCAGATTCACTGATTCCTTCCTCAGCTGTGTTGAACCTACTGGTAAGCCCAATTAAGGCATCCTTATTTTCCTTAACGGGGCTTTTTATTTCTAGCATTTTCATTTTGTTCTTTCTCATAGTTTCCATCTCTCTCCTGAAATCTTTCATCTACTCGTGCATGTTTCCCCATTTTTCCACTGGATCTTTTAGCATGCTAACTCTAGCTATTTTACATTTCCTGTATCATCGTCCCAATATCCAAGCTGTCACTGAGTTCGGTTCTGCTTACTGTTTTTCTCTACACAGCAGAGATCTATTTCTTGCTTTCTTATGTGACAATTTGACAATTCTCCATGTCTGTGACTCCCAGGGGCTTATATTTTCATGAGAGCCTACACTTGGCCTTTAGAAATTTGTGTAAGAATGTAGCTAATTTTTAACTCCACTTTATTAGGGAACATATCTTCCTCTAATCCTCTGCCCAGGGAATTCAGTGCTCAAATCTCGTCTCTCCTTAGGTTTCATGCTGGTGGGTTCTCCTATGACATCAGATCTCTGAAGGGTTCAAGACAAGTTTTGATTGTGTAGCTTATCCGGCTTTTTCTTATTGTTGGGGTGAGAATGACCTCTTTCCAACTCTCAGCTTCCTAAGCAAACATGTGTTTTTTATCTCTAGCATTTCCATTTGTTACTTACATTTCCATGCCTCTGATGACATGTGCCACATGGCTGGCACCCAGATGTTCCAACAGGACCTTTAACATGTCAATTCCTGTTGTTTTAGGTCCCCTGATGGTTCTGGTGTCCAGGTCCTCTCTGAGTGTGGTTCAGTCGATTGATTGTTTTGTTGCTTTACAGTGGCTCAGTTTTGTTCTTGCCTTTTTGAATATCTTGTAATTTTTGTTTGAACTGGGGACAAACTGTGCCGCTCAGCAGAGACTGAAGTTAATGGTGTTTATGTCTGAAATGGGCAACACTCTTCTTCCAGGCCACAAGTGAGGGGCATTACATCAATCTGATCAAGAGTCTAGTTGGGCTTGGGTTTTGTCCTTGCTATGGTTACCTTCTGGGCAGCACCATCTTTATTTTATTTTTTTATTTTTTTGAGACAGGGTCTCACTCTGTCACCCAGGCTGGAGTATAGCGCACGATCACGGCTCTCCACAGTCTCGGCCTCCCAAGGTACTGGGATTGCAGGCGTGAGCCACCGCGCCCAGCCCAGCACCATCATTACATTCCTTTAGCATCCCCATGGGCTTAGGGTGGGCCCCTAGTGTCCCCTGCATCCCTCGGCCCTCAGCCTTCCTGGTGTACCTGCCATTCTCTGGTTCTGCCTCAATGACAGCTGGATGCTGGTGTGCCTTTGTGCTTGCTGGCCTGGTGGTGTTGTGGGGGGAGTAGGGTTCCAATTCAGCCTCAGCTCTGAGCGGGCATGGGGCGTCTGTCTTGGGAGTGGGGTTCTCAGGGACCCGACCTTTCTCTCCAGTCATAAGAGACCCTCCAGGTGTAAGGGCTTTCTCCTTTTTCCTCCCTCTGGTCGCAGGGGGTCACATGTGCCCTGGTGGCCAGTGGTGCTGCCCTTCCCCCCCAGGGACTTGACATCTTTCAGGAGGAAGAAGGGTTTGGGGGCTCTGTGCTCCCCACAGCGTGTCAACTTCCCCCCAAACCATGGGGGCAGGCCGTCTGTGTCTCCCACCCTGCCCCAGTCTGCCTCGTGAGTGCTTGTGGAGGCCCACGGAGAACTGCCCCGGGAGGGTCCCTGTGTCTGTAGCTACCAGGGCCGTGTGGTCTCGCACTGGCCCACTCAGCCTCTGCAGTTCTTAGACATTTAGCTGGACACTTCCTGCGGCCTGTCTTCCCCGTTGCTGCTCCAGGTGACAGTGCACATGCACCGGCTGTCCCTGGGGCAGGCTGTCCTTCCTGGACGTCCTGTGCTGGGACGTTAGTTTCTCGACGGGCTCGAGAGAAGTCATGCCTTGTAGACTTTCTGCCTCTTTCTTGTCACTAGGCAGGAGTGGCACTTTCCACATTCTAGCTGGAAGCGGAAGTCAAAATACAGTTTCAGATGATTCACTTTGATCCCGAATCACTTAGAGGTCTTTTCAAAAATCTGATTTATCCCACCACGGAATGATTCTCAAGAATATGTGCCTTCAGATGCACGGATGACCCAGGGCACAGTTCCCAGAATGTTCTTGGGTTTCTGGAGATGAACACGCCACAAGACAGTCACCTGGAGCGCGGTCTCCAGAGGCGCTTTGTGGTCTCATTGCTGACTGGTCACAGGAAAGCTAAGACACACTGTCCACAGACGCTGGTAAAATTAGCTAACTTTCTCAAGTGTTAGTTTCCTCATCTGTAAACTGGGAAAATAATAGTGTCCACACTTCCAGGATTACGGTGAATGTGCAAAGCACTGAGCCAGGTCTTACAACAAGTGCTGAACAAATACTCTATGTATTATCACGGGGGGCTAAAATGGCCTCAAGTGATGAGATTCGAGTCTCGCTGCCTGTTCCTTGGCTGACATTAACGATGGCATCCTGTTTCACCTTCAGAAGTGTCCTGGTAGGACAATACATGGCATGTCATTTTGGCACCATCGCGGCCAGTGAGTTGGTGTGGCAGAGATCTGAACACAGGCCACTCTGAGTCAGAACCACAGGTGTCTGCAGGCCAAGCATGAGGATGGACTCTGGAACAGCCAGGGTTCTGTCTCCCTTTGGACCTCTACACCACGTCACCCCAGGATGTCCCCAGCCCAGGAATAAAGGCCCCAGTATCTTCTGCGTGCCAAAGGCTGCCCTCTCTGCTTACCGATTTCCCGTCTGTCCTGTTCTGTTTTGTTTTAGATTCTTTGCACTGTCTAATCTCAGTGGTCTTCGTTCTGATCCTTTTACAATTTCCTCACTTAGGGTTTCACAATTAGCATTTAAGGGCACTATTGCTTAATTCAGTTCATCAGAGTTTACTGGGACCTTATGAAATAAAAAATCCTTAGGATCTGGAACTTGCATTTGTTTTTTGTTGAGAAAGCAGGATTTATTGAGAGAACAGAGAAGCTCCCACAATGGGAGAGGACCCAAAGGGTTGCCCTGGGACGTGCATTTTAGCCTAAAATTCCAGGTCAGTGTGGGGTACCGGAGGCAGGAAGGGGTCCCCTGGGGTGAGAGGGGAGGCTTGCCATGGAATGGCCCCGGGAAGCTCTCGGCGCCCCTCCTTCTCTTGGTGGGCATTCTCAGGAGGGCAGGAACACCCCCTCCTGTCTGACTTGGCCAACTAGTGACTGCGAGGTCTCATGGGATGGATCAGGGACACCCCCAGCCTGTGGAATGTCCCAGGGCTCCCCTCAAGGCGCTAGGGCAGAGACTTTCCCTTCCAGCTCAGGGACAGGAATGGGGAGGTGGGTGCTGGGAGTGGCCACTGGCCACCTTGGCCACCCCCTGGACATGGGAGAGAATATAGTCCAGAGAACGATGCCAAGGAGGAGAAAGCCCCGAGGGGCTGTGCTTGCACACCTGTGGTGAGGGACCTGCTCACCCCGAGGCATTTTCCAGGGAACTTGGCAACAGAGGAGCAACGGCCTGGCCTTGTCCAGTGAACACTATCCAGAGCATCTGAGAGGACATCCGGCTATAGCGCCAAGCATCTGCTGCTCCAGGGCCTAGCCAGTGCCGGCCTCGTTAACACCTCACCAGCGTCCCCGCCTCCTGGAAGTCCACTCCCCACTTCTTGTGTCTGGGCTGGCTTGTGGCTTACTCTGGGTAGGGGCATGTGACAGCATGCTGGTCCGAGTTTAGATCATTGCCATGGGACAAGCCCAGGCTGGCCTGTGGTAGGATGAAATACTATGTGGAAGAGAGCCAAGGCATAGCACCCAGAGCACAACCAGTCAGCCACGTGTAGAGCCACCTGCCACAGGCCACTGGTCACAGTCAACCCACATGCAGAACTACTTGCCACAGGCCACTGGCCACAGCCAGCCCTCCCACGTGCAGAGCACCTGCCATGGGCCACTGGCCACAGTCAGCTGATGCACGCACATCACCACCTGCCACAGGCACTGGCCACAGACAGCCAACCCATGCACAGAGCCACCTGCCACAGGCCACCAGCCACAGCCAGTTGAACTATGTACAGAGCCACCTGGCATGGGCCACAGACTACAGCCAGTCACCTCACACGCAGAGCCACTTGCCATAGGCCAGTGACCACAGACAGTTGATCCATGCACAGGGTCACCCACCGCGGGCCACCGGCCACAGAAGCACAAGGTACTGAGCAAGGCTGGTAACAGAGCCCAGAGCTGGATGTTCTTCTTGTGGCCTTTGGAGACCTCAGAACTCTGGCAGCCATGCATGGGCTCTGAATAGTGTGAAGTGGCCTTGGTTCACCTCCCAGCACCCAGAAAATAAAGTAATAGAGACACCTAGTGGGACCTGGTAACAAGTGCACCTGCAAGTCTGAGGGCGGAGCCTGATGGAGGAGACCTAGTAAGTCATGCCCCGGCCCAGCATGCACACTGGGGGGAGGAAGGCGGGGGGTGGGGGGGTGGGGGGGTGCTCACTCCCTGCAGTGGCCCAGCTGCCAAGGCTCTGTCCCAAACACCTCCCAGGGCAGAGAGTGGCCACTGTGTCATCCCAGACTACTGAACTGGCCTTGGGTAGGGGGGCGGGAGGTGGACGGGTCCTGCCCCTGGGAAGCTGACCCAGAGGACGGACCCAGCACTCTCCCTGCGTGATCTCAGACAAGTCATTCAGCATCCCTGGGCTCCAGTTTCCAGGTTTGCAAAACAGGGTTGGTGACAGGAAGGGCTGTGGCGGTGCCCAGGAAGCATCCAAGGCTTCCTCTCCTGTGGTTGACATGTGCAGGCAGGTGGTTCCGGGAGCACAACCGCCAACCCCACCTGGGGGTGCCGTCATGCCCAAAGGTGAGACGGGCTCAGCCAGTCACAGTGCTGGGGCCTCCCAGACACCAAATGCCCCAAGGTCTTGGGCCACAGCCACCAAACATCGCACCCGAAGGCTGGAGTGGTGACGGGCTCCTGTGGGTTCCTGCCATGCAGCAGGCACCACTGGGTAGCCCGATGACCTGCAAGGACCCCGTCTCTTGAAAAATCACCATGTGCCGGGCTCGATGGCTCAGCCTGTAATCCCGCGCCTTTGGGAGGCTGAGGTGAGTGGATTGCCTGAGCCCGCGGGTTCGAGACCCGCCTGGGCAGCGAGACCTCATCTCTACAATAAATCAAAAAATCAGCCGGGCGTGGTAGCGCATGCCTGTAATTCCGGCTACTCGGAAGGCTGAGGCGGAAGGATCGCCGGAGCCCAGCAGGCGAGGCTGCGGTGGCCAGGAGCGGCCACTGCACTCCAGTCTGAGAGACAGAGTGAGACTCCAACTCAAAAAAAAAAGAAAAAAAAGAAAAATCACCATGTTCTATCGAAAACAATTAGAAAACGGCAGGCATCTGCCCCTGCACTGCCCATATACCCTCTCCATTATGCACCCCCCATCCTCCCCGCCACGCCCCCTACACCCTCCCTGCCACGCTTCCCCCACCCCCTCCCCCACTATGCTCCTGTCACCCTCCCTGCCACACCTCGCCACCCTCCCTGCTGTGCCCCCACACCCTCCCTATCCCACTCCACCCACACTCCCCCCCCGCTCTCCCCCACCCTCCTTGCCACACCCCTCACACCTTCCCCACCTTGCTCCCCCCTCACCCTCCTCACCCCACTCCCCCTGCCCTCTCCATAGTACTCCCTCCATGCCCTCCCCATGCCACAGACCCCACTCTCCCCACCACACCCCCACCCCTGCCCCACCCCACTCCCTCCACCCTCCCCACTGTGCTCCCCCATAGCCTCCCTGTCATAACCCCCACACCCTTCCCCCACCCTCCCCCTGGCTCCCCGCAACAGAGCCCTGGCCCTAAAAGTGCTTGTCTGCCCACATGCAGCCTCACTCCTACCCACTCTCACCCACACATGTGGGTCCCTAAGCAGCACAAGGCAGGCCATGTGGTCAGACCTTCCCATGCATAGATCGGAGAGTGAACGGTGTGCGTCTGTCTGTCTGCTTGGGCTGCACACCGTGGACCAGGTGCTCACATAGCCGACAGTTGTGTCTCACGGTCTGGAGACTGGCAGTCCAAGAGCACAGTGTCAGCAAGGTGGGCTTCCCGCCGAGGACCCCTCCAGTACTCTGGGCTTCCTTGGGCTTATGCATGCATGGAGGTGGGGGAAGAGGCAGACAGATAGAAAGAGGGAGGCAGGGAGGGAGAGATAGAGGCAGACAGGAGAAAGAGAGGGAGAGAGGGAGAGAGAGAAACAGAAAGAGGGAGAGAGAAAGAGGCAAAGAGGAAGGGAGGAAGAGAGACAGAAGGAGGAAGACAGAGAAAGGGACAGACACAGAAACAGAAAGAGGAGACTGGGCATGGTGGCTCACGCCCGTAATCCCAGCACTTTGGGAAGCCGAGGGGAATGGATTCCTGCAGCCCAGAAGTTCAAGCTCAGCCTGGACAACATGGCAAGACTCATCTCCACAACAAATAAATAAATAATTAGCCAGGTGTGGGGGGCGCATGCCTGCAGTTCCAGTTCCTCGGGAGGCTGAGGCAGAAGGATTGCCTGAGCCCAGCAGGTCGAGGCTGTGCTGGCCATGATGGGACGACTGCATTCCAACCTGGGGAGCAAAGTGAGACTCTGACTCAAAAAAAAAGAGCAGAAAGGGGGAGGGAGAGAGGGAGGGGAGAGGGAGAGAGACAGGCAGAGAGAGAGAGAGAGAGAGAGCGAGAGAGAGACCATATCCCCCAACTTTTTATCTTGAACAAATACACATTTATGGATTTGCAGAGAAGAGGCAAGAAATGTAAAAGGAATACAGCCAACCCTCTGCTAGATCACTCATCGAAGGCGAGGTGCCCCATTTTCTGTCTCTTTTCTATCTTCTCCCCATCTCTGACTCTCTGTCTCTCTCTGTGTCTCTTTCTCTGTCTTCCTCTCTCTCTCCCTCTCTCTGTCTATCCCGGTCTCTCTGTCTCTTTCTCTTTGTCTCTGTGTTTCTGTGTCTCTCTTTGTCTATCCTGTCTTTCTGTCTCTGTGCCTCTCTGTCTCTCTCTGTATCTCCCTGTCTCTCTGTCTGTCTCTCTCTTTCTCTGTCTCTTCCTCTGTCTATCCCTATCTCTCTGTGTCTCTCTTTGTCTCTCTGTCTCTCTCTGACTATCCCCATCTTCTGTGTCTCTCTCGTTGTTACTCTGTGTCTCTGTATCTCTCTCTATCCCTGTCTCTTTGTCTCTCTCTGTTTCTCTGTCTCTCCTTATCTCTCTGTGTCTTTTTATCTATGTCTCTCTGTCTCTCTGTTTCTCTCTCTGTCTGTCTCTCCCTGTCTCTCTGTGCCTCTCTCTTTCTCCATCTCTCCCTGTCTCTCTCTTTGTCTTTGTGTCTCTGTCTATCCCTGTCTCTCTTTGTCTTTCTCTGTTTCACTGTCTCTCTCCGTCTATCCTTGTCTCTCTGTGTCTCTTTATCTCTTTGTGTCTTTGTGTCTTTCTGTCTCTCTCTGTCTCTCCCTGTCTCTCTGTGTCTCTCTCTGTCTCCTTCTGTCTCTCTGTGTCTCTCTCTGTTTCTCTGTCTCTCTGTGTCTCTCACTTTCTCTATCTCTCCCTCTGTCTATCCCTGTCTCTCCATGTCTCTCTGTCTCTCCCTGTCTCTCTCTTTGTCTTTGTCTCCGTCTCTCTCTCTCTCTCTCTTCCTTCTGGATAATTTACGAGGCGGCTACCACATCCTGGCACATCGTCCTTGACTCTCCAGCACGAGGTGTGTCCCGAGGTCAAGGCCTGTCTCCATCCTGCCTGAGTTCAGCGCTCACCCCTAGAGCATTCCATGCTGGCACGACACCGTCTGGCAATGTCCTGTTCCAGTTTCCCAGTAGTCCCGTCTGGGGCGGTCCTCAGAGCCCCTCCCTCCTCCTTTCCATCATCCAGGACCTGGACCCGGAGGGTGAGCAGCTCCCAGCTGGGGTCTCCCCGGCCGGCGGGCATCTCGTCCTCAGGACCTTGGCATGGCGGA
Source organism: Cephalopachus bancanus (assembly GCA_027257055.1). Classification (NCBI taxonomy): domain Eukaryota; kingdom Metazoa; phylum Chordata; class Mammalia; order Primates; family Tarsiidae; genus Cephalopachus; species Cephalopachus bancanus. The sequence continues at coordinate 1,319,103 of JAPVLO010000180.1, forward strand.
GCCCTTGCCTCTGCTCCCGTTCTGTCTGGAGCTCTCCGGGGGCGGGGGCTACAGGGCCTACAGGGCCTACCCTGAATCTCAGGCTTCTGGAACTCCCTATGCCCACGAGCCTGAACCATTTCGATACTGGGATCCTGACTTTGGACGAGACAGAGACGGGCATGGGCCCGGAGAGCTCCCCAGCAGTGCCTCTGTGGCCAGAGCCGAGGAGAGGCAGACAGAGACAAGAGGGGGCTCAGGAGTGAGACCCCCGACAACGTCGGGGCTGCCACACTCTCGTCCACGTGCTCACTCGGCAATCCTTCCCTGCAGATGCCAGCAGGCATGGCCAGCATGGCTCTCACCTCCTCGTCCAGAGCTCGCCCCTGCCTGCCTCTTCCCATACCGTGTCCTCACCTCCTGCTGGAGGACCCCAGGATGGAGGCTCCTTCCTTGTGTCCCCAGAATAGCCAGAATGCTGGAGAAGACAGTGTCCGGTTGAGTGCCATGAAGAGCACCCCAGACATAAGTGACTCCATCTTGGAAAAGACTCGTTGCACATTTCAGAAGGTCCCAAGGCAACAGGCAGCAGATGCTGGCCTAGTCAGTGGAGCCTGTGCTGGCCAGATAAGGACATGGCAGTCTTCCTCTCTGCCGTCAGGCCTCATGAGGTGTGTCACGAGGTTAAGGCCTGTCCCCGTGGCTGCAAGACAGCAGGACTTCAGCTCGACATGGCCGTCTTGGCACACCCTGGACTGCCGCCACTTGTGCTCAGTGCCCGGCATCTGCCCACGCCAAAGACTTGTCCTGGAAAGATGCTGGCATCCTCAGGATCAGGCCAGGACATGACCTTGTCCACGCTACGCTCCCTGGACTGTCTCCTCAGCCCTTGTCCTGGGCCGCTTCCTCTTGGTGTTAAATGTTGCTTTGCTGCTAGATGCTTAATCTGTAACCTTGCGTATTGCTTAAGTGTTCCCCTGTGACACTGACTGGCTTTTGGAGCACCTGAGCCCATGTGTCCATGGCTCTGATGGCTGAGGGAACGGGAAGTACTCAGAAAGTCACCTCCTGGGAACCCGGGCAGCTCGTGGCTATTATGATCAAGCAGCATCAACAAGTGTGACCTCGTGGAAAGATACAGACGTGTGGACCTGCTGGGTCTGACCCCATGCCACTCAGAACACGCATGCACTGTGTGGTGGGTGTCATACCTGCTATGCAAACACGCTAGCTCCCCCAGAAACAGATCGCCCAGGAAATCCAGTGCCAGTATGCTTGGACACAGTGGGAAATGTGGGGATGATGCTATTTCAACACAAGTTCGAGGGTCTTGTTCATTCATTCATTCCTGCATTCATTCATCACACTTTTCAGTCTCCTGGGTGCCAGCTGGGCAGATCATCTCTGGGCCACCCCCTCTGGCCGCTTTTTAGTGACTCTGTGCTTGGCCATTCACTAGCCGGAGTAACCTCGAGCAGTGCCGTAACCTCTGGGGGTCTCGATTGACTCTTCATCCTTTCTCGTAGAATAAATAAGGACACACGTCAAGTGCTTGTCACAAGTGCCACATGGCTCTCCCACCATGCTCCAGCCTTGGTTTCTCCCTTAGTAAGCTCAGGTGCGGCCCAGGTAGCACAGCCAATACCCACTGGGCACCCACACTGCCAGGCGCATGCCCAGCACCTCAGCAGAGACCCCTTCAGTCCCCGATGGGTCCTTCTGCTGATGTTTCAGGCCTGGAGCAACAGCTCCGTCACTGGTCTTAGTAGGGACTCCAAGTTCTCTTCCCCCAACCGGGTGGCCTCGTGGGATCTCAGCAGTCTGACGGATTCCTGTGGGTTCCAGCAGGCCCTGTGACCTGGAGGGGGAGGCCTGGGGCTCCTGTGGTGGGTGGGAGCCAGGGGCCAGGTGTGGAGACTGCAGTCAGCTCCCGCAGTGCCAGCTCTGACTGAAAGGAAATGCAAGACCCATGCTCAGAGTTCAGTCCCAGGTCCCTCCTGGACCCCACGGAGGGCGTCTCTGCGGCCAGGCTGACAAGAGCCTGGAATTCTTCTTTTGTTGTTAACTTTTTTTTTTTTGAGTTGGAGTCTCATTCGGTCGCCCAGACTGGAGTGCAGTGGCCGCTCCCGGCCACCGCAGCCTCGACCTGCTGGGCTCCGGCGATCCTTCCGCCTCAGCCTTCCGAGTAGCCGGAACTGCAGGCACGCACTACCATGCCCAGCTAATTTTTGATTTATTGTAGAGACGAGGTCTCGCCAAGTTGCCCGGGCGGGTCTCGAACCTGACAGTCTCAGGCAATCTACTCGCCTCGGCCTCCCAAAGTGAGATTACAGGTTGAGCCACCAAGTCCGACCTATTTTTTTTTTTAGAGACAAGGTCTCACTCTAGGATGCAGGCTGGAGTGCGGTAGCATGGTCACAGCTCTCTGCAGCCTTGACCTCCTAGACTCAAGCCATCTGCCCATCTTAGCCTTCTGAGTAGCTGGGACTGCAGGCTAACTTTTTACTTTTTAATTTTTTTGGTTGATGGTGGCTGGCTATGTCGCACAGGTTGGTCTCCAACTTCTGGCCTCAAGTGAGCTTCTTGCCTCAGCCTCACAAATCTCTGGGATTACAGGCTTAAACCACCACCCCCTCCCTCTCCCCCTCTCCGGGATTATTCCCACATAGCCATTTTAAAGAAGTTTCCAGCAACAACTGTGAAAGCCAACAAGGTTTGTAATACCCAGAAATAAGGATTTGCCAGCAAATCCCAACTCCCGGGCCCATCTGCCTCTCGAGTCCGTCCCCAACCAGTCGGTGCGGGGCCTGGTCTCTTGAAGAACATGGGCCGGCTGCCTTCTGTGGCTACCTTCCTCAGGTGAGGAGGCTGGGACGTGACCTTCGTTGCCTGCATTTGCACGTGTGTTGGGGCTAAGGGACCGGGCTGTGGGGCTCTGTGCCTTGGGACCCAGTGTCTGGCCCGTCCTGGACATGCTTGCCTGCCCCGAGTGGGCTGCCTGGCGCACAGCCCAGGCAGTGGCTTGACCGCTCTGTGCCTGAGTCCTCGTCAGTAAACCAGGGCTGGCCCTGGGCCCGGCTCCTTGTGCTTGTGAGGGAGCTGAGATTCTCAAGTGCACACGCCACACACACGCACACGTGTGGAGAGAGGACGTTGGGCCTGTGTCAGGCGGGTGGACGGGGTCGGAGTACTTAGCTGGCCTTATCACGACACTCCCGATGGCCCTTGTGCTGCTGGCCCGAGAAGCAGGGAGGAAGGCCACTCCTAAAATGGGGTCCAGAATCCCAGCAGGCTGGAGCAACCCGGGACTTGGCCAAGCCCTGAGGCCTGGTCCAGTGTCAGCGGCTGTTCTGGAATAAACTCTGTGCTCCACCACTGGTCTCTGTCTCGGGCGACGTCACTGTCTACACTCCATGTCCAGTTGCTGTGGGGCTCCCCTTCCATCTGAACCCCATTGCGCAGTGATGCCCTGATGCTGCCCTGCAGAGGAGATGCCCTCCAAGTATCTCACTGGGAAGGTCCTGGGTGGACCAGAAGCCGGGAGAGGGCCCCTGCGGGTGAGGCTGCCCCTGCCTCTCCCGGCTGGGCCCCTCCACAAGCCCTCTGTTCCCAGGGCTCTCCCACCCCACGCAGCTTCAGGGCCCCACAGGCTGGTTCAGGGCTTGGCCTAAACCTCCCCGCCCTTGCAGGGTGGTGGGCAGGGAAGGGAAGTGACCCAGAAGAAACCCACATGCCTTTAGTTGGTCTGGCCTCTTGTTTTTCCTTTTTTCCTTTCTTTCTTTTTCCTTCCTCTCCCCTTCCTTCCCATGCCTACACACATGCGCACACATGCACACACAAGCACACACTAGCACACACATGCACACACACACAGGCACAGGCACACACACACACATGTGTACATGCATACACACTTTTTTCCCTTCAAAAGACTTTCCTGGTTTGGTGAGATGGCTGTCTGGGCCTGGGCTTGGGACCATGTGCATGTAGGGGTGTCCACGGTCTGCAGGAAGAAGGGACCTGGCAGCCCCTTTCTTGGGCCTGGGGCTTCCCCTGGGCTGCGGCTGGCCCATCTCAGAGCAAGGCAGAGCTGGGCAGGAGGGCCTGGCTTGCAGGCTCTCTGGACCGGGTGGCCGTTGCCCAGCCTCGAGCCCAGTGGTCTTGGTCATGCCAGGCCTTGTGGCCGGTGGGGTCCAGGGAGACTGTGAGGTCAAGGCCGGCAGCTGGCCCCTTGAGTGGCCCGCACGTGTGGGCTCCCCTATCTGGACCGTGGCGCCTCTGCAGGGTGGTGGGTGGGAAGGGAAGATGGCCCGGATCTTCTGGGCCCTCGGTCTGAATTCTCAGTGCAGGCGAGGTGGCCTTAGGCACCTTTGGAGGGAAGGAGGACGGAGGCCCTCACACACCTTCACCCGGGACTAGCCCTGAGGCCGTGGGGGTGTGAGAGACCGGCTCCCACGGGGATCGCAGTCCACTGGCTTCCCTGAACAGGCAGATCATGACACATGAAAAAGGCCAGGTACGTAGTGCAGGACACGCCAGGCCGACACTCAGTCTAGCTAGAAATTCTAATTCTGAAAACTCGGCGGAACACAGCACTTTCCCGACCAGACGCAGCCCATGGCTGTTTCCTGGCCTCCTCTCCAGGCCTCCGCTCTGCCTCCAACACAGATGGGTGGAAGGGGTCAGGGCCCTGCTGACCTCCTCAGGACACAGCACTGGCCGGGCACTGCAGGACGGGAGAAGATACTGGCCAGCACCCCCGTGGTGTCATGTGACAGTGTGCATGTCGGTGGGTGGTTGCCCCAGCTGAGCCTCAGTTTCCTCTCTGTAAACAGGGACGATAAGAGACTGGCTCGGTGGGCACGGCTCCTTCAGCCACCGTAGGACGCGTGGACCCCGCCCAGCCCCATGCGAGCTCAGCCTCTGGCTTGACGGTGGTGGTTGGCGGACGGGCGGTGGTTGCCTCTGGGGCTCTGGCCTGCGAGGGGATGAGAGTCAGGGCCAAGGTCGGACCCCCACCTCTCCCCGTGGACTCAGCACACCCGCTGTCTGTGTGGAGCTGTCCACTTTCTGTAGTGCAGGAAGGCCGCGGCTGTGTGGGATTTCTCGAGAGACCTTTGGTGCCCACTCTGTCACCTTAGGACAGCGGCCCGTTAGCCCTCAGTCCTGGTGGAAGAGGCAGGTCTGCCCAGCATGTGAGGGCCTCAGCAGAGCCCAGGTCCTGGGAGGGGTGGGCTGCATGGGCTGTGTGAGCTGAATTCAGTCCCCAGGTGGAGAATTGGGTCATGGTGACCGTTCCTCCCCACAGGAACCAAGGCTCAGGCCAATCAAGGAAGAGGGGGGCAACCTTGTCCCCGAGAGAGAGGGACCTGGGGCGGGGAGCTCCCCCATGCTGAGGGTGGGGACCATCCAGCCCTGGGCTGGTGGTGCAGGGAGTAGTAGTGAAGCTTGGCAGCCTCTCAGCACTCCCGGAGGAGGGCGGCACTGCAGGGACGGGGTCACAGGTGGGAGGAGGTGACCCTACAAGACAGCCTACTCGGGCTCTACTGACACAGGGAACACAGCAGGGCCCGGTGGACCCAGCATTGAGCAGCCCTGGCTTTTGAGGGCGGTCAGAGAAGGCCTCTCTCCTGGCCAGATGCGTGGGCAGAGCCCGACAGAGCTGAGGCCAGTCCAGCAACTTAGGGGAGGTGTCCAGGCAGAGAGGATGGCAGGTGCCAAAGCCCTGAAGCAGGAGAGTGCTGGCACCCTGGCACTCTGGGTCAGGGGCTGGATGCCGCATCAAGAGGGGGTGGCGGAGACGAGGCCAGAGAGGAGGGAGGGCCTGGGGGCTTGCAGAGACCTGGGGTCCTGCCCTGAGCTGTGTGGGAGTCATCGGAAGGCTCTGGGCAGAGAAGGGACATGTGAGGTCAGTGTCTGACAACATCACTTCTCAGGCATCAGCACCGCGGGGTCACTCGAGAGGAGACAGGCTGGGCAGCAAGGGCTGTAGGCCCGGGGAGGAGCTGGGGCTTTGCCATGAGGCCCTGGGAGCCGTGGGGGAGTTTAGAGGCAGGGAGTTGGCCCTACACCCACCTTGGACCACAACAGAGAGGTGAGGTCGCCTCTCTCAGGACACACAGCAGAAACGGAGGGGCTGGGATGAGCAACCAGGTCTTCAGACTCCCATCCTGTCTCTCCCTTAGACAGCGTCCCCAAGTAGGTCCTCAGTCTCAACCTTTTCCTTACAGGCAACCAGAAGAGCATCCTCGTTCCCTCTTACAGGCAAGCACACCGAGACACAGAGGGACTAAGTAGCTCGTCTGAGCCCCACGACTCGCGGAGAGCTGGACTTGGAACCAGGCAGCCTGGCTCAGGTGTCCCTGCAGCTGATCTGTGGGGACTGGGCCGAAAGGTCTTCTTGCCATGCGGGGAGGGGCGGGGAGCCAGGGACCAGCCTGGACCAGCCGGGACCAGCCTAGACTCGGGCCCCAGAGCTTCTCCCGGGAAATCTGGCCACGGGTGACAGGAGGGCAGGTGGCACGGGGGAGAAGAGATTCCAGGGAGAGGTTCGCAACTCAGTGCCCTCTGGGCGCCACAGCCCAGCTTCCCGTGGTCGATCCGTGAAGTGGCCAGCAGAAAGGACAGAGGGAGTGGAACCAGGACAAGGCCAGCCCCTGCCCCCCATCCCCAGCCTACACTCGCTGGCGCCACAGGAACTGCAGCTGGAAACCTCCCTGGAGGTGTCAGCCTCTTCTTCCTCCCGCAAGTCGCCAAGCCCTCCCACTGACAGGCCACCAGGGGGCACCCGCCGACAGGGCCGCCAGTCTCTGGGGTGGGTGAGTGCCCTAGAGAAAGCTGGACCAGGTGTCTGCACGTCTGCATGGCACAGGGACAAACACCCAGGAGCCAAATGTACGACCAGGCCCAGGACACGGGCGGCGTCATCCAGACCCACGCCCAGCCCACGGCCTTCCCCTGCAAAAGCTGCGACCACCCTCCCTCCCTGGCAGGCGCCCCTGTGGTTTCTGCACCAGACGTTGCCTCGGGGTCAGCAGCCAGTAGGAGCACATCTGTCCTTGCTTCATTGTGTTTTTGAGTTGGGGTCTCCCTCTGTCACCCGGCTCACTGCAGCCTCGACCTCCTGGGCTCGGGTGATCCTCCCTCCTCAGCTTCCCAAATAACCGGGATTGCAGGCGTATGCTAGGGTGCCTGGCTAATTTTTGGATTTCTTGTAGAGACAAGGTCTCACTGTGTTGTCCAGCTGGTCTCGAACTCCTGGACTCAAGCAATCCTCCCGCCTCAGCCTCCCAAAGTGTTGGGATTACAGGCATGCACCCCGCTCCCAAGATGAATTTGAAATGGGCAAGGCTGTGGATATGCAGAGACCAGGCTGGAACTACAGATTCCTTGTCAGGAGCCCACCAGGAGGCCCCGAGGGGGTTATCTGAATCTGGGGACACCACTCGTGTGGTTTTAGCCCAAACACATGCCCACAAGCCCTCCTCTCCCAAGCTGTCGCCCTGTGCCAGACCCTCTGCCTGTTTCCACGTGGCCAGGTCTAGGCTGGGTCTTCCAGGTGGGGCGTGTGTCCTGGCCGTGTCTGCTCTGGGCTGAGCTAAGGTGTGTGTCCAGCATCTGGAGACCACTCAGCCCATTGTCCACCTGGGCCTGGGGACAGGAACACGAGACCAGGTAGCATGAGCCCCAGTACTGGGCCCGGAGCCACCTCCACAGAGGCCGGTCCCTGACTCCAGACAGAGGCCACACACACAGAGCCCAGCCACGTCGGCCACGCCACTTCTGTGAGTGAGGCTTTGGTGGCCGGCATCATTCATCGCCCGGGTCTGCTCTCATGCTGCTCGGGGGCCAAGCAGCTGACATGGTGTTGCGCACGCAGTCGGGCCTTTCCCAGAAGCATCTGCTGAGCCCTGCTGCAGAGGAGCAAGCAGTGGCCTGGGATCTGGCTGGCAGGAGGGCCCTCCTGCCCGCACCCTGGGGCCCGGTGATGAGAAGGGCCCGCGGGGCCTTGGAGGGCCGCTGGCCACACGCGGCCGTGTTCCGTCATCCTGGGGATGAACGGCCTAGCTGAGGTGCCCAAGGTCCTGCATGGGTCTTCTCAGATCTGGGAGTCGGGCTGCAGCCCTGGAGTCTCTGGAGAGTCTGGTCAGCTTAGGACTGCTGCGTCCCTGCTCTCTCTCCTCCTCTCCCTCTCTCCTCCCCTCCCTCCGTCACTGAATCCGATCTCCCTCCCTGTCTCTTTCTCTCTCTCCTTTCTCCCTCCTCTTCCTCCCTCACACATTCTCTCTTTCTCTCTCTGTCTCCCTCTCTTCTCTCTCTCTCCCCTTCCTCGCTCTCACTTTCTCTCTCGGGTTCTCTTTCTCTCTCCGTCTCCCTCTCTCCTCTCTCCTTCCTCTCTCTTTCTCACATTGTTTCTGCATCTCTCTTTCTGTTTCTCTTTTTCTCTCTGTGTACCTCTTTCTTTCTCTGTCTCTCTCTCTCAACATTTAAAAATCCGTTTCATTGAGACATAGACGTAGTGCACACACTTAAAGCGTCCAGTTCTATCCATTACCTCGTAACCTCCTGTCTTTCCCGTGACTTATTTCCCCATCCTTAAATGACACCTGGGCAACCTGTTCCCTGTAGAGATTTCGGCGACTAAACGCATGCCTTGGTGGAAGGGACGGACAGGACGTCGCGGCCTCTCGGGTGCCCCCTGGGTTGTACGTTTGCTGTAGGCATGGGTTTCTGGAATAGACACGGAGGTGGAGCTTGAGGGGTAGCGCCTGCCTGTTTCGTCTGGCTTTTAGTCCCTTCCCCAGGGAATTGGCAACAAGGCCTTGGCCAGCCCAGCTCCGAGTGCCGTCACCAGGGCAGCCTGCAGCCGGTCCGGGCATCTGGGCCTCCCTGCCTGTCCAGGCCGCTCTCTGTCTCCCAGGGCAGAAGGATCTCTGCAGTGGAGGCCGTCCTGGATGAGCCAAGCCTGGAGGCTGCTTGCTGATCAGAAGCCCCCTGTTGGGCACAAGCCGTGCCTTGAGGGAACCAGGGCTGAAGCCTGTGGCCTCATCCGTCACAGAATCTCATTCCCAGCGGCCCCTCAGCTCCCACCGGAACCTCCCAGGACCAGGGTGCTCAGCCTCCCAAGGCAGCCATACCCCTGCCACGGGGCCAAGCCTGCACGCCTGAAACAGGGGACAGGCCTGGGTGCTGCCCTGTGGAGCTGCACAGATCACAGCCGCAACCCATGGCAACTTCACCCACAGTCCTTACCTCTCCATCCATTCCCACGTGACATGCATCCATGTGACCTGCACCTTTGTGTCATACATCCATGTGACATACAACCACGTGACCTGCACCCATGTTTCATGCATCCATGTGATGTACATCCATGTATCATACATCCACGTGACCCACATCCATGTGACCTGCATTCTTGTGTCCTACATCAATGTGACCGGCACCTATGTGACATCCATTCATGCGGCATCCATCCATGTGGCATACATTTGTGTGCATTTATCTAACATATAATGAATGCTACATACATCCATGTAACCTACATTTATGTGCATGAACTCATGTGACATACAATCATGTGTGTATATTCATGTGACATACATTCATGTGGCACACATCCACACTACATGTATCTATATGACATACATCCATGTGCATACATTAATATGACATTTATCTGTGTGCATATATTCATGTGACATATTCATGTGGCATACATCCACGCGACATATATATACATACATGTGCATACATTAATATGACATTTATCTGTGTGCGTACATCTGTGTACACACATTTGTGTGACAGCCATACCTCCACGTGACATGCATTCATGTGACACAAGTCCATGCACTACCATCCATGTGACATGAACCCACGTGACATACACACATCCGTGATCTCACTGCCTATGTGATGTACAGTCATGGTCTCTGTCCAGATAGCTGCTGGCTTGCCCATGTCCTCTGCCAGGGAGCACCAACCCTGACTGCAGCCCCAACCTGCCCAGCACTGAGCCACGTCCTCTGCCATGGAGGACACCACTAGATCACGGTGTTGACTCCACCGTGGTTAACCAAGCCTCCACCACTCACCAGACGCTGTGAGTTCCCAGCCCAGATGGTCCTGTGTACGGGACTAGCGCCTTCCCAAGGTTGAATGTCTGACAAGGGATTCCAGGTGGATGGAAAGGTGAATTTCCAGCCCTGGAAACCCCGTGTTCCCACAAATACCCATGGGTCACTCAGTGCTTCACAACCCAGTTCTGGAAGTGCAGCGTCATCACCAGGGGGGGCCCACAACCTCAGCGGGAAGATGCCTCCAGGAGGGCCACTTGATTCTAAGATGTGAATGCACACACTTCCACTCCAAACAACTCAGTGGTGATACTGCGTGAGTGCCAAGGGCAATTCTTGACCTGGAAGACATTCTGCACATTGTTTGGGCAGCCTTAGGCCCACCAGGCCTCCCTGGAGGCCACACAGTCGCTCTCTAGCCAGGGAGTCCTTGATGGGATAATTATGCTATCTGCCCTGGGTGAAAAAGCCACACATGGGCCCAGAGGCAAGTGCGCACAGTTGGAAGTCAACCAGGTGAGAGCCAGACCTACCGGCCACCCACCACCCACAGTGGGACCACCCAGTTGTGGAGTTAGAGGGTCCTTTGGGGCCAGCTAAGCTGAGTCCTTTGTCTTATAAAGATTCAGGCACTGAGACCCAGAAAACAAGATCATTTGCTCAAGGTCATAGACAGGACAGAACATGGTCCTTTGACTGCGTCTCCCTTGTGCCACTTAACATGGGGGCCACTGGGAGTGGCACTGGGGGCTGTGTGGGTGGGGCGTGTGGGTGGGGGCTAGGCACCAACAGAAGTTTCTGGGAGGGTGGCGCTGGAAAGCCCCTTGCCTTGTGACCTGGGCAGCCCCGTGGGCATCAGCTTGGCCAGACAACCAGGTGTCCACATACACTCTCTGAGTGAGGTGACATCTGAGCGCCTGAGCCCTGTGGGTGTCAGCCTGGCCAGACACCAGGATACCCACATCCACCCTCTGCATGAGGTGACATCAGAGCCTTCCACGGACAAGAGGGAAAGCCACACCTCCCCGCCAACGGTCACTCCAGATTGTGGTAATAGACTGACTTTTCTTCCCAGTTGGTTCTTATGTGCCTCCCCCAAGCCCCAGTGAGGCCTCCCTTGATCCCGCCCCGGGACTGGGCTTGTGACCACCATTTGGCAAACACCGAGAAAGCCCAGGAGGGTTGGGGTTTCCCGAATCCAGAGCACAGCCTTGCCCTTGGGAGACAGAGAAGAAACTGGCCGAGTAGGAGAGGACACACGTGAACTTGAGGACTGTGAAGAACAGGGGGTGACCCAGGCGTGACTGGGAGAACAACTCTCAGGTGGGTGTGGGGCAGGAGTCGCCAGGGAGGCCTTCCTGGAGCTGCCATCTCTCCTGCTGGGCTCTGGCACCAGCTCGGGAGTACCAGCCTGGAGCCTGGGCGGAGGGGGGGACTGAAATTCCAGGCAGCGTGAATGAACTTGGCAGAGACCCCTGCCAGCGCCACTTCCTCCTCACTCCCACCCTGCGTCCCTAGTGCCAGATGGCTGCACACGCCCCAGAGTCAGGGAGTGATGGCCCATCCAGGGGCTTTTCTCTGGCCTGCCCTGCTTGGCTGTCTGCCTGAAGTTTCCCTACACCCATCCTCATGGCTTCCTGCAGCCTCAATTTCCCCACATGCAAATGAGGGAGGAGACTTGCTGTCTGGTCCTTTCTGGGGAGGCTGTACAGATGAATGACGTCACATGCTGGATAACTGGGGGAGTGAGGGGTCATACGGGAAAGACAATATCATGTGGGAAAGCTGTGTTCCAGCTGTCTCCACCTGTCTGCTGCATTCCAGCCATTCCCACCTGTCCGCCCAGTGTCACCATGATGCCCCTGGGGGAGGCGGCTGGAACCCAGGGCAGCCTCCACGACTCATCCCATAAGAGCTAGCAGTCCTGAGGCCCAAAGACTGGAGGGGGGTGGCCAGGCGCATGCGCAAGGGCTGTGTGTTGCTGCTCCTGGCATCTTGGGGCGGGGGCGGTGGAAGACGTGGAGGACGTGGCACTTGGAGCCGGCCTCTGGCGAGGGCAGGCCCAACCGGACCAGTAACTGCTTTTCCAGACGCTGCAGAGGCCGGGGAGGCGCCCGGGGGAGACCTGCCTTCCAGCGTGGCGGGTGGGAAGCCCGCGGAAGATTGATGTCCCCTTGCTGCAGCAGAGGCCGGCCCCTCGTCCAGGACAAGCTGGGGAGGAGCACAGGAGGCCTGGCTTCCGGCGGCCTTCTCCAGCCTGGCAGGACGCTGCATTTCGGTTGGCCTGCTGCAGCTGGGGGAAGTGGCCACGGCCAGCTGTGCTGTGCCCACGTGGGGGTTTGGCCCAAGCACACACGGGAACGCCACGGTCACTTGGCCACGGCGCTGCTTCCACGCCAGCATGGACGTGGTCCAGAAACACGCCTAGGAGCACAGGTTCCAGCGACGGAGCCCTTCTGGGTGCTCGGTCATTCAACATCACGGGCCAACCTGGGTGTGCGCTGGTTAGTTCAAACACCTTACGGGTAGGGGAGTCTGATGGCAGCAACTCTGGCAAGGTCTTGGAGCATCCTCCCAGAGCAGGACTTGGCGGAGCACTGGGGGGCTGAGTCCCCGTCCCATTGTGCAGTGACTGAGTCTTGTCTTCCAAATCCCAGGGGGGTGGGTGGGGGCACCAGGGAGGTTGTGCCGAAGGTCTGGATGGAGTCAGTTCTGGGCCACTCAGGTGCCTGACCACAGGTCATGGGCCACCTGGCTGTGGACACCCAGCTTCCCCAGCTCCAAATCCCAGGGGGTGTTGGCAGCAAGCAGAGGCGACATGTGAGCGGGAGCTGAAGACGTCTCCACAGGACAAGGCTCCGGAAGGCCACAGACACACGATTTCCCTGCAAAGTGAGTGACCGATATCAAGACAGCACTGGTTGGATCTGGGTGGCCAGAAGGACAGCCGTTTCCTCGAACTGCTCAGGAAAAAGGGGCTCTATGCATCCTGAAACCTAGGGCAGGGCAGGGCTTTCAGTGGTTGAGCGGGACCAGGAAGTGACAGGATGGAGATGGCGCCCTGCTTGCATCTGTCTCCAAGTGAGCTCCTTGGCCTCTGGAAACCGTGCTGTTCGTGGATGCCTGAAGTCTGGCATGGAGCGGACCCCCCCACTTTCCCTTGAGCCCTCGCCATGGATGGGCTCAGCCATGGGCTGGGTCCGTGTTTGGTCTGATCAGCCTCCTGGGAGCGGGAGTGCATGGAACCTGGCCCAGACCTGGGCAGTTTCTCAGAAGGGCCTGGCTGGGGCAGGTGCGGGACCTTGCTGGGACAAGGACCCCGACCACCGGCCATGCTGCACCCCAGGTGGCTGCTCCCACATGCTGCTGGAGACTCCACATCCTACTGGCCTTCTGCTCCAGGTGCCACAAGGACTGCTCCCATGACTCTTGTTGCCTGTCCCTTAAGTGTCAATGTGTCCCAAGGCACTGCCTGTCCCCAAGTGTTGACGTGTTTCAAGACCCTGTCTGTCCCCTGAGTGTCTATGTGTCCCAAGACCCTATCTGTCCCCTAATTGTTGATGTGTCCTAAGACCCTGCCTGTCCCCTGAGTGTCAACATGCCATAGGATCCTGCCTGTCCCCTAAATGTTGATGTGTCCTAAGATCCCGCCTGTTTCCTAAGTGTCGACGTGCCCCGAGACCCTGTCTGTCCCCTATGTGTCTACGTGTCCCAAGACCCTATCTGTCCCCTAATTGTCAATGTGTCCTGAGACCCTGCCTGTCCCCTGAGTGTCAACATGCCATAAGACCCTGCCTGTCCCCTAAGTGTTGACGTGCCCTGAGACCCTGCCTGTCCCCTAAGTATTGGCATCACCACATCTCGGCAACCTTTTCTGTTTCTGCCCGTGGTGGGCAGCTGTAACGAAACGCTGTGAACCGGGGCTTAAGGACAGCAGGGCCGATGCTGGGAGTGACGCTGGGCTCACGTCTCCAGTTCTGGAGGCTCGAGTCAAGATCGGGCTCTGGCGGCCTCAGTGTCTGGTGAAGACGCTTCCTAGTTGTTGCCCCTGCCCCCACAGTGGGCAGCACCAGTCTGCTGGCATGGGTGTCTCTGTGTCTGTGTGACTGTGTGTCTCCCTGCATGTATCTGTGTGTATCTCCATGTGTGTACGTGTGTGTGTGTGCGGCCAACGTTTCCGTGGTTTTGGCGTGCGTCGTGCTAAATAAGCACAAACACCTGGGAAGATGAGCACACACGCCAGAGCAGTTACATTTCCAAATGCTGGCCTGATGATGGACACTGACCCACACATATCCCAGGCTCATCCGCCTCCGAGCGCCTTCTACTCGCAGGCACTTTGCATTTTTCAAGAGCAACTGAGTGGTTAGAGGTTGTATATTGCCACCGCTTAATTATTCTTACATTTTATGTGAAGAGTTTATATATTAATCAAAGTCACGTGTGCATTGTTTAAAGAGGTGAGTGCTTTGACAAGGGTCGATATGAAAACCAGTTCCCCTCCCCCAATTATCTCTCCCTAGGGCAGCCCTTGCAACTCTGGCTGTTTTTCTTTTCTTTCTTTTCTTTTTTGTTTTATTTATTTATTTTTGGGGGGTCGAAGTCTCACCCGTCACCCAGGCTAGAGTGCAGTGACACGACCACGGCTCACCACAGCCTTGATCTCCTGGGCTTAAGCAATCCTCCCATCTCAGTCTCCTAGTTGGGACTACAGGCATGTGCTGCCACACCCAGCTAATTTTTTGATTTTTTGTAGAGATGGTGTCTTGCTGTGTTGTCCAGACTGGTCTTGAACTCCTGGGCTCAAGTGTTCCTCCCTCTTCTGCCTCTCAAAGTGCTGGGATTATAACCATGTGAAGCACTGCACCCAGGCCCTTTTGCTACATATGGTCTTGTACCTCATGGTGACGCTTTGGTAGATGGCAGACTGCATCGACCCTAAGGGGACAACACTGTGTTGTGCTTGGGACCTTTCGACGTCGAGATCTGGTTGGACACCCAGACACTGTCTGCTGCGTTGCAGCTGCCTGTGGTGCTCAGTGCATTCCAAGCTGTGTGGGCGCGTGGCCCGTGGCGGTTGCACTGTGGGCCAGGGTGTGCAGCACATCTGGTGTGTGAGTGCTTCTGGGATGTCTGCACCTGGCGACGTCACCTGACGACACGCTTCCCACTACGCTCATCATCCAGTGATGCTGACAGTGTCTCCCGGTCCCTGGATGACACGCCTGAACTTGCACAGCTGCCTGTTAATTTTCAACTCAGTGATAAGTTTTAAACATGAACCCTCTAAGGATTCCTCTACCCTTTCCACGCATCTGCACACCTCCTTCCCCGTCATCCTAATTGACTGGGTGCTTGTGTGGGGTCGATCCCCCTTTGGGGTTGACAAGAGCTCAGCTGTATAAAAGCTCCGCTCACGGCCACCATGCAGGGCATCACGATGACCGTTCCTTCCCCACAGCTTCTCACTCCCCTGGAGGCAACAATTTCCTGGCTTTTTCTACTGACACATATCTAATTCAGTCCTGGGTAGGGCCAGACCCTATATCAATGACGAGTGTCCCTACAAGGGAGGAAAGGGCAGAAGTCGGAGGGGGAGGCGGGCGAAGCCAGAGGCATCTGATGCCAAGAAACAGCCACCATCATGGGGGCCGCAGGGCTGGAGGGGTGGCAGGGAGGGATTCCCCCCAGAACCTCCAGAAGGACCCCCGCTGTTGATGTCGTGATTTCTGGCCCCTGGAAGGTAGAGGATGCCCTTCTGTTTGTGGTGATTTACCCAGGCAACCTCACTGAAGCCTCGTGGATAACATGGCAACAGTAAGAACTCAACTGCCTGCGCAGTGTCATGCACTGGCACCCAGAGGGGCTCCCTACTGTTAAAAGGTCATTGTTCCCACACACGATCGCAAGTGCCCCACAGTAGGGCACCCGGATGTGTGCAGGGACAAAACTGTGTACGCGTGTGTGCAAGAACGGTCACGCAGCATCTTGTCGTAGCCCCAGGTGTCGGCCAGGGGTGAAACAGACAAGTCCATGGTGGCACGTTCACATGGTGAGTGCCCAGGCAGACCATGGGTGGACCTCGCACACGCCGGTGAAGGAGAGAAGTCAGGCCTGGGAGGATGAGCATTGCATGAGCACACAGACAGGAAGCAACACACAGACAGCCTCCTCGATGGCAGAAACGTCAGGAAAGCAGCCAGGAGGGGCTTGTGTGAGCAGGGAGTTGGGGGAGAAGCGGCCCTCACTACTGACTTGGAGATTCACAGATAAAGCTGTAGAGAGACATCATCAAACAAGATGCATCAGGAGCAAGATTGCAGGAGGGACTCGGGTGTCAGAGCCGTGGCCTCTGTGGGAGGATCCAGGGGATGCAGAGTCTGTCTCATTCCCACCTGTTCCCGGTCAAGCGGAGTGCCTCTGCCTCTCACCCCATGGGAAGGATGGCAGTGCCTTCTAATCAACCATTCATTCTGCAAAATGTTTCCTGAGCATCTACTAAATGTCAGGCACTGTGCAACATCCTGGACAGACAGAGAGGACCGAGTGGATCCCAGCCCCAAAGTGCTCCTGCAGTGACAGGAACCCAGGAGGTGGCCCAAGGCAGTGCTGTATGGTTATCTGGTGTCTGGCTGTGACCTCCTGCAGCTGTCTTTCCTACCGGTGGCTGGCCTCTGCTCCTGGGGAGGCCTCGGGAAGCTGTAATCATGGCAGAAGGTGGGGAGGGAGCAGGCTTGTCCCATAGCGAGAGAGGAGGAGGTGCCACGCTCTTCTAACCACTCGGCTGTCTCTGGTGTGAACTCATCAGGGGGCAGCGTCAAGTCATCCAAGAGGGGTCTGCCCCGTGACCTGAGCACTTCCCACCAGGCTCTGCCTCCAGCACTGGGGGTCACATTTCACCTGTAGGTTTCTGGGGACAGCATTCAAACTGTGTCAAACACTGCACACACTGGCTGTGGGGTCCAGGGAAGCAGGGACTGTGCCTCCCATGGGATTCGAGCAAGGCATCCCAGGGCGGATGGCTGGGCCCCGGGGATGGTAGATTTCCAGGGTCGGAAACTTCCAGGCCCCTAGTCCTCCTGGCACCGTTGCTGGCTTATTGGCAGCTACGAGAAAAGGAGGCCTCTGGGCACGCGGCTTCCTTGCAGGTGACTGTGGACCCTGATGGGATCCTGGTGGGAAGACAGACCCGGGAGCTCAGAGCCTCCAGGTGAGTTGGAGCTGAGCCAGGCTGAGGGGGAAGCTCGCTGGGTTTTCCTTGGCAAGAAGGTACAACCACTCTGAGTGGCCGGTGCCAAGCGGGCCAGGCATGTGAGCTCACGCGGTCCCCGGACCTGGCGCTGGAGCCTGGTGAGGGAGGCGGGAGACCGGGCATCTCCGGCGGCCCCAGGTCTGCGGCAGGCAGGGTGCCTGGCCAGAGGGAATGGCAAGTATCTGGGCTTTCAGACATTGTGTCATCCAATTGTTTGGGAAGAGGAAGCCTTCCAGGCAGCATGGGTGCCTGTCACCGTCTCTTGAGAGAAAAACCCAGCAGGTTCCTCACCTGCACACACTGGGGACAGACATGGGTGCCTGTGCCCCCTTCTCCCGCCCTGCACAGGGGGAGGTGGGCGCCCCACTTTCAGAAAGGAGCTCCCAGCTCTGGAGCCCAGTCCACGACTGCAGCAGGCGGCCCAAGGGGCCAGCTCTCCTGCTGCTCGTGGGCAAGTCACTGACTCACTGACTCACAGAGCCTCAGTTTCCCCACCTGTGAAAGGAGGAAACCTGCGAACACAGATGGAGAGGTGTCGTGGAGAGCAGCCCCACAGCCGCGCCCGTGCGGTGGGTCATCCCTGTCGCAGCAACCGGGCTTGGCTGTCAGAGGCACCGCAGACCCCACCCAGCGGCCCGTGAGTCCTGCTGCCCCTTCCTCCAGGCCTCCAGTGGCCGTCACCTCCTGTCCAGCCTCATGGCTGCCTGAGTCAGGACAGGGGCTTCCCAGCCCCCGGGGCAGCTTCCTCATCCCCAGACTCTGTCTTTCACCTGCCCTGGTGCTGCCCATGGGGCGACCACAGAAGCAAGCCCGTGCAGACAGGTCCTCCTCCCAGGCCCTCGGACTTCCTCCTTCCTGCAGATGGAAGCTCCCATCGCTGATTTCTCCCCGACCTGAACTCACCACCTTTGTGGGCCCTGCACATCATGGCCACACTAGGCCCCTGTTTCTTGAATGCCTGTACAAAGTCTTGCCTTGGCAAGTTTGTCTGTTCTCTCTCTTTATTCTGGGAGATGCTTCTCTCAATGTTCATCAGCAATTTTAGTTGTAATCAACAATTAAAAACAACCACAGGCCAGGCACAGTGGCTCAGCCTGTCATCCCAGAACTTTGGGAGGCCGAGGCGAGTGAATGGCCTGAGCCCACGGGGTCGACACCAGCCCCGGTAACTTGGTGAGACCTCATCTCCATAATAAAATAAAAAAATTAGCTGAGTGTGGTAGTGTGAACCTGTAGTTCTAGCTACTTGGAAGGCTGAAACGGAAGGATCGCCAGAGCCAAGCGAGTCGACACTGGGGTGGCTGTGAGTGTGCCACGGCACTCCATCCTGGGCGACAGAGTGAGACTCCAATTCAAAAAAAAAAAAAAAAACCAGAATAAAACAACCACAGAGTGTGCTCCTTACCTCAAGCCACAATCTACACAAATTCCTAAAAAAAATCCCAGATGGAAACACGGAGAAACAGACAAAGCCACAAACACGTTGGAAGAAATTCTCAGTGAGTGTGGACGCACTCTGGAGTGAGGAAGGTGTTTCTCATCCAACCCCGGTCAGAGTGGATGGCCTCTCTCTAGAGATCCGAGAGACAGAAGAGTTAATGCAATGAAGTTTAAAGCTCGTGCGTTGAAGGAGTCTTCACAGAGGCGTGGGGGAGGGGTCCAGAAGGCGGGTGTCTCTGGGAAGAGGAACATTCTCATGTTTTGTGGGGATGTTATGGTCCGAGTAACACTCGGCTGCGCCCCTTGATACCAATAAATCAAAGGAGCAGGGAACCCGTAGAAAGAAGTTTATTTCTGAGTTCAAATCCAGGGAGCAGAACTGGGCTTGAGGTCTCTCTAAAATGGTTCTGCTCACCCTCCAGGCTTTTACAGTTCACTTTTAGAGTCTGGAGTTGTCGGTACCTAGACATTAGCCACGTGACCAACAGAGCATGGGACAGAACTCAAGTTACAGCTGCATTTTACATTTAGATAGTGTCATTTAGAGTAAAGGAAGTTCACAAGGCCTGAGATGTCATGCTTCCCAAAAGTTATGCAAATCACAAGACTTACATGACATGGACACTATATAGTTCACAGAAAGGAACTAAACGGGATTTACTGAAATATCTATCTGCAAAACCTATAATAGCCTGTAGTAGCTTGCTTGACATAAGTAACTCCTTTTTGCAACAGATCTTTCATCCTAACCTAGAAATGATCCCCTTATGTAACTTTCCCATAATTGCACTGCACAAGCCCACACCCTTGTTTCCCCCCCAGTGCCTGGAAACTCCCTAATTGTAAATTCCATAGTTATCTGTACCCTTTTACAACTAACTGTTCTTCCAAGAAGATGTAAATCAAACTGTACAGCTTATGTAATTTTTGCCTTTATATACCCTCTACTCACTCTGTTTGGCGCCGAGAGTTCTTTGGACACTAGTCTGCTCTTGGTTGTGGGTGTCAATAAAGGACTCATAATTTGACCCTCTCTGCATGTTGGCATCATTTCTCGCAATCCGGCTGTAACATTCCTTCTTTGGGCACAGTCTGCAGGGTAGTCAAGGGTCCCCTGAAGCTGCTTACCAGGGGTGCATAGAAGAAAAGGGGACACTCAGTCATGTGCTCAGGAATGTGCCGGAGACCTTGAATCCTCCCCACACCCTTCTCTGGGCGATGTGGCAACTGGAGAGACATTCGTGGGTCCCTGTGTCAGGTGTGAAGGGGAGTTTAACTTTCAAAATTCCAATACACTTATGTATAATTAGAAGTTTATAGAGATAACACATTGCTGTGTCATTTAGAATATAAAAGACATCAATAAAAGCAACATTTTAAAGCTAATGGCGAAATGTTAAAAAAAAAGTTGTGACATACGTGACAAAGGACTAACATCCTCACTATGTGAAAAGCTCTTGCAAATAAATAAGGAAAAAGAGGAAGAACCCCTGAGTAATGGGCCAAGGACCCACACAGGCAGTGACACGAAACGCCCATGTCCAGAAGGCTTATGAGAAAATATCAGTCTCATTAATGGCTGCAAAATGTAAATTAAACCAAGAAGTTTGGCAAAGGCACGTACGCCAGCGCCTGGCCCTTGTTGGAGATTGTATGCCCTCTTCCCAATTTCGCTGTGAAGAAATGACATGGAGGCTTGGAGGTTGGTGGAGTGAAGCAGTTTTTTTAAAAATCACTCTTGCAAGAACAGGTGTCTTTCAAGTGAGCAGGCACACAGGAGCCATTATAAACAACTAGGATGCAAGATCCCGCCTCTGTTTTCCTGTTTGTTAGGCATTCCAGAGTTCATGTTACTCTCCTGGATGTCGTCTACATGGTACATACTGGTTGGTTTAGAGTATTATTACAAAGTTGCCTCACTTACATGTTCTATTTACTGATTGGATCATAGGACTTTTATTTAGATTAGATCCCACCAAAATTCATAGCCCGCCAAAGTAAAAGGCCTGTGGAAAGAGAACAAAGATGCTGGAAGTGGGTCAGTATAGGGGAGAGTAAGACATCTAAACATTAAACCCAAGAAAAGAGAACAAAGAAGCCGGAAGTGGATTGGTAAAGGGAATGCAAGACATCTAAACATTAGACAGGTTCCAGATCTGAAAATGAATCATCCTATTTCACACAGCCCTCAGGAGACCATAGGTCACAGGCAGGGCTGCTCTCCACGGCAGCGGCAGCAGCGGATCCCCTGGTGTCCTCTGAGTGGCCGTCCCATGCCGCCTGTGGGTCTTTCTCGTTGGTGTCCTCTCCTGCCTCCGCCTGGTGAGGTGAGTGTTAGGGTCATCCTGCTGGGGCCTCCACCCTTTCCCAGCAAGACCTCCAGCATGTTAGGTCAGGCCTGCTGGGGTGTGGGTGTCTGGGGTGCCATCTGATGCCACATGAAAGGTGCAAAGAATTGCACAGAAGTTAGATTAGAAAATAGAGTTTACTTAAAGGTAAACTAGAGAGAGAGAGAGAGAGAGAGAGAGAGAGAAAGATTCACCTCCCCAAGGTGGGGGAGGGGGCCAAACCGGGAAGCATGGCGACAACCATAGCTCAAAGAGCATATGGCCACCCCAGAGTCTACTGAGGCAGTGGCAAAATGACTGCTTGCGGTTGAGTTCTTTAAACCGTTCCCTTTGATGGGGGAAGATCACTAAGGTGATTGTGTGGTGGTCTACTCCACGTCATCACGAAGGGGCAGGCACACACAGGCACTGGCGTCTGGTGACGGAGAGCAGGCAGATGGGTGGGTTAGTCACATGCTTACTGCCGTGGTGGAGTCTGTCTGAGTCAATAGATCACAAAGGGCTGATTAGGTTAACTTGAACCCTGAGGGGTTTTTCCTGTAAGAGACTTGTTAGACATTTGCTGTCCATAAACTCCTTGACCAAAGGTAGTCGTATTATCATTTCTATGAATTTGACCTTCACCTTGACAAGGAACCTGAAAGTTTACTAGAGATTATTATGCTAAATTGTGAACTGAAAGTTTGGGCTGTCTGGTCTTGCATCTGATGGAGTTTTGCCGAAGGGGTGGGGTGGGATAGGCTGCCGCTTGGCCTGCAGCAGAATGTCTGAATGCTTTCTAATGGTTGTACTGAGGCAAAAAGACTGAACTAAGACTAAGCCAATTTCTTCTAGGTTTCTGTACGTACCTCCTTTCAGTGCGGCTGTGCTCTCCAGGCTGCTCCATGCCTGACTCCATCTGGGCCAAGGATAGACCATCCTTCTTATCCCCCTATGGGCTCCTGGCTCATCCTTCCCCAGGTAGGCAGGTGGCAGTCTGTAGAAGCAGGATGTGTCAGCGTCCAGGGGCTGCTGTGACAAATGACCACAAAATGGATGTCTTAAAACAACAGAGCTGTATCTTCTCACAGCTCTGGAGGCCAGAGGTTCAAAGACAAGAGTCAGCAGAGCTGGAGGCTGAGTGGGACTCCAACCACACTGCTCTCCCAGCCTCTGGAGGCTGCCAGCCAACCTTGGTGTTCCCTGGCTGGTGGAGGCACCCTCTAGCCTCTGCCTCCGGCTTCCTCCTTGGCCTCCACTGGGCTGCCTCCCCTGTGCATCTCCATGTCTCTGAATTCCCCTCTCCTTAGAACGATGCCGCCCACTGGATTTAGGGTGACCCTGATCCTGTATGACTTTATACTAACTTGATGCCTCTATGCAGACCAAATATAGATCAAATGTATCTGTTGTGATCCAAGTAAAGCTTGGCTGCTCCCCTTGATACCAGTACATCAAAGGGGCAGGGAACTGGTAGAAAGAAGTTTGCTTCTGAGTTCGAATCCAGGGAGCAAAGCCAGACTCAAGGTCTTTCTAAAATGGTTCTGCTCACCCTCCAGGCTTTTACGGTTCACTTTTATAGTCCTGAGTTGTCGGTACCTAGACATTAGCCACGTGTCCAGCAAAGCGTTGCATAGAACTCAAGTTACAGCTGCATTTTACATTTAGATAGTGACATTTAGAGTAAAGGAAGCTTACAAGGCCTAAGACATCATGCATTGCAAAAGTTATGCAAATCACAAGACTCACAATTACATTGATACTATACTGCTAGTTCAAAGAAAGGGAGTAAATAGGAATTGACATCTTTGGGTGTGGTCTGCAGGGAAGTCAAGAGTCCCTGAAGCTGCTTTCTGGGAGTGCATAGAAGACAAGGGGACATGCAGTCGTGTGCAGGAGCCCTTGAATCCCCCGATGCCCTAGGCTAGGGGCTGTGTCAATACAGATGGACATGAGTGGGTCCCTGTATCATTACCAAACAAGGTCACATTTTCAGGCCAGGCAGAAGTGAATTTTGGGGAGACACTATTTGACTCAGCACATAGGGACCTGGTCAACGTTGAAGGAGACCACGAGGTATGGTGATTTCAGCCTACAGAGCTGAAGAGACGAAGTGGGTAGAAGATGTGCTGTTTCATATTTATTTTCCACTGTTCCACGGTAAATTTGACATAAGCAGAGATTGATGACAGCTGGCGCTGCCCACACACTCATATGACATGCGCTTGAGGTCTCAACTAAGTGGCCTTTGAGCCACTGAACACCAGCATTCAGGCCCTGGTGTCTGACAGCTTCGTGGGGAGATCTGATTGGACACCGCAGGGGCAATGGGGCCACATCATTTCCACATCAATGGCTCTGGGGAATGTGACTTCCTGGGAAAGGCTTGACACCTCTTCTCAGGGTGGGGGACATGACCTTCACCGAGAATGGAGCATTTGACAATTGTGAGCAGAAGAAGTCTAAAGGCAAAGATGGCTTTGGCCTGGAGCAGGAGGAGATGGTGCCCGACACTGCAAGGGGCCTTTACTATAAGCTGGTGGTGACATAATGTGGAAATGCCTGTTCTGCCCACTACTCTAAAGCTTCGTCCTTCAATCACTGTGCTGCTGGGTGTGGGGGCTCCTACCTGTCATTCCAGCACTTTGGGAGACCAAGGCGAGAGGATTGCCTGAGCCCAGGGGTTTGAGACCAGCCTGGGAAACTTGGTGAGATCTTGTCTCTACAAAAAATTTAAAAAATTAGCCGGGCGTGGTGGTCCACGCCTATAGTCCCAGCTACTTGGAAGGCTGAGGAGGAAGGATCGCTGAACCCAGCAGGCTGAGGCTGCAGTGGCTGTGATTGTGAGGCAGGGCCCCTTCTGAAAATGCAGAAAAAACAGAAAAAGGAGAAATATGTTACTTCCAGCTTCTTTGTGCTTTCTCTTTTGCAGGCTTTTTACTTTGGCAGGCTTCGTGTTTGAACTTTCGGAGGAAACCAATCAGAATAGCAATCCTAGTCGGGCTCGGTGGCTCAGCCTGTAATCCTGCGCCTTTGGAGGCTGAGGTGAGTGGATTGGCTGAGCCCGCGGGTTCGAGACCCGCCTGGGCAGCGAGACCTCATCTCTACAATAAACCAAAAAATCAGCCAGCCGTGGTAGCGCATGCCTGTAATTCCGGCTACACGGAAGGCTGAGGCGGAAGGATCGCCAGAGCCCAGCAGGTCGAGGCTGCAGTGGCCGGGAGCGGTAAGACTAACAGTAGGCCCAAGTTATGGAAAATCCAGTCAAATTGTATGGTGCCAATATGTTATCTCATAAGGAAGACAAAGAGGAAGTTAACAAAGGTACATAAGGCAATGCCCTGATGTGTTCAGGGCTCAGCCTTTGGATGCAAATCTGCTGAGCCAGTGCCAGCATGACTAAATGCTGCTTCTGGGCAAAGAAGCCTTAGTGTCCCATCTCTCTGAGGAAGATTCCCACTGCATTTCTGGTGCACTGGACAGAAATCCAGAAGTGGAGACGGTGTTTCCACCTCCCTTGTTGCTGGGGTAGGACCCCCACGATGCCAAAAGAGGTCACCTCACCTGGTGCCAGCAGACCATTTGACCCACAGGGGACTAGCCATCCCAGTATGCTGGGGTAAGGACCCCGGGAGCACAAAGGAACCCTGGTGAGGCCCAGGAACCAGTCAGGGGAGTTCCACCCATCAGGTTGGTAAGAACTTGGGTTCGATTTGGTAGACCTCCCCCTGAGAGGCAGAAGGGGAGCCTCATCACCTCCCAGAGTTGCCCGAGTAGTCCCCTAGGGGGATGAAACCGTAACTCTAAGGTGCTGGGTGGTGGCGGGTTGAGATATTGTATGAATGTGAGTGAATGAGACGTCACCTGGTGGCAAAATGAGTGCAGTCGTTCTGATTTGGTTCTGGTGGTGATCTTCACGCAGCAAGATGGCGGGAGTAGGTTCAGGAACTAGCCAGATATGGTGGTGTGTGCCTGTGGTTCCAGCTACTTGGAAGGTTGACCTGAATCAAAACCTGGTCAGGGGTTTATACCAACTCACCTATTGCCAGAAGTCACCTGAAATATCCCACGAGACATATGGCTGGAGATGGACCTAGCATGTGTCCATTCCCTTTCCCTTCCTATTCGTTCCCATCTTGCGTGTGATTGTCGCCTTTTAGTGGGTGGAAATGGGCGGCGATCAGAGCAAGCTTACCCCCTTAGAGTGCATGGCAAAGAATTTCAAATGGGGATTTTCAGAGGATAATGGGATCAAGCTGACTCCCAAAAGGCTTTGGGCACTCTGTGAAAGGTATTGGTCATGGTTGGTGTGGGCTGACCCTCTGCGGGGTCACTAGACAAAGAACTTGTCAGTAAGGTGTTTAGGGTTACTGTGGGGGATCCAGGCCGCCCTGACCAGTTTCTCTATGTAGACTGTCGACAAGATGTCGTTCTCTCTCAACCACCTTGGGTAAAGGTCTGTTTAGAAGAAAACTATCAAGTCAAGCTGGCCCAAGCAATGACTCCCTTGAAATGCTGACCAGAATTGGGAACACCCATTCTGGCTGAGGAACCCAAGGAGAACCCCCTGCCATAGACGCCACTGTAATCCTCCTTGCTGCCCGCACCCCCCCGGGGTTGGCGTGGCTAGAGTCACCCCAGAGGCAGATCTCAGCCCAGGATCTACCTCTTCTCCTTGGTCACCCCAAACACCCCTTGGACTGATTGCTGTCAGCTTCCCTCAACTTTGTTTAACACTGAAGAGTGCTGCCGGATTACTCAGCCTGCTTTAAAGCAGTTAGAGGAGCACACCCCTGCAGGGAAAATGAATGCTCAGGCCTACACTCACCATCGGTTCCCCAAAGAAGACCCTCAATGGGACCCTCATGATGGCCATGAGTTTCAAATGCTTGAGCGCTGTCAAGAGGGCCTTTTGGGGGGTATGAGAGAAGGAGGCGAAAAGGCCGTGAACATGAGCGAAACCTCAGAGGTGCTCCAAGGCCCCCAAGTTTTATGAGAGGCTATGTGAGGCATTCGCCTCTACACTCCCTTCAACCCAGAGGAAGCCCAAATCGGAGAATGATTGATGAAGCCTTTGTCGATTGGGCTCAGGGTGACATCCAGCGCAAGCAACAAAAGTTAGAGGGCTCTGCTGGGGTGAACACTAGCCAACGGATAGAGGTTGCAACAAAGGTATTTGTCAACCGAAACCAGGAGGCCTTAAGGGAAGCAGACTGAAAAGGAGAAAGTAGACCTGCTGGCCGCTGCCTTGGCAGAACAACACACCCCACCCAGTGACGAGATTAGGGCGAAACCAATGCGCTGTTTCTAAGAAGGGAAGTGGAAAAAGGATGCCCGAAGCTGGAAGGTTTTTGTCTAGCTCCCCAGGAAAGAGGAAGAGGCCAGGTGGTTCAGGGACAATACCAGCCTGCACTCCAATCATATGTGGTTCCCAAGAGCAATTTCGTTGGTCTAGTTGCCTTCTTTACATGTTTAGATCTCAGAGATGCTTCTTCTGTATCCACTTGGCTCCTCAGAGTCAACTGATTTGGCTTTTCGGTGGGAGAATGGCAACAAAGGCCAGTTGACTTGGCCTAGACTGCCACGGGGGCTCGAAAATTTCCCAACCATTTCTGGCACGGCATGAGCCTCTGCCTTAAAGGCCTTCTCTGTGAACCAGTATGGCTGTATCCTGCTCCCATATGTGGATGACCTGCTGCTCGCCACACAAACACAGAAGGACCGTATGCAGCTCCTCACTCTTTTATGGAAGGCTGGCTACAAAGTTTGAAAGGCGAAGGCTCAAATTTGCCAAGAGAAGGTAAAACACCTCGGCTTCCACGTATCCCAGGGGCAATGTCAACTTGGTCCAGAGAGAAAACAAGCCGTCTGCTCCATTCCAGTTCCGACTACCAGATGCCAGGTTTGTGAATTTCTTGGGGTCATGGGGTTCTGTGGAATTTGGATACCAAACTTCTCGATACTGTCAAAGTCTCTCTATGAAACCACAAAGGGGGGAGAACGGGAATAAGCACAACAAAAGACCTTTGAGGAAATCAAGCAGGCCCTTGTTAGTGCCCCCAGCCTGGGACTCCCCAATATATCTAAGCCTTTTTTCCTATACACACAGGAATGCACTGGAATAGCTGGGGTCCCAAATGCTGGGGTCCTGGCACTGCCCAATAGCACACTTTTCCAAGTGGCTTAACACTGTTGCCCAAGGTTGGCTGCCTTGCCTGACTCGCAGCCCTTCTAGTGGCAGAGGCTGACAAATTGACTATGGGACAGGGACTAACAGTCCAAGTACCACACTTGGAGTTGACATTAGTGGAACATAAGGGGCAAAACGGACTGCCTAACGCCCAGATAGTCAAATATCAGCGAATGCTGTGTGAGAATCCACACAGCCGTTGAGAAGTGGTGTGGACCTCAACCTTGCAACCTTGCTGCCCACTGAGCCGGGTCAGCCCTGTCATAATTGCCTCGAGGTCATGGACGAGGTATTTTCCAGCCGGCCTGACTTGACAGACCAGCTTCTCAGGGACCCTGATGTGGAATACTTCACTGACAGCAGCAGCTTCATAAGGGAAGGAGAACGGTGTACAGGATACTCTATAGTAACCCTGCATTCCACCATTGAGGTGAAGCCTCTGCCAAAAGGGACTTCTGCACAAAGGCAGAATTAGTTGCACTCATCCGAGCTCTCCAGCTGGCGGCAGGACTAAGTGTTAATCTATACACTGACTCTAAATATGCCTTCACCACCCTCCATGCACACGGGGCTCTGTATAAGGAAAAGGGCCTGATCAACTCAGGAGGAAAAGACATAAAGTATGGCAAAGAAATTCTTGAGCTAAGAAGATAGAAGTTAGGCATTGCAGGGGACACCAGAGGGGAGACTCAAGGGCCGCCCAAGGAAACTGAAAGGCAGGCCGGGAGGCAAAGCTTGCGGCCTCCCAGGAAGCCTTGGAGTTGGCAGCTTTTACTGCAGCATTGTTCTCAAGTCCGTTGGCAGAATGGGACTCTAACTAATCACAGCACAGGCAGACATGGCTCAAAATGGAAGATGGGGATTGTCTTCCAGGAGGATGGTGGAAATTTAAGGACAGGTGAGTCATTGTCCCTAAGACTTTGGCTCTAAGCAGTGACATCAAGAAACGCATATGGACCAGACAACCCTTGAGACCACGTTAGGTCTGCACTTTTATGTTCCCTGACTCTCCAGCATAGCCTGGGCAGTATGTGAGCAATGTGTGCCTGAAACAACCGTGGCAGGGGCCTAAAATCTCTCTGGGAGTGCAGAGTGTTGGAGGGGCCCCTTTTGAAAAAATAGTTATGGACTTTACTGAGCTTCCCTGGGTCCAAGGCTGCAAATATCTGTTAGTTTTTGTATGTATTTTCCCAGGTTGGTAGAGGCCATTCCTACCTGCACCCAACATGCACATGAAAACAGCATGGCTGCTTCTAAAGGAGCCATTCCCTGATTTGGAATCTTGATCACTATAGGGCGGACAATGAGTCGACATTTGTAGCTGGGGTAACACAGTCAATGGCTCGGGGCTTAGGAATTAGATGGAGGTTACACACTGCCTATTGCCCACAAAGTTCTGGAAAAGTGGAATGAATGAACTGAACTCTAAAGCTGCAGCTCAGTCAACTATGCCAGGAAACCCACCTATGTTGGGATTAACTGTTGCCAAGAGCTTTGCCAAGAATTAGGTCTAACCGCACTAAGCAGACAGGGTTCTCCTTTTGAAATTCTTTACGGGTGCCCTCCCCTCATAGTTAAGGGAATAAAGGGGGATTTAAAATTAGAGGTGGGCAATCTTGCTCTAAGACAGCAGAGGCAAGCTCTTGGATTGGCTCTCACTATTATACATCATTGAGTTAGAGAGCAGTTGCCTATAAGCTTAACCACAGATGCTCACCCGTTTAAGCCAGGAGAGGATGTACAGATAAAGGAATGGAACATCCAGCCCTTAAAGGCTCTTTGGAGAGGTCCATTTACTGTCATTTTGTCCACCCCCACTGCAATAAAGGTAGCAGAGGTGGGCCCCTGGATTCATCACAGCAGAGTGATACTGGCCTTCCAAGACTGGGAATGTACTTCTGATCCATCCACGTCAGGAAAGCTGACTATCCAAAGAAAGCAAGCTGTGACCCCAGGACCCTAGAGGACAACAGCCCGGCTTTAGTCACTCCGGAAGTTGACCAATCAATGCATGGCAGAAGCCTGAGGAATCGACTAACTAACAAACAAATGAACTGTGGTACAGTGTAATGCAGTATCATCCTTTGCTAGTGCCTATTGCTGTACTTCTTGCCTTGGTTTTTGCTGTAGGTCTGGCGATGGTTGCTCCAGATGCCTGGACCCATGGCAGAAGGTCACTAATAGCACATGTACCTGTTCAAACCTGGAAAGACTGGAACCCTAGAAACTTGTCTGGGGGATAGTTCTCAGCCTTTGGGGGATTCAAAACTCTCATAGGGACCATATTAGCAATTGTAGGAAGATGTCTGATTCTACTCTGCCTAGTCACTTTAATCATAAGATCTATCTCCAACCTCATTGAGGCTGTGGTTGAAAGGAATATGGCAGCACATGTAACGATGCCATGGCAACACCAGCCCCTGAACCAAGATTATGCTCTCTGACCCCAAGCTATGGGAAATCCAGTCAAATTGTATGGTGACAATATGTTACCTTATAAGGAAGACAAAGGGATTACAAAGCAAAGGGAAGTTAGCAAAGTTAAGGCAATGTCCTGCTGCATTTGGTGCTCAGCCTTTGGATGCAAATCCGCTGAGCTGGTGCCAGCACAAATGAATGCTGCTTCCTGGCAAAGAAGCCTTGGTGTCCCGTCTCTCTGTGGAAGATTCCTGCTACAATTGTGCCACTGCACTCCAGCCTGGGCAACAGAGTGAGACTCTGACTCAAAAAAAAAAAAAAAAAAGAAAAAAAGAAAAATCATTGTGCTGCACACAGGACTTGGATTTCAGAATGCATTTGAAAGGAAGTACCTGTAGAAACCTAGAATAAACTTAGTTTAGTGTGGTCTTTTTGCCTCAGCATAGTCATTTTTGCTTAGACTTTACCCCTGACACACTTTGAATCTAGCATAGGTCAGACATAGATAGATAAATTCTCAATAGGCAGTTTTTGGGAGATGTTCAGACATTTTGAGATTACACTTTATAGCAGCCCAAGTGCTAGCCTACCTCACCCCCTCAGCAAATCTCCATCAGATGCAAGACCAGGACAGCCCAATCTTTCAATTCATGGTTTAGCATAATGATCTCCAGGAAACTTTTCAGGCTCCTTGTCAAGACAGAAGATCAAAGATCACCCCTTGGCTGGCCAAAGCCATAGAAATGATAATAACCACCTTTTGGTCAAGGAGTTTGTGGCTTCCCATCTAGCCCACCACCCTGGCAGCAATCATGTGACTAAACCACCCATCTGCCCGTTGTCCAACACCTGACATCAGTACCTGCGCTTACCTGCCCCTTCGTGATGAGGTGGAGCAGACCATCACCCATTCACCTTAATGACCTTCCCCCATACAAGGGAAGGGTTAAAAGCATTCAACCTTGCTTGAGCAGTCAGTTGCTATCGCCAGACCATCGCTACCATTGCCAGGCCGTTGTGGCCAGCGCCTTGCTAAGCTATGGTGTGCTAAGCCATGTGCTGTTTGAACTATGGCCAAATCATGTTTTCTTAAGCTTTGGCTCCCTCCCCTACCTTGAGGAGGTGAATCACCTCTATCTTTCTCTCTCTAATTTACTTTCTAAATAAGCCACATTTTCTAATCTAATCTGTGCAATTCTTTGCATCTTTCATGCAGCATCATATTGCACACGAGACACCCCACACCCCAGCAGGCCTGACCCAACATTCTGGAGGCCCCACGGGGAGTGTGTGACCCTAACAGCATTGGACATCAATTGCTGACCCAGGTCGGTGTCTGCAGTGAACCTCTACCTGGAGCCTGCACAGCTCTCCTCTTCCTAGGGCCTCTGGACGGGGCTCAGGCTCCCAGGAAGGTTTCGTCATGACACACGGCTCTGGCCTGGGCTGACTTGTGACCTTGGGGGTCCTGAGCATGGTGGACTTCATTCCATACTCTCTTAGGAGTTGGGAGGGGGCGGGGCCATAAAACAACCTGAACTTGGGGCGGGGAAGAGGGGGCGCTGCACTCGGGGTGGGAGGTAAGGTGCTGCCCTTGGGACAGGGATGGGGCCTTGCCCAAGGGTTGGGGGATGGGGGCTGCATGAGGGCTGAGGGGACCTACATGTGGGGCAGGGGATGGGGGCACTGCATGAGGGGTGGGGCAGGAGGTGGGCTGCACTTGGGGTGCGGGATGAAGGGGGCTGTACTCAGGGCGGGGGACTGGGGGGCATTGCGCTTGGGGCGGGGGATGAGGGGGGTTGCACTCAGGGCAGGGGGGAAGGGGTGAGGGGCAGGGGATGAGGGGGGCTGCACTTGGGGAGAGGGACTGCACGGGGCATTCTGCAGGTCTGAGGCCTCAGCACATGGTCTCTTGGATCCTGAGATGGAATCTGAGGGCACTGGTCCTGGGAGGGGGTGATGGGGCCACGCCTGGCTCAACAGCCACTCCCAGAGGACACCTGACACACGGCACCTGGGACACCAGGGAGGCCTCAGCTGGCTGGGCTCACCGCAGACCTCCCCGCCCCTGCTGGCTCTGCTTGATCGTGTTGCAGGTGTCAAGGCACTGATGAACAGTGCAGGGGTGACCAGCCACCTGTCCCGTGTCCCTTCGGGGGGGTGTGGGGCAAGGAGGATGCCTGGAGGCCCAGGCGAGGAGGATGTAAGGGAGGGCGGAAGCCCTGGCTGCTCTCTCTAGCGTCTGGGGCCACCATGTCTCATGCATGGCTTCAGAGCCTTTAAGAGTAACTTCCACCCTCTGTCAAATCTGCCACCCAGTGGAGCCTCCAAAGACAAGGACAGGGTGCCCGGGGAGCACAGTCTTCTTCTGCCAGCTCCTCATGGACACTGGGGTACGGGGTTTTCTCCAGGGGCCTGGGGTGAGGAGTGAGAGGTGACGGGGGCCAGGCAGCAGTGACATCGGGACACCAAGGACTTTCAGGAGGTACAGAAAGGATGACCTTCCCATCCGTGGGCTCCCTAGGGGGAGTGGCTGCCTGCAAGGGAATGGTGCTGGGTGCATGGATGACACATGCTCGTTTCAAAAAACTTAACAGGCGTTCTGGGGACAGCTTGTGAGGGGTTACAAGCGGGTTCTAATTTTCTTTATTTCTTCTCTGGCAGTACTCTGATGCTTGTCACATGGTAGGAGAGAATTTACTCAAGCCTCCTGCAATGGGGGCATCACAAGGTGGGGGTGGGGAAGAGACAAGGCTCCACTGGGGCACGGGGGGATTCGTGGCCAAGGAACAGGGTGAGGGGGCAATGGTGGAAAATCACCCAAGGAGATGGAAGGCTGAGGGTTCTCACTGGGCCAACTGGGCAGGATTCCTGTGAAGGCCAGGGCGACCAGACATCAGCGGGGGAGGGGAAGAAATTCCATCAGATGCGGAGGTGATCAGATATCCAGGTGAGGGGTCCTCACAGGACCCACCCAGCAGGATCCCTGCCGCCATTGGCCTGGGTGGGCTGGAGTGAGGCCCCAGGTGACAGGCCCAGGCTGGGGCCCAGTGGAGAAGAGGACTCCAGGGAGCCTGTCCAGAATGTGGGCTGGGAGCAAGCCTCTGCCACCCCACAGGGGCCATGGATGTGCAGCCATTGCACTAACAGGCAAAAGTGGATGAAATAAAAGGCACCACCAGGAGATACGATCACTGGTGTAATCACGGATTAGACGCTGATTGAATTTACTTTTCATTCTTGCCACCGTTGGTGGAATGTCAACATGGCTTGGACCAGATAAGAGTGTTGGCTGGCGGTTAGGTCCAGATTTTGATCATGATGGAAGACTGTCCTTGTGGGAAAAGTTGCTGAGGAATTCATTGGTAAAGCAGCACCATGTCTTGAGCTCCTTCTCTAACACTGTAGGAAAAATTGTGTGTGTGGGGGCGGGCAGAGCAAACCTGGGCACCTGTTGGCATCTGGGGACTCCGGGGGCAAGGATCTGGGGATGCTTCACACAATCTTTGTGACTTTTCTGCAAATCTGAAAGTATTTCAACATAAAAATTAAAAAACCCATGAACAACAAAGAAGAAACTTGTCGCTGGGCGCAGTGGCTCACGCCTATAATCCCAGCACATTGGGGGGCCAAGGTGAGAGGATTGCCTGAGCCCACAGGTTTGATACCAGCATGGGCAACTTGGGGAGACCTCATCTCTACAATAAATTTTTTAAAAATTAGCTGGGCATGGTGGTGTGTGCCTTTAGTTACAGCTACTTGGGAGGCCGAGGTGGAAGGATCACCTGAGCCTAGCAGGTCGGGCTGCGGTGACCGTGAGCATGCCACTGCACTCCAGCCTGGGCAACAGAGTGAGACTCTGACTAAAAAAAAAAAAAAAAAAAAGTGGAAGAAACTTGCCAACTTAAAGGACAGA
Source organism: Cephalopachus bancanus (assembly GCA_027257055.1). Lineage (NCBI taxonomy): Eukaryota > Metazoa > Chordata > Mammalia > Primates > Tarsiidae > Cephalopachus > Cephalopachus bancanus. Next base: position 1,352,704 of record JAPVLO010000180.1, read on the forward strand.
GTTGAAAGCCGCCATCCATCCCTGGAGGTGCCTTCCATGTAGACCGTGCTTCCTGCCCTGTGACTGGTGTCCGACCCAGCTTCCTCGAATCCCCTCACTGGGGTTACCCCAGCCTGTGCTCTCTTCCCTGAGTAGAGGCAGCTCCTCCAGCAAGGTGCTTGCTTGCGAACTCCTGAACTCACAAACCCAGGTCCAGTGCTGCCTCCGCCACACCCGGTGGTCAGACCTGGATCCCCACCACTGCCACTGAGATCAGATGTGTCGTCTACACAATAGCCATGCCCGAACACAGGGCCCATTGGTTGCCAGGAACACAACATAGCCCTGGGTCCCGGCTCCAGAAGGGGTTCTGTCAGCATCCAGGCCCGTGTCCCCCTTTTCCTGAATCAGCCTCTTGGCATCCTTGCCAAGTAGGGACACATTCAAGCCCCATTCTCAGATGACAGCGATGGATACTGACAGTTGCCAATGCCCTCCATGGTGCTGGGCACCAGGTGGCCCCTCTGTGAATGCAGCACCCATCCACACCTTCCTTCCCCCAACACCCTGGAGTCCCATGGGGTGGCAGGCCCACTATTATCCCCTTTCCAGATCTGGAAGTGGACGGGACAGTGAGGGGCTGAGTGGTGGAGCCTGGCGTGGCCTATTAATCGCTTCCACAGCTCTTAACCCACACATAAACTGCTAATGAATCCGAGAGCATTTGGGGACCTCCACCCTGACCTGTAACCACACTTCCTCCTAAAGTCCCAAGCAGTTCTCTGTCCTTGCAGTTTCTCAGCCTTTTAATGAATGACTGTTAGATGCCAGGCATGTGTCGGGCACTCAGGTGACCAAGATGGACAAGAGCGCCGAGTCTTGTGAGGAAAAGACGACTGAACAAAATATGTGAACGCAGCAGAATAACTGCTTTTGCCTTATTTCTTTATTTTTTTTAGCTGGATTCTCACTCTGTCGCCCAGACTGGAGTGCAGTGGCACGCTCACGGCCACCGCAGACTCAACCTGCGGGGCTCAGGTGATCCTTCTGGCTCAGCCTGCCAAGTAGCTGGAACCACAGGCATGCACCACCACGCCCAGCTAATTTTTTGACTTATTGCAGAGACGAGGTCTTGCCATGTTGTTCAGGCTGGTCTTGAACCTCTGAGCTCAGGTAATCCTCTCGCCTGGCCTCCCGAAGTGCTGGATGGCAGGCATGAGCTACCCCACCCGGCCAGAACAGCAGCTTTTAAAGCACACCCTGTGGTGCTCACAAAGGCAGGACACCCTTCTCTTGATTGCTCTTCATTTTATTTTTTGAAATGGGGTCTCACTCTGTCACCCTGGCTGGAGTGCAGTGGAACAATCATGACTCACCACAGCCTCAGCCTTCCGGACTCAGGTGATCCTCTCACCTCAGCCTCCTGAGAGCTGGGACTATAGACGTGTGCCACTACGCCTGGCTAATTTTTAAAATTTTTTGTAGAGACAAAGTCTCGCCATGTTGCCCAGGCTGTTCTCGAATTCCTGGGCTCGAGCAATCCTCCTGCCTTGGCCTCCCAAAGTGCTGAGATGACAGGCATGAGCCACCACTCCTGGCCTTGATTACTCTTAAATTTATAAAAGTGTTGTCTGTGGTGATGGGGTTCAGTAACCTGGAGGTGTAGTGCCCAGAAGACAGCCGGTGACCCGTGAAGTTACTCAGTGACCTATAGCTAGGGACCGTCTCCTCACAGCCAGAGAAGGGAGGAGATACCTTCCAATCTAGAGCCGTTTCCCACTTTGTACCTACGTCCCTCTGTTTTCAACCATAGGCCCTTCCCACGGTGGCAGCTGTCACCACCCAGAGCCATGAGCCTGCCTCTGGCAGGAGTCTTGGCATGTGCTGGGCTCCAACCGCCTGCACCCTCTGAAGGCAGCCGGAGCTTGGCGTGGGCACAGCCTGGCTGCAGCTGAGACAAAAGCGTGGGTGTGTCAGTTGGACCACAGGACATGGCTGGGGACCCTTTATGAACAGAATTGATTCAGGCAAGTGAACTGTACAGGGAGATGGGTGGCCTCACCTGAGAGGGCCTCACCTGGGCTGGCCTCACCTGGGAGGACTGCCTGAAGCCGGGATGTGACTTTTCCATCCTGGAAGCTCTCACGACTTGGAAACATGACATCCTGAGTCTGAGCATGGCGTGGCTCCCACAACACACTTCACTAGACATACGTTGCCTTTGAACAGTGGGATAAGTTGGCTGCCCAAGTTGTGGAATTAGTGGCAGTTACTTAGGCCTCTCCCAAATGAAGAGACACATAGTTGCACACAGGCCCTCTTGCGACCATCATCCTCCACATGCCTACCAGCGTCCTCTCTTACTTCCTACTCAGGCCGGTTCCCCTTGCTTTCACTGCTCCCAGCCTGGTGCCTTGCAACTGCATTTCTTACAGGAATGAATGAAGTGATAAAAACCCAACGAGCAGGCTAGGAAGGAAAACCAACACAAAGTCCACAGACTCAACTTGGTGCATGTTGCAAGGGGTAGACTGAGCATCCCCGGTGTTCAAAGCCACCACCCGGCAGCTGCAGCCCTGCGGCCCTTCCGTAGGCGGGCGGCCAGGCAGGGACAAGGCGGTGGGAGTCCCAGAGGGCGCGTGGCTCAAGCACCCACAGCAGCGTGGAGTTCAAGAACCGCAAATTTCCCGCGTTCTTGGGAGGCGCTCGGAGAGGACCTGCGGACATGCGAGGGCTCAGTCTCCGACGTCGCCCAGGGAGGAAGGGTCCCCGAGTCGGCCTGGAGCGCAGAGAGGGGACCGCAAGAACGCGCGGGAAAGGCCGGCTCCAGCGGGCCCAGCCCGTGGGTGGCTGGGACGTCGGCAGGGAGCCGAGCGTCGCCCGGCCCGTGACTGTGCAGCCGCGCTTCCCGGGCCGAGCCCCCACTTCCCGGGGACGGCTCTCCGCGGCGACCCCGCGACTCCGCGCTGCGCGTCCGCGCGGAACTGTCTGACGCGCGCGCGATCCCGGGGGCGGGGCTTGGAGGGCCGGGGCGGAACCCAGGCTCCGCCCCCCGGCCGTGCCGCGCCGCCATTGGTCCCGCGAGTGACAGGCCCGCAGCCGTCCCGGGGCGCGGGGTGCGGAACACGGGGCGTGGGACCCGCGAGGGCGGGGATGCGCGCCCGAGCGCCCCGGGCGGGCTTGCCGCAGGGGTGGGCGTCTGGCCTGCCGCGGGCGCGACCCCTCGTGTCCAGGCGTCTTGCTGGGCCCGCGGGAATCCGGAGCGCTTGGGAACTTCTTCCTGCGCCCCGCGCTCCCCTCTTTCGGCTGGGAGGCAGTGGGAGCTGCCGTGTGCCCCTACCCGCGTCGGACTGCGAACATAGCCAAGCGGGGGGCATCCGGGCCGGTCTCGGTCCCCGCCCCGGCCGGGCGTGGACCCTAAACCCGGCAGCGCGGCGCCTGGGCCGGGCGCGGGCGGGTCGGGCCGCAGAGGGCGTCTGGAGACGGGGATCCGCGGCCGCCGGCCTCGCCTCGCCGCGGCTGTCCCTTTAAATCCTGGAGGAGGCGCAGAGAGAAAAGGAGAGAAAGGAAAAGACGCGGAGACCCGGCTGTGCGCGCCCCCCGCCCGGCCCCGCCGCCCCCGTGCCAGGCCCCGTCCACACAGCGGCCGCGGAGCCGGGAGGGGGCGGGCGCAGCAAGTGCACGTGCGGCCGGGCGGGGGCCGGAGGGCGCGCGCGGGCGGCCGCGGACATCCGGGCCCTTCGCCCCGTGCGCCCCCTGAGCGGCGGCGCGGCGCGGGGCGCGGGGCGCGGGGCTGACACCGCGGCGCGGGGGCGGGGCCGGCGGGCGGGGAGGGGCGGGGAGGGAGGGCGGAGCCGCGCCGGGCTCCACGGCCGCGGCGCCCCCGCCACGAGACTCTGACAGCGGCGCGGCCGGCGCGGCTGGGGCGCAGGACGCACGGACCGCGGCGGCGGCGGCGGAGGACGCGGGCCCCGCGGGCGGCGCGCGGAGGTGAGCGGCTCGGCGCGGGGCGCGGGCGCGGCAGCGGGGGCGCGGCGCCTCGGGGCGCGGGCTCCCCGCACCTCGGCGGCGAGGCGGGTCGGAGGGCGCGGGGCCGGCTCTGCGCGGCGCCGCCGGGCGCGGTCGCGGGGCCGTGGCGGGGAGGCCGGCGGGCAGGGGCGCCCTGCGCGCGGCGGGCGGGCGGCGGGGCCGAGGCGGCTCTTCGGGGGCTCCGCGCGGCGGCCATGCAGCGGGCGGAGGCGGAGGAGGGCGGGAGGCGGGGGAGCGCGGAGAGCGAGCCAGCGAGCGGGCGCCGCGCCTCCTGGCTGGCACCGCGGCCGGAGCGAAGTGGCGCGCGGGGCCGGGAGGAACTTGCGCGGCGCGGGCGGCCCGGGCTCGGCGGCGCCCGCGGGCCGAGCGGGGCGGGCCCGGCGCAGCCACAGGTGGCCTCTGCCAAAAGTTTCGCGCACTTCTGCCGCGCGGCGCGGCGGGACGTTCCGGGGACGTGGGCTCCCGCCCGGCGCTGCCTTTCCCGAGATCCGAGAAGGGGCTGGGAGGGCGCTGCGGGGCGGCCCCGGCCGGCGGCGCTCCGGGGCTCCGAGGTCCCGTTCGGCTGCTGTCCCGTTGGGGAGTTGGGGGCGGGCGCGCAAGGCGCCTCCGAGCCTCGGGCGAGCGAGGCTGGGCCCGGCCGGAGCCCGTCGCCGCGCGGGCGGCGCCAGCGCCTCCCTGGCCACCCGCGCGGGGCTGCGCGCGCCGTCGCTCGAGGTGTGCGCGTCCCGCCCCGTGCAAGCAGGCTGTCCCTCCGGCCGCCTCGCCGCCTTGCTTTTCCAGCTGCGCGTCTGATTTCGCTAGAAGGAGGCCAGCAGGAGCCAGAGAAAAGCTGCGGCGACCCCTCCACTGCCTCTGCTGCCCCAGAGCCGCGGAGGCTACCCGGGCCTTCGAGGGCGCGGCAGGCGGAGCTGGGGTCGCGGGCGCCGTCTACCCAGGACGCCTCTCCCCGCCTTCGCCAGGCAGGGCTGGGGCTTCCGGGGCTTCTGGGGCAGAAAAAGGGGTGGGGCGGGGTGGGGGCAGACCCCTGGCAGAGGAGGGTGTGCTGTATCCAGGCCTGGAGACGGCGCGAGGAGCCGGCGGCCTGGCCCGGTTCCTCCTTGGCCGGGTACAGGGAGCCGGGACAGCCGCGGAACCGTCTGGGTAGGTCCGTCCAGGGCTGAAAGAAATCTTTATTCCGGGCGCGGACCTGACCCGGGTGTTGCAAGTAGGTAGAGTCGGGGGAGTGGAAACACTCGGGCCTTCATTCCCTGGGTCCTGCCCCCACTCCCTGCGGCAGCGCCCACAAGGACGTGAGGGGGAAGCCCTCTCTGCTTTCAAGAAGGTCACAGGATTTCGAAGCGGAGAGAGACCTTGGAGACGGGAGTGCAGGCTTCCCGGATGAGCACGGCCAGACTCAGGGAAGGACGTGACCTGCTGTGGTCTGAGGCCCAGGAGGCTGAAAAGGACATCAGTTCCCCGCCCGAGGTGGAGGGCCATCCCTGGCCAGGCATCCCTGGGCCTGAGGTCAAAGTGCCACCCACAGCTGCGCAGTCACGGACTCATCTGGCATCTTCTAAATCCACCTCTGGACGACTGTGTGGTGCATTTCCTGTCCCCTGCCCTTGGCTTCCACAAGAGGCAGGACTGTCCCCACAGAGTCCAGCTCTTGCCATCCCGACTCTTCCTGCCACCAAATCACCCCCAGAACTCCCTCATGACATAAGGTGTCTTGATCAGCCAAGGGGCGTTTACAGCGCATCTTGCTGGGGCACCCGCTTCCCACGGGATGCCAGGACTCTGCTTTCCTGGTAATTAGGGTTTACAGATATTTTTGAAAGGGAGCCCAATTTGGGATTAATTACACTTGGACACAAACGCCAGGCTGTTGTGGATTCCAAATGGAAAGGCTGAGCGGTCCTGGGAGTGTTGGCACAGGCTGTTTTTTAATGTGTTTGACACAGCGATTAAACATCAGTGAGTAGTTTTTCAGTAAATGTTTTTTACTTTGTATTTTATTGACCAAACAAAGTATCTAAATTAAAAAGAGCCCAGCGTCAGCCACTTAGACATTAGCCGCTTCTGTCTTAGGAGTGCATACGGGCAAGGAGGAATCCAGCGATAAGCAGAGTGATTGCTGTGAGGACTTTCTGTCCCCAAACCAGGGTCCTCCAGGGCAGGGTTGGCCTTGGTTCCGCGGGACTGTGTGAGATGGGGTCTGCGTGTGGCACAGGTCTGTCTGTGACTTAGTCAGAAGTGGCTTGGAAGAAGGAGCCTGTAGAGAGTTTGCTTGCTTTCAAGGCCACTTGCTATCAAGAATTCAAGGCCGATGCAGTGCTGCCCGGGAGAGCTCTGCTGCCCTTGTGGACAGATCGGAATCGGTGACCCCCCTCCCAGGGTGCCCCACGTTCAGGGCTCCCACAGAAGCAGCGGGGCCTGGTGTCCTTGTGGTCGCATAGAGTCCCATTCTGACCTTTCACCCCTGCATGCCCATCTCATCAGCATTCCCACAAGTAGAGGAGCTGCTCACAGATGGGGAGGCTGAGGCAGGGAGTGGGAGGAGTGCCACTCCTCTGGCTTGTCTGGCTCCACGGACGTTCTGAGCGTGCTGCCTGGGCTGGCCTGCGTGTAGTGACCCCCAGTGCTCCTGCCGGCCCCTTGCCCTCCCCAGGCTGCAGCTGCGGAGGGGCGGAGGGGTGCAGGGTGCAGCTGCTGGCTGTCGGAAGCTGGCACCAGGGCATCTTGTTCCCTGCCCCCGTGAGGTGGGCAGTTGTCCTCCTGCTCCTAGCGGGCCGTGGGAACTTGGGAGCGCAGGGACCAGCTGGCTGAGGCTGGGGCGGGGGTGTGGGATCGTGCCTGCAGGGTTGAGGGAGTCCAGGCTATTTATAGCCTCCTTCCCTCTTGAGACGAAGAGCCATCCGGGGTCCGGAGCCATCTGTGCCTGACTGCTCCCTGGGATGGTCGCTGGAAGAAAGCCTGCTGCCGAGCCCGGGGTGTCGGCAGGGCCCTGGCCCGTGAGGAGTTCTGCAGGCTTCCTGGAGAGGCTGCCGGAGAGTCTTGGGCTCTAGGGTTCTCCACTCTGTCTTGGCCGCAGGGCTGGGGTGCTGTATGGGCACTGGTCTCCCACATGCACACAGTGAAGTGAGCCCTGGAATCTCCTGGCACAGAGCCTGGGACCCTGGAGTGTCGGGGTGGGTGGCTTTTCTGAGTGATGTTGTGGTGACTTTTGTGCAGGCCGTGTCACAGTGGCACATCAGGTGTGGCCCCTGCCTGCAGGCTGACTCAGTCCCAGAGCTAGAAGTGCTTGAGGCACACTCATGGCATGTCCCTCTGTCCCGACGCCACCTGAGAGGTCCCCGCAGCCCTTGCCCACCCGCTCTTCAGAGCAACACCAGGTCCCCTTTCGTCTGGGAGTAAGTGGCAGCTGCCCACCACACCACTAGTCACAGCCTCATTCCCAGGATGGCTGGACTTCCTCCCTGGGTTGGCGGCAACGTGCCGGCTCCCGTCTGCTTGCCCTCTGCTGTGAGTTGACCAGACCACAGCCCTTCAGGGCACCCTCGGGGCCTCCCAGGGAGAGACTCAGCTCTGCTTGAGAGGGCGAGGGGTGCCCAGCCAGCCCTCAGACCCCACGTACTGGCACACTGTGGGCACGTGGCCCTCCCCTACACACCCATACCTGCCCTCCCAGCTCCTTTTGGTTCTGGGGCGCCCTGGGCTCATGTGCTCCTGGCATGACTGTCCTGTCTGGAGTGTGGCTCTGTTGGTCTTCTTGCCCCTTAGGAGAGACGCCATCCTGGGCTGTGTCCGTCATAGCACCCGCCTCCACCTGGGTGTGCTCTTGAGTCTTGGTGTACCGTCTGCCCCCCATGTGACTCCCCATGCCGTGTCTGTGGCCAAGTAGGTGGTAGTGACCGAGCACATCGCCTTAGGCTGTTGGGACCTGTGGGGGCCGGCCGGGCTTGTCCTCACGATCTCAGAGGTGTGGCTGGGGGTAGGGGCGGTCAAAGTTTGGAGCTGGGGCAGCGTCCGAGGGAGCCCTGATCTGTGAGGCCAGGTCCAGAAGCCCCCAGCTGCCCACCTCGGGCCAGCTGCACCTCGTTCCCCGGCCCCCACCCCACGTCTGTTTGCTTCCTTGGTGGGCAAGAGCTCCCATGATGCCATCCCCGGAGAGTCGGGAGCATGGTGTTTATCCACCCACGTCCCTTGGCAGACTCTGCGGAGCAGCTGTGGGCAGCTGTCTGCCAGCGTGGCCCCGGGCGTGCCTCCTGCAGCCGGCACACCAGCCTGCGGGTGGAGTGTCGTCATGCTCAGGCTGCTGGGCCCCAAAGTGGAGCCTGCACAGAGACTCGTGGGCGGTCAGGGGACCAGCTGCCCTGCTGCTGCCCGCTTCCAACCCTGAGTTCGGGAAATGGGAAAAGTGTGAGGTTTAAGCAGAACCTTCGACCTCACCCCACCTCTATGTCTTTCCTTTTGGTCTTTCCTCTGCAGCCAGCAACACACACACACACACACACACACACACACACACACACACACACACGTGTGTGCACGCACAAAATGTAATCGGGAGTGAGCGTGGCTTCTCCATCCTGTTAAAACCCACACTACAGTTACAGAACAGGGAGGATCCCCTCCCTTGGGGGCCCAAGACCTGCATCCCTGATGGGAATGTTCCTGAGACTTTGTGTCATGGATGGGAAGGTTCCCTAGACTTTGCCCTCCATCCCGCCCTGCACCCACGCCTTGTGAACATGCTCAGACACGGCTTCCCCCACTCTCCCATCAGCGTTTCAAGGGTGCAGATGGACACTGTGTCACGAGCCATCCCCTCACCGTGCATTCTGTCATGTCACCATGTCATCATGCTCTTTAAAATCACGGGCGCGTGACACGCCTTCAGGTGACCCACCACACCTTCCTTAACCATGACCAAAAAAATCAGCCACATAATACTTCTCTAATAAGAGAGGAGGGCTGGGGCATGGGAACCCGGCGCAGGGTCTGTGTCCTGTATCCTGATGTGACTTTAGGTGTGGACAAGGTCTAGCCCTGGCCATGAAGTTGCTCCACCCCCACTTAAAACAAAATTAGAGACAGACTGGTCTTGCGCCCCTGGGCTCAAGTGGTCCTCCTGCTTGGGCTTCCCAAAGTGCCGGGATTACAGGCTTGGACCACCGTACCCAGCTTGAAGCTGTCTTTTAAAAAAGTGTCTTTGGAGATGGAGCGGGGATGCCCCTTGTTGTTTCAAAGTGGCGTGTGGGGATTGTGTTTGGGTTCTGAGGCTTTGCAGGCTCCCGGGTCACCCCAGACAGTGGAAAGAGGCCACGAGGGAGGCAGGGTCCTATGAGAAGCATCAGAACCGAAAAGGAAACTTTCCAACTACGTCCCACGCAGGCACTGGGCCTATCCGGAGAGGATGTGGGAGGAAGGAGGACAGCAGGTGTTGGGGACGGGCATGTCCCCTGATGCGTTTTAGGCTCTGGGAGTCAGAGGCGCTGGTCCTTCTGCATGCCAGTGGTTGGAGTTTAGGGTTGCCATCTCCCACCACCGACATCCCAGGAGAGGAAGCTTGCTCCTCTCTAAAGAGAGTCTTCCCTTTTTGAAACTGGGTCGTCACTAAGGGACCAGCTTGCGTCTGCCTAGAGACCCTGAGACCCAACCCAGATGGGAAGGGGCCTGCATGCTGAGAGCTGGCTCAGACCCCGCTGGTCTTACACGCAGACCCGAGGCTCAGAGAGGCCGCCCTACACAGCCGAGGGGCCCCAGCTGGTACCCGCCCCGTGTTCCCCTGAGGGCCGTGTCCTGCCAGCCAGGGTGCTGCCTCGGCCCTGCACCTCACGGCTCACAGATGACTCAACAGGCCACCTCAAGCCACCGTGAAGGGTGGATTTCTCTTTCATGTTTCCCTAAAGAAGATTTTTTATTACTTTTCCACACATTGTTTGCCTGGAATTTTTAATTTAATTTTTCTGAATAGGTCAACACTTCCATGGTTTAAAATTCAAAAGGTACAAAAGGGTACTTAAAGTGAAACATCTTTCTCGACTGTATCATCGGCCTCACGCCACGGTGGTCACCATTAGTGGTTTCTGCAGTGTCAAAGCATTTTGCGCACAGAAAGCACGTATGGTATGTGTACATACATGTGCACGTGTATGTAGATTTGTTTTACTCAAGTGGGAGCACGCCCCACACAGGTTGCTACTTTCCATGTCGCACGCCTAGGCACTGCCTGACGGTCCGACCGCTACACGTTGACCTGCTCTGCCGTCCCCTGCCCGTGGATGGCATGTGTTCCCAGTCTTGCTGATACCATACCCGGGGATTTTTTAATGCAAGCAGTCCTTGATTTTTCGGGATGTAGGTGGATTCATGGCACTCCAAGAGTCATCTCGCCAAGCTATTGTTCACAAGATCCTTCAGAGGATAAAACTGCTTCATTGTTTAAGGATTAAGAGTGGAATAGCAATTCTTGGTTGAACTTCCTAGAAAATGACTCACGTGACCAATGTTAGCACACTGCATCAGTGTTTCTTGAGCGCCCACTGGGGGCTGGGTGTTGGGTGCCGTGTCCCGGGCCAGGTGGGGGGCAGTATTGGGGATCAAGAAGCAAAAGGCAGCTGGGGCCAGGCCTGGTGGCTCAGCTTTCCATCCCAGCACTCTGGGAGGCTGAGGTGAGTGAATTGCCTGAGCCCGTGGGTTTGAGACCAGCTCGGGCAACTTGATGAGGCCTCATCGCAACAATAAACCAACTATTAACCAGGCATGGTAGTACGGGCCTGTAGTTCTAGCTACTTGGAAGGGTGAGGCGGAAGGATCGCCAGAGTCCAGCAGGTTGATGCTGGGGTGGCTGCGAGTGTGCCACTGCCCTCCAGCCTGGGCGACAGAGTGAGACCCCAACTCAAAAAGGCAGCAGGATGGGCTCACCATCTGGGTGTGGGGCTGGGGGTCTCGTATGGGATGGGACTTTGATGGGAGGAGGGGGCAGTGCTGCTAGGGCCCTTGGGCTCAGGTGGGGCTGGGGTATGGGCAGGGGCTCGGGCTGACTGGCCGGAACCTTCTGGGTGGCAGAGAGGCCCGTGGACTGGGTGTTAAAGTATCCCTTCCAGAGTTCTGACTCTGAGAACTGACAGGTCCAGTCATCACCGTGAAGCAGCCTTGAAAGATGAGTGTGTTTTGGAGATGGGGCAGGCATTTGCTGTTATTTTAAAGTGACACGCACAGATTGTGTTTGGGCTCTGAAGCTTCAAGGCGAGGTGGTGAGGTTTCCTGGCCCACTTGTGGCCCAGTCCCCCAGCTGCCTCAGGCACTGCCTGTCTGTGGGTCCTCCAGGGGCTGGGCCTTTGTGTGGCCTCTGTGGGCTCCTTCCGACCTGAAGGACATTGAGAACCTTACACCCCAGGAGTCGAGGCTGGCTCCAGGGTTTGCTGAATGAGGTTCCCTCCCAGGCCAGTCCCTCCATGCCAGTGGGTAGTGACGGCCGGTCTGCCCTGTGCACAGAGGGACTGTGCCCACTGGGAGAAGCCACCCTGCTGTGTGGACGGAGGTGGCCTGGCCTGCCTGGGCTGAGGTTTCAGGGCTGTCCCTTGCCCAGGCCGCCGCTCCCTCCTGGGCTAGGAGGTCCTCCTATGAGCTGGGCCCCAATTCTGCCTTTGTGGGGGCTCAGAACGACTGCAGCTTAGCCGAGTTGGGCCTCCAGCAGGGACATGAGGGCCACATGCCAGCATTGCCTTAGCATTGTAGGCCTGCTGGAGGGACCTGGTCACTGAGCCTGGCACTTGTGTGGGTGTGCAGATTGGGAAGCTGCGACTCCACAGGAGCCCAGGGTGCATTTGGCCTCCATGGGGTCTCTGGTCCTGGGTGAGGCCCGGCAGAGGTCAGATGCCCAAGCTGTGTTCCCCCTTCAAGGATCTGAGAGTCTCCTTGGGAGGATAGTGACAGGCATAGGTCGTGCACGGTGCATGCTGAACGGCCGGAGGCTGTGAAGCTGGCCAGGTCGCCAGACTTTATTTTATTTGTATTTAGCATTTTTATATATTGTTTGTTATTGTTATGTTTTGATTTTGGGTTTCACTCTGTTGCTCAGGCTAGAATGCAGTGGCACGATCATAGCTACCCTGCTGGGCTCAGGTGATCCTTCCGCCTCAGCCTCCAGAGTAACTGGGGCTACAGGTGCATGTTACTTCACCCAGCCAATTTTTTGATTTTTTGTAGAGATGAAGTCTCACTATGTTGCCCAGGCTCCTAGACACACGAACTGCTGAGTTCAAGCGATCCTGGCTCAGCCTTTCAAAGTGCTGGGGTTATAGGCACGAGCCACCGCACCTGGCCAACTGTGAAGTGTAAAGAGAAGTGTGTGTCCTAGAGTCCACATGTGCAGATGTGAAGTGCCCTTGGGGAGGAGCTGGGAGGAGGCAGGAGCTGGCATCATACGTCAACTGCTTCCCATGGGCACGTCCCATGAGTGCCATGTTGGTAATTCTCATGGCAGCCTCCGGCGACTTGTTTTATTCCCATTTAACAGATGATGAACCGAGGCTTAGAATGGGAACTTGCTCACAGTGACACAGCTGTTGGGAAGGGGCTCTCCATAGCCCCCAAATGGAGCCCAGTGTTCCCAGACAGCATTCAGGGTACACAGCCTGTGCAGAGGAGCGGTGGCGGGACCACAGGACATGGCGGGAGCCTCAATGGAGTGTACGTTGTTGGGGGGCACAAGGGGACATCATCCAGGAAGCCTAGGCCTGTGGATTAACCGAGATGAATCTGCCTTCCCGCTGGCTCCCTCCGTGTGGTCCTCTCTGGCTGGCTGTCTGGTTCAGCTTGGGGGCATCATGGACTGGCTTGTTCCCATTTAGCCTGAACAATGAGGATTTAGGAAGAGAGAGAGAGACTCACCTCATCCCTAGCCTTAAAGCCATGTGCTTTAGTCCAGCGTGGACTGGAGGGACATATCTTCACTGACTGGTATCTCTCATGAAGGGACCTGGCAGATGTGCCTTCAAGGCCACTTGAAGTATGGGTGTAGCCATGGGGCGCTGAGCTCAGGTGGTGGTGTGGCTGGAGGTATGCACTCCTCGTGCCCTGGGGTTCTCAGGGCAGTTCTGGATTTCAGCTCCTGAGGGGCCCTGTGACCGTGTGGCTCATGATTGAGGATGAGACCTCCTCTTCTGTGACATTCGTTCTCCGGGCCATGTGGGCTAGGTCTTGTCAGGTTTGTGAGATGCAGCGGTGCGATTCAGGGACTGAATCTGGTGTCAGCTTCCGCAGGGGATTTCCTCTTTGTAGTTTCAAGGTTTCTCCGTCCTCATACTCACTCACAGATAAATATAAACCACTTACACCAAAACCTACGCCATTTTTCTGACTGTCTCCAGCACTTGGGAGTCTGAGCCTTGAGGAGGTACCAGGAGCTGGGACCCGCGGCTTGGCCGATGTCACTTGTCCAGCCCAGCCTCCTGCCTTGGCTCTGGCAGTGTTTATTTATCAAGAGATGGAGTCTCGCTGTGTTGGCCGGGCTGGAGTGCAGGGGCTATTCACAGGCACGCTCACAGTTCATGGCAACCCGGACTCCGGGGCTCAAGCTGTCCTCCTGCCTCAGCCTCCCGGGAGCTGGGGAGTGTTGACTGAAATCCCCCCTAGGGCTGGGTGTGTGGTTCGGGTTCCTGGCCTCGCTCTGGTGTGAGAGGTGCTTGTGATCATGTGGACAGTCATCTCCTGGCTCAGGCTGCGGCTCAGAGCCAGGTGTCAGTGAGGGTGGAGGGCTTGCCTGTGTCTACACTGGAGGCTGCTTTGCGAGGGAGGGAGGGATGGGGAGAAGGTTGTGGAAGTGAATTGTCTGCCGAAGCACTCTCTCTGCTGGCATGATGGAGTCCTGACTTCGGCTCTGGGCTGCCTCTGTGGCCTGCCGAGAGCCCCTCATGGCACAGCCCCTCTTCCCAGAGGCCTGAGTGCGTGGCCTCTACAGGCCATTGGCTGCCCTCGGCTGCCACTTCTCCTTCCCAGCGGCATCCTGGCTCCGCGTGTAGCTCCAGGTCTTGCTGCAGAGGGACTCGTCTCTGTACCAGGACTCTCCCAGGCGATGTGTGCTAGCTCCTGGACACATGGACATTTCCTCATGGCAGACATGACAGTCCCCGGTGGAGTCGCCGTTTGCCAGAGCGGTGGGACGTTTGACTAGAACACAGACATGTGTGCACCTGGTTTACGCACATCACCCCCACCCCCCCGCTGCACACACATGCACACACATTGCTACCTGTCACCCCCAGCTACACATGCAGATACACACATCACCCCCAGCCCTTGGCCACATGTGCACGCACATTCGTAGGTATCACCTGGGCCTCTGCCACACATACACACACTCGTGTACCTGTGTTCATACATGTCACCCAGCCCTCCCTCACACATGCACACATTCATACATGTCACCCTAGCCCTCGGCCACACGCAGATGCATGCATGTACATGTGGCACCTTCATACGTGTCACCCCAGCCCTCTGCTGCGCATGTACGCACCCTCTCTCCTTACATGGGAGGGTGGGTGGGAGGCGCCCAGCACAGTGGCTGTCACGGAGCCCAGAGCTCAGCAAACACTCCTGACTGTGACGACTGTTACCGTGGCTGTGCTTGGGGGAAAGGCATCCCCACCCTGATGCCCCTTGTGGGATGCGAAAGCCCCAGGGTGCCAGGCCCTCTCTGGCACTTTTCTGACTCCATTCTTCACACGCAGCACATCTGGTTGGTCCATCCTTGGGATGTGTGCAGCAGCCCAGCGCCTGCCAGGAGGATTGATGTGAGCCTTTAGAGGGGATGATCGACCATTGGTGTGTGTACGCCAACTTCCATGCCCATGTGCTGTTTATAGCTGCATTATCCCAGTGGCCGGCTCAGCTTGTGCATTTGCATATTACGACTTCCCAATTCCACGTGGCATGCCGTGGCTGTAAAGAGCTTCGCAGAGGAGTACAGTCACTACACAGCTGTGCTGCTTCTCCATGGGCGGGGCAGGTGTGTTCTCACCTCTCAAATGTGCACCCATGTGTGCACACACACACATGCACAGATGTGCACCTCTGACTTTCCGTGCTTCCAGGCAGAGACTCACCAGCAGGGAGGGAGCTGCCTGCCAGCTCCAGGGCATCATCACCGTCCCAGAACACGTCCCATGTGGCCCGGCAGCTGCGGCCTCCTTGCCGACAATTAAAGGGAAAGACTGTCGAGATGTGTGAACCCAGCTTCCGACCTATCGGGGTCACCCCTGCTGGCTCTCCGGCTCAGGCCCTCTGCTGGCCTCTGCCTCAGCAGACTCCCAATAGAACAGTGGGTTCCCTGGAAATGGTTCCTTCAAGCTGACGTCATCAGAACACCCAGCTGCCCACATCCCACCCTAGTCGACCATCAGGGAATCTTCTAGGAACCAGTGCTTGAGTTGACCAAGCCACCTTGAGTGGCCAGAGAGAGGGAGATCTCGAGACATGTTTTGGGCCTTGTGACTCTGGGATGGTCACGGGGAGGCTTCCTGAGGGACGCTCGGGGGATGAAGCGTGCCGGGTTGAAGCCTGCTCTACCCATCTCACGTGAGGGGCCTTACACAGAGGAACCACGCAAGGAGTGTGGTGGCCACGGTGGATCCCCAGGATGGGAGAGGACCTGCAGGAAGGGGCGTGGTGGCCTCTTCAGCACGTGTGGTCAGCTCTGCTCTTCTGACTTCAAGCAAAGCTCGTGGCACAGAGAACACTGGGCTGGGAGCACTCTACCTTCATGGGGGTGGGGGTACCGGCTTCCGGAAGGCAGAGAAATGCCGTTTTCCCACTGCTGAGTGGGGCTTGAGCCGGTGCTGCAGGCTGTGGACCTCGGGTGGGTCCTGGTCACCTTGGTTTATTTGTACTGGGGCATGTACCCCAGTCCTCTGTGTGTGTGTGCACATGTGTGCACATACACGTGAGTGTGTGTGAGCCTCGTGAAGGTGTCCTGACCACGTGGCCTCTGATTTTGATTTGGAGCTTCATCAGCAGAGAATCGGGTGGAAGAACTCTCGTAACCTTTTCAGCAGCTTTACTGAAGAACTTGCTCTGTCTCAGGTGTGCGATTCAGGGACTCCTTTTGCAGAGGGAGTCGGGGAGGCTGTGGCTGTGCAGAGGGAAGGAGAGGGACAGGATCCCTCTGCCCCAGCCTGTGCTAGTATGTTCTTCCTGTAGAAGGCAGCCGGTGGGCAGGAAGCTGCTGGTCGGAGCCTGTGGGGGGGGCCGTCCTGTCCCCACTGGGGTCTCCCCCTGGTCGGTGGGCTCTCCAGGGCCTTGATAGCCACGGTTCCTCCCTGGACATGAAGAGCTCACAGTGTAAGGGACTGTCACCCACAAGCATGTTCATTGGCATGTTGGACCACTCCATTTCTGGGTCTCACTAGCAGATAATGGGAAGTGGATCTCTGAGGTCGTGCAGGCAAGTTCCCCTGTGTCCACATGACCGAACGTTATCCCTGGAGCTGGAGTGAGTGGCCTAGGGACACTCAAGGTCAGCCGTGGAGCCGAGATGGGAAGCTGATCCCCGATGTTGCAGGCCTTCTCAGGGCATTGCCCTGCTGGAATGACCTCCCATGGGCATAGGGAGGGGTATCACAGCCGTGGGGGCACCCAGTGTCCCCTCCTCTCCTCATTCTCCCTATGGGCTTAAACCTGGCCCGGAGCTGCTTTTCACTCTCAGGGAGGACACTGTACCTCCCCAGGGGAGCTTCTGGGGCGGGGAGGGTCTCAGTGAAAGCAGGAAACCCGCTGGACAGATTCTGGGGGAGCCTTGACCCTCCTGGGTTGACCTTTGATCAGTCCTTACCCTCTCACGACCCCAAGTAGAGCAAGCTCAGCACCAAGCATCCTGCCTGGGTCTTTGCTCGGAAAGTGGCGTCTTCTGCCTGTCCTTGATGGCGCCAAGTGTGGGACATCAGGCCACACGAAAAACAGCCACACCTGTGCTGAGGCTTCTGGGAAGAAACCACCGTTCAAATCCCAGTTGCATCCTTCTGGGTATGTGGTGTGTGTGTTTTGAAAGAAAGTTCCAAAAAACTGTATTTTGGGATGAAAAAGCTTTTCAGCTAAGAATTCAAAGATTTAGGAGAAAAGTCAGCGAAGAAGTCGCTTGTCCGCAGACACAGGTGCCCATGGGCCATCACATGGGGCTGGCAGGAGGGGCTTCTGCTCCAGGATGGGACAGTCCTTCCCTCGACTTGAGGCCGGCGGGAGCTGTCCCGCTGGGGTCCTCCACAGAAGGCCTCTCTCTCAGCCTCTGCCAGCTGGTGTGGAGCAGGAAGCTGACAGAGGGATGGGGCAGGAGGCTGGGCGCCCCCGTGCCGAGCCCAGGAGTGGAGGGCAGGCACGCAGACACTGCGTCCCAATAGCAGGTGATGCTGCTGGAGCCCGGGCAGCAGCAAGGCTGGGGTCTCCACCCCGGGGGAACCGGCTGGAGGTTGGGGCTTTCCCTGAGCTTCTACGAGAGGACAGAGTGTTGAGACATGATTCTCCAAATGGCCCTGAACTGTGAGGTTGGCATCTCCAGGGACCTGGTGGAGATGCTGGCAGAGGGATGGGTTAATTTAATAGAGGGTTGTTAGTATGTAGAAAATATAGTTGGCGACTGGGCGCGGTGGCTCAAGCCTGTAATCCCAGCACTTTGGGAGGCCAAGGTGAGAGCCGATCAGCTTAGGCAACATGGTGAGACCTCATCTCTACAATAAAAATTAAAAAATTAGCTGGTCGTCGTAGCACACACCTGTATTTCCGTTTACTTGGAAGGCTGAAGCAGAAGGATCACCAGAGCCCAGCAGGTCGACACTGGGATGGCTGTCACCCACTCCAGCCTGGGTGACAGAGTGAGACTCCAACTAGGAAAAAAAATAAGGAAATACAATTGGCCAGGCATGGTGGCTCACACCTGTAATAGTGGTGCTTTGGGAGGCCGAGGTGGAAGGATCACTTGAGCCTAGAAGTTCGAGATCAGCCTGGACAACATAGTGAGACCAAGTCTCTACAAAAAAATTAAAAAATTAGTGTGGTGATACATGTTTGCAACCCCAGCTACTCAGAAGACTGAAGTGGGAGGATCACTTGAGCCCAGAGGGTCAAAGCTGTGGTGAAGTGTGATGGTACCATTGCACTCCAGCCTGGGTGACAAGAGTGTGACCCCAACTCCAAAAAAAAAAAATACATATGCATGCACATATTCATATATATTTGACTCATTTGCACATCAAAAACCCAGCGAACAACAGAGTATGGAAGAGCCTTTGAGGAGACAGATGGGCCTTCAGCCCTGGCTCTGTGTGGGCCCCTGGGCATGGTCCAGACCACTGCAGACATCTGGGCTATTTTCTCGCCAGGTGGGTCATAGTGACAGTTGTGGAGTTCTGGAGATGAAGGAGACCAGAAGACAGCATTCAGGCAGGGTCCAACTCAGGGCTTCAGCCGGGCTGCCCAGGAGGCCCTCCCCACCCTCCACAGCCCAGGGTGGGTACGCTGCCCATGGTGGCAGTCACCCGGATGCCATGGTTTCACTCTCTGGAGTGGAGCATGGACGCTGGCAGGGATGTCAGGCCCCATGCGGCCACTTCACTTTACAGATGAGGGAATGGAAACTTGGGGCTTAAGCCACACACTGGTGATTAATGGAAGGCCGGGCGGGCCTAGGTCTGCCGTAGTGGCTCCCGCACACGTCTTGTCCCCTGGCGTCTGAGGGAGGACGAGAGCCCACAAAGGAGCCGCAGATAGAGTCCTGTCCTCTGTCCACTGCAGAGGCCTCGGCCAGAGGAGAGGGGGCCTTGCCACTGCCCAGCCCTCACTTGCTGCCCCCCCTGGGGAGCCTTGCCGAGACCCGAGGGCCAGCACGTGGCCCTTGGAGACGGGCACGTCGGGGGACCGTGGCCCTGGTGCCATGGGACACAGCACCCCTCCTGCCAGTAGGGAGGGGAGACGTGGAGGGCAGGTCGGGGTGGGCGGCCTTGATGGCCAGAGGAGGCTGGTGCAAGGCTCCAGGTGGGGAGGGATGTAGAGCCGGGATGACATGAAGACTGTTCCCAGCCATTGTTGAAGCGGGCTTTGAGTTGAAGCGGGCTCCCGGGATTGTGACAGGGCGTGGGGGGGGATTGTGACAGGGCGTGGGGGGGGTGTGCCTTGTGTGTGTGTGAACTGTGTGACCACTCTGCTAGATCCAAGCGACAGGTTCTGTAGGGAAGGATAAGCTTAGGACAGAGGACTAACAGGAACCGCTAGGCAAACAGGGGCCCTTGGGGTGTGATTCCGCTGTGATGGTGTATCTATGTGTGAGACTGTCTGGAACAATCAATAGAAATCAGTATGAAAGTTAAAGCTTTCTCGTTTTAGCCTGTCTGGGTTTTCTATCTGTTCTGATGTGAATGTCTATTACTTTTTAATGATGTCTTGATTTAAACTAAAACAAAAGTATGAAAAAGTTTCTGACCAGCCCCACGGACACTCCCTCACGGAGGGCTTGTACCAGCCCTGCGCCCTCCTATGGGCATGTCCCTTGTGAGGCCGATCGGCCCTGTCCACTCCTGCAGACGTGTCCCTTCCGAGGCTGCCCTGTCCCGCCCATGGACGTGTACCTTCTGAGACTGGTCGACCCTGTCCCTTCCCAGGGATGTGTCCCTTCTGAGGCTGGCCGTGGTGGCACCTGGCACCAGTGCTATGACTTTGTGTTGGCGCTCCTGCCACCAGCTCCATGAGGCTGGGTGTTTCCCCATGTGGAGAAAGGAGACTAGAAGAACATGCAAGTCAGACATGCAGAGGACATTCATTCATTCATTCATTCATTCAGATATACATTCATTTTTTTGTTCATTCATAGATCTGTGTGAAGCTCCTCTGTGGCGGGCAATAGGTGGGCCTTTCAGCAGCCCTCCCTTAGTTCTGAGCCAAGTCTCTATTTCTAACCAGGGGAGAGCCTCCCTGCCTGGGAGGAGAAGGTGGGCGTGGGTTGAGGGGGGGCCATGAGGCCCCAGGGACTCTGGAGAGTCCTGTCTGTCATGGCGCTGCAACAACTTTTAAAATAGAAACACCCCAAGCACCCTGAGCGCCATGGCCGTGAGGGGCCTGGCCCGCTGGCATGTCTGGGAAATAGCAGAGGCAAGAACTGAACCCACATCTTCTTTCTGTCTCCACCGTCTCCACCATGTTCTCCCATGACCCCATCTGGTGGTGGTCTGGAACCCGGAGTGCTCACCACGCCTGGTGCATACACAGACACACCCAGCAGGTGTTACACAGGCTCCGATCCCCACCCGTGAATAACAGTGGTCTGGTTTTGCCATGACCCTGCTGGGCCTGAAGCTCGGGGTCTGTCCAGACTGCAGGGCAGTGATTTGGAAAGGGAGGTGACTCAGACAGGGCTGGGCTGCCGTGGAACCTAGTGCAAAAAAGACTGGGGGGGGGCGGAGAGCCCCGAGCCAGGGAGCGTGCGGGGCTCTTAAGGAGGATCGCACTGTGGGGCAGAGGGGGGCTGGTGCGCCTGGCTAAGAACGCCTCATCTCCGCTTGCTCTGGATCAGGGTGGCACCCACTCTTTCCAGGCAAGGTGGGCTGAGTCGTACAAAGATTCCTCTTCCAGCTCCGGCTTCTGTGACACCAGTGTTTATACGTTTATTTTTATTTTCTTTTAGAGTCAGGGCCTCGCTCTCCTGCCCAGGCTGGAGCGAGTGGCGCAGTCACAGCTCACTGCAGCCTCGACCTCCTGGCCTCGAGTGGTCCTGGCCCCCAGCCTCCCAGTAGCTGAGACTACAGAGGACACCGCCGTGCCCGGCTGTCAGTTTAGGTAAAATAAGGTATTTCAAAATCAGTGGCTAGCACCATCGTGTCCCATGGCTTTCCCGGTTTAAAAAAGAAAGCAAACGCAGATACTGCTGGATGAGAGATTCGGTTTCTTCTGGGAGCATGTTCTCAGCAGCCATTTATTCCATGTCTCCTGCATGCCCGACACCCTGCTAGGTGCTGTGGGAACATCCGTGGGAGATGTCAGACCCAGTCCTGCTGCAGGGACACGTTCTCTCACAGGCAGAGGAAGTGGAGAGCCGCAGAAAGGAATGGGAGAAAAGGACAAAAACAAAGAGCCAGATTTGGATTTCTGCATGGTGTCAGGATCAGGAGGCAAAGGGCTACAGAGGCTGCTGGGGAAAGGACACCTGGGGGGCCGAGGGGTCGCGTCAGGGGAGTTGGGGTCTCAGTTGAGGAGAGGGACCCCCGGGGGCTCGGGGAGGTTGTGTTGGGTGAGTTAGAGCCTCAGTGGAGGCAAGGGACACCTGGGGGAGGGAGTGGGTCAGGGGGTGTTGTGTCAGGTGAACTTGGGAATGTGGCCAGGATTCTTACTTGGAAGGAGACAGATAGACCCGGGCCAGGCCCGTGGCCAGCTGGGCTGCCCACCGTACTTTGGGTGAAATGGCTTGGCGTCCCCGTTTCACCATCACTGGTTACACTTGTGTGGGTGGCCCGGCCTCCCCTCTGACCACCCCTCCCCTGGCCTCCTCTCTCGCCGCCCCTCCCCCGGCCGTCTCAGCCTGCCCCTCTGCCTCGGGGGGCAAAGACGAGAAGGTTAAACTCATCTGTCTGGGGAGGAGATGCGGGGGAGGAGGCCGCTGGCCATGGGGGAGGCTGAGGAGAGACTTCGGAGGGCGGTGTCTTCCAGGCGTCTCCGTGGCAGCTGCCTGCGGACACCAAAGCCCTGTCACCAGGCGCATCCATGGCAACAGAAGCTGGCTGGGTGGTGGGCACGGTCTCCTTCCCGGCCTCTTCCTCCTCTCTCCGCGCCCTCGGCCTCCCTGGGGTGCTTTTAGCCACGTGTGACCTTCCTCCCACAATGCCCTCTCGTGAGTTCCGACTGTGACTGCCACACCAGCTCTTGACCAGCCCCCACTGTCTCGCAGTCTCTGCGTCCACGCACACATGCCCTGGCCCCAGCAGCTCTTCTTTTCCTGAACGTGATGTGCCATTTCATGCCCCTCCTGGTTTTTCTCATCATAGCCCCTCCATCCGCATGTTCTCCACTCATCTGAATCCTGCTCATCCTTCAGTGTTCAGCATTCTTGCCTCCTACTCCGAGAAGCCTTCCAGTATCACTCCTCTGTGACCAGTTATTCCTGCAGCACTGGAGACTGAGGAAGGAGGGGGCGGCAGAGAAGCTGCGTGCTGGGCGTTGGGGCAGCTTTGGGGGATTCTGCAGAGGGGAGACTTTGGAGGGCTCTGGGTGGCTTGGGAGGAGAGGGGGTGCCAGCGTCATGCTTCTGTGGCTGATCAAGTAGTATCGATATCGTTCTTTGAGATGTAGCAGAACGAGGCTGGAGGCTCCTTGCGATTATTCCAAGTTGCTGGGCCTCACGTCTTGGGCTGGTCCTTGCAGGGGCGGGGGCCGTGAGGGGGGGGCCTGGGTTTATCAGGGCTGCCAGTGGCTCCTCCCCCTCCTCAATGCTCCAGGCCATGTTCTGCCACCCACGCTCAGGGTGCTTTTGTGCATTTCCTGCTATTCTGTGACCTGGATTTTCCAGGACGCTTCTGATTTGTGGTTTGAGAAACATGGCCACTGGGGCAAGTGTGGCCTCTGCAGCTTAGACCACACCCGCCCCCTTGGCGCGTCTTAGGGCCCCTGCTGGCTCTCCGGGCCCTGACTGGTGGCTGCAGCCTGTGCTGGCTGGGCGGGGCCGTGGGTGGGGTTCCCGCTCTCCTGGACACAGGAGGGTGCGTGTTATGCCCGGGTGCCCGGCTCCTGCCTGTCTGTCCCTTCCACCTTCTGTGTCTTGCCCAGAAGAGTCTCGCTCGGGTGGGGGCAGGGCTCCTGAGTCGTGTTCAGCAGCCTTGAGTGTCTCTGGTGACTGGAGGAGTCGCATCAGAGTTTACTACCAAGTGGGCTGGAGACCAGGTGGATGGCCTCCTGGTCGCATCCGCTGGTGGAGCAGGGTGCTGGAGGCGGGCCGGGACACCGAGGAGGCCTCCTAGGGCCTTGCCTCTCCAGGGGTCAAAGGCGCCAACCTGGGGGAGGACAGCAGCTCCCATCACAGAATCGGGCGCTGAGAGACCGCATGTGTGGCCCTGTCACACTGGCTACCATGGCACTGCACAGCTAAAGAGGAGTGAAGCCGTGCGTGCTGGGACCACGAGGCTGTGTGGGTTGCCCCCACTGGCTGCATGAGGAAGGGCTTTCTGCTTGTCTCAGCCACGCCGTGGTGTGTCCATCTCTGTTCTGCCGCCGTTGGGCATGTCCCACCCACTGCACAACTGCGCATCGCTGAGACTGGCAAGGGTGACAGTATGGGCCCTCATTCTCTCCCACCACACCCCAGAATGGGATGTGTGACTTCTGGGCTGTGCCGACCCAGCCGGCCAGGCCAGGAAGTGAGACCCCGGCCCCAGCACCTCGTCGTGGGGTGCTGAGCAGGCAAAGCCACCCCCACTGGCCTCAGCAGGGTTCACCCATGCCTTCCCAGTTGCCACGTACCACAGGGCATCGTGGGTACCCTCAGGGCCTATGCTGGCCTGCCCACAGAAACACTCGAGATGCAAGGAGAGCATATTGACACCACATCGAGAGATTCCCCAAGCCGGACATGAATCACGTGTCTGTCAAGTGTCAGCATGGGTCCCGGCAGCCCACCATGAGCCCAGGACCGTTGTGGTGACCTGACTTGGCAAGGGTGCGGTGCGCTGGGGTTGGGGAGCAGGGAAGTAGGGCTGAGCCTGGTGCCCCAACTTATCACCCACATTCCTCTAAGATGTCCACCTGGCCGCTTTAGCCCTCTTGCCACACCCCCGGGCCTCCTTTGTACCCTATGGTGTTCTAATCCTAGTGTCGTGGGTTCAGGAGCCGTCAGCCAGGTGTGCCACAGAGGGCTTATCTCGAGGGCTTGCTTGCCAGGCACATGCCCGGAGACCAGGTGGTGGAGGACGTACGTGCCTTCTGCCGTGACAGAGGCCAGAGGGGTGCATTCTGGTTGTGGGGTGAGCCCAGGCTCCCGTGCTCCGGCCTTTCTCTCACCCTCTCCTTCCTCCCCCTCCTCACTAAGGCGGTGCTGTGTCCAGAAGACTCTACCCAAGAGTCCTGTGGCTTCTTGTCACGGCTCTGCCTCCATTCTCCCTGCCAGTCCAGGCTCCTGTGATGGGATGTGGAACCTGCAGAAAGGACCCCGGACACAGAGCAAGGTGTTCCTGCTCGTTCTGACCCTTGAAACGGTCCCCCTAGGATGACCTTGCCATTCCCTACTCTAGAGGCCTGAACTCCTCCTTGGGGTCCCGAGTTCCTCTCAAGCCCAGCTTCCAGAGGGCCCCTCCAGCCTCACCGGGTACCAGAACTGGTCCCATGTTTCTGTGTGCTGGCTCTGTGGCATCCAGAACATGGACATGCTTGTCTCCAAGGAGCCCCGGGTCCTTTGACTGGAGAATGGTGTAAGACCCCACGATCCGGGCATTAGGTGTGTTCGTTGCTCCTGGGGTGCCAATGCTTCTAGGACCTCTCAGATGACGGGGCGAGGAGTTGCATGTGTGTGTACTGACCCTGTATGGGGGAGACCCACACAGATCTGGAATTATCTTTTGGAGGGCGGGCCCCTCGCAGTACAGGCTTCACCCGCTAGGTGAGTTTTCTTGGAGCCCTTCGGCATCAGTGGACCAGCTGGCGTTGTTGAGGGAGGCTGCGTTCGGCTTCTGTGAATTTTATCTTGGATATTCTTTCAGCACGTTTGCCCGTTTCGTGATGGGTGATTTATGAGGGCACCTGCCCACACTTTGCGGAGTGTTCAGCAGTTTTTGACCCCAAATGGCATGGTCCCCATGCCCCACCATCCCTGTTCACCTGCTCTCACACCCAGTAACTTTTTTGTTGTTTCCCTGGATGAAAAAATTTCTCCAGGAGAAACATTTTGTGGAAGAGGTGAGACAAGAAACGGCAGAAGCACGAAAGGGCACCCAAGTGGACACATTTAAAGACTGTTTTGAGCCATGGAAAAGCATCTTGATAGGTGGATTGCGTCCAACAGGGAGGACATGGAAGGTGACCAAAGTCTAAACATGTAAGAATCAATATTCAACTTTCAATAAATAAATTCTGTTTTGGGGTCCCCCTTGTATATGCACATCTCTCTACTTCATGCTACGTGTAGCCATTTTTTTTTTTTTTTTTTTTTTAGTTGGAGTCTCACTCTTTCACACAGACTGGAGGGCGGTGACATGCTCACGGCTACTGCGGCACCCACCTGCTGGGGTCAGGTGACTCTTCTGCGTCAGGCTTCCAAGTTGCTGGAACTACAGGCATGAGCCACCACGCCTGGCTAATTTTTTTTTCATTGTAGAGATGAGGGCTCACCAAGTTGCCAAGGCTGGTCTCAAACCCCTGGGATCAGGCAGTCCTTTTGCCTCTGCCTCCGGAAGTGCTGGGATGACAGGCGTGAGCACCATGACCATGCCCAACTTACATGTAGCCATCTTTAAGCTGAACGGGGCTATCCTGATGTCTTCAGTGCTGACCCACCCTCCCATGACCATGTCAGTGCTGACCTTGTCAGCCTCCCGTGACCATGTCACCTCCCCTGCTGTTTGTAGCTGCCCTTTCCAGTGCAAGAAGCCTGGCTCCCTGCACCTGCCGTCCATTGACGTAACACTCAGCTTCTGTGTGTGTGTGTGTCTGTGTGTGTGTGTGTAGTTGTACCCTCTACTGCCTAGACTCGGGTGTGTACAGGGTTTTGACCTGCACATTTCAATGTTTCCAAAGCCACCCAGATCAGCTCCGTATTCCCCAACCGCTTCGGGATACGTGCTTCACACATCTCTAATATGTGTAGGCTTTTATGTTGTGCGTTTCAGCGTGGGTTCCGTCCACCTCCTAAATGACTTTTTAAAAACATTAATTCATCAAGGTTCTCTGGGCTGTCAAGCTCCCTGGGTTTCGAGACGCTTGATGTCTTCCCTTCACCATCGCGGACCCCTGGGCAGTCTCAGCCCCCCAGATATGCCCAAGCTCCGCCTCTGTAGCCTTCACTCTCCCCGGGGCCCTGCTGGCCATGGTGGACCAGCTCGAGCGTTGCCTCTTCCAAAATGCCACAGAGTCACACAGCATATGTGGCCTTTCTAAACTGGCTTCTTGCCCTTAGCAATGTGCTCTTACGACTCAGCCTCATCTTCTTGTGGCTTGGCGGGCCATTTCCTTTTTGTCACTGGATAGTATTCCACTGTCTGGATTTTTTTTTTTTTTTTGAGTTGGAGTTTCATTCTGTCACCCAGGCTGGAGGGCAGTGGCACGTTCCCAACCAGCACAGCCTCGACCTGCTGAGCTCAGGCGATCCTTCTGCCTCAGCCTTCCAAGCAGCCAGAACTATAGGTGCACGCCACCATGCCAGGCTGTTTTTGATTTATTGTAGAGACAAGGTCTCACCATGTTGTCCAGGCTGGCCTCAAACCCCCAGGCTCAGGCCATCCTCTTGCCTCGGCTCCGCAAAGCACTGGGATTACAGGCTGAGCCACCAAGCCCAGCCACTGTCTGGATGTTATCTGTTCACCAGTTACATCTTGGTTGCTTCCAGTTTTTGGAGATTATCTACCTGGGTAAGGCTGCTGTGAACACTCACGTGCAGGTTTTTATGTGGCCTGACTTTGAGTACAGCTGAGTTTATAGCAGGAGTGTAATTGTTTGATTGTTTGATAAGATGATGTTTTAAAAAGAATGCCACATTGGTTTCCAAAGTGCCGGGACTGCTCCACACTCTCACTGAACATGTTCCTGCTGCCCCATCCTTGACAGGCATTGGAATTGTTGGCTTTGGGTCTGAGCTGTTCTTCCAGGTGTGCGGTCGTGCTTCCTTGCTGTTCAGATTCGCAATGCCCTCATGACGCATTGTGCCGAGCGTCTTCCGCTCACTTGCCATCTGTGCACCCTCTTTGGTGAGGGGTCTGCTCCGAGCTTTGACCATTTCTTGGCTGGGATGTGTGTATTCTTGACTATTGCATATCAAGGGCTGTTTGCATGTTTTGGGGATGTCCAGCCAGCCTTCCTTCCACCCCTCCCCTTCCCGTGTCCTTCCGGGAGGGATCAGTACCACTGGCTTCTGAGTGATCACGGCCCTGCAAGTGTACACTGGGTTGGTTCTCAGCTTCCTCTGCTGCCGTTGAGGACTGAGCTCTGTGGGGTTTCAGAGTTGCTCTCCACGCGTCCACCCAAGTTCTGGCTTCCACAGCTGCGTTGCTGGGTCCCCTTTCCGTCTCCCATTTGTGGGTGTCAGTGCTTATATTTTAACTGTCATTCCAGACAGGGCCTGGGAGGAAATCAGAGCAGATGCCAGTGCCCGATTGACTATGTTTAATCGGCGTCCACTCTGACCGGGCCCAGCCTCCGTGGCTGTGAAGGATTTCGAGTGTCACCCTGTCCAGAGGCAGTTTTTCCTGTGTGTCCTTTAGGACCGGTGGCGATGTCTCCTCTCTGACGCCTTCTCTGGTTTCTCCCACTGCCAGCAGCGCTAACAACCCTGAGCCCGCGTGGATGCTGCGTCCTTCCCTGACTGCATTCGTTGACAGCATCTGCAAAGCTGCCCCTTTCCACCCGGCACTTGGAGCGACTTCCTGTCTGTCTTAGAGTTCCAGCACCCGACCTAGGGGACACCCAGAGCCTGTCCATCCACCAGGTGCTCTGTGGAAAGAGGCCTTCCCACCCTCCCTGCGACCTTCGTGAGGCCTGGTGGGGCTCAGGCTGTCTGAAGCTGACCTCAGTCCCTGAACTCCTCCTGGGAGCCTTCTCCTCTACCTAGATCCTCTCCCTGGAGACTGTGTCCATGTGCTCGATGGAGTTTGTGATTGGGAAGACCACAGCTCCTTGGGGTGTGGCTGTGTGGTGTGCCTGTGTGCCAGCGTGGGGGGCCCTGCCGGGTGGGGGCTGGAGAGCGGCCCCTGGAAGGCATCCTTTCCCCATAATTGGCATGGGGCAGCTCTCTTCCCCAAGGCGAGGCCCAGAGCCTTTGCAGAATGACAGCAGCTCCCTCAGCCTGGCCACCTGCTTGAACTGGCCTTGCGGCCACATGGCACCAGAAACAAGGATGAGGGAGTGTGCCCCCGACTGCAGGGCCACTGTAGCAGCGGCCTCCGGGCAGTAGGCTGAGTGCCGCCGCCACCCTGGGCAGGAGACTGTGTGCCAGGACCCTGAAGGGTGGGGGGCCTGGATGGCCCTGGATGACTGACAGCCCTGGCTCCAGCAGCCTGGCCTGGCCATGGGCTGACTCCAGGCAGCCAGGCCTGCCCTGGGTCTCAGACATCATGGCCCAAATGGCACCTAACCGGGAGCCATGGGTCACGCTGGAAGCTTGAGTTTTCTGAGCCATCTTCCTTCTGGGACCCCCCATAGGGGCAGAAAGGGCCAGGCAATCTTTCTTCTGGGTGACATCCATAGGTGCTGGAGGGCCTGGGAGCCCTCCCTCAGAGCCACCTTTCCTGCACCGACCCCAGAGTTCTGCTGGACCCAGCTGAGACATAGATGATGGCTTTAGGCTAAGATGTTGTTTAAAATGCAAACAGCCATGAGAGGGACTTGTGGATAGGCTTACTGGGCACTGACACCCTGATGTGGGCTGCTTTAAAATACTCGTTAGGCGGCCAGAGCTGGAGGGGGCTTAGAATGTCTCTCCTTCTTGAAGCATGGTCTGGGCCTGTGGCGTCCGCATCTCCTGGGAGCTGGCTAGAAATGCAGGTTCTCTGGTCCCTTGAGAACTGCTGAGCCAGGAACTCTGGGGTGGGGCCTGCATGGCTTGTCTCCAGCCTCCCAGGCGATTCTGGGCAACTGCAAGTGAAGAAACTGCATAAAAGACCAGCAGACCAAACACAGGGCCCCACCGTGGGCCCCACCGTGGCCACCATGCTGGTGGGCAGCAGGCCTGGGGCCAGAAGTAGCCTCTGGGTCCCGGCCTGTCATTTCCAAGGGACGGCATCCAGGCAGGAGTTCCCATCTGGAGGCTCCACGGAAGCCCCGTGGCAGGCACGTGGCCTCACTGGACCCACCTTGCCACGGCCCCGCGACCAGTCTCCAGCACGTAGAGGGGAGCCGAGGCTCAGTGAGGCTGACCCTGCCTGGGCTCTCGCCTGCCGCTGCCACTCTCACCTGCGTGTGTGGTGTGTGTGTGGACACACGGGGGCCATGCCCGGGCTGGTGCTCCTCAGGGTCCTGCGGAAGGCTCCCTCCTTCTCCCGGGAAGGTCGGAGCTGCTGTCCTCTGACCCACCTTCCCAGCTCTGCCTCCATGCTGGGGGGACCCCCGTCGCGTCCTTCCCACCGTGCTTTTCGTGTGACCCGGGAGTCAGCTGCCTGGGCGACCTGGAGCTGCTCGGGGAGGCCCAAGCCTGCAGAGGGGCCGAGCCCAGGACAGAGAGGCCAGGGTTTCCCCACATCTGGACAGAGGCAGCTCCTTGGAAGCTGGGACCCGAGGGCAGGCAGACACAAGTGGGGCGGGCGGGAGGCGTGGGACAGAGGAAATTAAAGGGAGGCTGGAGTCTGGGCTAGCTTCCTTCCAGCTGCGCGGCGGCGTTTTTGGCAGGCACAGGCAGGGCTGGCCTGTAAGTTTCCAGTCCGCCCGCTCATTGTCCTGCCCAGAAACACCAGATGAAAGAAACCGTGGAATGAGGACCCAGGAGCTGGGGGCCCGCCCTCGGGACGTCGGCGGGGCTCCCAGCCAGCGCCTCCCTGTGCCTGCCCGGTCCAGCTGCCCCTGCAGCTCCTGCCTCGGCTTTGGGACTGGTGGTGGGGGAGGGGTGCGGGGAAGGCGTTCTCCAAGGACCCCTCATCCCACCAGATGTCTGCCTG
The DNA here is from genome assembly GCA_027257055.1 of Cephalopachus bancanus. Lineage (NCBI taxonomy): Eukaryota > Metazoa > Chordata > Mammalia > Primates > Tarsiidae > Cephalopachus > Cephalopachus bancanus. The sequence continues at coordinate 1,382,511 of JAPVLO010000180.1, forward strand.
CTACCTGTCCTGTGCTGAAAGCCCCCATTGGTGCCTTCCATGGAGTCTTCAGTGGTGTTGGGTTGAAGTAAAGTGCCTGAGGAAGGGTGGTGCGCAACTATGGACGCTGTCAGAGTTCCATTAGATAAGGGGCTCAGTGGCTGGACTCGGTGAATCAGCCTGTCATCCCAGCACTTTGGGAGGCCGACATGAGTGGACTGCCTGAGCCCGGGGTTCGAGATCCACCCGGGCAACTTGGCGAGACCTTATCTCTACAATAAATCAGAAATAATTAGCTGGGCGTGGTAGTACGCATCTGTAGTTCTAGCTACTTGGAAGGCTGAAGTGGAAGGACTGCTGGAGCCCAGCAGTTGGAGACTGCGGTAGCTGGGAGCATGCCACTGCACTCCAGTCTGGATGACAGAGTGAGACTCCAACTCAAAAAAAAAAAAAAGGGTGCTCAGTGGACATGGCTGAACACTTGAGTGGAGGTGTCTGGGAGAGAGGGACCAAAATAAGGTGGGAGGATGGCAGGGACAGCGTTTTGGGTCACCAGAACCATGCCTAATGGTGCCGGAGGGACCCCAGATATTGGGGGGAGACTGCCTTGCCAAGGGGCAGGAAGTGATGGGGTCAGAGCCTGCAGACCTGGCCTTTCGCCTCCCAGAAAAACGTTCTTCCTAGAGCTCCCGTGTTTTGTTCCTCACCTGAGCCTCCACTTTTTGTGAAGAGTTCCTGCAACTTTTTTTCTTTCCTTTTTTTATTTTAGGAGTTGGAGTCTCACTCTGTCACCTAAGCTGGAGTTCAGTGGCATGGCATGATCATGGCTCATCAAAGCCTCGACATCCTGGGCTCAGGGGAGCCTTCCATCTCAGTCTCCCAAGTAGCTGGGACTACAGGCGTGCACCACCACACCTGGCTAATTTTTTGATTTTGTTGACATGAGGTATCACTATGTTGCCCAGGATGGTCTTGAGCCCCTGGTCTCAAGCAATCCTCCCTTCTTGGCCTCCCAAAGTACTAGGATTATAGGCATGAGCCACCGTGCCCTGCCAAGTTCCTGCAGCCTGACATCCCCCTTCTGGAAGAGGGGCCTTCTCCAGAAGGATGTTCGGTGGGCTGGATCTGTGTGGTCTTGAGCACACTCGGTGGCTCCCTAGGAGCCAGGCACTGAGTGGGGGTCTGTGGAGACGGAGAAGGAAAACCCCATCCTTCCTTGCATGGGAGTTCATGGTCCAGCGAACTTACCATGGGGAAAGGTAAAACTAAAACCTGCGGTGCTGTGTGGTCCTGGGTTCTCTTGGGGCTGTGCGCAGGGTGCCTCCAGCCAGGAGGGAGGCCCCGCTTGGCCAGGGAGGGCTGGCCTTGGAGATGTGTGCGCTGGTGTTGGAGAATGCTAGGGACTTACCAGTTGGGGGAGGAGCTGGGCTGAGGATGGGGAAGGGCGTCCAGGTGGGGGACTGCACGAGGAGGGCTTGCACTCCCGGGACCTGCGAGCAGGGTTGAATTGTGGTTACTGGCAGGGTGTGTCTAGGGAAGGGCTAGGAGACAGGCCGCAGAGGGAGGCTGGGCCAGACCCCGAAGGCCTTGACCGTGATGGTGCTGAGGGGGTTGGAGTTTGTCATCCCCCGAGGGTGGTGAGGAGCCACTGAAAAGTTTTATTAGTCAATCAGTGCTGACTGTCCAATAAGCAGGCCCTAGGTTCTGACGGCTTAGCTCCCATAAAGGCTTAATTGTACTCCTGTGAGGTCCCGGGGCCCAAGGGAAGGAAGAGGAAGCGGTGGAGGCTGGTCAGCACTTCACTCCCTCAGTTCCAGCCCGTTGGTCAGAGCCGGTGACATGGCCAGGCCTGAAGAGGAGGCCGGAGCCATCCCGAGGCACAGCACATTTGGAGAGCAATGGCGGTCACTGCAGCAAAGGATTTTATCCTGGACGATGGTGTGGTCGGATGTGTCACTTAGGACGTTCCCTCTGGCAGCTGGATGCGGAATGGATTGAGGGGTTTCAAGCACAGAGGCAGGGAGGCCAAGCAGAGGCTCTTCTGATCATCCAGCGAGAGGGCTCCTGCCCCAAGTGCCTGTCAGACCAAGGCAGGTGGGCACCCGGGTTGTGAGGAGCCATGGGAGGTGGCGGTGGTGGTGGTGGCGAAGAAGGCGGCCCCGGAGACAGGAGTCAGCGAAGGCCTTGGTGCCCAGCGGGTGTGCTCAGACGCAGCTGTCAGGCCTCGGCTGGGCCCGACTGCTCTTGGTGTCTCTCGAGTCCGGCCCTGCCAGGGTGGGGACTCATCTGCCTTCCTCCACGTGCTGGCCCTTGGTGGGATGAGCAGCTGGCGTTCAAATCCCTGGGTGCGAGTGAAGGCTTGGAGGAGAAGGGGCAGGGTGGATGCGTCTTGGGGTGCCGCGGCACCCAGTGGCCCACCTCCGAGGTGGTCGTGACTCTCCTGCGTGCCTGACCTCACCGCCGCCTACTTGTACCTCTTGGTCTGATGACAACCGCCGCATCCCAAGTCCCGTCAGGTGTGTTCAGAAGAAGCCACCGCCATCGGCCTCTGCATACCTGTGCTCGTCTTAACTGGTGCCTGGCTGGGGCCCCCATGCCACTCCACAGGGGCGGTGGAGGTGGATATGCCCTGCCCAGCCCCCTCCTACTGCTGTCCAGGGTACACCAGGCTAGGGGATCCACGGGCTGGTGTAAATCTTGCTGTTGACTGGGTAATCTTGGAGTCGCCCTCTGTGCCCGGGCCTCAGTTTTCCCTTCTGAGAGCTGGGACCTGGGTGGGCATGGGGGTTTCGGATGATTGCCAAGCTCGCCCCAGCTCCCCAGGACAGAAACAGTGTCTCCGGGTCTGGCAGCATTCAGAGCAGTGGTTTTTCGGCCAGGGATGGGAACACGGGCGGCTTGTGGGGGGTTTCCGGGAGGTGGCCTGGGGCCTGGCACCGATCGGTATCAATCCTGGCAGTTGTGGATACTGAGGAAGGAGCCCCTTTGGGGGACACATGAAACTGCACACCTTTTTTTTCCCAGAAGAAGATGTGACGTGCCCGGACCACATGCCACGCACCTGCCCCTGCACCTTTAACTCCAGGACCCTTGTGGCCACCCAGATGTGGTCACCTCCTGGCACAGCCTGCTCTCCTTCCTTGGTGGGTTCAGGATTTCTTTGACAAGGTCACTGCATGATTCTTACTGTGCGAGGCCCTCAGAAGGCCACACAGAAGGTCTCAGCGTGTCTCTCTGACCTCATGGGAGGCCAGATGAGGCCTGGCCAGAGAGAGGCAGAAAATCACGTCAGACGTGATTACCACATGTGTATATACAGGGACTCTGAAGGCACTTGATGGGGGAGTGTGTGTGCGCGTGTGTATGTACATCTGTGTGCATGTGGGGATGGGTGTGCAGGTGGATCTGTGGGCGTGTGTGTGTGGGTGGATGGGCGTGTGTATGTGTGCATATGTGGGTGTGTGTGTGTGCATGTGTGTGGGTATATGGGTGTGTGGAGGGGCACTGTTACCTTCATCAATATATCTTCTGGGAAGGATTCTTTCCTTTTTTGAATTAAGACTTTTGCTTTACAAGTAGTTGTAAAAAATATAACACGGAGAGATCCCATGTACTTTTTTTTTTTTTTTGAGTTGGAGTCTCACCGTCGCCCAGGCTGGAGTGCAATGGCACACTCCCAGCCACTGCAGTCTCGACCTGCTAGGCTCCAACAATCCTTCCGCCTCAGCCTTCCAAGTAGCTGGAACTACAGGCACCTGCTACCATGCCCAGCTAATTTTTGATTTTTCGCCTCGGCCTCCCAAAGTGCTGGGATTGCAGGCTGAGCCACCGAGCCTGGCCGATCCCATGTACCTTTAGCTTGGTTTCCCCCAGTGACAATAACTTGGGCAACTGCAGGACGATGTCACACCCGGGACGTGGGTGGCAATTAGTCGGGGCTCGGATGTCCCAGCCCCACAAGGCTTCCCTCCTGTGTCCTTTCGTAGCCAGGCCCACGTCTCTCTTGCCCTCATTTCCTGCTCAGCTCTGGAAACCTGCTCATTTCTATAATTTTGTTATTTCAAGAATGTTACACAGATGGAACCATCCAGTACGTAGTGGCCTCTGGGAACCAGACTTTTCTACTCAGCAAGGTTCCCTGAGGGCCCTCCAGGGTGATGCCTGTGTCAGTAACTCACTCCTCTTCATTACAGAGCACTGTTGGGTGGTTTGGACCACCGTGTGCCCGGCCATGCACCTCTGGAAGGACCCTGGGTTCTGTTTTGGCCCATGGGTTGTTCAGAAGTACGATGATTTGTTTCCAAGTATTTGGAGATTTCCTGCTTTCTTGCTGTTACTGCTTTCCGGTTTGATCCATTCCATTGGGGTCAGAGAACACAATGTGTGATTTCAGTTCTTTTCAGTGTGTTCAGCCTAGGATATGGTCTTGGTACACATTCTGTGGGCATGTAAGAGTAACATGTGTTCACCTGTGGCTGAGGTGAGGGCTTTCTAAATGCTGGCAAGATTCTTTTGTGGATGGTGTTGGTGGGTTATTGTATGTGTTTACCCATTGTCCAGTTGTTTTTATTAGGAGATGAGAGAGTAGGGTTGAAGTCTGAAATTGCGATTGTGGGTTTGTGCATTTCTCTTTTCAGTTCTGCCAGCTTTTCTTCATGTGTTGTGTAGCTTTGTTGTTTGGTACATATGCATTTACACTTGCTATCTGTTCTTGGTGGACCGTTTTTTTACTGTTACGTACTAAGCCACTGCGTGTCTGGTAACTTTCCTGCTCTTGAAGTCTGCGTTCTCTCATACTGATATACCCACTCCTGCCTTCCTTTGGTTAATGTTTGCACGATACGACTTCTTTCTTCCCTTCACTTTCAGTCTGCCTACATTGTTATATTTGAAGTGAGTTTCTGGTAGACAAAGTCATGATTTGTAATTGATATTTTTGCATTATTTGTATATACTGTAATTATTGATATATTAGGGCTTCAGTATGCAGTTTAACTTTTTTCCCGCTTGTTCTCGCTGTCTTTAATTTCTGTTTGCTGTTTTTCTTCCTTATGAGTTACTTAAACATTTTTTAGAATTCTACTTTGACTCATCTTTAGTGTTTTTTAGTTTATTTTTTGTATTTTTTTTAAACTGGCTCTTCTGCATAATGTGGTGTCTGCATTATCAGTCTACTGGCGTCCTCCTTTACCAGTCTGAGTAAAGTGTAGGAACCTTGCCATCTCTTGCATTTCTTCACCCTCCCCCATTTGTTATGAAATTGTCTTAAGTAATTCTCCTGCATACATTTAGAACCACGCCAGACACTGTCATAATTTTTGCTTCAATTGTCCAATATAATTTAGAAACTCAAGAGGAGAAATGAGGTCTATTTCCTTTACCCGTCCTTTGGCCTGCCATGGCTTTTCCTTCCTGCAGTTCCAAGGTTCCTTCTTTTCTCTTTCCTTTCGGCTCAGGAATCTTCCCTTAGCCATTTTTGGGGGAATGGGACTGTTGGTGACTGATTCTCCTTGTTTTCCTCCATCTCAGAATTACTTGCTCTCCCCTTCATTCCTGAAGGGCGCGATCACTGGAAATAGGTCCGTTCCTTTCTTGTGCTTTGTGCTTGAAAAATGTCATGCTGCCCCCTCCTCATCTCCATGACTTCTGCCGAGAAATCAGCTGTCATCCTGGTTCCCCTGACGGGGCAGAGTCACTTCTATCTGGCTGCTCTCAAGATGGTTTCTCTGGGATTGATTTTAGTTAGTTCGGTCTGAGGTTTGCTCAGCTGTTTGAATCTGCCGGTCCTTGTCTTTTTTCAACTGTGGGAGGTTTTCTGCTGTTGAACACTTTTTCAGCCTTACCCTTCTCTCCTCTCCTGCTGGGACTCCAGTGAAGGGAGGGTTAGATCTTTTGTGATAGTACCACAGGCTGCTGGGGTTATTCCCCCCAGCTGCTCTGGTTTTCAGATTGGGTGGTTTTCATTGTTTTGTCTGCTTCTTCATGGATTCTTTCCTCTGTCTCCTCCTTTCTCCTCTTGAGCCCATTGTGTGCTTTGTATTTTGGGTGCTATATTGTTTGGTTTTAAAGTTGCCATTTGATTCGTGTGTGTGTGTGTGTGTGTGTGTGTGTGTGTGTGTGTATATATATGTTTATAACATATATATATATGTATTATTTTTTTGCTGGACTTTCTGTTTTTCTTTTTAATTTGGTTTCAACATGTTTATAGTTGCTTGTTTAAGCATTTTTGTGATGGCTGCTCTAATACTTTTCAAATGATCCCAGCAGTTCTGTCATCTTGGATTTGGCATCTCTCGGTTGCTTCCTTTTACTTGGTTTGAGATCTTCCTGGTTAGTATGGTAAGTGATTTTTGATTGAAACCAGACATTTTCAGTGTTATGCTTTGAGGCTGTGGACCTTCCTTCCTTTTTCCTTTCTTTCCCTTTCATTCATTTTTTTTTACATGGCCCAGCAGGAGGCTGGGGTGCCACCCTATTCTGCCAGGTGGGGACTGAAGTCAGTGTTTTCCATTCCCTTCCATGTCAGACACTGGCGCCACCCACACTCAAAGGGAGATCCCCAAAGGGGTGGTTGCAGGAGGCAGGGCTCACGGAGCTGCCTTGAGTCGTTCACCACAGGGTTGCTATCCCTTGGGCCCTTTCTGTTCTAGTATGCACAACACTGGGAGGCCAATTAATTTTCCTAAAGCACATCTTCTAACCAAAACCTGCATTAGATACAATTCAGGGACCTTACATGAGCCTTCAAGGCCCCCTCCAAGAGTCATCTGGTGCGATCTGTCTGAATTGCCGGCACACGTACACGTTGACCAGCCTGTCCCAGAGCGCCATGTCCACATGAGCGAGGGGAGGAGGCACCATGCTATCCCCTCAGAGCAAGAGACTGGAAACCCCCGAAGTGGAGAGGCTGGTTGAACACATTCTAGCCCATCCAAACGGTGGAATACTACGCAGCCGTCAAGGTGGATGGCTGCAGCTCCTGGTGAGTTCATGTGGCACTGCCTGCACCCGCGTTTCTCACAGGTGGTTCTGGGCCCGGCAGTACTTGCATCCCTGGGAGCTTGTTGGGAATGCATGTTCTTGGGTCCCGTCCAGCCTTCCCGAGTCCCCTGCTGGGGTGGGCCCAGCAGGCTGTGCTGAGCAAGTGGGTCAGGCCATTCTGACCCACCCAATGTTGAAAACTGCTGGATTCTACTTTGTAGAATTAAACAGTGGGCTTGTTCTCGGAAGGTGTCTCAAGGATGCTCAAGAAACGTGTAGTGTGGGCGGCCTTGAGGGGGGAGGGAGGCCGGAATGGAGGGCGACTTGTCTCTGGGTTTCCTTTTCATCCTTTCCTGTCTCTTGACTTTGAGCTGTTTAGTGTGTTCCTGGTTTTAAAAATTAAAATGCGAACCCCGTCGCTCTAACCTCGGCCTCCCTCATGCTCTCCACGGCCTCCTCTCTGGCCTCTTCGTGCGTTCAGACACGCCTCTTCAGGGTCCCTGGGCTTTGGGCTTTGGGCTGCGACTCCAGGCCATAGACCTTCTCTGAGTCTGTGCTCCCACCTAGAGCACCCTGTCCTTTCAGCATACCTGAAGGTCACTCGCCCCCGTGGTCAGGCCCCAGTGCTGCCTCTGGGAGACTTTGCTGGACCCTCCCACATGGACAGAGTTGCCCCTAGCACTCCCCAGCCTGCGCCTCTGCCGTGCCCGCGTCCCGGTCGCCTGAGTGGGCCCTCTTCCCTACGGGTCCGTCAGCTGTCTGAGGGACACAGGGAGGCAGGACAATGAGCGAAGTGAGATGGTGGTTGTCCTGGACCGGGCAGGGATGGTGGCAGAGGCAGGGGGAGAAGCCCTGGGGCCGGGCTTTCCCCTGTGGGCTCGGTTTGGGGTTGAGCCATCATCAGTGCCCTGAGGTGGGGTGAGTGGGGCGCCCTTCACCTGGGAGGCCCTGAAATTTTGTTTTATTGTGTGTGAGTGAGGGGTCTTTTAAAAAGATGGATGCGCTTTGTGTGGGGATCACGGTGGGATTTGAAAGGGCTGCACACAGGCTGGCAGCAGGCAGGTGCCCTGCCAGTGGGGTTGTCCTGGCAGAAACCAAGTCAGTGAAGCTGTTTCTAATATTCAGGAGAACCTGCTCCAGTGGCCTTGACACTTCCCCCCACCCTCCATCCCGGGAAGGCCTCTGACATTTCCTGCACTTTCTAACTTTCTAGCCAAATAATGATATAATCAAGCCGGCTCCTCTGGCTTTGTTTTCCCTCTTTCCGGGCTCAGAGACCCAGCTCATATTCTAAGCTATTCTGAGCTCTTTTCAATTGCCCCGGAGATAGTGCCAGAGGTTTTCTTTAATAATATGGCCGTCCTGCAGCCACCGTGGGCACCCAGAGCTGGGGCCGGGGTCTGGCCTGGGCTGGGCTGGGGCTCCTGACCTGACTCCAGGTCTGAGCCTCACCCTCTGCCCTCCTCTGGGGCGGCTTCCTCCCTCCCTGTCACTTTTGTTCTTGAAGGGTGGCCTCTGTGGACTTCTCTGCAGGTCTACAGAAGCCATGGCAGTGGTGAGTGGCTGTTCTGAGTCTAGACACCTTTCAGGCACCTTCTGGGCCCTTCCCGGGGCCCTCAGTCGCTCTCTGCGGTGGTCCCAGTGTGGGTGTCCCCATCCTTTTAACAGGGAGATTGAGGCACACAGGTTAGATAACGCCCTTCAGGCTGCTCACCTCAGGTTGGCTCCATCTGGCTTGCCCCTGATGCTCTTGTTCTGTGTGTGTCTGCCGTGGATCCCCGGACAGCAGTGGGCCCTTGAGGCGGGGGCCACACCTCCTCAGTACTGCCTCAGTGCGCAGCTGCGTCTTGCAAGAGACTGTGGGTGGGCAGGGAGCCGCTGCACTTTCCTTAGAGACCAAACTCTGGTTTGGGGTGCATGGAGTTACCCCAGAACTTACTGGCCCTTCTTGTTTTAGAAGGCGGTGGGGTGTCAGGGTGCCATGGGTGATGCGCTTCCCTGTGGCCTTTGACCCAGTCCATCTGGGTGGCTGGCAGTGGTGAGCTCTGTCAGCCTGGGCAGTCAGAAAGCAGAACGGTACCACTCCTGCTCCAGAGGCCCAAGAGCAAGGTGGGGTGGAGTCTGGCGAGGACCCGCTGAGGGTTTGCAGAGGGCTCCTTCCAGCCTTGTGCTCACGTGGGAGGGTGAGGCTGGGGTCTTCAGCGCCATGGGGTCTCATCCTTCATGAGGTGTTTCTCTGTCAAGGAGAGACACACGCTCATCCCAGCCAGGACATCAGCACTCCTGTGACCCTGGACCAGCCTCCACTCTCCTGTCATGGCGTGACTCGACTCCCCCCAGTCTGCTGTGTGTGCCCAGTGGGATGTGCCCCCTCCATGTCCTCCCTCCTGCTCAGCTGGCCCCGTCCCAGTCTTCGGGACCCCAGCCCAGGGCCTTGTCTCCCACCCTGGCCCTCTTGCTGCTGGCTTAGGCTTGGGGGTCAGTCCAGGGTCAGGCCCAACAGGAGCTGCGTGTGGCCCGCCTGCTTCTCGCACACCCGCAAGCCCGTCATGGCGGTGGCGGCCCTGGGATCTTTTGTAGACTGCGTCGTCCCCGGAAAGGCCCCCTCATGCCTGCCGCCCCTGCAGCAGAGAGCCTCATTTTATACACCCAGCCCAGCCCTACAGTTCCCCCGGGCCTCCTGCTCCAGCCTGGGAAGGGTTCCCCATCGCCCTGCTCTGGGCCTCGCCTGGCTCTGGGTGCAGCTGCCCTCCCGGGACCCAGGCACCCCCTCCTGCTCTGGCCCTCCAGGCCGGGGTGCCCGGGGCAGAGTTGGCGCGCTCAGCAAGTGTCTGCGGCATCAGGTCGATGGGCGGGTCTGAGGAGGAGGATTCAGCCCCTGGACAGGTCCGTGCTGCTTCTGATGCTCTGGGAAGGTCCTGGGCACCACCGTGCCATGGCCACACCTGCCATGCGGGGTCCTCATGCAGGACTTGTCACTCATTTGCAGACGTGGGGCTTGGTGTTTCCAGACTCCACTGTGTCCTGGCCTCCAGGGGCAGGGAGTGGCCGCCCTGAAGGCTCCACCTGTGGCCAGAAGCTTCGTGGCTGGGGCTGTGGCAGCAGTCGAAACCTCGCTGCTCTAGCCAGGGGGACACCAGGCCCATGGGCTCATCTGGAGCCTGTTCCCAGGTCTTGCTTCTTCCCCGACCGTGGTGAGCGCTCCAGCAGGGGTCTGGCCTCCCTTCCCCTTCAGCCGGGGTCAGCTCAGGGGACCCCTCGTTCCTCTTCGGACCCTGTGGCATCCTTCCAAGTCCCTCTCGCCCTTCTCTCTTCAAGGAAAGGAATGGCTTGTCGGAGTCACAGAGCATCATGGCAGAACTGACACCCCAGCCGGGGGCCCCAGGGCCAGGCTTGGGGCAGGCTACCTGCATACCCCGGGGTGGCTGGAAGGCCCGGCATCTAAACCTGTGGTCATGTTCTCTTTGCACTCGTCGGCCTGTCCCACTCGCAGGTGGTATCTGCGTCTGTCACTGTGCCATTGCTGTAAAACCTGTAGCTGCTGTCATACTCTTATGGCATGACATAGTGTATTAGAGTGCTGTCACACAGGGCAAGCTCACAGGCCGTGCATGGTCGACATGCCTTCCTGGGAAGGCATGTTTTGGTCACTCACAGTTTCTCCTTCTGACCCTGCTCTGACAGCATTTTTTCATCACGGGGGCAGGGGGGACAGGGTCACACAGGAGGAGAAAGTTTGGCCCCTCGCAGGGGTGGAGGCAGGGAGGCTGGCAGGTCCTGGTGCCATTGCAGCTGCACCTGGGGGGTGGTGGCCAGCCCTCTCGCCTGGCCCTGGGCAGGACTGACTTTGCTGTGCCCTTGGCTTGGGGCAGAGACACTGGTCGGGAGGTTGTAAGTGGGAAGTGTGCTTCAATTCCAGGTGTGGGCAGCCCGAGGCCAGTATGAGGCTGCCCACAGGACAGTGGCCGTGCTGGGGTCAGGGCGTATGCCGGTCTGGGCCTGTCTACACTGGCTGTGCCCACGGAAAGGAAAGCTGGGCAGGCTTCTGTCGCTGTATGGGAGGATGCCCGCCCTCTTAAGGGTACCCCGCCGTGGCTTCCTGTACGCTTGGGGCCGTGTCTCTGCTGTCCAGCTTTGGGATGTTTCGTCGCTCTCGAAGGGATCCTCTTGTCACCCGCACGAGTCTGTGCTGCCCTGAGCCCCTGCGATTTGGAGCTGCCGTCACCACAACTGACCACTGAAGCCGGTTGCCTACCCAGGAGGGTGGCGTCTGTGGCCAGAGCCCAGGCTCTGTGCCAGCAACCTAGGCCAGGTTGGAAACGGAAGGCGGGCGTACGGTGGAGCATGACAGGTGTGTCCCATGAGTGTGAAACTCGCTCTGGTGTCTCGGGCCACAAGACTTACCTGTTGGCACCAGCGGTTGGAGAGCAGGAGGGCTAGGCCTGGGGGACTGGATGCAGGGGGCCTCCTGGGCCCCGTGGCCCTGACCTTGGTGACTGGCTTGCTGAGACAGCAGGTGTGCTGCCTGTCGGGCTCTCCTGTGTCTGTCGCGTTGTCACCTCTCCGTGGGTCAACACCAGGGCCCCGAGAGGCGGGAAGCGGGAGCCACGCTCATTTCTGGCTTGGCCGGAGGAAACCGCAGGGGCCTTGGCCTTGTGCCCTGCCCCTCCCCAGGCCTCTCCCCAGCAGCTGGGCTCCTCCTCTGGCTGCTCGCATCCTGCAAGGGGCGCCTGCATCCGGCCTGGTCCCTTCCCCCTTGGGGACAGACCCTCAGGCTCCTTGGGGCGTTTGCTCCTCAGATCGGTTTTTGGGGCTCCCCTGTGCCCAGCCCTGAGCTCAGCACTGTGTGTGGGGGGTGGACTTGTGGCAAGACCTGGTCCTGCCTCTGGGGGATGGGCTGAGTGGGGTGGGGTTCAGATGCATGGCCTAGGATCCTGTGGGTTAGGAATGGAGCGGAGTGGTTGCAGCTGGCTCGTGGGAGTCCAGGGACAGAGAGACTGCCCAGGGTCTGGGTGCTCAGAGAATGCCAGACACAGACTTGCACCCAGTGTGTCGGAAGATATGGCTGTTTCTCAAGTTTCTGGATGATGAGGGTGACCAGGCAGACTCGCTGGGCATCTGGGTCCAGCACCCCTGGCCTTTCTGCTGTGAGTCTTGAGAGGCGCTGGGATCCGGCTGTCATGGCCCACTGGGGCTTCCCTCCTCACCCAGGGCACCGGTGCTGGGCCTCCGGCCTGGATGGGTGGCAAGAGGGTGTGGGGCCTGCAGGGGCCTTCCCAATCCAGACTCCTGGCCATGCCCCGCTTTGTGTTGAAAAGCCCCACTGCACTGGGGCTGATCACTGGTTAGAGACAGGGTCAGCTCTGACGGTTGTTGGGTCGTTCAGCGTCCCTGTTAGCGGAGGCGGGAAAGGTCTGTTGCCCAGGCGGGCCCTGTGCGGGAGCGCGGAGGCGGCGGGCCGCACCATGCCATCTGTGGGCAGCCTTGGCGTGTGGCGCTTCAGGCTGTGAGGTGCTCTGGGCTGGTTCACCGGAGATGCCTGGGAGCCGCATGGGTGCTGGGCTTCAGAGTCAGATGAAACGGTGTCCCCTTCCTGGTTGGGGAGTGGGTTCTCCCTGCAGAGGTAACAGGGGTGCCTGGCCCTCTGGGGTTCTCCCACTGCATGCCCACCAGGGCTGCCTGGCAGGTCCTGCTGCCAGAGTGTCTGCTTCATGGGTTCTAGGGTGGGGGCTGGGATGTGCATTTCCAGCAAGTTCCCAGGGGGTACTGCGGCCACCGCAGGTCCTGGGACCTTCTGCTGAAGGCTGGTGCTTATCACCCCAGGGTGGGGTCTCAGGACTCGCCGCTGAGAATATGAAGGGGTGTGTGTCCATGTCCAGGAATGGGCCAGGTACCAGGCACCCAGGACTCTGACAAGAGGGCGTGCAGGTGTTGGAGAGACTTTCCGAGGCAGGGAGACCGCAGAGGGGGCGGTGCCTGGATAGCTGTGCTGCACATGGTAGACACACAGGCACTACACGCAGGTTTGCGGTACATACACACGTGCCCTTCACACATGGGTGTACTACACATATGCACTCCACACACACTGCACAGGTACACGCATACATGCGCTGCACACACGTGCACCGCACACACACACAGCCCAGCATGGCTCAGCACCCCCTAGAGTCGAGTGGTGCGGTGGTACGGGCGCATGAGAGGGCCTCAGGCTGGGCTGGTGTCAGGAGCACAGGTGGGGAAGTCCAGGGGAGGCTGTGAGACTGCAGAAGCCCGGGGGGGCCCCAGGTGGGCGGGAGGTGGGGGCTTCCTGGGAGCTGGAGCTGGGGGTCTGGGGGTGAGGAGCTGGACAGACCCACAGCGGTTGTTCTCAGGCAGACACCTGGAGACACTCCTCCACCTTTTGAAAAGCAGATTTTCGGTGGTGACCCCTGCGCCTGTGATAGCCGAGTCTCAGGGATGGCTCCCCCACTCCCAGCCTCAGGGGAATCCTCCCCGACACTTCACCACCAGAGACGATCTCCTTTAGTTCAGAATCCCATCCTCCCAGAGGCTGACTGACCCCCGCCCGCCGAGCGGGGTCGCCATAGCGGGGTCGTGGCCATCCCTCCGGGGGTCTGTGGGCAGCTAGCTTGAGGGCCCTGGAGGCAGAGAGGGAGGGGAGGCTGGTGGGAGGTGTCAGAGAGGAACTGGGAGGGCGCTTGGTGCAGGAGGGCCCTGCTCGGAGGCCTGGGCAAGGGGGACGTTCCGGGGTGGCAGGAGGGCTGGGAATGAGGCCATGGGAGGGCGTCACCTGTGCGGGCCTCCGCCAGTACTTGCAACTGGCTGGTGCCCACCCCTTCCTCCCTCCCTTCCTCCCCCCATTGCAGACACCCACACGCCTGTGTAGGTGCCCCACTGTGTGTCCGAGCACGTGACCCTCTACCCTTGACTCTGTGCTCAGGCGCTGCAGGGGCAGGGATGGCTGTCTCCCCAGGCAGGCCCTGAGGCCGGTGGATGGATGCCCTCTGAAAGCCGCAGGAACGGAAAACTGCCTGCCCTGGGGGACCTGCAGAGGGGACCTGGGGGCCCTGCCAAGAGGTCCTCGCTGCCTGGGCTTCCCGGAGCCAGTTTTCCATCTCAGGCAGTCTGTAAGGATGGTGTTCTGCAGAGAAAGACCCAGCAGGAGCCATCTCGGGCCAGCTCCTTAATTGTTCTCTTGTGAAGGTCGACAAGGCTGACCTAAAAATCAGGTTTTTAAAGCCAGGTATGGTGGCTCCTGCCTGGAGTCCCAGTCACTTGGGAGGCCAAAGCGGGAGGATCAGCTGAGCCCAGGAGTCTCAGAACAGCCTGGGTGGCAGAGTGAGATCATATCTCAAGAAAATGACCACAGAAGAGCACAAAGGTGGAAACAATGGACACTCGCACTGAGGCAGGAGAGTAGGCGACAGAGGGGACACACCCCACACCAAGGACCAGGCAGGGGAGGGGACACAATCACATAGTGGGTACCAGGAGGGGGAGGGGACACGATCCACACCAGGGACTGGGGGGAGGGGCATACCCCACACCAGGGATGGGTGGGACACACCCCACACCAGGGACCGGGGGGAGGGGACACACCGCACTCTAGGGGCCAGGTCCACTTCGGGGGGGGAAGGGAAGCTCACTGGATGCCCAGATCTCACCTGCATTTAATTTGCTCACATAGAAATCCTCACATGTACCCCACAACTCTAAGTAAATTAAAAAATAATTTAAAAACTGGCCGGGTGTGGTGGCTCAAGTCTATATTCCCAGCACTTTGGGAGGCCGAGGTGAGAGGATTGCCTGACCCCAGGGGTTCGAGACCAGCCTGGGCAACTTGGTGGGACCTCATCTCTACAATAAATCACAAACACTAGCTGGGTGGTGGTGTGTCTGTAGTTCCCCTACTTGGAAGGCTGAGGCGGAAGGATCGCCTGAGCCCAGGAGGTAGAGGCTGGGGTGGCCGTGAGCGTGCCACTGCACTCCAGCCTGGGCGACGGAGTGAGACTCCTACTCAAAAAAAATAATGATTTTAAAATTAAAAAACCCCAAAGAGCTCTATGGGTCCACATGGGCCTGGTGGAGAGATGGCTGTGCATGCAGGCGTGTTTGCCTGCACCAGGTGGGGCGTGCTCACCACGTTCATGGGCGAGGTCTGAGCCTGGAGGCCCTCCTGCTGCCATTTCCGTCCTGTGATTCCTGAAGGGGGAACATCTGGCCGGCCTGGAGGCCGCTGAGGGAAAATGAAGCCTTAGGCTCACTGCACCCCTGCCTTTCCTGCTGCTGTGCTGCCTGGAGGGTGCAGGGCGCCCTCCTCCCCCGCCTTCAGCCGGGCCCTACCCCAGGTACTGTGTGAGCGTCTCAGGGCTCCTGCATCCCTCCTGCCCCTGCCTGGGCCCATGTGCACCCCGCCATAGTGAGGCCCTCGGGGGCATCCAGACACCGCGGGAGCCCTCGCCACAGGATGCCCCCTGCTCTCTGTGATGTCACGGGACGGGGCCCCTTCGGGGAGGCCCTGAGTGCATTTTCCTGGGAATGCCAGGGCCGGGCCATCCTGGGGAGGAAGAGGGAGGGAAGAGGGGCAGGGCGTCTCTGGCCCACAGGGTCAGAGGCTCCCCGGGTCAACACGGCCCACCTGCCCCAGCACCCTGTGACAGAGAGGCCAGGGAGGTCATTTGTCAGTCAGCAGACCCACACGGAGGGACCGGAGGGGGAGGAATCGCCAGCAGGCCCCCGGAAAGACCAGAGTGCCCGTGGCCCGCCCCTCACCCTCTTTCCTCAGTGGCCTCCACACCGTCCTCCGGGCCTTCTTGGTGCCCGTTCCTGCCCTTTGGGACCAGGAGAAGGGCACCATTCCTTCCAGCAGAAAGGCACCGGGACGGAGACAGACCACGGGACAGCAGAGGGGCACCAGGACGGGGCCAGGACACAGGACATTGCCTGATGTCCCAGTGACCTCAGCATCAGGCAAACCATCTCCCACCTCAGAGTGACCTCAAAGGGAGTCTGTGGTCTCATCCAAGGAGACTTCCCCTGCACGTGGCAGGAGCCCAGCCTTCCCTAGATGTGAGCATCATGCAGAGCAGCTGCCTCCACGCCGGGAGCTCTCTTTGGTGACAGCAGCCTCCAGGCTCCATCCATTCCCTGAGCAGGAAGGCCGAATGGTCCAGCAGAACCTGGAAGGTCAGGGAGAGGCAGAGTTTGGCCGGCCCAGCGGGAAGGAGGCCACCCAACGTCCTGTGTCAGGGCAGGCAGTGATGGGGCTGGTGTCACCGACGCCAGGCTGTCCCTCGTCTGGGGATGGAGAAGTGGGGGCGGGTGCATCCGTGCTGGCCTCCGGGCACTTCTGGGTCTAGGAGGCCCTGACCTCCTGCCTTTGAAGGCCCGAGCAGGGAGCGCAGCCTCTGGGGGCTGCTCGTTGATGCTTGGGGTCCCCTTGAGGAGAAGGATGGTGCCGGGGATGTGGGGAGTTGGACGAGTTCTAAACCCGAGCTCACCTTCCCGCCTAGCCCAGTCGTGTCTCCTCCTCGGATGGTCTGTCCTCCCCACTTGGGGAAAGCCAGCCAGAAGGACATGGGCGGCCTTCACTTATCCAGAGCCCACCCCTGGCTGCCTCTCCTATCCAGAACATGACCCCAGTGGACGTGCGGGTTGGGGCTTGGCCAGGAGAATGGCTGACATGTGGGCCTTGTCTCCGAGAACACCCCACCCTTGCTTGTGCTCACCCAGCCTGGAGAGCCCATGCAGGACCTCAGAGGAGGGGGACCCACTGCAGGCAGGTGTCCCCAGCTGGGGGCTGTGTCCTCTGGGAGCCTGCTGGGGGGGAAGGACGGATAGAAGGGAGAAAGAGCAGCAGAGACAGTCGCTCCACAAAACAGGCAGCGGAAGGGCATTGGAATGGGGCTGGACCACGGGGTGGCAGAGGGGCATCTGGGCAAGGTTATACCATGCAATGGCAGAGGGACACTGGGGCGAGCCTATGCCACGTGCAGCATCGTGACCTCCAGGTTCCTTGAGGAACGAGGCTGGTAAGGGTGTCCCCACATCCTGGGTCCTTATCCTGGGCCATGAAAGGCACGTCGCAAAGACACAGAGCACGTTTTATGCTTGAAGGGCAGTGCTTGGTTGTCCCGACCCTGCTGCATGTGGCGTCACCCGTTGGCTTTGCTGGCAAAAGGCATCATGAAGCATGAGGGCCAGACAGGACCTGGAGACCCCCCACGCCCATTTACGGCTCTAATGACTGTGACATGAGGCTCAGAGATGGGAAGTGACTTGCCCAGGCCCCGCGGTACCTGGATTTGTGCACTGGGTGAGAGGTCGAGGGGCAGGCAAGCAGGGCAGGTGGGAGAGCCAGGCTGGGCCTGGGACCCCCACCACCCAGGGGTCAGAGTCAGGGCCTGGTGGGGCCCTGGGGCCCTGGCACATCCACCCTGGGTGAGCTGGAGGCCTGCACTGAGTGAGAGGGTGGTGGGAGTTGTTAAGCCAGGACAGCAGAGCGGGAGTGATGGAGCTTGGGGTGGGGACTGGGAGTGGGCGCACATGCCGGTACCTGCGTGTGTCCTGGGACTGCTGTTCCAGGCATGTCAAAGATCAACCTGAAGGCACATAGGGCCCAGGAATATGAAGCAAGGAGAAGAACGCTAAGCACCCCTGGTAATCCCGTGGGAGTCAGCGGAGCTGGGTCAGATCCTTACTCTCGGCCCGGCGAGGGGGTGCCCAGCCAGCCTGGCCACCGCAGGCCCCCCCAGCTCCCCCAGCGACCACGCACAGCCTCCTATTTTTACCCTTAGTAACTGCGAGCGGGGGTTACCAAGGTCTTCCTGTTGCTATAGTGAGAGGTGATAGCACCGCCTTCCACAGCACCGGACCCTTGGCTTAGCAGGAGAGCAGAGGAATCTGGGTTGCTTTATTTTAGGGTTTGGCTCGGAAGGTTTAAGGCACCATTTTGCAGCCTTTGCTACCATAGCTGTTTGTGCTAAAATGTAGAAAACCCCCACAGCAAAAGGGGCTGGCACCCAGGGGAGTGGCCACCTGAGAGTACACAGAAGACAAATTGTAAATTACAAAAAAAAAACAACAACAACAAAAAAAGACAACTTCATGGAGAAAATCCAGAAAGTGACAGATAAATATAAACACATGTAGTTACATTTGTTTCAGGGCCCCTTAAAAACATGTGTACATTGTTTCATGGTCAGGAGTAGGAGCACGTGTAGTTACATTGTTTCATGGTCTCTGTAGAAACGTGTAGTTATGTTATTTCGTGGTCTCTTGGTCTGTGGCTTCCTGAGCTGCCTTGGGCGGCCTTGAAGACACAGTATCCACATAATTGCTATCTGTTTCTTTAGTCACAGTGTCCTAATGCTCCTAAGTTGCTGCCTTACCTCTGCAGGCGTTGTTTTTATTACTTGGGTAATGTCGCATAATTTCATGACACATCCTCCTGCTTCTCCCCTTTGTCTCTGGAATCCATGTTTGGACTCCATCATGCTGTTGCTGTTTCAGTTCTCCTCCTTGTCCTCTGATTTGGGGGGGGAGAGGAACCTACCTTGTCCCTGCCCCCTTCCCATTTCCTTGCCCAACTCTCCCTCCCCGTCTGCCTACACAAGCCGGGACCTCCTGCCTCTTGATGGTCCCAGACCAGGGGCGGCACCGTGCCCCTGGGAGTTTATTAGAAGTATAGAGTTAGAAGTGCAGAGTCCTAGTCCTCCTTGACAAGCTGCACCTTGACAAAGTCCCAGGTCCCAGGTGACTCGGGAGCAGGCTGGAGTTTGAGAGACTCGGATCCGACACACCCTGTGGCTCTAGGTAGAAGCCACGTTCTAGCCCAACCACAGTGGCCGTGTAGAGACCACGGGGATGTGGGGACCGCATGGGAGAGGCCAGGCCAGTGGATCCATGCGCAGGTGGTGGGCAGTGGTGGGCAGGAGCTTTAGAGAGGCTGGGGGAGGGGAGGAGGCCTGTGAAGGAAGCCCTGAAACCAGATCCGCAGAAGCTGCGAGATTAGAAGCTGGAGCCCAGTTGACTGGGGCAGGAGATGGGCCAGGGCAGCACGGCCCCACTCCCAGCACACTCCAACATCGCAGGGACACGGAGAGCTAAGCTCCAAACCCAGGTCGCGTGGCCAAGGCGTGGTGGCACTGGGGCACCTCAGAGTCCAGAACTCTGCTTCCCAGCCACCCTGTAGCGCAGCCTCTGGGCACGGGGGACCAAGTGAGCAGTGAGTAGAAGGACATTTGGCCCCACCCCAAGCAAGCATGCTCCCCTTTGTTACCTGGGATAGTGTGGGTACCACTCCCTCATGCCAAGAGGTCTTAAGCAAACCACTCACGTGCCCAGAGTCAGGATTCAAACCCAGGACATCCTGGGCAGCCTGCGTCCCTCAGCAAGGCATGGAGTTGGTGTCTGTGTCTCTCCTTCCTGCCTGCCAGCTGTGAAGCACCCTCCCCCCAGCCCCACCGGGAAACAGGCTCCCTCGTCTGTTCCTGGAAGGGGTGAGCACGGGGTGGGTCTGGATGCTCTGGATGCTCTTCTCCCACTCTCAAGGCCATGACACGTGAGGACAGAAGGGCCTGGCTTCGCATAGAATCCGTCAGCTTCATTTTGCAGTTTGGAAGCTGCAAACTTCATTTTGCAGTTTGGAAGCTGCAGTTTGGAAGCTCCAGAGAGCCCAAGTGACTTGTCTGCGGTCACACAGCCAACTCATGACGCAGCCAAGGCTGGCTCTGGTTTGGTGTCCATTTCACAATTTGGACTGTCAGTACCAGTGGCTGCAGTATCCTGGACACCCTCAGCGCCCCACCAGGCCAGTCAGCTCCATGCTGTCGTGTCACAAATTCAGCCTCAGTCGGAGGCTGGAGGATGCAAAGGAAGAGCTTCCATTCCAAAAACAAGAATATAAAAACACCTCCACTTGCTGTTAAATCCGGTGGTGTAGAAGAGTGGCCAGAACACTTGTGCCCCGCCCACCCTGTCCCCCTCCCTGGGATGGATATCAACCCATCTCCAGTGGCCCCTTCACTTTCCTGCCCGCCGCTGCTTGTGCAGGAGCTGTGCCCCAGCGAGGCTATTTTTAACAAGCTTGCAGGCTTCAGGGGGGTGAGGAGAGGGAAGGAGAAATGTTCTGTTTGTGTATTCTTAATCCATGCACACTGGAGTCCGCGGGCCCTGGCTTTCCTGTCCCCACTGCCACGGGCTGTGGGCAATTGATTAGGCTCAAGGTGCGATGATCCCGTCTGCCCCTAAGGAGGCTGCAGGGTGTGGGGGTGGGGTGCGGGCAGGCTTTCAGTGGCAGTCTCAGCCCTCTTCCCTTCCGGCTCTCCCCTCCTCCCTCTTTGGCCTCCCCCTCCGGCAGCCTCAGAGATGCTGGCTGGGTCTCCCAGGGCCAAGAAGGCCTGGGAACCTGATGTCTCCAGCCAGAGGCTGGCGTCTGTCCACTTGGGCTCTGGGCAGGGGCGTGGTCACATGTGCCACCTTCAAGTGGGCAGGTTCACTCTGAGTATAAACACAGTCCCTTTCTGCCCAGGCACTGGCATGGGAGCTGGTGCCGGGCCTGGAAGAGGCAAGCTCTGTGCACGGATGGGCAGTGGCCAGGGGGAAGATGTCACTGGCTTGGGCAGGGCAAGATTGTGGTGGAGAGGGGTCAGGCTCCCTGCACCCACCCATCCCCGCCTGTTTTCCTCGCCCCCTCCCGGGTGCCCAGAGTGCTGCCCTGCCTGGGTGGGGCCCATAGCCTCTGGTGGCTGCTCTGGCCTCTCCCTCTCCTTCCATCTGTGGGACGTGCGGGCGGCTGCTCTGAGGCCCCACACAGGGCCCCCAGTATCTCCCCATCTGAGGGGTCAGCCCCAGCCTCTGAGGGCCACTCTTGCCTTGATGATGTGGAAGACGGAATCACCCCTCCTCAGTTTTGTCATTAAAGCATGACACAGAGACTCAGAGACCGGGGGCGAAGCAACTCTTTTAGTCTTGTGCTTGCAAGAACAGGCGTCTCTTGGGTGAGCAGGCACACGGAGGCAGTTGTAGCCAGTGTATTTCTGCCCTAGAACGCAAGTCCCTCTCCTGGTTTCCCGTTGGTCGGGTACTTGCAGGAGTCACACGCTTTCCTGTAGGACATCTACATGTGGCATGTTGATTGCTTTTACAGGATGATCTCATTTACATGTCCTATTTGCCGATTGGCTCACAGGATTACTATTCTGATTGGATGCCTCCAAAAGTTTAAACATGTAGCCCACCAAAGTAAGAAGCCCACGAAAAGGAAACGCCAAGAAGCAGGAAGCGAGTGAACAAAAGAGAAGCACAAAGCATTTAGACACCATCTTGAGAACCCAAGATAAACGAGGCTCCAATTTGAAAATAAATCACCATTCTTATTTCTCACAGTTGCAGTGCCTCTGAGACCCTTTGCTCACCCATGGCCTTCTCCAAGGGTGCCCAGGGGTGGGTCGCCTGCTCCTCAGGGCCTCTGCTCCAGCCGCTGTGCTGGTATTCAGGGAGCCCTGCCGGGGGCTCCCACCGCAGGGCCAGGAAAACCTTTCGCCAGGAAAACCTCTCTTGGTAGGGAAGGGTCCGGAGGCCGTCAAGGACCTTCCGGGAGACTTTTGACAGAATCGGATCTGACACACTCTGTCTCCGGGAAGCGGCATGGCAGATACAAAGTAACCGAGTGATCGGACGGATGAGCGAGTGAGTGGATGGACGGAGGAGCATGTGGGCATGCGGTCTGTGCACCACCGGGACTTGAGTTTGGACGGAGAACTCAAGCGGTGAAGTGGAGCTGCGACTGGGGGACCCGGGTCACCCTCCTGCCACGGGAGCGGGGCTGCGGGCTCGTGGCGGGGGCACGGCCTGCGACAGAGTGGGGGGCGGTGTGTGCGCTTGGAGCCCCGCAGCCGCCCCCGTGTCCCCATCCTTGGGAAGGGTGGCCTTCCGTGTGGCGGGGGGTGGACGGCACTGTTTTTCTTGGTGGGTTGGGTGTTCGCTGACAGCTCAGATAATTAGGAAGGCAGATCCCGGCACCAGGGCGGCAGCCCCATCTGCTGTGGACGTGACTCGGCCCCGCGGGAGTGTGAGGTGCTGCTGCCCTCCAAGGGGGATGAGCGTCTGCTGTGTGCAGCAGTGCAGCGGCGGGGGCAGGCAATGATGGCTTTGTGAGGTGCGGTCTTCCCCCCACCGCCCCCTCCCTCTCCCCCCTACACCTGGTGCACCCCATAGGGCTTCTGGAAGCTCCAGGGCTGAGCAAGGCCCCAGGCAGCTTGGGGAGGCACTGGTGGCGTGGCCCTGGGACAGGGTGGCCGTGGTGGTGTGTGGGGGGGGCGGGGCTGCCTGGAGGCCCTGCAGGCGGCACCTTCCTGCCAAAGTGATGGGCTTACCACCTGTGCTGGGCTTCCCAGCCTTTGGCCTGTGCCGCCCGCTCCAGAAGGAGGCGAATGTCCCCATGTCCCAGGACGGAGCCCGTGGAAGACCCCGTCAGCAGCACAATCCGTCTCACCAGTGGGCTGCTGCAGGGTTGTCCTGGTGTCTGAGAATGTGCTGAGGTGCAGAAGACCGCTTGGACATGACCACAAGCATCGCTTTGCGGGTCCAACCCTTACCTTGCTTTCCACAGAAGTGCCTGGAGGCCCAGGCTGTGCAGGCCTCATCCCCGGAGGCCAAGGCCAGCCTCCTGCCCCCCGGCCACGGCTGCCCAGCTCGCACCGGCTACTCCTGTGCACCCAGACCTCCACATCCCTCCTCCCAACTTATCTCCCTGTGTTCTGGGCCTTCTCCTGGGCCCCTCGGGGAGGACCTCAAGGGTGCTGTTCCCCTCCTCCCATCCCAGAGGGCAAGTGGCCACTGCTGCCCCCTCTCATGACCCCTGTCCCTCACCCCTGGGTTTTGGAAGGAAGGTGACACTAGCCCAGGGTGGGGAGCTGGCTGCGAGAGTTGGGGATCCAGGCTGGGCCTTCCCGGGAGCTTGCTGTGTGACCTTTCACCAGCTCCTCACTGCTCTGGGCTTCCATTTCCTTGTCTTTCAAACACCCCTTCCCTGGGCTCCCGAGACACATGCCTCCAGGGGTGGCAGAAGCAGCTTGGAGGCTTCGAGTCATCACGTTTGTGGCACCCAAGACACGCTGTCCTCACGCTCTGAGGTCATCGAAGGCTGGCGCCAAGGCGGCAGCTGTTCCTCTTTGCCCGCACCCTCCCGGACCTGGGGCTTCCTCTCGCTTGTGGTGCTGGGTGCCCTGGTGGGTGGCCTCTACCTTCCTCAGCCCTTTCTCCACAGTGGGCCCACAGGGGCCAGTGGAACCCCGGTCACAGCCAGTGGGCGGTGGGAGCCACCCCTTCTGCATGGTCAGAACTGGAGGGCAGGGCCAGGGACCATGTCCACAGATGGGCACACATCCTCGCCAGGGCAGCTGCTCCTGTTGGAAGCCCCTGGCCCTCCCAGCCGCAATCTGGTCCCCTTGCCCCAGGGATGGCTGCATCTCCGTCCTGTCCCCCAAGATGACGGCCAGGCAGAGACAGTGCTCGGCCATGGGGGGCATCCCTCCTGGGGCCTTCACCCCAACTCACTGGAGGACCTGCCTCAGGGCCTGGCTGGAGTTGGGAAGGCTGCAGGTGGACACGGCCATGGGGTGGGGCCAGAGTGTCATCCACTTCCTTCCTTTTTCCCGGGCGAGGGGACTGTGTGGAGACTGAACCAGACTCTGAGCCATGGCGCCGGGGTTCAATGCGGGCCCGGGAGATGGGTCTTTCAGGCAGATAAAAGGAAGTGTGCGGAGGTGAGAAAACAGGAAGGAAAGGTGTGTTTGCGTGTGCATGTCTGTTTGCACATGCGCATGCTTGTGCATGTGCGTGTGTGTACATGTGTTGAGGCCTGGACTGGGGCTGCCCAGCAGGACACTCTTGGTGAACTGGGATGAACCCGGATGGCCGGCCACCAGGGCTGTAGGACCTGTTGATGGAGAGCAGGAGGTGGATGACCAGAACCTCGGGAACAGGAGAAAGCCGGACGCGTGTCCCTGGCCTGGTGGTGATGGAGCCTTTGTTCTTCCTGCAGGTCCCTGTGAAGCGGCGGGGAGCTTGGTACCTCCTCCCTGCAGAGAGGGTCAGTGGAGGAGCCCGCAGGGATGGCAAGGCGCTTTTGGGCCTGAGGACCGAGCCTGTGAAGGCTGCCCTGCTGGGTCAGGAAGAAGGGACTCCCTGGCACTCGGTGGCATGTGTGCGGTGTGATGACAGGTAGGGACCCCGTGTGTCCATCACCCTGACCCCTGGCGGCACGTGCGCTGTGTGATGACGGGTAGAGACCAGGCGTGTCTGTCCCTGGGTAGTGCTGTGGCGGGCGGGGGTGCATGGGCCCATAGAAGATGCAGGATAGCAGCCCTGGGGCACTGTGCATGCCGGGCATGGCGGGCTATGAACTGGTGGGTGCCGCTGCACGGCTTTTGGCTTCTGCCCGAGCCCCAACTGCAGCCCAGGTCGGGGGACTTAGTTCCCGAGGATCACCTCCTGGTGCCTGTGATGCCACGTGTCTTGTCTAAGGGACTAGAGCCACGAGGCAGTTCTCCAGCTTGTGCCAGTGGGGAAACAGAGGCATGGGGTGGGTCCTCTTTCCTGTGCCACGACACGTGGGGGTGGACTGCCAGCTGGTTCAGAGATATCAAAGGACGGAGTGTGAACATGGGACGGGGTTTCTTGTGAAGAAAGGAAAAGAGGGCTTTGTGCCCCCCATTCCTTCAGGGGTGCAGGGCGAATGGCTGAGGGTCAGGGTGGCAGGGAGCCCCTGAAGGGGGTCTGGGGAGGACGGGAGCGGTCTGGCATACCCTCGGGTCGGCAGTGGGCCCAGGAATGCCGACCAAGGCAGGCAGCAGCCCACAGGCCCCAGGCCCAATGCAGGGCCTGGGCACTGGGAGGGCTGGGGACCCCAGAGGGGCCTCTGGTTGGGCAGCGGGGCATGTACCACAGTGACTAGCCTTCACTGAGTATCACATGGGTACCACCCCGGCCACGCCTGCCGTGGAGGGGGCAGCAGGCAGGATGGAAGCAAAAATAGCCAGGGCCTTGGGAAACCGACCAGGGCCGGAGGGCGGGGCCAGTGCCTGGGACGGAAGGCCCAAGGGAGCGTGGTGGATTCCATTCCAGGCAGCCTGCAGTGGGGTCCCCAGGGTCTGACCATGAGGTGGGGAGGCCCAGAGCGTCAGGACTGTGGGTGGCCTTGTTTTGAGTCAGGCAGGAAGGGTAAGTTGAGGACAGAGCCCAGAGAGCTGAGCCTGCTCCAGGAAACCAGCCACCCACAGGGAGCAGGTGGGCCCAGGCCCCGCCTCTGTCTACATGAGGAAGCCAGGGGTCCGGCCAGGGACAGTCGGGGCTGACTGTGCCTGGAGAAGCCGAGCTGGGGCTCTCAGGCATGCCAGGAATGCCCTCTCTTCCCAGGGCTTCCTGAATCCTTGGCCCTGGCCCTCCCGCCTGTCAGAGCTCTCAGGCACAGTCATCATTTTGAGTGGGAGGACACACTGGAAGCCCATCTTCTGGGCCAGAGGAATTTCAGCTCCCAGGTTGTCCCGCCGACCCCACCCCGCCGTGGGAATAGAGGTCTGTCTCTCTCAGATTTGGCCAGGAACGTGGGCAGGGCTGCCTTAGGACGTCGTGGTGGGCTAGGACTTCCACCAAGCATGCAGTCTCAGCCTCCGGGTGAGGGTAACATGTCTCCTGCCCAGGGTGGAGAAGCCAGGGGCTGGCGCTGTTAGAAGGTTCTTCACCAGTTTTTCCAGTGTCTGCCACGACTTTGCTGTGCGCGGGGCACTGTGTGCAGTGCCAGGCATGCCCTGGGGGAGGGAGTCAAGCCAGTTCGGGCTCCGGGAGCCTTGGGCTCCTGCCTTTAAAACAGGGCAATGTCTCACTCATGGGCGAGTGGGGGAACGAAATAAAGCATGCTGGCCAGGCGAGGGGGCCCACACCTGTGATTCTAGCACTTTGTGAGGCTGAGGCAGGAGGATTGTTTGAGTGCAGGAGTTTGAGACTACCCTGGACAACACAGAGAACTCTCATCTCTACAAAAAATAAAAAAAAAAATTTAGCCAGGAATGCTGGTGGTGCCTGTAATCCCAGCTACTCAGGAGGCTGAGGCAGAAGGATCACCTGAGCTCAGGAGGTCGAAGCTATGGTGAACTGTGATTGTGCCACTGCATTCCAGCCTGGGTGACAGAGCAAGACCTCGACTCAAATAATAATAATAATAATAATAATAGGGATGGAGATGCTGAGTTGTGTCATCCGTGACACTCGCTCTTGCTCTTGAAGGAGCTCAGGGCTGGGGCAGGAGCCAGGAGGCTGGGGGATGCCTCCTACCCACCCAGGGCTCCCAGTGTGGGTGCTGGAGGCTGGGCTTGCAGAACCTGGGAGCTGAAATTTCTCCAGCCCAGAGGATGTGGCTTCCAGTGTGTCCTCCCCTTCGAAGTGATGACTGTGCCTGAAGGCTCTGGCAGGCGGGAGGGCCAGGGCCAGGGATTCAGGAAGCCTTGGGAAGAGAGGGCATTCCTGGCATGCCTGAGAGCCTGAACTGCCTC
Organism: Cephalopachus bancanus; assembly: GCA_027257055.1. NCBI lineage: Eukaryota > Metazoa > Chordata > Mammalia > Primates > Tarsiidae > Cephalopachus > Cephalopachus bancanus. The sequence goes on from JAPVLO010000180.1 coordinate 1,409,030, forward strand.
CTTCCAGCGTGGTTCTTGGGAGCAGGGCCAGGGAGGGCTGGCGGGAGCCCAGGCCGTACTTGTGACCTGGAGCGGCCCAGAAGCCACCGGGGCTGGCCACAGGTGCAGGCCATGTGTGTCGCTTTAAATTTGCCGGTGGCAGCATTTTAAAAAGTGAAAATATGCAAGTGAAATGAATTTGAGTAATGCATTTCACTCAACTCAGTGCGTCCAAAACCGTACCATTTCGACACGTCATCACTGTAAGTATCATCAGTGAGACACTTCACGTCCTTTTCGTCATGAAACGTCTTTGATCTCTGGAGTGTGTTGTGCTTGTACAGCATATCTCAGCATGGACAGCCACGTCTTGAGTGCTGGTAGCCACACGTGGCCGGTGGCTCTTGACCCTGATCTAGGGAACCTTGCTGAGGAACTCCCAGGGCTGGGATGCCCTGAGCCAGACAGCAGGGCTGAGCACTGTTCCCTTCTTGAGAAACAGCTATAATGAATCCCTGGGAAAGTTCTCTGGAAGAACGAGGCTGTCTTGAACCCCTTGTTCTGGGTGAGCCTGCATTTCCTGGAACCAGCCGGGCTGTGGGTCTTGGTGGTGGGGTCTGGACTCCAGGTTCTGGATCTTGGTGGAGGGCTCTGGACTCTGGCTCTGGGTCTTGGTGGAGGACTCTGGACTCTGGGCTCCAGGTCTTGGTGGTGGGGTCTGGACTCTGGGCTCCAGGTCTTGGTGGTGGGGTCTGGACTCCAGGCTCCAGAACTTGGTGGGGGGCTCTGGACTCTGGCTCTGGGTCTTGGTGGTAGGGTCTGGACTCCGGGCTCTGGGACTTGGTGGGGAGCTCTGGACTCTGGACTCTGGGTTTTGGTGGTGGGGTCTGGACTCCGGGCTCTGGGTCTTGGTGGAGGACTCTGGATTCTGGGCTCCAGGTTTTGGTGATGGGGTCTGGACTCTGTGCTCTGGGACTTGGTGGGGAGCTCTGGACTCCAGGCTCTGGGTCTTGGTGGTGGGGTCTGGACTCCGGGCTCCGGGACTTGGTGGAGGACTCTGGACTCTGGGCTCCGGGTCTTGGTGGGGGGCTCTGCATCTGGGTGGGGGACTCTGGACTCGCCACATCCTGGTCTGATCTGAGGCTTCTCCTTCAGTCCCGGGACTCAGAGCTTCACTGAGAGTGAAACTGAGGACTTCTGTCTTGCCAGGTGACCATGAGGATGAAATAAAGCAATGCACAATTGCTCTGTGACGCTCAGTGTCAGGAAATGACTCTGTTTCTCTAAATCGAATGAAAACAAGTTGGAGCCCCCACTGGCTCCAGGCAGCGGGGGACTCCCAGCTGGCAGCTCTGAAGTCTGTCCACCCTTCTGTTCTGTGAGACCAGGGTCCATGTGGGTTGGGGAGTCGAGGCGATGTGAGGCCTGGACTGCAGCCTGGATGGGGACAGAGGCCAGTGGCCCCTCCTCGTGCAGGCCTGGCCGCCCTCTGGAAGAGGCGGGCCCCTGCGGCCAGCGTGAGCCTGTCTACCATGTCTACCATGGGGACAGCTGGGCCCCAGCTCCCATGGGTCCCATATCACCCTGTCTGTCCCAGGTCCTTCCCTGTAAGCTGCATGTCCCTGGCCCCTTCTCCCCTTATCTCCAGCCTCTTTGAAACAAAGGCCCATCTCGACCTCACCACACCCCCTCTTTTCCCAGAAGGAAACTTCCAGGAAGCTCCCCTTTAGGGGTCAGGAGCCCAGATCTCACCGCCACAAAACATGGCTGCCCTTCCTGGAGCTGGGGGTGGGGGTGGGGGAGCAGGCACACTTGTATTACTCTGTGAAGGGCTGCCCCTTCCCCTGGCCCCCGCGACCACAGAAGGCAGGAGCTGCCGCCCACGTTGTGTTGTGTGGCATCTCTCCCCACACCTGAAGCCACCCAGCTGGCGCTCCAAGGTGGAGTTTCCCAGCCCCAAGCCCAAAATGGGCATTTCCGAGCCTCTGATGACTGTGCATGGAGGAGTCTTCTGTGTGCAGTGGGGTGGAGGCTGCAGCCTCGGTGCTCAAGGGGGCCCTTGTCTGGGCTCCTCAGGCGGGTGGTGCTGTCGGGACTGAGCCAGGTGCTCCCACAGATGCTCTGTCCCCAGGTGAGTGCCTCTGATTAACCCTTTGCCTCCTGCTTTCCCTGGGGTGGGGGAGGGCCTACGCCTGTCCTGTGGGGTCTCTACCAGTCCCCCTGCTTTTGGAACCCCTGGATTGCCATGAGAGCTCATAATCCATCCTTCTTTCCATGGAAGGATCACAGGTGCTGCAGGCCTCCCTAGCTTGGGGTCCCTGAGGATTCTGCGGCAGGGCTGGAGAGCTGCCGGCAGGCCCAGGCCTGGTGTGGAGGGGGCAGGGTGGATGTGGTGCAGGTGGCAACACAGAACCACCAGGCTGGGCTGCCCCATGCTCGCAGCCAAGTCCGAGGATGAGCTGACGTGCTCCAGGTCCCGGCAGGACAGCATCTTGCAGGCTGGGCCTGTGTGACTAGGAGGCCAGGTGGATGGGCCTTGGGCCTTGTATGTGGGTCGCTCATGCTGCAGCCTGCTGCTTCTCCCTGGCCTGTGCTTGCTGGGAGTCATGAGTCCTCACAGAGCCCTTCAAGTCAGTGTCGCTGCCGTGGAACATCAAAAGGTGATCTGTGGCCCATGGGGGACGGTGGGGGGGTCCCCACCTCAGGCGCAGCTGGATGGAGTTGGGGACCTGGCTGTTCTCAGCTTGCTGCGTGACCTAGCGTAGAGCACAGGACTTCCCAGACCTCAATGTTCTCTGTGAAAGGGGTGTGGGACTGTGCGGGTGTGGGTAGATTGCAGAAGCACAAGGGTGTGGGCCCTGCCTGCAGGAATTTAGGCGTGTGGCCACACCCCCAGACACGGCTGGTGGCACGTGTGTTCTCCCCTTGAAGGTCCATCACCTTGAATTTTGCAGCAGGGGAGGCAGAAGCCACACCCCCCTTGATGGGCGACCTTCGTGTGGGTGGTTAGCAGTTTTCATTTGTCATGATCTCCTGATAAAAATAGTGCTCCACTAAAAACAAATACGTTTGTATTTTCCGTCTCCTTAATTAGTTTCTAATTTGGGGTTCTTATTAGCTTAAAATCGTCTTGTGAAATGGTCCTCGGGTGACAAAAAATGTGAAAACGACAATCAGTTCTGGAGAGATCTTGCTGTTTAATTATGCTGATTGGAGTGCTGGGGACCCGGACAAAACGAATCTCAGAATAAGCTTGATTCGTATAATTTGGTTTTTAAAATTTTGGATGCATATTTATTATGTTCTGTTCCGTGTTATTTTCCTTGAAGTTCTAACTTGTCTCCTAAGAGGTGGGAGAAGGAACCCATGGCCCTCAAGACCCCAGGGCTTCAGCCAAGCCCCAGGGGTTGCTGGCAGAGCCTGGCTTGAGGGGCACTCTGGCCGGTCTAGTCATTTTTAAGGGTTTTACTAAAAACATAAAAATAAATAAAAATGGTAAAAGGTTACCTGGAGACAGGATAGGAAAGCATAGACTGACAGAATCTTGGAGCAGCCACATGCAGTGGCCATGCCTGTAATCCCAGCACTTTGGGAGGCCGAGATGGAAGGATCGCTTGAGCTCAGGAGTTTGAGACCAGCCTGGTCATGCTACTGAGACCTCATCTCTACAAAAATATCAGAAAATTATCTGGGTGTGGTGATGTGCACTTGTCATCCCAGCTACTTGGAAGGCTGAAGCAGAAGGACAGTCTGAGCCCAAGAGGTCGGGGCAACTGTGAGCTGTGATTGTCCTGATGGCGCCACTGCACTTTAGCCTGATGACAGAGTAAGACCTTGTCTCAAAAAAAAATGGAGAAGAAGAGAAAGAGGCGACCCTAGTGGCTGGCAGGCCCCATGCCCTCACTGTTAGAGCTTTGCTCCCTGGCCTAAGCCTATCTGCGTCCTGTCATGCAGCTTCTCCCAGGGGTGTGGCACACCCTTCAGGAAGCGGGCAGAGCATGGCCCCCATACAGGACCACAGGGTCACATGTGGAAGGGTCTTGGGGAAGCCTGTCTGGGGACATTGTATTGGACTGACCCAGAGAAGTTTCTTCAGCACCTCAGTGGTGCCAACACACACTGTGCGTCCTGGATGGGGTGGGCTGGAGCACTGTGGTGTCCCCAGAATTATTTGCTATGTGCAAAGGGGACAGAAACTTCCAGCACCCCCAGGCAACATCAGTGTGATGTCAAAGCCCGGGCCCCAGAGCTGCTTCTGTTTACCAACTGGTTGGGAAATCACCATACCTTCCTGTCCGTAAAACGAGCATAACCCCTCCATTTCACAGGACGAGAAGCGGCTTTGGCAGTGTGACACCCGGGTCAGGGATAAGTGGTGTGGTTACTATCTGGCCAGAGATATTTCCCGGAGGCTCCTGCAGCCAGGCTATATACCTGGGGTGGCATGAAGGACAGGGGTGGCAGGTGGGATCTCAGTCCTCCCAGGTCTCGTGGTGGAGTTGCGGGGAGGGGGCAGCAAAAATAAACTGCGGTGGGGCCATCAGAGCCTCCAGGCCCCAGGGGGAGGGAACCCCTACCTCAGAGGGGGATCATCCTGGCTGGGGTGCTGTGAGTGGGTTCCCTGGAGGAGGTGGCCCTGACTTTGAAGCCTGGGTAGATATAGCTGGCTCCTAGGGGCTGGGGCTCGTCCTGGCTGGGGTGCTGTGGGAGGGCTCCCTAGAGGAGGTGACCTTGACCTTGAGGTCTGGGGAGGTTTGGCTGGTCCCTAGGGGCTGGGGCTCATCCTGGCTGGGTGCTGTGGGAGGGCCCCCTTGAGGAGGTGGCTCTGACTCTGAAGCCTAGGCAGATGTAGCTGGCTCCCAGTGGCTGGGGCCCACCCTGGAGCCCTGCCCGGCCACCTCCCACACCCACAGCCTGCAGCTGAGCACATACAGTGTGTTTAGACTACGGGTTTATCTGACTCTGGGCCCAAGTCCTCCCTGCCCTGAGCTGGGTCGATGCTCCCCTGTCCACCCCAGCCCTCTTTCCTGCCCCCTTCCTTCTCTCTGGAGCCCAGGTAGGCTGGGATTGCTCATCGGGCCATGCTCACCCCTCCTCTCTTTTAAGTTAAAAGTCTGAACTGTGAGGAGGGGGCAGCGAACCTGTCTCAGAGCCCCTCTCACGTGGAGTCTGTCACTGCCACCCCCACCCCTCACATGTTGAGTCCGTCATGGCCATCCCCCTCCGCGGGAGGCAAGAAGTGACAGTGAGTGGGGACCCCAGAAGGCGGGCAGCGGAGGCTTAGGCTGGTGTGAAGGGTCGGAGGCCCACCGGAAGCTGGCTTGTCCTCTGGGCACAGGGGGCCGGCTGGAGGCTCCAACTCTGCACACAGCAGAAGTGGAAGAAAGGCCAGAAGATGGTGCCGTGGAGGGGGCCACATCAGGTGCAGCCCACGCCAGGCCCCACGAGATCCAAAGACGCCAGACACACGCCCGTCCTCAGGGTCCTGGTGGACAGGGCTTGCTGCCTCCTGGCACGGTTCAAGGCGGGGCTTGAGCAGCGCTGGGACCATACTGTGAGAAGGGCCCCGGTGCCTAGCACAGAGGTGACCCCGCCGTGGACTCACACAGCAGCCACAGGGCCTCGCTTGGGGCCTGGGAGTCCTGATTCCCAGTTCTGGCTCTGCCACAGTCTTTCCGGGCCTCAGTGTCCCCAAGTGCAGGGTGAAGTGACCATGCCTCCCTCCTGGCCTGTGAGGATGAGCGTGGATGTGTAGAGACCTCCTGGTCCCAGGGGCTTCGTCCGTGCTCCCCCACTGCTGCTGAGAAGCAGTAAGACACGGGACAGGGCACCTTGAGCTTCAGTTTCCTCACCCATCAGGTGGCCTGTCCTGCTGACACCTGGACCGTGAGGAGAGGCTCAGTGGGCAGCATCTGTGGAGGCACTTCCAGGCATGTACAGAGCTCCTCACACGTGACAGCCACACATGTGTGTGCACACACCCAGTCCCACGTGCACATCCCTGACCTGGAAGACATGGTCTCAGAGTGGAGTGATGTGTCCATATGGAGGTGCCAGGGTCTGCAAGGAGACAGAGCCCAGCTCTGGCCTGGCCGGGTCCAACTTGCTGGTGCCTCAACTTTCCTGGAGGCCTTCTGACCACTGTCTGGCTTCTGTGGCTCCCGGGGGAGTGTGGCATGGGGCACTGTTGTGAGGCCACAGGGCCAGCGCCGACCGTGCTTCCCAGCAGCCATATGTGCCCCAAGCATTCCCTGGGCACTCCCTTTGTCCCCCAAGGATGTCCCACCATGCCCGTGTTCTCTAAGTATGCCCCATGTCCTCTGAGCACGCCCCATAATCACGTCAGCAGACACAAAGATGAAGGTTAAAGAAGGCCAGCCATGGGATGGGGACCTGGCGGGATGACAGTCGATGGAGGAGGCCCCAGGCCTTCAGAGCATGGGAGGACAGGAGGACACCAATGCCCGTTAGGTGACCATGTGTGCCCTGTTGTCTCACTTCCTGTTGGGGAGATAGGTTGATTATTTTTATGTGAGAGAGATGCTTCCAGATACTTCTTAAAGAAACCTCCCCCGGGATATGTTTATGCCTCCGAACACAGAACACACCCCTCCTGCCCTGGCGGGTGACCATCAGGTGGCCACGGGTACGGAGGCCATCCACTGACCACTTACTCTAATTAGCCTGTAACTCAGCACTGCTGCGGGCTCGTGCTTACGGTCAATGGCTCATCTTCAAATGAATGCTTGTCTGGAATCTTCTGTCCATCAGTGTGGGCTGTCGGGAAGTGCAGTCCTGGACCGCGTCCTGGAGAGACACATCTGATTGCTTTTGCTGACATTTCTCCTGCATTTTCCCTACCAGACTCCTAGAGAACCCCCCCAAATGCATGCTCATTTCGGAACCACGTGGTGTGGTGGGGTGTGCAGGTTGAGGTCAGGGGAGAGCTGTGTGTGCCACACCGGAGAGCCACAAGGACTCAGGCCCCACTGATGGGCAGGGCTGGGGGGAGGGAGGGACCTGACCCTTGGGCCCACCGGGCCAGGTGTACAGGAGTATACAGTCAGCAGAAAGAATTTTGTTCAAATTACAAAAGTAGCAACTGCTTTGGATAGAAAAATGAAAATGACATTCAGTATTGGGCCGAGGAGCGAGGCGCTTGGGATGCTACCTGCCATGGGCAGTGCCGTGCTTCCCCCGCTGGGAAATGGTCACCTCCGTCTCCACACATGTGTCCGAGTTGCCGTCCACATCCACACTGTGTTGTGGGGGCAGAAAGACACATCCCTGTTAAACAAAGATGGAATCAACCTGGGTATTACATGCTGCAACTTGTGTTTTTACCTAATGTGTCTTTGGAATACTGCTCATATAAAGACTCTGATTCTTCCCAATGTGGCTTCTGTGGCATGGGTGAAATTCGCCAACAGAAAAGAATGAGTTCAACCTTGTGCATCTTGGGGTGAGATACTGCACATTAATGGATGCACTGCTTGGCCACTAGCATCCTCCAGGAGGGTCAGGAAAGAGCCCGGGGGAGAGCAGGTCCATGCAGCCTACCCCCGTCCCGGCTGGGATACTGCCACTGCCCTCACAAGGCCATGGGGACCAGGGCCACCGCTGGGGCGAGACCCCAGAACCCAGTGAGGGCAGCCCAGGCTGGGACGTGGGCCAGGGGAGCGGGCAGGTTGGGCCCTGAGAAGGCAGACACTGTCCTTGTGTGGCAGCTGCTCCGGGGACCGCAGGTATTGGGGATGGGTAAGCAAGTCAGGGCGGGCTGGAAGCTGGCATGGAGACTCAAGGCAGATGCTGAGCAGTGCTGGCTTGGTGTGGTGCCAGCCCGTTCCACTCTCCTGATCCTTCCAGGAAGAGCAGGGAGGCCGGCTTCCCACAGGCCTGGCTCCCCTGCCCTCGAGTCACCTCCCAGTGAGTCCCCACGCACCCTGCACCTTCCGGGCACTGGGAGGGGGCACCAGGCATGGTCGCAGGGCTGGAGGGAGCCACCAGCCTTTGCCCCTGCAGTCACTCCCAGTTCTGACCATGTTTTATTGAATTAGAATTTGGGGTAGGTAAAAATGCTTCACAGGTGCACACTGGGACTTCTCTCTTGCCCCGTGCCCTCTGCTCTGTCTGCCCCGCCACCCCAGTGGTCACTGTTGTGTTTTTTTTTTTTTGGTTCATGCTTCTAGTGCTTATGCTGAAACACAGAGATTCAAACCCATGTCCTTGACTTTCCACTGTCTTTCCTTAGCCGTGTGCCTGGAACACACTTGTGTTTGATGTGGCTCTGTGGTGTCGGTGGTGTGCATGGACCGGGCTGACTGAACCAGGCCTCTGTGGAGGGACACTGGGGTCATTCCCAGCTTTCTGCCGTTAGAAACAATTCTGGGCTGGGCATGGTGGCTCAAGCCTGTCATCCCAGCACTTTGGGAAGCCAAGGCAAGAGGATTGCCTGAGCCCATGGGTTCAAGACCAGCCTGGGCAACATGGTGAGACCTCATCTCTACAATAAAAATAAAAAAAATTAGTTGGGCATGGTAGCATGCACCTGCAGTTTTGGCTACTTGAGAGACTGAGGTGGAAGGATAATTGGAGCCCAGCAGGTCGACGCTAGTGTAGCTGTGAGCGTGCCACTGTACTCCAGCCTGGGCAATGGAGTGGTACTCCAAGTGGAAAACTATTCCATGCTCATGGATTGGAAGAATCAACATTGTTAACATGTCCATTCTACCTAAGGCAATCTACAGACTTAATGCAACACCCATCAAATTACCAGCAACATTCTTCTCAGATCTAGAAACAACAATACAGGAATTAATATGACAACATAAACAACCATGAATTGCCAAAACAATCCTCAGAAAAAAAAGGAGGCATCACACTCCCAGACTTTAAACTTTATTATAAAGCTACAATAATCAAAACAGCCTGGTATTGGTACAAGAACAGGCATATAGACCAATGGAACAGGATAGAGATTCCAGAAGCAAAACCTCAATTTTTCAACCAACTCATCTTCAACAAAGCCTCCACCACCAACCACTGGGGAGAGGAGAACCTGTTTGGTAAGTGATGCTGGGAAAACTGGCTGACCACATGCAGAAGATTGAAACAGGACCCCTCCCTATCCTGTACACAAAAATCAACTCTAAATGGATGAGACCTAAACCAAAAACCTCAAACTATAAGAACCTTAGAAAATACAGGAGACACTCTTATGGAAATAGGAACTGGAAACCAATTCCTGATCAAAACCCCAAATGCCCATGCCATAAGAGATAAGATAGACAAGTGGGACCTCATCAAACTTTCAAGCTTCTGCAAAGCCAAAGAAACCATTGAGAGAGTGGGGAGACAGTCCACAGACTGGGAAAAAATATTTGCCAACTGTATATTTGACAAAGGCCTAATATCTAGGATCTACAAGGAACTCAAACATGCCAAAAAGAAAAAAAACAGTCCCATTACAAAGCGGGCAAAAGATATGAATACACAGTTCTCAAAAGAAGGTGTATGAGCAACCAACAGATACACGAAAAAATGTTCAGCCTCACTAGTCATCAAAGAAATTCAAATGAAAACCACTCTGAGATACCACCTAACTCAGTCAGGATGGCCATCATCAATAACTCAAAAAACAACAGATGCTGGAGAGGATGCGGGGAAAAAGGAACACTTGTACACTGTTGGTGGGAGTGTAAACTAGTACAACCTCTGTGGAAAAAACAGTGTGACGACAATTCCTAAAAGTTCTAAGAATTGACCTTCCATATGACCCTGCAATCCCCCGCTGGGAATAGACCTGGAAGAACTCAAATCACTCTATAAAAAAACACATATGTTTATTGCAGCACTGTTCACAATAGCAAGAACATAGAACAAACCGTGCTGCCCATCAAAAGAGGACTGGATAAAAAAAAAGTGGTACGTGTATACAATGGAATATTATGCAGCCATAAAGAACAAAATCATGAACTTCATAGCAACCCGGATGGACTTAGAGTCTATAATACTAAGGCATCTTTCACAGAAACAAAGAACTGAGTATCATATGCTCTCACTCATAAGTGGACCTTGAACAACTATCGTAATACTATAAGAAAAGGATTGACAGTAGTGGGAAACTGCAGGGGTGTGGGAGGGTGGGGAAGTGGGATTGGCAGTAGTGGGAATCTGTCTGGGGAAGGGGGGCACACCTCATCAACAAGGGCACCCGCACAATGAATATTTGTATACCTAACCCTGAATTGTACCACAATTTTAAAATAAAAAATTTAAAGGTGAAAAAACAAATACATAAATACATAAATAACAATTCTGCACCCTGACATCCACCTGAACTACTGCCTGCATGTGTATGTGTATGAGAGAGAGACTGCGGACCACACCAACTCTTTTACAGCAGGTAGAGTGCGCGCTCTCTAGAAACACACAAAACAAGTCTTCCCAGATCCCTGTGCTCTGTCCCCAGCCCTCCGGGTGACCTTGTCCCCAGCCCCTCAGCCAAGAGGCCTTCCCAGTGCTGTGTCCTCGGCCTGTCTGCGGGACTGTCAGAAACCACCTTGCCTACCATTTCCCGTGGTGGCTTCCGTGAAGTCTCGTGGGTCTTGGACGCAGGCAGTGGCGGCTGAGGCCTGGACGGTCCCAGGTGTGGGTCCAGCCCTGGATCCAGCACTGGTGGACTGGGTAGCCCTGCATGCCCTGCCTCCCCCATCTGGCAGGCGAGCTGAGATTGGGGGTCCTTTCCAGCATGACCTCTGTGGGTCTGGAAGCAACCACACAGTGCTGGGTGCTGTGTTGCGGATGCCGGGTGGAAAGTCACTTCCCCGCGTGGGTCCCTGCTGGTGTCTCCTCTCCCTGGCAGCAGGGGAGGCTTTCTCCAATGGGGCATGGGCATTTTGGCGCTGCCACCTGCGCTGGGGGAGCAGGGATGCCTGTGGCCCCTGACGCATTCATCCGGCTGCAGGTTTGAGCAGCCCCTCCGTGGAGCACACGGACACAGGCGTTGCACGGGTTTTCTATCAGCCCTGTGGCTCAGCTTCCCAGCGAGTGACTGGTGGCAGCAGCGCGGCTGCCGAGTCTGCCTCTGCCGTCTCCCAGGCCACACCCTCCCCTGGCTGTGGCTGATGACAGTGATGGGAACGTGGACGCCAAGCGGGGGCTCTTCTCGAGGCGGCTCTGCTGCCTGGGCCTTCCTGCTGCCCACCCTGTCCAGGGGTGTCAGAGTGGGTCAGAGTGGGTCGGGCCCCAGAGTGAGGCTTGAGTCTGGAGTCCCAGCAGCACTTTCAGCAAGTCAGGCCGTAGGTCCCTCAGCGGGTCCATCTGGTGTGGCCATGCACAGCCCCGACGTACCCGCCTGGGAATGTCTCCATCCTGTCTGCCAGCCCCACCTCCTCCTGCCATGGACTCCGAGGCAAGTGGCTTGATGTCTCCCAGTCTCAGTTTCTCCATCTGTGAAACAGGGGCAGTGCCTTCTCCAGGGGAATGTCATGAGGGTTGTTAAGAACATCTGCCGGGTGGTGGCACATGTCTGTACGCCCACCACTGGGAGGCTGGGGCAGGAGGATGCTTAAGGTGAGGCCAGGACTTTGAGACCAGCCTGGGCAACCCGGTGAGACCCTGCCTCTACAGAAAAATCAAAAATAAAGTAATCACCCAGGAGAACAATGATAACAACAAAATCCTCTCAAGGCACTTAGCCTAGCACCAGCCCCGAGGGAGTATTGGCTGGAGGATCACACGGAGGCCCAGGGAAGTTGGCCTCCTGACTGGGGGTCTGCAGCTTCTTAGTGCAGAGCCTGGTTTTCCGTCCTGGCCACCGAGGGAGCCGTCTGTCAGAAGGGCCTGCGAGGTCCCTGTCCTCAGGACTTCAGGTGCTGTGGCACAGTGGTTCCCAACTGGGAGGTTGGGTGATGCCTGGAGATGTTTTGGGTTGCACAGACTCAGGGAGGGGGCTGCTGCCGGTGTGGAGGAGGCCGAGCCAGGGATACTGCGTGCATCCTACAGGCACAGACCTTCCTGCCTCCCCCACCCAGCAGGACCCAGAATGCCGGAGCTGAGGTTGGGAGTCCTCCCTGCCTCCCTTGCCCATCAGAGGACCCTTGGGACGCCAGTGCTGAGGTCAGGGGTCCCCCCGCCTCCCTCACCTGACAGAAGCCCAGAGTGCCAGTGATGAGGTCCAGGGTCCAGCTGGGGGTGTGCAGGAGGGCCCTGGGCAAGCTGAGTCCCCTGGGGAGGCGTCCACGGAGGGCCTCCTCTCCAGGAGCGGCAGGGGTACCCGCAAGCCCCATTCCGGACGGGGACCTCCTTACTCGGGTGTGTGGAGGCGGAGGCCAGGAGACAGGACCTGGAGGAAGGGTTTGTGGCAGGAGCTGTGGGAGCCAAGAGAAGCCATGATGGAGTGCTGTGACCGAAGCTAGTAGGCTCTGTGGCACAGGGGCTCCTTCTCCCGCCCACCCCATTCTCCAAAGGCCCCTGTTTCTCTGGAGGCTGAGATGGGATGCTCACCCGGGGGCGTCTGTCCCGCCTGGGCCCGCCAGCAGCCCATCTGCAGTGCTCCGTGACAGCAGCCGGCCGTGGCGTGCCCTTGGAGGAGAGGATGGAAGTGAGAATCACACCCCCAGCGCGGAGCCACTTGCACCTGGGAAGAGGATGAGACGCATTCCAAAGCCTAGCCCCGAAGGGGGCGGCCCAGGGGAAATGTCTCCCAGCCCGGGGACTGCTCTGGCCTTGGTGCAACCAGTCGCCCCCTCCACTCTCTGGGTACTGAGGCAGTCCTGCCCGAGGGCCCTGGGTCCTGTCCGCCCTGTCTGCACAGCCCGTCCTGCAGGCGTCAGCTGGAGCACTCAGGCCTGCCTCCATGGAAGAGGAGCCCATTGGGCTTTGTCCAGGAGCGCCTGGGGCCCGAGAGAGGCTTACGGCGTGGGGCGCCCGCGGGGAGGGAGGGAGTTGGAGTCAACCCGTAGCCTTGGGAGATCCAGTGCCAGGACACAGTCAGGCCCATGACAGCAGCCTTGGGGGTGACTCTAGCCGGCAGGTATCCAGCTCCTCCGGGTGGTTCAGCTGGCGGCCACAGTGGAGGACGTGGTCTCTGACTTCCCGGGCTCTGACGGCCTGGTCCCATGGAGGCAGCAGGCTGGAGCTCGGGGAGGAGGCCACAGGGCCGGCGGGCCTGGGTGGACAAGGACTGTTGTCCCCTCATGACCAGGGTTCCTGGCTGGGCCGGCGGCACGAGGGCTTGGGAAGGAGTATCAGGTTTCAGGATGGTGGCGCCCCGGCAGGGACTGAGGGCAGGAGGTGTCCTGCAGGGAGGCGGGAGAGGGGACAGGAAGAACCCACAGGGCTCAGCCTCTGGGTGAGTGGAGGGCAGGTTCCCTGTGTGCCTTGACTCTGCTGTGAGTCTTGGAGCCCCCAGGGGAGCACCCACCGCCTCATCACGATATCCAGGGCTTGGCCACACCTCACCTCCTCACTGTCGCCTCTCGGCTAACCGGGATCACCTCTCACCTGGCTGACCACAGCTGCCTCCTGATAGCTCCCAGCCTCCACTCCAGCCCGCCGTTCCCTGAGGCAGCTGCCAGCAGACCCCGTCAGAGGCTTGTCTCTCACCCAGAACCTTCCAGTGACTCCGTGACACCCAGCAAAAGCATGTCCTCACAGCGGCCTGCACAGCCCAGACAACTGCGCCATCAACCCTCCCACATCCCTTTTGCACCCTGGCCCCGGCTCCCAGGCTCCGAGTACCCCTCCTTCCCTCCCACTCCCCCCCACCAGCACCCGGGCACTGGTTCCCCAGGCGCTCCTGCCCCAGACCTTGCCCGGATGTGCTCTGCCCAGAAACCACCCCCGGACACCCGCCGCCGCCTCCGCCTCCGCCGTCTGCTTCAGTGTCCCCTTTTCATGACGCCTCCTCAGCTGGCCGTGCCCTGCTCCGATTGCCCTCCTTCCTGTCCGTGGCACCATGCACTCATCCATCGACCCGCCCTCTGTCCCTCCTGTCCCCCAGCCCACAAGAAAGCCCAAGGAGGCAGGACTGTGTCTCTTGACTGATGAGACCCAGAACCCAGAGTGGTGTCCCCCTGCGGCAGGTGCCCCGTGGCATTGCATCTGATACCTGGCTCCTGACAGCCTCTGTGGGTGCTGCATGGGTCGCCTGTGCCTAACTGTGTACATGGGAGCTGTGGCTGTGAGTGTCATAGGCACCCAAGAGACCGTCAGCCCTTGTTCCCCCGGGGCCCCCCCCGGGGGGGGCATCCCTTCCTCCTGTGTTGGGGCTCCCTGCTTTTTTCTTTCTTTCTAGGCTTTTGCGTCTGCATGGATTCCTAAGATACTTACTTTATTGTGATTCCCTTGACCTCATTCAGAGCCTGTCACACTGTGTATGACTGTTGGCATCCTTATCATGTAATCATTGATTAAGACCCACCCACCTGCCAATCAAAAAATTAGCCAAACATGGTGGCGTGCACCTGTAGTCCCAACTATTTGGGAGGCTGAGACAGAAGGATCACTTGAGCCCAGGAGTTTGAGACTGGTAGCTGTGATCACACCACTGTACTCCAGCCTGGGCGACAGAGTGAGACCGTGACTCCAAAAAAAAAAAAAAAAGATCAAAAAGATCCACCTGCCATGGTGTGTGAGCTGTGGCCCCCTCCTCTCACCTTTAAACAGTGTTTGTGGAGTGAATATTCAGAGCTGTGTTCCCCAGGGCCAAGTTCATCATCATAACTGTCTTCTGCTAGGTACTTCTCTGTGCCAGGCCTTCTACCGAGTGTCTTCGTAGCCTGCACACCAGGGCCCTGATGGCTGCAGGGGTCTCAGTCTGTGGGCAGGGCATGTATAATGGGCCCCTTCCTAGGGCTCCTGGCCGTCAGCCACCCCCTTGGCCTGGAGCACTCTGGGGGTGAGGCAGAAAGTGGTGGGTACAGGAGGGCTGGGCCCAGGACTCGGCCAACAATAGACGCCAGCAGACACTGTGGCAGCTTTGCATATGTGGGGAGACGCTTGGTGGCTGGAGTCAGATCTGGGTGAGGCGGCCTTGGGCCAGGTCCATGTGACGGGCCACGCCTTGTGCCAGAGTCTGAGGCCAGGGATGCAGAGGGGCCCAGGGACGCTCCTGCTTCTCCAGGTCCTCACCTGGGTCAGGGCAATTGGCTGTAGTCAGCCCTGCTGGAAGGGCCATGTTTGTGGAGTGTTTCCTGAGTCTGGGCATGTCCACACCATTCGTTGCCCACAGGGCCACATGTGACACTATGCACATCCCCATTTTACAGATGCAGAGCTGAGGCCCAGAGAGGCCTGGAGCTTGCTTAAGGTCACACAGCAGAGCCAGGTCTCCGAATTTTCCCTGTCCTGCAGAAGCCTTCCTGCGATTCTTGTGGCCTGTGGCCTCCTCCCCAGGCAGGGGCTTGGGGTGGGAGCAGGGAAGGGGGGGATGGAGTCTGTGCTCCTCAGACACCGGTGACCCGACTTCAGTCAGCTTCTGCTCCTAACCCATACATGGAACACACTTTTTAAAGTACACACACACACACACACACACACACACACACACACAACTTCTGTTTATTTTCCATGAAGATTTTTAGTAACATTCTTTTGGGTTTTTAAAAAATTAAAGTCTCCCTCTATTGCCCAGGCTGGAGGGCAGTGACATGATCGCAGCTCACCACAGCCTCGACCTCCTAGGCTCAGATGATCCTCCCCCCCGCAGCATCCTGACTAGCTGGAACTATAGGTGCACACCACCACATCCGGCTCATTTTTTTTTTTGTAGAGACGAGTTCTCTCTATGTTGCCCAGGCTTGTCTCGAACTCCTGGGCCTAAGTGATCCTCCCACCTCAGCCTCCCAGAGTGCTGGCACTGCAGGCTGAGCCACGTGCCTGGCCTGGTCGCTTTCCTTTGAGCATGCCAGTTCTGCCCGTCTGTCAGGAAGGGAAGGCAGGAAGGAAGACACGTGTGTCCCTGGAGACCCAGCAGGAGCTGGTGTGTGGGGTGGAGGCAACCAGGGTCCAGTGGGGGAAGTGGCGCCTTGCTGCCAGGGCTCGAGGGCTGGAGAGTTAGTGGCGTGACTGAGGACAAGAGGAAAGGACCGTGGACATCCCCGATCTGCCCTGAGGGGCTGGCTGGGCTTGCACCTGAAAGTCTCCCCTTCATCCACAGGGCCTTCCTAGTTAACCTCTGTCCTGCTTGGGTGACACCTAGGGGTCTGGAACTGAGACCCTAAGGGTCAGGGCTGGCAGTGGCCATTGAGGCCCCCAGCTGGAGGCTCTCAGGACAGCGGGTGGCTGGGGTGGGGGGGCCAGCTCTGTAGCCCCCAAGGGCGGCCCCTGCCTGCCCTCCACAGCTGCTGTTCTGCCTGAGCGTGGAGCTGGGGCTGGAAATGGATGCCAGCTAGGCTAAAAATGAGGAAACTGAGGCCCAAAGCAGGAGCGGGCATCCGTCCGAGGAGCCCCCAGGCCAGTAAGTAGCCTGGCCGCATCCCTGGAGTGCGAGGCCAGAGCGTTCTACCCTAGACAGAGTGTGGGGGAGGGGAAGGGAAAGTGCAATGCTGTCTCTCGGGAGAAGAGAGGTGATGCCCTTAGAGGGGAGAGTGTGATGCCTGTGGGGGGGGGTGTCAGTGGAGTGCCTTTGGAGAGGGAAAAGTGTGATACCCTTTTGGGGGAGGAGAAGGTATGAAGCCCTTGGGAAAGAAAGTGTGATGCCCTTGGAGGAGGAGAAAGTGTGATATTCTTGGGGGGAGGAGAAAGTGAGATGCTCTTGGAGGAAAGAGTGTGTTGCCCTGGCAGGGAGAAAGTGTGAAGCCCCTGGGGGAGGAGAGAGTGATGCCCTTGGGGGAGGAGAGAGTGAGATGCCTGTGGGAGGAGGAGAGAGTGTGATGTCCTTAGAGGAGGAGAGTGTGTGATGTCCTGGGGGAGGGAAAAGTGTGATGCCCTTGGGGGAGGAGAAAGTGTGATTCTTTGGGGAGGAGGAGAGAGTGTGATGTCCTGGGGGGAGGAGAGAGTGTAGTTCCCTTCAGAGGAGGATGCTCTTGGATATCATGGACCAACCTTCCCTCCCTCTGTTGTGACTCCAATCCCTCCCACCCCCCGGGCTGTTTCCCTGGCCAGGTCATAGAGTGTGTTCCATCCCCAACATTTCTTTGGGCCCTTAATTGTCAGCATCCATGTCCCATGTGCCTCTCATGGTTGCTACTGAGCTGATGTGCCCAGGCAGGCTCTGGCTGCTCCCACATGACCAGGCGTCTCTGAGGTCAGCCCCAGGGACCCACCTTGTGCAGACGTTGCTACCTTTCCAGTCTTTACCTCTGCGGCTTCACACTCTGTACCTGGCTCTAACTGGCACTCGAGGGGACACTCCCCAGGCAGACCAGTGCAGCCTCACCAGCCGAGAAGGAGGTCAGAGAGGCTGCCATGCCAAGGTCACCGTGCTCTCCTTGAGGGCTGTTTTCACCTGAAAGGGCTGCATTTACCCTGGTAGGAGGAGGGGAAGCTAGGGACCCTGCTGGTAACAGCTGCTCAGGACCCCCGCTGGCTGCACACAATGGATCTGTGGAGAAGGGCTCATTAAAGCAAAGGTGGGCTGACCAGGCACCTTGGTAGAGTGTCCTGCACCCTTCCCCCAGCTATCAGCCAGCCAGAAGGCAGGGGGGAGCTGGGGAGTCTTCCTCCCCACTCTCCAAGGAAGGTGGGCTGGAGACAGTTTGCTGAAGGGCTTTCTGGTGGGGACCCAGGGCAACTCACGCCTGCCATCCAGTGTCCCAGCAGTTCTGGCCAGTGTGTGCAGTGATTCCACCCCATCTCCCTCCGGGCCCCTTGCCCTTTTCTCCTTCCCTGGACATCTGTATTTCATCTGAATTCCAGGTGTGCGGTGAAAACCTTAGTCAAGACATGCACGCAGACTGCACAGGGCGTGCGCTGAAGATGGTCCCGTGGGCATGAAGCCCAGTGTGATTGGGCGTCTTGTATTTCCATCCCTGAGTCTAGTAACTTCACCTGCAGGGAAACTGTCCCACAACAGAGCTGAGCCCAGGAGGTGATGCCTGTGTCCCGTGGCAGCTGTCCTCTGCGGGACCAGCTCTTTGCCCAGGCCCTGGAGGCTGTGATTGAGACATGCAGATTCTGACTCACTAGGAACGGGACCAGGCAGAGGCTCTGCATTTTTTTGTTTTGCTTTGTTTTTAGTTATTTTTTGAGTCAGGGTCTCACTGTCTCCCAGGCTGGAGTGTGGCAACATGATCACGGCTCACCGCAACCTAGATCCTCTGGGCTCAGGCAACACTCCTCCCTCACCTCCCGAGTAGCTGGGACTCCAGGTGTGTACCACTGTGCCTGGCTAATTTTTAAACTTTTTTTGTAGAGATGAGATCTCATTATGTTGCCCAGGCGGGTCTCAAACTCCCGGGCTCAAGCAGTCCTCTTGCCTCAGCCTCCCAAAGTGCTGGGATTGCAGGTGTGAGCCGTTGCACCCGGCCAGGTTCTATGTTTCTAACGAGCTCCTGGCCAGGCTGGGGTGCTCTCAGCAAGGCAGGGCTGCTGGCCAGGGATTGTGCTTCGAGGAGCAGAGCAGCAATGGGAGGACCATGGGGGACGGAGGAAGAACCAAAATCACTGCCAGGTCCCATATTCTGGCCTCACTGTCTGGACAGGCTGTGGACCCCCACGTGGCCTAGTTCTGGGTGGGCCTGAGAACGCCTGGCCTGGGCCCTCTCTTGGGAACTTCCTCCTGCCCCTGTTGGCCTGCGGCCTCTGGGTTTTGCTAGGCATGGGGATGGCGGGGACCTGCTCCCTGACTCCAGGGGTCCTGATCATGTGATGGGCTCCCCTGGAGCCTGACGTGCCGGCCACAGCTGGCCCAGGGAGCAGAAAGCCTGGCTTTGAATCTGCACACTGAGTGCTGTGTGATCTCGGGCAAGTCCTTTAACCTCTCTGAGCCTCAGGCCCATGCTTACAAGGGACAGGGGGAGAGAGAATATAGCAGGAGGATCCAATGGCCAAAATCTGCCACGGGAGCTTCCTGGATTGCATCAGCTGTGGGCTGTGGCTGTGGGGATGGAGTGAGGATGCTCCCTCCAGCCCCGACCTCTGTGGTTGAGAGGCCCACAGGGACCAGCCCACACCATGGGTGTCCCTGCCCACAGGAGAGGATCCTGCCTCGTCCACCCCAGCCTGGGACCTCTCCCACCACCTGCAGGCCTGATGCCCAGCTGGCTTCCACACTGCTGAGCAAAAGATGGACTGAGCCACTGTCCCAGCAGCTGAGCTTCTGGGGACAGCACGGCATGACCCGGCAGGCTCCTGGAGGTGCTGCCATGAGCCAGGATCTCCCCTGGGCTGTGGGTGCCGAGCCCTCAGCACTGCTGAAGTGGGTGCTGCTGTCATCTGGGTACTTCCTTGGGGCACAAGGACTCTGAGGAGCTTGGCCAGGGTCCTGCGGGAACGCAGAGGACCTGGGACTTGAGCCGAGGTCCTGACTCAAGGGCCTTGCGGCAAATGCAACAGAGATTGGGCCCGAATCCAGGTCCTGACTCCAGAGTCCTACTGTTGAACAGTGCCCACTCCCGCCTCTCTTCTAAGCAAGGAGCCGTAGAGTGCTCAACCATGCGTAGGGGCCATCACCAGATGCCCGCTGAAGGTGTGGAATGGATGGCATGGCCCACTGCTGCTGTGGGTGGCTGGGTGGCCAGAGGGGGGCTGCATAGGCCTTCTGGGGTGGGGCATGGCTGGACAGGAGGTGACCAAGGGTGCCAGTTGCCTGGACTGCCTCCAGGTGGCCCCTCTGGCCAGGGAGCAGGAAGGGAGGTCGGTGGCTGTCAGTGAGGCCCAGAGGGCAGGACTCCAGGCTGTGGCCAGGCCTGGGCACTTGAGCGGGTCCTTCCCAGAGCCCTTGATGCCCCGGGCAGGGCTGGGCTGACCGTGGGGATGGCAGCTGGGGCTCCCTCTTAGGGGTCCAGCCTGGCTTCTGAGGAGGCTGCCCCATGATGCCCCTAGCAGTAGGGGGACCGGATGGCGGATGGCAGGTGGCAGCATCTCAAGCAGGCAGGGATGTCAGCGAGAGCGCAGAGACTCTGGCCCTGCCCTGGCGATGTGGCCAGGAACTTAAGGGGCCTCGTCTGGTCCCAGGTGGCTGCTTTGTCTCGTGGTCCTTGTCTTATTGAAGGAGAAAAAGCCAAATGTCAGCGAGTGCTTCCGGAAGAACTGACATTTTAACTGTCCGCCAGGCACCCTCTGGGCCCCCCAGCTTCTGGGGCTTCTCTCCTCGGCACTGGGTAAGACCACAGACCTGGAGTCGGACAGAGCTCGGTATGAGTCCCATCGGGCTGCCGAATAGCCATTCGTCTTGGGCAAGTTCCTGGCCTCCTGCGCCTCTGTGCTCTCATTTGCTGTGCTGAGACCATCCTGTGCATGGTGGAAGGCTGAGCGACTCCTGGCCTCTACCTCCAAGATGCCAGCTGCAGTCCCCACTTGAGCTGGTGACAACCAGAAATGTCTCCAGTTCCCCCAAACGCAGCTCACGGGCCTGGATCATGAGAGGACTCAGAGCCTGAAGGTACCCGCTGGCGTGTCAGCTGGAGCCAGGACCCTGTCTTGGGTCTGAGAAGAAGTGAGAGGAGAACCACAATGAGTGAGCTTTTTATACTTTTTATTTTTTTGGTCAGGGTCTCACTCTGTCACCATCACAGCTCACCGCAGCCTCGACCTCCTGGGCTCAGGTGATCCTCCTGCCTTGGCCTCCTGAGGAATGGAGAGTACAGGTGCATGCCACCATGCCCGGCTAATTTTTTTAGCCACTGTCCAGCTACCACCAAGCCCAGCTGGTGAACTGTTTGTCACAATTCACTGTAAGGCCCCCTTTTATTCTGTGATGGCATTCTTCCAACCAGCTTGGCAAGAAAGTGGGCCTTGTCCCTAGACCCAGGAATCCCCTCCCACAGGGACCCCAGGGAGCAGCCTGAGAGCCGCCCTGCTCCCACCCCAGGCCTTCCCTGCCCTTCTCACGCTTCCTGCTTAAGATGTGGATTTGCCGGAGAGCTAGGGTGTGAGGAGGAGAGCACAGGGAAATGATAAGCAACAGCCCTCAGGACGTTGGTGGCTTTGGAAGTAAAGAGCCTCCCTCTGGTGAAATTGCCAGAGGTGTGTGTACAGCCACAGCCATGTGCAAATCACAGCGGGCTCCCCTCCTTCACCTGGGTGCAGCTTTGGGAAAGTGCTGATGGGGCTGGTGGTCCCCCCCATAGGCCTCCCTGCCCGGCCTCCAGGCTCTGCCCTGATTAGAGCAGACCCCACCTCCCCCTCGTGTGTGGCTCCAGGGATTTCTGTTCTGACACCCTCTTTCCCCTTTCTCATCCCCACAGGCCTGTGACCAAGCCTGAGAGGGCTCTTCTAATCCCATGCCAGGGTAAGGAATGTGGCCAGAGACCTGGCCTGGAAGGTTCTAGAATCTTCAGGTAGACCTCCCCTTCTGTGGGGCTCCTGAGTTCCCCACCTGGCCTTCCCCTGGGGGATGGTCTGCTTAATATGATGTTGCTCCAACTTTAACCATATGGGGTATACAGATCCCACCCGGCGTTTCAGAGGCAGGAGGCTGGGGCCTGGGCACATGCATTCCCACCAAGTTCCCAGTTCACACTGCTGCTGGTGTGAGATGGTATGAGACCCGCTGGCCTGGGGTGAACGGTCCTACTGCACGCTGGCTAGCGTTCTGTACTGTGTGTGGCGGATTGGGGTGGAGGGCACATGTGTTTGGGCATTCCTGTCTTCCTGGGGCTGATTTGAAGTGGTTTCCATTGCTGGGCTTCAAGGGGCTGCTTTTTTGTTTTGTTTTACAGTCAGCACCGCTGGAAGGTGGGCGTCGGGTGTGGGGGTGGCCAGGCTCTGAGCAGGCCGGCTCCTTCCCTCCCTGGGGCCTTGCTGGGCTGTGTGGCCTTCGCACTTGGTTGGGGGGAAGAGCGGAGAAGAGGGGGAAGAGGGGGCGATTTGGGGTGTGATGAGCACAGGGAGAGTCCAGAGAAGCTGTTTGGGCTTCTCTGTCAGAGCAACCGGATGATGGCTGTTCATGCATTCAGCACTTTATCAAGCAACTAATGTCTGTCAGCCACTGTCCCACCTGGGGGTACGAAAAACCCTGGAGGCCAGTGGTGGGGATGGTCACAGCACTGTGGACAGACTCAGCATCACTAAGCTGCAGCTTAAATATGGCTAGGATGATGAATTTCATGTGTGTGTTGACCACAATAAAAAATGCAGCAAGACAAGAAGTCCCAGGAAGTCGCTGGGGTCTGCGGATGTCTCCAGCCACACCCTGGCACCTGGGCTGCAGAGTCTGTGGCCACATGGGGCTCCCAAGAAGACATGGGTGGGGGAGCACTCAGGCAGGCTGAGGAGGGGCTTGCCTGCCTTCTGTCAAGGCGGGTGGCTGCACAGCAGAGGGGCCAGCGGGCCCGAGACCGGTTTCTTGCTAGATGGGCTTTTGCAATGTTGCCGGGTGGGGGCTGTGCTCCAGACTGAGTTTCTGTCTGGAAGTGCCGTTTGTCTGTGAAATGTTCAGGGTAAAGGCCTTGGGCCTCCACGTGGTGATGCCTGAGTACAGACCCTGGCTTCGTTGGTTCTGAGCGTGTCTTTGAAAAACCTCGGCTCAGCGGCGCTGCCTTGCGCAACCTCGGCTTTCTTTCCTTTCTTTTTTTTTTGAGCAGGACGTATTGAGAGGACAGAAGAGCTCCCACGGTGGGAGGGCACCCGAAGGGGTTGCCCCAACCTTGACCTTCTTAAAGTGCCTGTAGGCTGTCATCCGTGCACAGCCACCCCTGGATGGCTGGGGGAGCTTGCCAAGAGACTCAGCTTCTCTCTCTGCACGACGTTCCTGGGGGCTGAGCAACGTGATGGGGGCCGGAAGCATCGTGCCACAGCCTGGCAGCCACCGGCTCTCCTGCCCTCTCAGCCTGGAGCTCCTGGTCATCTGGGCCCGGCACGTCCTGTGGCGCCAGAACAGTGAGGGACTATTTTGCACTTCCCCCTGTGAATATTCCCTTCACTTCCGCCCACCATGTCTCACAGTACCAGGTATGCTAGGTGCTCAGCAGACACTCCGTTGACTCTGCATAATGTGTCCACAAAGCCATGACAGAGTAGTGTGTCTTGGACAAGGCCAGCCCACACCAGGACAGGCCACATCAGGGCAGCCCACACCTGGTTAGGCCACTCCAGGGTAGCTCACACCAGGGCAACCCATGCCAAGGCAGGTCGTGCCAGGGTAGGCCATGCCAGGGGAGCCATGTCAGGCCCCTGGGTGAGAGCCATCCCAGGCCAGTCAGACCCTGTGCCTCACAGCCCCCCAGCCACTATTTAACTGTTCGCTTTGGAGCCATCACTCTAGCCCTTCAGACGGGGTCAGGTACAGATGGCTGGGTCACCCAGCCATAGCCAACCTTGGTAGTTTTGTGGGTTTCCAAATGTTCCCCACTGCATGATCTCGGAGCAATTTCAGACTGCAGGCCTGACGGGCTGCAGTGGCAACCTCACTGCTGGCAGCCGGCTGGCCCACTTAGTGCCCTTATAATTCTGTGGCAGGCCCCGAACCTGGGGAGTGGAGCACTGTTTTCTCCTGCGACTTGGGGAGAAAATCAATCAACCAATGAGAGCACAGCTAATTAAAGGTAACAAGGGTCTCGTGCCCTCTCCCTGCCATGTCAGGACTTGCAGTTCCGGTAGGAAACCAGCTGAGGTGCGTCTTGACACAGTTAGATGCTTGCTGTGGTCTCCATGAGTTGGCACACAGGAGGAAAGCACCCACAACTGCTTGGCAACCAGGGTACCTGGGTACACTGTCCCCCCATGACCTGGAAGTGGCCGGGCTCATGCTGTGTGTCTGGAGGCCTCTGTACCCACAGAGGCCACATGTGCAGTGGTTAACAGGTGGGCCCTGGCCTGGACTCCTTGGGTTCACTCCTGGCCTGGCCACCCACTCACCAGGGTACCCTGGGCTGGTTGCTTCAAGGTCTTCCTCTGCATGATAGGGTGGTGGTGGCCCCCACTGCGGGCATCTCTTGAGGGAGGACACGCCTCGGCGCATGTTGGCATCTCAGAATGGCATGTGGTACAAGGTGGAGTCGCGTGCATTCCACAGACCTGGCCCTGACAAGGAACTCAGCTCCGCCCTTGACTCTGCAGGGAATGAGAGACTTGGTTTTGAGATCACCTTGCAAAAGGGACACCAGAGCCCGGTGGGGAGAGTTAACCCAAGTTCCCAGAGTATTCAGGCAACAGCACCGCCCGGGGCCTGGGAGTCCCTGCACTGAGAGCTCAGCCGCGGCCCCTCCACTGCCACCCGCCTCGTGGTCCTCAGGACTGGTCCCCGATCTTCCTCCAAGCTTTGCTCTGGGGCCTCCCACCTGACCTCTGTTCTCATAGCCAGGACACGTGCAGAGCTCGTTCCCCATGGAGTGGCCGGTATTCCTGCAGGGTCCAGGCCTCATGCAGCAGGAATGAGCCTGTAGGCGTCAGCATCTGCTCATGGTGGGAGGTCCTTGGGGAGGCTGAGTGCGTCCTTGGCCTTGCAGCCCCAGCCTTCACTTCTCCAACCCTAGGATCTAGGGATGGAGAGGAATCTGAGGGAGGTTGAACGTTGTGGCGATTCTTGGGGAGGCCCATCAGTGCTCTTTGGCCTCTGTTTTGGGGATCTGAGACTGCTGGACGGGCCTGTCTCCTTCGTGCCTCGTTCGTGAGAGAGCAGGTCACAGGCAAGACTGCAACAGTGACATCACCGGCACGGAAGTCCAGGAAGCCCAGTGGCGCAGCCTCAGCCACCTGTGCGGGTACAAGTGAACACCCGGTCACAGAGGAAGGAGGGAGACAGAACTTCCGGCCCACCACTGCAGCGGCATTGCCTCTGTCATCCTTTCCCATCTCACGTCATTCCTAGGTCTGTGGACACCGTGGGACCAAACACTTTGAAAACCAGATGGCGCTCAGACCCTGGGCCCTGGGTTGCCAAGGGAGGCTGGCTCTGATGACCCGGGCTGGAGGACGCCGCAGCAGGCCAGATCTGAAGAACCTGCCGTGAGCGTGCCACTGCACTCCAGCCTGGGTGACAGTGAGACTCCGACTCAAATTTTAAAAATCTGAAGGGAAAGCCAGCATGATATTAAGATACGGTGACGCTGGATCCTGGACGTATGTTGTGTGACACGCTCTTTGCCGATGGCGCCAGAATATTCTATCACTGAAAGTGTAAGAGAAGAAACCAAGGAGCAGGGAGTTTGTAGAGTGAGCCACTGTGTGTGGAAGGCAGACACCCTGGCTTAGGGATCGCAGGGCTCAGGGTGGACTCACAGGATGCGCGTGTCCCCAGATGGGGGAAGCCACCCAACCAAGCACCGTGGGATGTACTCACAAGACACATGTGGTTACCTGACCATGCTCTGAGGATGGTCTCACAGCACATATGTGTCCTGGATGGGGAGGCCGCCCCACCGCACATCTTGGGACAGACTCCCAGGATGCTCATGTCCCAGATGGGGAAGGCCATCTGACACTGGGCACGTGGTCCAGGAGAGAAGCTTCTTCCCACTGTGTGGCCTTCTGGGCTTCGAGTTTGCTCCACGAGGGCCTGCGTGGGTGTCATTACGTCCCCAAAGTCCAGAAAAGACAATAGAGACTGGAGGGAGACAAAGGTGGGCCTTAATCAAGAGGGACAGCAGAGGAGAGCCTCTCGAGTCAGGTGATGGGAAGCGGAAACCCCCGGGCTCCCCAGGGAGGATGCCTTCCTAGGAGCAGTGTCCTGAGAGCACAGAGGGAAGCCTGGCATCGCGGGGTCCATGGGACGCCCCTCCCACAAGCACAGGGAGTGGCCCAGGCCTGCCAGCAACCCAGGAGGCCTGAGCAGACGGGTGCTGAGGTCAAGTCAAGGGTGTGGCACCTGCTGGTGGGGCGGGTGACAGGTTCCCTGGGGGGAGGTGCAGCCCCGGGAGGGCTCCCCGCTGGAGGGCTTCCCCCCGGAGGGCTCCCCGCGTGAGGGGCTCCCTTGCTGGAAGCCTCCCCACTTGGAGGGTGCCTCCCTGGAGGGTTCTCCCCTGGAGGACTTCCCTGCAACCACCAACCGCCGGCTGGGGTCATGCCGTGGAGGTGACTGACCATGTGATCCCACCAGTGCAGAACTCATTCCGGGGCTGTTCACATGCTTGGAAAACTGGTCTTTGGTGTGGGCCCCTTCCCCACCCCACCGTCGTGACGTCTCTCCACCTGCTGCTGGACCAGGGCGTGGGCTCTTCTGAGGGACTCAGGCCTACCATCTAGTTTCGGTTCCTTGTGCCTTCCTGGTTGCTCAGGTCCCTGAAACCATTAGGCCTCAAACTGGCCAGGCCCAGAGCAGGACTCCAGGAAGGCCTTGGGACTCTGGGAAGGTCAAGGATGGACTTGACCTCCGTGAGGGACTCCACCCCGACTCCACTGGGTCCCAGTGTTCTCATGCTCCACACATAAGCCCAGGGCTGGGAGGGCTGGCCATCTTGAGACCCTGTGGAGGGGGAGGGGATGGGCAAGTGTGGTAGGCAGAGCTCCCTGAGGGCGTGACTGTCGCACCAGCCCCACGTGTGTCCACTCAGCTCCTGTTCTGCAAAGAACAGGGTGCCCATGGCAGGGAGTGTCAGTCCGTGTCCCGCAACAAGTGGGTGGGCCCGGCCTGGGGTTCCTGAGTCCCTTCAGATACTGCAGGGCGGCTGGAACAAGAGGCCGCAGGTTGAACTTTGGGACCAGTATTGCAGCCGACTGTGGGGCTGACTCATGCCTGGGCTGTGGGAGGCCACTGAGTCCCAGCCCCGCAGCTGCTGGAGGGTGCAACCTGCTGCGTGGGGCCAGACAGTGGCTGGGAAGGGTCAGCATGACTGTGTGGAGGCAGGGGCGGCCGGCGTGCCCTGATGTGGGCACTTGCCTTTGTGGGGGTGGAGAGCAGCCCCACCACAGAGGCCTGGTGAGTCCCTGCAGATGGCCTCGCCCTGGGCTGCACCAGCCACAGGCGGTGGGGCCAGCTGGGAGCCGCACTTGCTTCCCGCTCCCACACCTAGGAGCTGGCCTAAGGCACCTGTCAAGGGCGGCAGGCTGGAGACCCAGTGGCCCCCTGGGAGCGGGCCCGGGGCTGGGGGTGTGTGGGATTAATTTAATTAAGCCCTGCTTGGGTCCAGGCTAAATTTAGTGGCTGCTGGGCCACCAGCTCCTCTCCCTCCCCGGCTGCCTCTGTCTGCCCCCGGCCTTCCAGGTGATTAATTCCCAACTCTGGGCTCTCTCCAGCCTCCTTGCGTCTGGGCTCCCAGGGGAGGGCCTCCTCAGCATCCAGCCACTGCAGGGAGGTGAGCAGGGCTGCTGCGGACTGCCTGTCCCATGTTCTCCTGCCAGCTTCGGGTCATTGTTCTCACAAAATTCTGGAGAAAGTAGGAGCCGCGTGGACCGAAACGCCTGGGATCTCAGTGGTACGTGCCTGGCTCTCCAGGAAGGGAGAGAGCTCCTGGCCCCTGTTCCTATGACAACGCCATCCTGGCCCCTCGGCGATTCTCGTGTGGTCTCTCCACTCCTTGGGCTGTGTTTTCCACTGACCTCCCACCTGTCTTCAGTTCTGAAGTGTGTTAGTCTCCACCAGCCTAATCGGTTGGGGAGGGAAGGGGGCTGGGTGGGCGAAGTTGAGTGGTGATTGTGGGCACTGTGGTCTGATGGTCCGAAGCCCTGACCCCAGTGTGAGTGCAGATGGGGTGGCCTCCGAGAGACCATGTGGGGCAAGGTCGAGGGGTGGGCCTCCTCCTGGAGGCAATGTCCTTGTGGAGGGAGGGGTGATACATGGGATCTCTTTGAGCACAGGCCAGCAAGGCCACGTGAGGCCCCAGGAGCCGTGTCTGCTGGCGCCTTGGCCCCGGACTTCCAGATTCTGTTTTTACATCACCCAGCCCAAGGTAGATCTCTTATCACAGCCCAAGCAGGGTGAGACCAGAGTTTGGAGCGTTCATTTATTCATGTATCACAAATTGGGATTGGCAGCGGGCTACATGTTGTGCCAGTACAAATAGCGAGGCCGTAGGCAAGTTGCAGGCCCTGCCCCAAGAGCTGTCTCCAAGGGTTAGAGACAGCAAAACCGGCCATAGGGTCAGCAGGGACCCACTGTAGGTTGGGGGGAACGTTGGTGAATGGCCACAGCTGTGATGGACCCCAATGCTTGTTGCGGGGCTGGGTGTGGAGGGTGAGGTCACGCAGGAATTCCCTTCCTCCAACCTCCCACATGCCTTGGCGGGTCCCCTGGCTTTCCTGGCCACACTGAGTAGTCACGCGTGGCTTAGTTTTTAGGCCTTGAAGGTCCAGCCCAGCCCAGAGCCCCACTTCAGTCTCTGGTCTAGTTCTCAGGTGCACTATTTTTCCATTCCAGGTCCCTGCCTAGGTGTGACGGTCATGGCAGGCTGTGGGGTGCGGGTCCCTGCCCGGCAGGCTGTGGGGTGTGGGTCCCTGCCCGGGTGTGACACCCACAACAGGCCATGGGGTGCAGGTGTCTGCCCAGGTGTGATGGTCACAGCAGGCTATGGGGTGCGAGTCCCTGCCCAGGTGTGACAGTCGCAGCAGGCTGTGGGGCACACTTGGCATCTCTCCTGCTGCTGCCCCTTCCCTCCCTACCACCAGCCCCTCCAGGGTCACGTGCAGGAGGAGGGAGTTAGCCGTCTCGTGCTTTAGTGGGTGGTGACACATTGGAGTTCAGGGACAGTGGTGGTGACATGTTGGAGTTCAGGGACAGTGGGTCCTAGGGCAAGGCCTGGGGCAGACAGGTCTCGTGTCCAGTCTCACTCCATCCTTAAGAGTGGCATGACCTCTGACAAGTGACTTAACCACAGGGATCCTCAGTTTTCCCTGCTGGGGGATGAGGGGATGGTGCCTGCTTCACAGAGGAATCGCAGGCGCTGGGGATAATGTACGTAGTCACCAAGATTCAAGTACTTAGCAGCTAATTTTCAGAAGCTGAGTCCCCCTTAGAGGTTGTGCTGGCAGAGGCCTGGTATGCGCTGGCCCTGCCTCCAGACTCCACAAGGTGTGGCCATCCCACTGCACCCCCACCCTTACCACCGTGACAACACTCCCTGGCTCAGAGCACTGGAGAATGAGCACCAGGAGCACGGCAACTGTGGCCTGGAGTAGTGTGCCATCTTCGTTGGTCATAGGGAAATTCTAAAGCCCTTTCCCGACTGGCTGTGCGGTGTAGACAAGAGAACGGTCTTCACACCAACCAGGTGCGATGCTGCCCGCCCAGGGACAAGGAGGCCTCGGTTCCCTGCGGATCTCAGAGCAAGGGCCTCCGGTGGGCTCCTCCTTCCCTACCGTCTTCCAGCCATGGTCTCTTCACCACCTCTGTTTCCTCTGGATTGTACCCCAGGGAGGAAGCTTCCCTGTGGGGACAGTTTTCTTGCTGGACTAATTGAATGCAGGCCCTGGAGAGGAAGAACCAATGGTCCTTCCTCTTCTATCCCAGGGGTGTGTCCCTGACCTCCCCCATCCTCTCCCAAGTTGTGGGACCCCCTGGAGGTCGGAACAACAGGCCTGGCGCGGAGGCCCTGTTGCTGGTACCCTGGGCTGGATGGTGGCCAGTGGCTGATACACCTGCTCACCCATGAGACGTTCCCCACCGACCCTGCGCACGGGGTGGAGGGCGCTCTTCCTGCAGGTGGCTGGTGCAGCAGGCTGAGGGCTTCCTTCTCTCTTGTCCCGTGGTGACTGGGGTAGAGCTGGGGCCAGGGAAGAGACTCCAGGCCTCAACTCTGTGACTTCAAAACTGACAGATGTGCCTTGAGGAGCCTGGCGTTTTAGATGGATGGAGAGCATTCTCTTCCTGAATCCTGGCAAGTGGCAAGCGCTTGACATGGTGGCGTGGGGCCAGGACTCGTGTCCTCCAGCCACAGGCTCTGCACCCAGCGCCTGTGAAGGAGGAGGGACCTGGGGCTCGGGAGGTGGTAGAGGTTTGGGACCCAGGAGCGCCCAGGCATGGTTTTGCCCCGACTGTCCTGGCTGTGGCCCTTGGATCATGGGCAAGGCCTCGAGTTCCCTCAGCAGGGAGGTCAGCCCAACCCCGGGACCACGTGCCGCATGGGCTGTCTAATGGTCCAGCTCAGGGCACGTTCTTTTCTCTCCAGTGATAGGCCCCGTTGTCTGCCCAGGGAAGGAAGCAGGGCTGTCCCAGCCCCCTACATGCTCCCAGTGACCCTCAGAACCCCACAAGAAGTGGTTCTGCCCAGCTCTCTGGGTGGTGGGGTCTGCAGGGCGCAGGCACTGTGGCTGCCTGGTGTGATGGCTGCAAGCCCCTCCCCAACAGAAGCCCCTGCCCACCTCTCCCCTGCAGAGGCCGGTTCTCCTAGGGACGTTTGGGAACCCTAGGGGAACCCGGTGGACTGATTCCTGAGGACCAGGCGCTGTGCCTTTGACCTTGGGGCTGACAACCCCCAGGACCCACAGGTGCCCTGCTGGTCCTTTGAATGCCTTTGGTCCCTTCCCCTTGGTGACAGTAGCAGCAGCCATCATGTCCGAGCACGCACTCTGGCCGGGCACTATCAGTGAAAGAGCCCTTTGAAAGCCCGCCCGGCGCCATAGGGAAGGTGTAACCGTTGTCATCCCCAGTTCAACAAGCATGGAATCCGAGCCTTGGCCAGATGAGGAGACCAAGGCCCACAAAGCCCCGCCCAGACCACCACCTGGGACTCAAGCTCGTCCCTGTTCACCACTGCAGGGTATTCCATTGTGTGAATATCCCCCTCGTAACTGTCTTCAGTGGCAGCTGCTGTTATGCCTGGTGTGGACCCTCCTAGGACCATTCTTTTTTGAGTCAGGGTCTCACTCTGTTGCCCAGGCTGCAGTGTAGTGGCACAATCATGACTCACCACAGCCTCTGTCTCATGGGCTCAGGCGATCCTCCAGCCTCAGCCTCCTGAGTAACTGGGACTGCAGGCATGCGCCACCACACCTGGCTAATTTTTTGTAGAGATGAGTTCTCACATGTTTTTCAGGCTGATCTCAGGTTCCTGGCCTCAAGCGATCCTTCAGCCTCGGCCTCCCAAAGTGCTGGAATTACAGGCATGAGCCACTGCGCCTGGCCCCTTCTAGGCCTTTTCTATGCCCAGATATATACACAGGCCCAAAAGTCCTCACGAGTGGACGGAGGTGCCCTAGACCATCAGCCCCATGTGGGTAGGAATTTTTATGTCTTTCCATCACTGTTGTACCCCCAGCAACTTAAGCTAACCTGGCATGTAGTAGGTATTCATACATATTTATTGAATGAATACATATATAAATACATGATTATGTTTTGTGGAGTTGAAAGAAAATCATACCATATTTATTTTCCATATTGTTTGGTTTTCTTTACTTAACCCAATGCCTTTCCCTGTCAGTGCACACATATCACCTCCTTATTTTTCATGGCTGTGTAATGCTCCACGGGCCGTCCAACCACTCTCTTGCTGATGGGCGTTGGGCAGCACCTCATTCTTGTGCTTCTACAGCTCTGAGGTAAACATCCTTGGCCGTGTCTCCTGGAGCACAGTGCAATAGACAGGAGTGCAGAACACACCTGGAAGTGAGTTTGAATGTGCTGGGTCTGAGAAGACACGTCCTTATTATTGTTTTTGCTATTGCCCAATGGCTCTCTGAAGCTTTTAAAACCTGTTTATACTCCCAATAGGAGTGTCTGAGTGTTCCCATGCATCCAGTCCACGTCTGGTCCTGTCTGGCGAGGCAAGGAGTGTGTGTTGTGTATAACCTTGCACTTTCTTGAGGGGTCATGAAGCTCAACCAACAATTTCCACTTATGATTTCAATAAATGTTTAGTCTTCTAATCATAAACGATATCTATAAAATATTAGTTTTTTCAGGTATAGTATGATGTACTCGATTTGCATATTGACCTTTGGCTTAGCCTGTTCTGGCTACTATAACAAAATGCTATAGACTGGGCAGTTTGTAAACAACAGAAATAGACTTCTTATGGTTCTGGAGACTGGGAAGTCCAAGTTCAAGACACTGGCATGTTCGGTGTCTGATGAAGGTTCTCTGGTCCACAGATAGCTTTTCTAGCTGTGTTCTCACATGGTGGAGAAGCCCCCGGCTTCTCATCCTTTTACAAGGGTTCTCATCTGTTACAAGGCTCTGCCCTGTGACCTGATTCCTCCCAAAGGCTCCCCCTCCTCACACCATTACTGTGGGGGTCGGGACGTAAGCAGAAGAATCTGGTGACATAAACGCTCAGTCCATTGCAGTCTTATCACCAGCAACCTTGGGTTCTTATTAATTCTAGCACTGTGCCATAAATCCTTTTAGGTCTGTGTAGAAGATTGCATCATCGGCAGATAATGTGAATTTCACTTCTTCCTTTCCAGCATTTAAACCTTTATTTCTTCTTCTTGCCTTAATGTGCTGTCCAGGGAATGTCCAGTGCAGAGTTGGATGGAAGTGGAGATGGCGGACAGCCTTGTGCTGTCCTTTTTGTTTTTTGAGTTGGAGTCTCATTCCATTGCCCAGGCTGGAGTGCAGTGGCACACTCACGGCCACGCCAGCGTTGACCCGCTGGGCTCTGGAGGTCCTTCTACTTTAGCTTTCCAAGTAGTCGGAACTACAGGTGCGCACTACCATGCCCGGCTAATATTTGATTTATTGTAGAGACGAGGTCTTGCCCAAGTTGCCCAGGCGGGTCTTGAACCTGCGGGCTCAGGCAATCCACTGGCCTCGGTCTCCCAAAGTGCTGGGATTACAGGCTGAGCCACCAAGCCCAACACTTGTATTGTTCTTAACTAAAGAGCAGGCCTCTGGCACATCGCCACTCAGTGTCTTGGCAGTGTGTGGTTGGCGCCTTGTCAGGTCAGGGAGGTGTAATTAGGGTCCTGGTTGGCTAGGAGTTTAGTCAGGAAGAACTTGAATCTTGTTGGGCATCTCCCTGCTGCGATGGTCACACAACTAGCCTCCTTTAATCCTTTATGCTGGGAAACGACTCCAGCCGATCTTCCAACACTGAGCCCATTTTCCAATTTTTTGGAAAAGTTCAACTTGATAAAGATATAGACTTTAAAATGTGTTTCTGTATTTGGTGTATCCATTTTTTCCCCAGCTTTATTCATTACAGGTGAGATTAACCTGTAATTTATCTTTGTGAAACTTTCCTGGTCTGAAGTTTTGAATCACCTTTTACTGAGTCGTCTTTCCTTTCTTGTCCTCTGAGAAGATTATACATAAGAGGAAATGGTTTACTTGTTGCAGGCTTGATAGAACTTGCCTGTAGAACCACCTGGGCCTCTTGTTTTCTCTGTGGAAAGATTTGAAAGTGGCGATTGAATGTGTCTGATGGTTATAAGACTCATCAGGCTTATAACTCATCAGTGCTGGTTTCAGAATCCATCTTTTGCACATTCGTCTAGGATTTGCCCCTTTTATTTAAGTTTTCAAATATACATCGGCAGACAGTCCTTCATATTATTTTTATGATCTTTTAAAACCATTATAGTATCTGCAGTTAGGTTTATACTTTCTTTTCTAATGTTATCTGATTTTCTTTTTCTCCTCCTCTCTAATCAGTGTCACCAGAGGTTAGTCTTTTAAAGAGATATTAATATACTTTGTCAATATTTTCTATTTACCTTGTGCTTTATTAATTTCTTGTTTTTATAGTCTACTCTCCATACTCATTTCATTCTGCTGGATTTTTTTCTAACAGCTTGTAACTAATCAATCTTTTAAAACATAATAATTCAAGGCTATGCATTTCCCTCTGCATACTGCTTTATCTGCATTCTACAAGTTTGATAGAAAGTATTTTTATCCTCTTATAGTATCTACATTTCTATTATTATTTTTATATCTGATCAGTGTTCTAAAATTTATAAATATAATTTTCATTTCTATTTGTTTTTAATTATCATTTGTTACTGATTTTTAATTTAGTTGCATTAAGATTAGAGAATATGGACTGTGCTACTCTTGGGAATGTTTTGAAACTGCTCTGTATCTTCTGATCGGTTTTAAAAATTGTTCTCTGTGAACTCAAGAGTATGTGCTCTCTAATTTGGGCTGCAGGGCTTTGCATGAAATCAAACTCACTAATTGGTCAAAGTTAAAAGTTCCAAACTTTTATATCCTTGCTTATTATATCTATTTGACAAGAGTTTCTACGTTTTTCACTTGAATGTGTGTTGGCTCGTTTCTTTGTCCTTTTATTAAATCTTTCTTCACATATTTTGTGACTTTTTCTGGGTTTACAGTTTTAGGGTTGTCAGTTATTTCTGCACTTTGAACATATTTTCTACTATCTCTATTCTGTTGTTTTTTTTCAGGTTACTGTGGTGGATTTGGCTGACTAGGAAGTAATATGCACCCCCAGACACATACAGATATACACACACCCCACACACTCCTGCCCTGGCCAGGATGGCCAGGGTAACACCCACCACAACCTGAAAAATGATGTTTTGAGGCTTCAAACCAAGAGAGTGACAGTGTCAGCTTCCTGGAAAGGAGGGAGAACAAAATTCAGAGCTCAGTAGAAGCTGAAGCCCAAAGTCTTACAGGCAGGGGAATCTATTGTAGGATAGAATGGGGGTGGACTGGGGAACCAAGTCCCTTAAGGTGGGGGAACTCATGGATGGGTCCCTGCCTTTGGGAAACCAGTGGCATAACCCCAGGAGTCAAGAAGGCAGCTTCTTCTGTAAAATGAGAACTGTAAACACTACTCACCAGCCCAGGGAATTCACTCTGTCTTTCAAGGACCTGGAGTGAAAAGCAGACAGAAACAAAAATGAGAAAAATGCCAGATAAAAAAAATGGAACCCCAAGCTGATAGTATACCTGAAACAGATAAGACCCTCCATTAAAGACAGAAACTCTTCAAGGGACGAAATACAGGTTTTTGCTATTTGTAGGAGACACACATACAATTTTTTTTTTTTAGTCAGAGTCTCACTCTGTCACTCAGGCTGGAGTACAGTGGCACGCTCACAGCCACTGCAGTCTTGACCTGCTGCACAAGGCCATCCTTCTGCCTCAGCCTTCCAAGTAGCTGGAACTACAGGCACGTGCCATCACGTCTGGCCAATTTTTTTTGATTTACTGTAGAGATAAAGTCTCGTCGTGTTGCTCAGGCTGGTCTCAAACCAACCCCTGAACTCAGGCCTCTCACCTCTGCCTTCTAAAGTGCTGGGATTGCAGGCATGAGCCACCATGGCTGGCTGACACACATGCAATTTAGTAGTTTAAATGAATTAAAAAACATTGCAGCCCCAGACACCAACACAAAACTGGGGCTGCAATGTTTTTTAACAACGTAGACTACAAAGAGAAATCATCAATGAGCAGAACCATTGCTTAGTTATAAAAGGGACAGTCCATTAGGACTTGTAACAGTTATGAGTGTCTATGTGCCTAACAACATAGCCTTAACATAAGGGAAGCAGAAATTGAAAGAGTTGAACGGAGTAGGCTGGGCTCGGTGGCTCAGCCTGTAATCCCAGCATTTTAGCAGGCTGTGGCGAGTGGATTGCCTGAGCCCGTGGGTTCAAGACCAGCCCAGGCAACTTGGCAAGACCTCATCTCTACAATAACTAAAAATTAGCTGGGCGTGGTAGCACACACCTGTAGTTCTAGCTGCTTGGAAGGCTGAGGCGGAAGGATCGCCGGAGCCCAGCAGGTCGAGGCTGCAGTGGCCAGGAGTGTGCCACTGCACTCCAGTCTGGGCAACGGAGTGAGACTCCAACTCAAAAAAAGAAAAAAGAAAGAATTGAATGGGGCAAAGAACAAGCTGCAGTAACTATAGGAGAGTTTAAGCACAGCTTTTGTAAACAGATCAAAGAGATACACACTAGAAAGGCTGTCAGTTCCAACAAGTCAAGTAACATGTACAACCCTGGGATCTGTATGGGGCCCTGCGGCCTACACATGGAAGCAGCACTTTCTTTCCAGGCATGCTTCTGTAGAAACTCACCACGAACAAGCCCACCATGGACATCTCAGCAAGTGCCAAAGGCTCAGCAACATGCAGGCCACACGCTCTGCTGTCATATGATGCCACCAGGAATCCGTGATGGAAAAACCTTCCCTCTGCTTCAGCCACAGGTCGCCCTGCCTTTGGTGCTAGGACCACAGCAGCAGAACTCAGGGAAGGGCGGGACAGCCATGAGACAGGAGGAGGCTAGACGTGGTGCTTCTCAGTGAACCTGGAGAACGTGCTGTGTCCCTTTCTTGACATGAACGATGGCCTGATTGTGATATTTACAGCCCCCCGTGTCTTCAGCATGCGATCAGCTGAGTCTTGTTAGTGGCTGACCACCCCAGGGCCGGGTGGACAGGAGAACCCTCGGAGAGAGGAGCTTACCCACCAAAGTGCCGGAGACATCCCCCTAGCAGTGCTGAGACTCAGGTGCATGCGTCTTGATATACGAGTCATTGTTTTTTCCATGGGTGTGTGTCTGGACTAAGGTTCTGCTAGCAGCCCCGAGCCGTGCTCATCACCATGCCCGGCTCCTAGCAAGGGACGACTTTAGCACTTGCTCGTTGAATGGGTGTTGAATCATGTTACTAATTTCCACATGGGGATTTGCGTTTATTTATTGCTAAACAGCTATTTTCTCATGGCAAAAGGGATGCCTGCTCATTGCAGAGAATTTGGAAAAAATAGAAAATCGAGAGCAGAGATTTAAATCTCCCATTGTCCTCTCAATAGGTATTTTATGAAACGTATTTTAGTGGCTGCGCTCTGTGTATGTGCTCAACATTTAGGCTGTTTCCACATCTTTCCTGGTATAAATAATGTGTGGCAAGAACCACCACACTTTCTTTATTTCCTGAAGATAAATCCCTAGAGCTGGAATGACTATGTCCAAGGGAGGGAAGTCTTTAAAGGTGCTGGTAAATACTCCACATTTCCTTCCTTGAAGCTTTACTAATTTGCATTCCCCAGGGTAAGAAAGTATTAGCTTCTGTGTACCCGCATTCACATTGGGTACTTTTTTTCTTTTTCCCCTTTTAAGGTTGACTGTTTACTGAAGGCTTAAATACACAGAAGATGCAGGCGCCGTAGGTGTGTGGGTGCATTATTCCACAGTGACTATATGCATGAACCAGTGCCTAGATTGTGACCCAGAAGGTTTTTGGCACCCAGAAGCCCTCATGGACCCTGGCAGTCACTAGCACATTCCAAGGTGTAGTCTCCCGTTTTGTGCTGCTTTAAAGGAACACCCGAGGCTGCCTCATTTACAAAGACATGTTTATTTGTCTCACAGCTCTTCACAGCACTAGTGTCTGCTTCTGGGGAGGCCTCAGGAAGCTACTACAGTCATGGTGGAAGGTGGGGAGGGAGCAGGCGTGTCCCATGGCGAGAGGGGAAGTGAGAGAGAGGGAGGGAAGGGGGAGGGAGGGAGGTAGGGGAGAGAGAGGGGAGGAGGAGGGAGTGAGGGGGGGGGAGAGAGAGAGAGAGAGAGAGAGAGAGAGAGAGAGAGAGAGAGAGAGAGAGAGAGAGAGGGAGAGGGAGAGGGAGGGAGGGAGGGAGGGAGAGAGAGAGAGAGA
The DNA here is from genome assembly GCA_027257055.1 of Cephalopachus bancanus. Classification (NCBI taxonomy): domain Eukaryota; kingdom Metazoa; phylum Chordata; class Mammalia; order Primates; family Tarsiidae; genus Cephalopachus; species Cephalopachus bancanus. The sequence goes on from JAPVLO010000180.1 coordinate 1,446,561, forward strand.
GAGAGAGAGAGAGAGAGAGAGAGAGAGAGAGAGAGGAAGCACCAGGCTTTTCTTAACACCAGACTCAGGTGAGCTCATTAGGGGACAGTGCCAAGCTGTCCCTGAGGGATCCGCCCCATGACCCAAGCACTTCCTACCAGGCCCCGCCTCCAGCACTGGGGGTCACATTTCAACACGAGATTTCAGGGGACAATACCCCGACCGCATCACAAGGGTGATCACTACCCTGATGCTGGTGTCTTGCCTAATTTGAACTTCGCATATGACCTTGACGTAAGTCACGTGGTCTTACTCTTCTTCAGAGTCTGCCTGACTTCACCCAACACTGTGTTTGGGAACACATCACACTGCTGCGTGCAGTTGGTTTGTGCGTTCTCATGTCTGCATGGCCTTCACCCCAGACTGCACAGAATTTCGGCGTCTCACTGCAGGTGGGCATGTGGGTGTCTTCTGGGTCATGACTGTTGCATTCATGGCTGTCGAGAACACCCTTGTGCCTGTCTTCTGGTGAATGACTGTGAGCATATCTGTTAGCTACGTGTACCTAGAGCTGGAATTGCTGAGTCATCGCACGATATCATCTCGTAAAGCGGAATAACAGCTCATTGGGAACGTCAGGCTGACTAGGTGGTGAGTGTTGGTTGGGCCTTGGGGTCTACCCTGGCGTTCTTGTATCATGACTTGCTGGGGTCTGTCTGTCCTGGTGGGTGTGACCATGTGGACACATAGATGCTTGTGCTTAGGATTTGCACATGGACGTTCCCAGGTGTGTGTGCTCATGTGGTCGGAGTGGGGTGTGCAGGTGGCTGTGAGCAGGGATGGGGGTGCTTTTGCAGGGACCTGTGTCCCAGGCATGCTCAGAGGGCTCGGGGTGGATTGTGCAAGCTTGAACAGCCAAAATGCTGGGGCGCAGGGTCAGTTGGTGGTGGTGTCATCGAGGGCCTGGAGCCGGGCAGTGTCCTCAGGGAAGTGCTGTTCTGTGGGGACCCAGCCAGAGCCCAGTGGACACTCAAGGGGTGGCATGACAGACGGTGCTGGAGGGCCAGGAGTGGCCTCTGTTCTGGGTGACATAGCAGGAGCCAAGGGCCACACAGTGCTGTGCTGCCACTGCCCCCGGCCCACAGAAGCTGCTGTTACCAGAAGACAGCCCCTCACACCAGCCCGTGCTTGTCTTTGTTTTGTCTTGGCTGTTTTCCAGGGCAGTTGGGACATGGTTCTCATGATGGAGGCTGCCATGGCCTGCCCGGTTTGCCTGCAGCCACCTGCGAGGGAGCCGGCCTGGAGCCGTGCACGGAGTCACCGTGGCCTCTCTGTCCTTCTCGTTTTCTGCCATGTTGACCATGAGAGACTGAGGGGGTACAGGGGGCCTTGCCAGCCTGTCACCTTGGACGGAGGAGGGCCCATGGGCGTGAGTGCCGGCTTTCCTCCTAGGGCCTTCTGACGGTGGAGCAATTGGCAAACAGTGTTACAGGAGCAGGGATGGTGGGTGACCAGCTCCACTGCTGCTCTCTGAGCCCCTGGCCAGGTCAGTGCATGGACTCCCTCCTTCTCTGTGAAGGGTGTCACTAGCCAGGCCAGTGTGTGGACTCCCTGCCTCTCTCTCTGTGGCAGATGTCATTGGCTGAGCCGTTGCATGGACTCCCTCCTTTTCTGTGGCAGGTGTCACTGGCCTGGCTGGTGTGTGGACTCCCTTCCTCTCTGTGGCAGATGTCACTCTCTGGGCTAGTGCGTGGACTCCTTCCCTCTCTGTGTCAGGTGTCAGTGGCCAGGGTAGTATGTAGACTCCTCTCTCTCTGTGGCAGATGTCATGGGCCTGGCCGGTGCATAGACTCCCTCCCTCTTTGTGACAGGTGTCACTGACTGAGCTGTGGGTGAACCCCTCCCTTTTTGTGACAGGTGTCACTGGCCAGGCCAGTGTGTGGACTCCCTCCCTCTCTGTGGCAGGTGTCAGTGGCCAGGGCAGTATGTAGACTCCCTCTCTCTCTGTAGCAGGTGTCATGGGCCTGGCCGGTGCATAGACTCCCTCCCTCTTTGTGACCAGTGACCATTGGCTGAGTCATTGCATGGACTCTCTCCTTCTCTGTGGCAGGTGTCACTGGCATGGCTGGTGTGTGGACTTCCTCCTACTCTGTGACAGATGTTACTCTCTGGGCTAGTGTGTGGATTCCTTCCCTCTCTGTGGCAGGTATCAGTGGCCAGGGCAGTATGTGGACTCCCTCTCTCTCTCTGTGGCAGGTGTCATGGGCCTGGCTGGTGCATAGACTCCCTCCCTCTTTGTGACAGGTGTCACTGGTTGGACCAGTGGGTGGACTCCCTCCCTCTCTGTGACAGGTGTCACTGGCCAGGCTGTGCGTGGATTCCCTCCCTCTCTGTGGCAAGTATGACAGTGTGCTGCCATGACAGTTTCCCTACCAGGCCTGTCTAGGGCTCTGTCATTCTGTCCATTTCCACCATCTCCAGCATGATGCTCCAGTTGATGAATTTAAAAACTCAAAACAGGCGAAACAACACAAAACCCACCCAGAAACAAAATCAAAACCCACACCCCTGGAGCCCCTGGGACCCCCAGGAGGGGTGAGTGACAGCGGGCCGTGAGGTGGTATCAGCATGTCTGTGGCCACAAAGCAGACCAGCCCCATGCGGTGGCTGGAACCCGCCAGTGCTCAGAGAGCACAGGGCGGGCCCCGCAGGGTTGTGGACACACTGTTCTCTCCTCCTCTCGGGTCACTCAATGGGGTGAGGTGACACAAGAAGGGGGGCCCCAAAGTTGGGGTCTGGCCTGAGAGGCCACGTGGATTCTCTTCTTTGTGCAGGAGAGAGTTGGAGAGTGGGTCTCCAGGGTAAAGCGAAAAGAGTTGTGTTAAGCGAGGGCCAGGAAGAGGCCACTACATGGACAGGGCAGCCCTGGTCGCCACCATGTTATTCTTATAATTCTTTCCTGATGGCTTGTAAGCAGGGGTGGAACAACCATGGGTTTCCTGGGAGAGAGGTAGTGACTTCTAAGAACTGGGGCTCCCCAGCCTGTTCCTATAGGCAGGCCAGCTGGGATGGTCATGGGCTGGAGGGTGTTTCACACAGCACGGATGTGCCACACACGCGTAGAAGGGCCGATTGGGAGCCGCATGCCAGACACCATCTTGGTCCCAGCTGGCCCCGCCAGCTCCTAATAGTATCCTGTTTCTCTCTGTGAGGCCTCAGAAAGAAGCCGCCTCAGCTGCCTGTCTTGAGAAATCAACCTCGTCGTGTGTTCTCGGAAACTAGTCCAGCCCATCTCCTATCCCAAGAGGGCCCAGGGGTCGCCACTCCCACGTTGGAGCCTTGAGCCACTCTTGGCTGGGAACCTGGGTCCCTTTCCACGTGGTCCCTCATTCCCCGCTGCTCTCATTCCTGGGCCTCTCTCTAGCAGAGCAGCCCGACCTGCCTCATGGAAGTAGTTGCTGCAAGGCCATGCCCAGCCCAGACAGTCCCCGTGGCAAGGCCACGCTCACCCCAGATGGTCCCCTGTGACAAGGCCATGCCCACCCCAAATGGTTCCCTGTGGCAAGGCTATGCCCACCCAGGATAGCCCCCTGTGGCAAGGCCATGCTCAGCCCAGATGGTCCTCTTGTGGCAAGGCCATGCCCAACCCAAATGGTACCCTGTACCAAGGCCATGCCCACCGCAGATAGCCCCCGTGGCAAGGCCACACTCACCCTGTGGCAAGGCCATACCCACCCAGACGGTCTCCTGTGCCACATTCCATTGGTCAGAACAAACCCGTAGCCGTCCAGATTAAGAGCAAGGGAGCCACGCCCACCCCTTGCTCAGAGCTTGCCATGGCCATCTCTAGAAGTCCTCTGCCACCCCCACGCCTATCTCCCTCTGCCCTGTCCCCTCTGCTTGCCCTTGACCCTGGTCCACTCCCACTCCATCCCTCACCCACTCCCATTCAGAAGGATGCCACCATCTGGCAGTAAGGGTGTTGTTTTTTTAAAAAAAACCCTGTGCTGTTTTTGTGGTTACAGATGATGGGTTCTAGAACCCCACTGTTCGTCATAGACCTGGCGTGTCTGTCTGCAGACGCAGCATACGAGGGAGTGTTCCTGGTTCTGTGAGGAGTCTCTACTGTGACCATGAGCACTGCTGTCCCCTGGGGCCCCATCCCCATGCTGGTGTGTCCCCCAGGTGGCGCCATGCTTCGTGATGTGGCCACACGCGTTGTTGGGCGGCTGGTTAGTGGCTCGAGTCCTCAGCTGTGAGTTTTAAATTCTCACGGTAAAATGGTTGTTTCCTTTGTACCTTTACTAGGGACAGGAAACCTCAGTAAACTCAGGAACGCAGCTATGCCAGGGCGGCTCACGATGCGGGAAAATGTGTCGGCAAGAACGGGCAAAGAAGGCTGCATTCTTAAAGTGCAGGGAGAAAGTCTACGATAGGACGTTCCAGGGGCTACCTCGGGCCACGTGCCCGAGGCCTCTTCCTGGTCTCCATGATCCGTCGTCTGTCACGGTTGCTGCTGTCTCGTCACCACCCTGTTCTCCTCCTGCCACTTGCGCCCCCTCCATCTTTCCCCTCCTCCCTCTGTATCCCACGCTCTTTCCAGGACCCCATCCCTAGATGTTTCCAAAGTCAGATTTGCCTGCAGGAAGGAGGCTGGGCAGTGGCTGATGGGTGCCTGCTCTGGTGCCTGGGGTTGCCCAGCCCGGGGCAGGAGCATTGGGGCTTCTCTTCTCCTTGATTGTAAACCGGTGTCACTGGGCACCAAAGAGGAAGGACGCGGCCTGCCCAGGGCTCTCCCGGCCTGCTGCCCTCTCCCTGGAGGGTGGTGGCCAGCCACGCTTGAGGATCCCTTCACACTGTGTCCCCCAGCACGTCAGACACGGGATGCTAGCATGGGACACGTGCTTTCTCTTGACTCCATGAAGTGGGTGGACTGAGGGGTGGGGCCTGAGCTCATTGACCCCAGCCCCGGCACCCACCAGCCCGTGGTCTGCTCAAGTCACTCTCTGGGCCACAGGACCGGCCCCTCTAATCTGGGACCCGGGCTCTGTTCACTCTTTCCAACTCCAGGTCAGGCCTAGTGCTGGACACCGGACTCAAAGACTGAGCCAGGCTGCATCCTGCCTACAAAGCATGCAGTGGCACGCATGATCTCTGAGGCTCTGCAGTGGCCAGAATTCCCTGGCAGATGTGTGTCCCAATCCCACACATGGTAATGCAACTGGTTCTGCGGGGTGGGGGGGACTGTGCCAGTGACATCTGCTGTCTTCCAGGAAGCCACAGGCGCAGGACCAGCCTGGGACCGGTCGTCAGTGTCCAAGGATGCTCCCCAGGGCTTGTTTGGGCAGGCACTCTGCCCGCCCAGCCAGGCCTAGTTTGGTGTCTATTAAGTAATTAATCAGTTAGTTTTCCGTGGTCAGACATTGGGTCTTTTTTTCAATTAACTTGTTGTTTTGCTCACTTTTGACTCTTTTCCGGGAATAAGTACTTCGGATAATTAGGAAACATGACTTTGGCTTCAAGTTGGAGCCGAGGACCCCAAAGTAAGTTGCCATGAAAGGAAAAGCTAGTCGTGACAGCCTGTGACGAGGGCCAGGTTTGTGTGGCAAGGTGGAGTGTCACAAGCCCAGCTTTGCAAACGGCCCCTCAGCCAGGACAGAGCAGATGCATACTGACAAACACCCTCACAAGAGCCCGGCCCCGCCCGTGGACCAGCAACCAGCCTTCCTCCTTCTGCCAGAGGTCATATTGTAACCTAGAGTGTGGGGGAGAGGGGACCGTGGCCTGGACCACGGCAGTGACAGGAGGAGGGGACCAGGTGGATGGAACAGAGATGTACTCTATTTTATTATATTTTTGAGTCAGGGTCTCACTCTGTTGCCCAGGTTGGAGTGCAGTGGCATGGTCACAGCTCCCTGTAGCCTTGATTTCCTGGGCTCAGGTGATCTTCCCGCCACAGCCTCCTGAGTAGCTGGGACTACAGGCACATGCCACCATGCCTGCCTAATTGTTTTCATTTTTTGTAGAGAGGAGGTCTTGCTGTGTTGCCCAGGCTGATCTTAAACTCCTGGGGCTCAAGCAAGCCTCCTGCCTTGGCCTCCCAAAGATCTGGGATGACAGGCATGAGCCACTGCACCCAGCCCGTGAACCTTTGACCCTCATTTGCTGTCATAATGCTGCTCCTGTAAGAAAACAGGGTTCAAGTTCAAAATACCATACCCAATGTAACCAGCGAACGCTAGAGCATGTGTGTTTGGAAACTGGGAGCAGCTGTCTCCATTTATACCGAGGACCTGCTGGGGTTATGAGGACGTGGTCTGGTCTAGCAGAAAACACATGCAATTAAGGCTTCTGAAAGACTAGTTTTTGACCTGGTTCTGTCATTAACTAACCATGTGTAACAAGGACAAACTTGTGGTTTGCTGCCTGCATGCCACACACACTTACCATGAGACAGACAGCAGAAGTGTTCGGAAATGCACACATGCCATAAAGTTTACAGAAATTGTCATTTCATTCACGTTGGGATGTGGGTTTCTCAGCGAGATGGTGGTAGGGAGGTGGGCAGGAGTTTCCCTCTTTGATGGCTTTAATGTTCTCTTAGCAAAATAATACCAGCTTATTGGGTTTTTTTTTAAGAGAAAAATACAGAACAATAGAAAGAACGCCACTCACTTTTCCACCACTCCGAGAAAACCAGTCTTTGTATTTTGGCATGTTTCCTGCAGGTAATATTTTAATAGAAGTTTAAAGATAGGGATCGTTTCAAACGTAGAGTGTACAGAGGAACGTTGGGGCTGCTACTGGGTGCTGGAGTCGTAACCAATCAGGCATAGCACTGTGGCCTGTGGATGTGGATCCTTCCGCTTTAGAAATGAAACACCCACCACGCCGCTCCTCCATCCAACTCTCTTCCCTTCCTTCTGTGATCACATAGTAACGACTGTGTAGATGCTACTAACCCGAATGGCAAATGATACTCACTGTTGTTTTAAACTTCACTGGACTAACAATCCAATTTTTTTTTCCATTTGGGGGTAAATGTATTGAGTCTGTTCTCTCCCTACTGATCTGTCATGCCACGTTTGCCATTGACCGAGGCTCTGTCTGCCTATGAGTGTCTTTCTGGGATTCTTCTTTACTTGTGGCTTAATTGTCTATCTCTAGAATAATAGCATATTCCTGGTCACTGAGTTCTCTGATAAGTCTCGATATAGAAAAGAGAAAATCTCTCCAGGATTTTTATCAAAGTCATCATAGCAAGTCCCCTCTTTATATTTCCATGGGAATGTTATGATCTATGTCAGGTACCACAAATAACCCCGGTGGAAATGTTTAAAAATGGAGACCCTATTTACACACCCTACATTGCACTCTTTCACAGCGTACAATTCAGTGGCTTTTAATATATTTGCAGAGTTCTGCAGCCATTGCTACAGGTCAGACGGCGGGGGCGGGGCGTGTCTGTGAGCTGGTTCCATTGGTAAGATGCAAAGTATTGCACAGAAATTAGGTTGGAAAGTATAGTTCATTTAGAAAGTAGATGAGAGAGAGAGAGAGAGAGAGAGAGAGACAGAGACACAGAGAGACAGAGAGGATTCACCTCCTCACGATAGGAAGGGGGCCAGAGCTTAGGGAAACATGACCCAGCCAGAGCTCAGAGAGCAGCATGGCTGGGCCAGGGCTTAACAAAAGCATGGTGATGGCTGCTTACGGTGGAATGCTTTTAAACCTGTCTGTTGGTGGGGACAGGTGGTTAAGGTGATGGGGGAGTGGTCTGTTTTACATCATCATGAAGGGCCAGGTGAGCACAGGTACTGACATCAGGTGAAGGCATTAGGTGATGGATGGCAGGCAGATGGGTGGGCCAGTCACATGACAGTTGCCATGGTGATGGGATCTGTCTATGTCAGGAAGGTCACAGGGGCTGATCCCATAGATTTCTTATGGCTGCAGGCAAATACTTGGAATAGGAAAGCTAATTAACCCCAAAATGAGGTGGGGAGGGGTTGTAAAACAACTATCAATAGCTACCTTGGAAGCGGTTCTGTCCTTGGTGACAGGGCAAGCTAGGGAAGCCTGATGGAACCAGGCAGTGTCAACATGGCTGCACTTGAGTCAGGGTTATTTCATGAAACGATTCCACTTTGGTGTTTCACCCTTTTAGCTACTGATTCCAGAAGACTTTCATCACCCTGGAGAGAAGCCCCACACCCAGTGGCCATCAACTTTCAACCCCCTTTCCACCGTGGAAGCCATCAGTCTAATTTTATCTCTGTGGATGTGAATGTAAGTGGAATCACACGGTATGTGGTGGTATGTGGTGGCCATGTGTGTTTGATGTATTTCGTTTGGGTACAGTGTTTTCAAGTCATCCGTGTCCTGTATGCGCTGGTACTTCATTCCTTTTTTACGGCTGAGTGATACGCCGTTGTGGACGTAGTATCTTTTGGTGAACCGTCCGTCAGTTGATGGACATCTGGGCCGTTTTCACTTCTCGGTTATTATGAATGATGCTGCTGTGGACATCTGCGTGCCAGTTTGTGGGGGCTGGCATTCTCATTCTCTTGGGTACACACCTGGGCGTGATATGGCTGGGTCCTTCGGAAATCTTGTGTGTCACCTTCTGAGAAACTGCTAGACTGTTTCCCAGAGTGGCTGCATCATCTGTGTTTCAGCAACGGTGAGGCGGTGACCTGCGTGGCGTCGGGACTGAACTGGCACTGGCTTCTAGGCTCTTGGGAGACCCACGCTCCATATCGTCTTTCCTCTGTCTGGTGTAAGCTCTCCGCTTGGTCAGCTTTTTCATGCACTTCCAGTCATCTTGCTGACTTCTTTGTTGTGGTGGCTTTAGGAGTGTATTAGTCAGGGCTCTCCAGAGAGGTAGAACCAGGAAGGCACATACAGATACGCAGAGGGAGCTTTGTTGTGAGGGAGTGGGTCACGTGACAGCGGAGGCTGCAAAATCCCACGATCTGCATGCCAGAGGCCCAGGAAATCTGGTGGGTAGTCCCAGTCCAAACCTGAAGCCCGAAGCCCTGAGAACTAGGGGAGCCAATGGTGTAAGACCCAGGCCAAGCCCAAAGACCCAAAAACCAGGAACAGGGGAAGGTGGGTGTCCTAGCTCAGGCAGAGAGCCACCCTGCTCTTCCTCTAGCCTTCTGCTCTGTGTGGACCATCAGGGACTGGGGTATGCCCTCCGGTGGGGCAGTCTTTCCCCAATCTACTGATTCAGACCTAATCTCTTCAGACGCCTCCTCACAGACACATCCAGGAGGAGTGTTTGTCCAGCTCCCTGGGCCTCCCTAGTCCAATCAAGTAATAAAATAAACCACCACAAGGTCTGTCAAGAACAATGATGTCACCTGCAAACACGGAGAGCGTTGTTCTTCTTTCCAATCATTACACTTCGTTTTTATAGTCCTACAGTACTGGACAGGACTTTGAATTCCATGATGAGTAAGTGGTGCAGGTGGTAGTGGTGACCTTGTTGGGGCTGAAATGGATGGAAACACACTTACGTTCTCACTATTGCATACGATGTGTGTCATTCGTTGTTAATGAATACCTTCCTCAAATTAAAGACGCTCCATTTCTAGTATGCTGAGTTGTCCTGAATAGGTTTGGGGTCTCATTAAGGGCTTTTTCCTCAGCATTCACTAAACTGATCATACGTATTTGTTCTTAATTGGATCCTGTGTTTTACTCTCTCCGGATGGTGAACATTTTACATTTCTAGGATATGCTGTAGTTAGGAAATAATTTTGATTTGTGGCTAAACTTGATTTGAGACTTTTTAGAATAGGATTATACCCTTAGTGTCGCAAGTGAGACCCGTCAACAGCTTGCTTTTATTGTACTCTCCATGTGCCATCATGGGAGTCATCAGGAGTCTGTGAGCCCCATGCAATCACTTGCTGGTGTCCCCTCTTAGTCTGTTGCCTGAGACAGTTTGCTCTGGGTTGAAAGGAGCCATTCCATACAGATCGGGCAGCACCTGCTTGTGAAGCCTCTTGGCCTGGTGCCCTGGAGGAGGGCAGCATAGGCTTGTATCAGTCAGTCCGTTTCTTTTGTGGTTATTGGCATGTGCAAGTTTTTAACTTCTCAAAGCCATTATGATAGTTTATATTTATGGCTTCAAATAAATTGGCTTGAGTTTTTCTAACTTGGCTCACAGTTTCTCTTTTGATTTATGAACTATGAGTCAAGACGTCTCCGTTTCAATCCCATTTCGAACTTTTTGGTGCCATCTTATGCGTTCTTGTGTTCAGTCTTGTGAAAGTTTGTCCTCTAAAGAACCAGGTTCGGGTTTTGTGCATTGGTTTTCTCTACCCTGAGTGTATGCTCCTCTGATCATGGTCTCTGCTCTTCCACCTTCTTTGTGTTCAAACTGCTTTTGGTTTCCTGACTTCTCGAGGTAAGCGCTACTGGCTTAGCTTCATTCCTTCTTGCGCTCATCTGACCTCAACAGCGTTCTGTCATTATCTTGTCATTATCATTTGCCTAGACCGTCTCTTCCATCATCTTGTTTTCAACTTCTTTATACTGGTTTGTTTTCGGCATCTTTATAACAATTCTATCTGGCCTTTTCCCCCTTGTATTCAGTCTGAGAATTAGTCTTTTACTTGGTGGTTTTAATCAGTTTTGGAGCGAGTTGACGAACATGCAGTGTGGACTAGTGAAGTGACACTTCAGGGAAGTAACTCAGTGGGAAATCACCCAAGGAAAAAACTCTGTCAGCACCATCTCTCCATGGCAGCAGCTTCTCCCTGTGGCTGGGGGCTTTCTTCCCTTGGCTCCCGGGGTTTCCTGGAAGTCTTCAGATCACCTCCACGGTCTCGGCTGTTGCTGCCCCTTGAGAGTAGAACACTGTGGAATGGTGGATACCATGCCGTGGTCATGAGCTTTGATCTGCTACCCTCTATAGCATATGCTTTGGGGTGTGGGGGTGCACTGGATGCTGGACTCTTTCTAAATGAGGACGTTTCTTGTCCACCACTCACCCCAGCTTCCAGTGTGGTGCCGGTTAGATCTGCTGTAGTCTGAATGTGTGTCCCCCAAAATTCCTATGTCAAAACCCAACCCCAATGTGACGGTTTTAGGAGGCAGGCCTTTGGAAGGTGATGAGCTCCTGAGGGTGGAGCCCTCATGCCTGGTAAATTAGTTTCCTCTGTCATGAGCATGGGCTCCTCTGTTGATTATCCCTTGTGAAAAAGACCCAAGGGAGCTTTCTCCCACTTCAATCTTGTGAGGACACAGAGAGAAGGCACCATCTTTGAAGCAGAGACCAATTCCTTGCCAGACACCAAATCTGTGAGTGCCTTGATCTGGGACTTCCCATCTACTAGAACTATGAGCAGTGTATTTCTGTTGTGGTAACTTACCCCATCTTAGGTACTTCATTATAACAGCCTGATGAATGAGGGCAACATGCATACCTGTGCGTGTGCATGCATGTGTATATGTGTGTGTGTGTGTGTATAGACAGGTAGATAGATTTATACCCACATCTATATTTATTTCTGCATCTACACCCACATCTGCCTCTATCTGTATGTCTTAACAGGGACACCCGCCTTGACAAACTTTAGTTTGACTCCTCTGAGCCCTTTTCTAGACTTGGCCTTGAGCTTGACCTGCTGAGCCCAGTCTTGGCAGAGAATCCTGCTAAGCCAGCTCGGCGAGAAGACCTTGCCCTTGACATCCACACAAGCTCCACAAGCTCTTCCTAGTTGCTTCTGTTCACTGACCCATCCCTGGGACCCAGGGCGGTAACTCCCCAGCTGCCTTTGCTGTATTGGGGCTGAGCTCAGTTCTACATGGGTCTCTTAATGCGGTTGCTTAAATAAAATATCTTGCCATTTTCACAAGTGTTTCATGAAAAATTCTTCCTTAACAGTCTCCAATGCATCTATATAGCGAATACGTCATACATGGATGACGTGGGGTCAGAGATATGTTCGCAGCTGTGAAAAGTGTCCTGTCAGACTTCAAAACTCAGTGCTTAAGCAAGGACCTGACTCGCTGTGCCCAAAGATTCCACCTCAAGCTGGTTCTTGTCTGCAGTGGAAGCGTCTTTGCCAACACTGTGCCCAGTTGCTGAAATGGCAGGTGTACCTTGAGCGCAAGCCTGGGGTGAGTGCTTGCACTTCCCATCTGTGAGATGGAGACATTTAGAAGCTGAAATCCAAATGACCTTTGGTCTTAGCCCACTGGGCTTCTATCACAGAGCACCATAGTCTGGTGCCTTGTGGAAAAAAAACTATTGCCCACAGTTCTGGAGGCTGGGAAGTCCAGGATCCAGGTGCCGGTCAACTGGTGTCTGGTAAGGCCAACTGGAGTCTGGACAGAGGATGTTAAAATGTGAATTGGTGAGACACATTCAGTCTCTAGAACCTTCCAACCTTCAGCTCACAAAATGATGGGCTCAGAGGAGCTGGAACGAGAAGCCAGCATGAGGGAGGGCGTGAGGGGAGTTAGTTTGCCTTTATTCTCTGGGCTTGGCTGCTGGATTGGTGAGGACCCGGTTGTGAAAAGACTTTGCTGCCAAGCTAAAATGCGTTTCAATTTGCACAGACTCCAGTGGGGAGTGTGGTGGTGACCAGAGCCATTGAGGGCCTGGCCGTCCAGCCGTGAGCACATGCCTTGTCCAGTGTGGTTGAGTCGTTGCCAGGCACCGGTCAGTTGTGGATAGTAGGAAGGTCAGGGCCAGCAAAGGAAGAGAAGGGTGTCATTGTCCTCTAGTTCTGGGGTGCTGAGGAGGCATCTGACCAGCAGTGGAGGGACTGGGCCGGTGAAGACGACCTTGAGCATTGATCTACAACGCTCCCCCTAAAAGCGGAGTTGTCTTTTGGAGGGTGGGCCCCTTGTAGTCCAGGCTTCCCCTGCTAGGTGGATGTTCTAGGAACCCATTGGCATCAGGGTGCCAGCTAGCATTGTTATGAGAGGCTGTGTTTGGCTTCAGTGAATTTTGTTTTGGGGATTCCTTCAACGCATCCTTTGCCCATGTCAAGATGGGTGATTTATGAGCACGCCTGCCCACACTGCACCGAGTGTTCAGCGGTTTAGGACCTGAGACGGCCTGACCCCCATGCCCCACCATCCCTATTCACCCAGTCTCGCTCCCGTGACTTTTTTTATGCGTTTGTTTCCCTGGATGAAAAAAGTCCTCTGAGGGAAACATTTTGCCGATGTGAAAGAGGTGAAACCCAAAATTGCAGAAACACTGAAAGACGTCAAAACTGACAGTTCAAAACTGTTTTGAGCAGTGGAAAAAGCATCTCCATAGGTGTATGGCATCAAATGGAGGGGACTTTGAAGGTGACATATAAGAACAAATTCACAATTTTTATAAATAAATTCTGGGTTTGGGGAGGGGTCCCTCCTCATATCTGACCTACTACAGAAGCTGGGCAGGGGTCCAAGAGGCAGACCAGGATATTCACTGCAGCTGCACTTGCAGCTGTGAAAATGGAAAGGAAACTCTGTGACTGCCATGTCTGTTGAGTGATTGGGCTGTGAAGCAGTACACAGCAGTAAAAGAACAGGGGATCCACTGGACAGGATGGTAGGTCCTGCTGTGGCCCCAGGGCCCTTTTTAATGACTCGTCCTATAATGCTTCTTCCATGCTCCTGAAGCAAGGCTTATGAACACATGTAAACCTACCTACACCCCACATTTCTTTTTTTTTTTCTGAGTTGGAGTCTCACTCTGTCACCCAGAGTGGAGTGCAGTGGCCGCTCCCGGCCACCGCAGCCTCGACCTGCTGGGCTCCGGCGATCCTTCCGCCTCAGCCTTCCAAGTAGCTGGAACTACAGGCGTGCGCTACCATGCCCGGCTAATTTTTTTTTTTTTTATTGTAGAGATGAGGTCTCACCAAGTTGCCCAGGTGGGTCTTGAACCCACGGGCTTAGGCAATCCACTCACCTCAGCCTCCCAAAGGCGCGGGATTACAAGCTGAGCCACCGAGCCCAGCTTACACTCCACATTTCAAAAGAAATCTCAAACCCATGTGGGTTCGAGACCAGTCTAATGAGACCTTATAACTACAATAAATCAAAAAATTAGCTTGGCATGGTGGCACATACCTGTAGTTCCAGCTTCTTGGAAGGCTGAGGCAGGAGGATCACTGGAGCCCAGCAGGTCGAGGCTGCGGTGGCTGCAAGCATGCCCCTGCACTCCACCCTGGGCGACAGAGTGAGACTCTGACTCAAAACAACAGGCAAACAAACACAAAGAGATCCTTCCTGTGGAGCTACCTACACACAAACAAGGAACCAAAGGAGAGCAACAGGGTTATAAACCCGTGTGAGTTTCACACCACCAGTGTCTGGGCAGAAGGAGCCAGAGCCGAGTGGTCAAGACCGCCGGTGCCCTGGGCCACCTGCTCAGGTGCTGCAGGGCTGTGAGGGCAGCTGTCCCTGGGAGTGGCACTGCTGCTGAGCAGAGGCTTCCTCTCGTGTGCTGGACACCTCCTGCTCCGATCATGAGCAGGCCCAGGGGCAGTGTCTCTGCCAGGCTGGGACCAGGGCGAGCTGTGGCCGGCAGGGTGTGGAGGTGTTGCAGGTGATTTGGTGTCCACATCCCCGGCACTGGGGCACATGCCGCCCTCGGGAGGGCCTGGCGGGGAAGAGCCTGATGTGCAGAGAAGGGAAGGGGCTTGTCCGTGGTTGGGGCAGAGGAAGGGTGAGAACCAGGCCCTTCTAGTAGTACTTATTAATCGCCTGCTGGATGCCTTCTGCCCTGCCAAGGAGGCACAGCTGAGTGTTGGCAGGTCCCAGCTGCGCCAGGGCACTTGGACCTCTTGAGCGCAGCTCTGTTGCATTTTCACATTGTTTTCAATTTTGAGGCAGCCCCAGACTTGCAGAGATGGTACAAGGGAGCCTCCCACCCCCACCCACTTGAGAGTGAACAGCTGCCTGGGGCCGTCATCACAGATGCTTCCTCGTGTGTTTCCCACAGGCAAGGATGGCATCCGACTGAGCCGTACACCAACACGAAGACTCTGCTGATGGGCCACTCAGCGCCCCAGGCCTTCTCAGGCCATGCCAGGGTCTCCATGGGTCTTCTCGGCAGAAGGGCCCAGCACAGAGCCACGGGGTGCCCCAACCCTCAGCGTCCTGGGGAGCGTCCATCTCCCCTCACACCTGTGGCCAGACACGTTGATGAACACAGGCCAGTGGTCCTGTGTGGGTCCTTCACCCTGGCATGCCTGGTGCTGGCATGATTAGAGGTGAGAGGGGCCCGTGATAAGACGGATGCGAGAG
Organism: Cephalopachus bancanus; assembly: GCA_027257055.1. NCBI lineage: Eukaryota > Metazoa > Chordata > Mammalia > Primates > Tarsiidae > Cephalopachus > Cephalopachus bancanus. The sequence continues at coordinate 1,461,807 of JAPVLO010000180.1, forward strand.
TGAGGCTGTGTGCCTTCTGCGTCAGGCTCATGTGGGATGTGGCTGGAAGGAACTGCCTCCCCTCACAGACGGCACCTGTACCCCCCATGGATGATGCCCACGCCAGCCCCATGGCCAGCACCCTCCCCACAGCCAGTCCACCCCCCGCGGCCAGCACCCTCCCCACAGCCAGGCCCTCCCCCTGGCGCATGTCCTCCCCACAGCACACACCTTCCCCATAGTCCACACCCCCACATGGCCCACGTGCCCCCCCACAGCCCATGCCCTCCCCATGGTCACTGCCGTGTGCAGAGCTCCACCCACACAACCTCGCTTCCTTCCCACATAGGGCACGTCCCTCTGTGGTCACGCTTTAGAGATGAGTGGGTGGCAGCTTAGACAGCAGTGACGTGCCCAGCTCAGGTGGAGACCAGGGATGACAAGGCCTGGAGCAAGGCCTCTGTGCCACGGCTCTCCTTGTTGGAGAGAGCCAGGGCTGGGCGCTCAGCGGGAGAGACTCCTGCACTCGGTAGGGGTTCAGTACAGACCAAGCTCAGACCAAGCCCAGGACCTGGGGGTGCCTCGCCGAGGGGTAGACAGGAAGCAGAGTTGGCAGCTGTCTGAGGAGACTCAGGGCGGGTGGGCTAGGGGGTCAGATGCCGAGGTTGGGGGTCTTGCCGACACGGGGTTCTCCCATTCAGCAGGGGCCTCCCTGGTACCCCCAGGCCCGAAGGGGCAAGTCCCTCCTCACGCCGTCTGCTCTGGTGTCCCTCCCGAGAGCGGGTTCTTGTTCCCTTGTCCTCACCTTCCGTCTCCCACCCGCTTTCTCCCTGCATCCCAGTCTCCGACCTGCCATTCCCCTGGGTGGGGGCAGTGGAGATACGAATGGGAAGAGCTCCATCAAGTTCCCCAAGGAGGTGGAGGCCGTCAGGCCGTCCTCCCGGCCAGCGCCCAGGCACATGCTGCAGGGGAGTGTCTGCACATGAAGATGTAGTCAGTCACCACCCCTGGGCAAGCATCCCTGTGGGAGGGGGCTGGCGGGGTCAGGGGGAGGTGATGCCAGGGAGGCTGTTGCCATGGTGACTTGGGGGAGCCTGCCCAGCCTCTCTGATCCTAATCCTTGCTGCCAGGCCTGTGGAGCGCCGCTTTCCAGCACATGGAGATGCTGTGTCCCCCTGTGGAAGCTGGACCGTGGCTGGTGGCGGGACCCCAGCCACGGAGGCCCTGGAGTTCCTTCTGGAGCAGAACCCAGGCACGGGGCGGGCCTGGCTGGTCTGTGCCAGTGTGCCACGACACGGCCAGCTTGTGGAGGGACGCGGTGTGCCGGCTGTTTCTCCCTGTGTGAGCCCAGTTATGTTGTGAAAGTGATTTGGTTCCGTGGTCCTTCTAAACAATGAGTGGCTCTGTCTCACCACCCACGGTGCAGCTCTGCCTCTGACTCTCATTGACGCTGGCCAGGCCTGCGGCTGCCACATCTTCTCAAGACTGCTCATGAGTGACTGTTGAGACGTCACTGCACGCTGGAGGCACCGCCAGGCTGAGGCCTGAGACGTGCCGAGACCTCTTTTTCTCCTCCAGGGTGAAATCCCAGCCATGGGGTACCTGGGTCACAAGACGCCACCGTCTGTGTGGTCTTCTTGCGCTCTGCTAAGTATTTCCCCAGAATTTTAACGTTGTCGGCCATGCGGAATGTTCCCATGCTGACAGTCCTGCCAGTGTTGGGCGCACAGGTTCTGTTTTGGGTGCTCACGTGGGGTTATGAAGTGGCGCGTTGCCGCCCGTGTTTGGGGGCCAGACGGGTCACCTGCACATCTGTGATGACTGATCTGCTGGGTCTGCGACTTGTGTTTCCTCCTGTGTGTCATCTGTGGATAGCCTTGGCTCCTTCCGGCTGAGTTTTTTTGAGCAGTTTTGTCACCAAGCAGCCATGTGGATTTGGATAGATGCATCTTCCCATGCCCAGGATGAGACGGCTTGCCCACCCTGCCAGCTGCTCAGCCCTCAAGACTCTGCTGTTGAGGGGGAGAGGGGGCAGGGAGGTCCCTGAGAGCACAGGGAGCTCAGCCGTTCGTCCTTGAGTCCACTGGAAGGTCCTCTCTTCCTCAGAGTCTGTCCTGTCTCCTCCCACCCCTAGCTCTGGTGTCTTGGTGAGTGGGTGCAGGGACGAGCTCAGTATGTAGCTGACCAGCTGTGATGACTGCTAGGAGGGTGCTTCGTGGAAGATTGTTGGGGCTTCAACAGAGAGTCCATGGACTAAGGCGTCGGGGCATGAAGGATGGATGACTAAGCCAGATGGAGGACGGTCTGGAGGACAGGTGAGTCAGCCAGATGGAGGATGGTCTGGAGGATGAGTGAGTTACCCAGCTAGAGGACAGTCCTGGAAACGGGTGACTTAGCCAGATGGAGGACGGTCCTGGAGGACGGATGACTTAGCCAGATGGAGGATGGTCCTGGAGGACGGGAGACTTAGCCAGATGGAGGACAGTCTGGAGGACGGGTGTTTAGCCAGATGGAGGACAGTCCTGGAAATGGGTGACTTAGCCAGATGGAGGATGGTCCTGGAGGACGAGTGACTTAGCCAGATGGAGGACGGTCCTGGAGGATAGTGACTTAGCCAGATGGAGGACGGTCTGGAGGACGGGTGAGTTACCCAGATGGAGGACGGTCCTGGAGGATGGTGACTTAGCCAGATAGAGGACGGTCCTTAAAGACGGGGGTGACTTAGCCAGATGGAGAGACCAGAAGGGGCCTACTGGGTGGGGGAAGCGTCCTCCGAGCACTGGGACAGGCGCTCTTTGATGTTTGTGGGACACCGAGAAGATGAATCAGGGAAATGTGTGGTCCCTGTGGCCCCAGGGCTGCTCCAGGCCAAGGAGGAGGAGTGGCCCTTGTGGGGAGGAAGCTGGGCTGGCCAGCAGGGTTATCCCTGAGAGGGCTTGGAAACTTCCTGGTGGAGGCGAAAGGGGACAGCCCACCAGGTAGCGTTATCCCTGAGAGGGCCAGAAGGTTTCCCGGGGGAGGCGGGAGGGGACAGCCCACTGGATGGGTTATCCCTGAGAGGACCACGAAGGCTTCCTGGTGGGAGCAGGTGAGGGCAGCCTACAAGGTGGGATTATCTCTGAGTGGTCCTGGGGGTGAGAGGGGACAGTCCAGCAGTTGGACAGCTCTTCCGGGGACCAGTTGGGCCTCCCAGTTTGTGGGATCCCACTGGCCCCAGGAGTGGTCAGGACCTGGGAGTGGTCTGGTGTGCTTTGCGGCTTGGTCTTGGTCTTGGAATGCCCCCATTCAGCCTCAGATCCCCAGGAACAAAAGATGGCGACATGGAGCAGGGTCATGCTCTTCCCCGTGTGCAGGGACTCATGCTGGGCTAGTGTTGGGTGCTAACAGGTCCCTAGTTGGAGGGAACGCCCCATGGGGATAAGAGGCTGGGAAGGTTGTGCAGATGCTGGAGCCCTGGGGGATCACTCACATAGCAAGGTGCCGGGTCTGAGTGTTGCTCTGGCCCTGACTCCGACACCACCTGGCGTGTCCCTGGAGGTGTCTTGCGTGGCCTCATCCTGGGAGAAAGTGAGCTCTGAGGACATGGCAGTGACAGGCTCCCTCCTGGGTCCCTCAGGGATGGCTGCAGGGAGGACCCGGCAGCAGCAGGAGACCCTGTTGCTGGTTGACGGGCCCCTCCCAGGGTCTAATCCCCTCTTCACGCAGCACCTGAGACTAGAACCCGGGTGCATACCCAGCTCTGCCAACCTCTGTGGTGGATCCTCAAGCCTGCCATTTCCCTCCTGTGCCTCAGTTTCCTCAGTTGCGAAGCAGGGGCCTCTCAGCTTCTTTTCCATGTTCGTGTTCTCTCACGTGCTCGCGTGACTTTCCAGGCACAGGAATCCAGCCTGCGACCAGACACACTGACTGTCCCAGAGGAGAAGGAAGGCCATCCCTGTCCCCGCCCCTCTGCTTCCCTCACGGGCACTAAGAGGCACAGCCCAAGCCTCTCAGCAGGGAGGGCCAAGGCCAGATCCCCCCGGTCGGTGCAGGAAGCAAACCTCGAGGTTGTGGGTGGTTCAGAGCACCCACATCCCCACGGTGCCTTCCACCAGCCCTGCGTCCTGCTGCAGGGATGACTGGGGCCAACAGAGTCCATGTCGGAGCCACTCAGCGTCGCTTCCTAAGGAGAGGGGACTGGAGACCCTGGGGCTCACAGAGTCCATGCTGGAGCCACCCAGTGTCACTTTCTAAGGAGAGGGGATAAGAGAGCCTGGGGTCCACAGAGTCCATGCTGGACCACCTGGTGTCACTTTCCAAGGAAGGAAAACAGGAGAGCCTGCGGCCCGGGGAGCCCACACCAGAGCCACCCAGCGTCACTTTCTAAGCACATGGGACAGGAGAACCCAGGGCCTGCTGGGAGCTGGTGTCCATGAAGACGCTCTGGGATGCAGGGGTGGCTCAGAGCAGCGGGTTCCAGCAGAGCTGGGGTCGAATCTTGGGTGGGGCTGGGGTGGTGGTGTTAGGTCCACCTGGGGTGGCCTTCGGGTGAACTGGATTCTGCACAGTGCTGTCCTCGGAGCTCTTGGAAGCCGGTCACAGGCAGCCTTTCCCACAGCGGTGGGTCACCGGGCCGTGATTGTACACCCTGGCAGTACCATTCACCACTGGCCCACTTGCTCCGTCTTTCCCTTGAGAATAAATGAGACTGTGGTCCTGCCCATGAACAGGCAGTGTCACCGGTCTACTGCCCATCTCTTAATAATGACCATGGTGCCCCCGGTACACGGCAACCTGCCTGGCGCTTGCGGGGTTAGGTCCATCCAGAAATGGCATGGCCGTCTGTGCCAGGGATGTTGCAGGAATGACTCCCGTGGGCTGTCCATCAGCACCCACCAACTGCTCAGTCTTGGGACCCCAGAGCTGTTGTCACTTGTCCACAAACTAGGGCATTTGTGGTTGGCTGAGCCCTTCCTCACGACCCCGAGTAAGTGGCGAAGAGGTACACTATGGATCAGCTGAGTGGACGTGACTGAATTCCCAGCCTCTGAGTCTGTTGATCTGGGGTTTCGTTTCTGCCTCGTTTTGCACACGGGAGCCTCTCGTCATGGCTCTGGCTTATCTGGAGAACGGTCTTCAGCTGAGGAGGGGGCCAGGCCATCAAGGGAGGAGGGAAGGCCTGGGGAGGGGACGCATCCCAGCAGCCCCCGACAGTCCGCATGGCCGTTGCCAGGGCTTCATGCTCTGCGTTTGCAGAGGCCCCCACGGCGCTTCTCCCATCCAGATGCGAGTCCCAGAGCCAGTGGGTGGACACTTGGCACGTCCCCTGGACCGGAAGGGGCTCAGAGGAGCCCGAGGGGCACTGTCGCAGTAGCAGGTAGTAGCTGTCCCTGGCTGCAGCACACGCTGTCTTTAATAGCTCTCTTGGGGAGTAACTGAACGACAGTAAGCCACACGTGGTGGAAGCAGACAGCTTGACAAGTGTTGGACCTGCATCCCTACCTGTGACGTCATCATCACACATCACAACAGTGGCTGTGTCCATCACCCCAGGAGTGTCCTCATGCCCCTGAGAGCATGCCCTCCTCCCCCTTTGTGCCCGGAGTGCTCCACGCAGATCTGCTCTCCATCATGTACTTACGGAGTACTTGCATGTTCTAGGTGTTTACACACATCGAGTCGCACACTGAGTGATCTCATGAGGTTTCTCTCACTTCGCATCACTTTTGGGTAGGGTCCGAGTGTGGCACACATCAATGGCTCACCTTTGCTGCGAGTTGTGCTTCACGGTGTGGGTGGCTAAGTCGTTCCTTCATGGTCCTGTTGATGAGTATTTGGCTCTTCCTGGACCTTGGCTATTATGGACAACGTCGCTGTGAACGATTTTTGTATGAATCTTTGTGTGGACAAATATTTTGTTTCTCTTGGGCACATGCCCAGAAGGGAGTGACTGGATCATGTGATGGGTACATCTTTAGTATATTAAGAAACTGCCAGGGTGGGTGCGGTGGTTCACATTTCTCATGTCAGCACTCTGGGAGGCCGAGGCAGAAGGATTGCTTGAGCCCAGGAGTTCAACCTAGCAAGACCTCATCTTTACAAAAAAATTTAAAAATTAGCCTGGCGTGGTGGCGAGCACCTGTAGTCCCAGCTACTCGGTAGGCTGAGGCCGAAGGATCCCCTGAGTCCAGGTGGTTGAGGCTGCGGTGAGCTGTGATCACCCCACTCTACTCTAGTCTGGGCAACAGAGTGAGACCCCAACTCAAAAAAAAAAAAAGTCCTCCCAAACTGTTTTCCAGAGTAGTTGTGCCCTTTCTGCTCCCACCAGCAGTGTACGGGGTGCCAGCCGTCTGTGTTCTCCCCAGTGTTCAATATCCTCAGTCTTCTAAATTTTAGCCATTCTCATCATTGTGTGGGGTCTCTCATTATGATTTTTAACCTGCATTTCTCTTATAGCTAATGGTGTTGAGCCTCTTTTCATGTGTGTATCTGCCACTTACATGTTTTTTTCTTGTAAAGTGTGTGTTTAAATTTTTCACCTATTTGTGGGGAGGTTTTGATTTCTTACAATTGAGTTTTGGGAATTATGCCGTCTGGATATAAGTTCTGTATCAGATGTGTAAGTTGCAAATATTTCTCCCATTCTACAGCTTGTCTTTAATTCAAGGACCAGAAGTTCTAAATTTTGGTAAAGTTTTTTTTTTTTTTCCTTTTTGGATTGTGTCTTTGGTGTTGTATCTAAGACATCTTTGCGTGACTCAAAGTCAGAGAGATTCTTCTGTTTTTGTCTGGAAATTTTATAGTTTTAGGTTTTACATTTTGGACAGTGATTCATTTTGATTTAATATTTGTACAAGGTTAATACATGGTACAAGGTATACTTCATATTTCACTTTTTTGCATATGCATATCTAATTGTTTCAGCACAATGTGCAGAAAAGACTGTCCTTTCCCCCACTGAGTTGCCTTTATGCTTTTGTCAAAACTCAGGGTTCACATAGGGGTAGGTCTATTTTTATACTTTTCTGTTATTGATCAATTCATCTATCTTTCTGCCAATACCAAACCATCTTGAGTTCTATAGCTCTGTGGGTCTTGAAATCATGGAGTGTCAGTTATCTAAATTTGTTCTTTTTCAATGTTGTTTTGGCTAGTCTAGGTCTTTTGCATTTTCATATGAACTTTAGGATTAACTTGTAGATTTCTACAACAGCAACAACAACAAGAAAGGCTGCTGGGAATTTGATTGGGATTGTTTTGAGTTGCTAGATCAGTTTGGGGAGAATTGACATGTTGATGACCTTCAAATCCATGAACATGCTATATCGCTCCATTCATTTAGATCTTTAATTTCCATAAACAATGTTTGGTGTTCTCAAAACAGGCTTTGCACATCTATTGTCATAGTTTTACTATACATTTCATATATTATAATGCTATTGTAAGTAACTATTGTTCTTTATTTCAATTTCTAATTTTTTGTTGCTAGTATGTAGAAATGCACTAATTTGTTTATCAATCTCATACATTGCAAACTTAGTACAACTCTCCTACTTGTTCTGATAGCTTTTTGATACATGTCATTGGATTTTCCACATAGACAATCATGTTGTCTAGAAATAGTATTTTGGCCTCTACTTCCGTCTGGATGGTTTTTATTTCTTTTTCATTTCTTGTTGCACTTGTAAGAACCTCCAGGACAATGTTGACTAGGAGTAGTGAGAGTAGAGACCTTTGACTTGTTTCTGATTTTAGGGGAGACATTCAGCTATTCATCAGTAAGTATGATATTAGGTACAGGTTTGTTCATTTGTTTGTAGATGTTGTTTAGTAGGTTGAGGACATTCCCTTCCATTCCATGTTTATTTTTATTATTTTTTTTCAAGACAGGATCTTGCTCTGTTGCCCAGGCTGGAGTGCAGTGGTGAGATGATAGCTCACTGCAGTCTCAATCCTCCTGCCTTGGCCTCCCAATTAGTTGGGATTAGAGATGTGAGCTGCTGCATCCAGTCAAAGTTGATAGTTTTTTTTCTTAGTCAAAAATGAATGTTAGATTTTGTCAAATGCTATTTCTACATCTAATCAGATGATGATATTGGGGTTTTTAAGTTTGTGAATATGGTGACTTATATTGATTTACAAATAGTAAAACCTTGCAATCCTGAGATAAATACCACTTGGTCATGATAATTAAAAATATATATATATTGTTGAAGTCTGCTGAAATTTCATTACAGTTTCGGTAGCTTGTTCATGAAGGATCTTAGTCTGTAGTTTTCTTGTAATGTCTTTGGTTTTGGTATCAGGGTAATGCTACCTCCTGGAATGGGCTGGAACGCATTCCCTTCTCTTCAGTTTTCTGGAAAAGTTTGTGTAGAAGTTGTATAATTTATTCTTTAAATGATAAAATTCACCAGTGAGGCCATCTGGGTTGAGTATTTTATTTATGGGAAGGTTTTGACTACAAATTTGATTACCCTAATAAATATATAGCTTCTAAGTTTGTCTCTGTATTCTTTAGTTTTAGTTTCAAGGTTTTTAGAGCTCTGTTATGGGGTACATAAGAGTTTCTGATTGTTCTGTCCTCTTCCTGATGAATTGATCCTTTTGTCATTATGAATTACCTCTTTCACCTGGTAATATTTTTACTCTGAAATCCACTTTGTCTGACACTAATGTAGTTACCCTCACCTTCTTCTGATTAGTGTTAGTGTAGTATATATTTTTTATCCTTTTATTTTCATTTATTGATTTCATTATGTTTAAAGTGGGTTTTGGTTTATAATTGGGTCTTCCTTTTTTATCCAGTCTCATAGTGTCTGACTTTTAATTATAGTATTTAGACCACTTGGGTGTAATGTGACTATTGTTGTTCAGGCTTAAAGCTGTCATCTTTCTCTTTGTTTTCTATTCTTCCCTCTCTGCTTTGTTCCATTTTGCCTCTTCTCTGGCTTCCTTTGGATTGAATATTTTTTATAGTTCCTTGTTATTCGCTTTGTTAACTTATTACCTGTAACCCTTTGCTTTGCTATTTTAAGGTTTACAGTAGCAATCTTTGATTTCATGGTCTACTTTCAAGTGACCACGTCATATATGGTAACCAAATCTTACAAGAGCACATTGACACTTCTCACCTCCTGACTGTTATGCTAATGTTGTCATACCTTTTACTTTTACGTGTGTCATAAACCCTTTATTATATTGTATATAAATGCTCGGTTTTCTTTTAAGATGCAGATATAGATGTAAATACCACTTCCAGTGCTATTATTGCTTTGTATAGATCCACATTTTTACCTGGCATCTTCCTTCTGCCTGAAGAAAGGTCTTTAACATTTATTATTGTGTGGGTCTGCTGGTTATGATTTTTTTTTTCAGTTTTTGTGTGTCTGAAAAAGTCTTTATTTCACCTTTGTTTTTGAAAGACATTTTCAATTGTAGAAATTCTAGGATGACAGTTTTTCCTTCAGTATTTTAAAGATACTTCTCTACTGTCTTTTTGCCCACATTATTTTTATAAGAATTCTGCTGTAATCCTTATATGTGTTGTTCTACATGTAATGTATCTCTCTCTCTCTCTGGCTGCTTTTACAATTTTGTCCTTATTATTGGTTTTGTACAATTTGATTATGATGTGTCTTGGCATACTTTCTTCAGATTTTTTGTGTTTCAGATTTGTTGAACTTCTTAGAACTGCACTTATAGTTTTTTAAAAATCAAACTTAGTAAGTTTCTGGCCTTTATTTTTTGGAATACTCTATTTCTGTTTCCAACTCCTCCTTTCCTCTGGGGACTTTAATTCCACATACGTTAAGCTGCTTGATGTTATCTCCATAGTGTACTGATGCTCTGTTCATTTTTTAAATTCTTTTTTTCTATGTGTTTCTTTTTGGATAATCTCTATTGCCATGTATTCAAATTCCCCAATTTTGGCGGGGAGGGGTGAGGAGGAAGCTCTAATCTATTGTTAATTTGACTCTATCCTGTATATTTTTCATCTGAAGAAGACAAAATATATGAAATAGTTTAAAGACCACAGTTGGCTCTTATTTGTGATTCTAGAATCAGGCCTCGTTCTGTGAAATTGGGTGAGTGTTCCAGTGAGTTGAGCAGAGAGGTTGGCTTTATGGACAGAAAGGGTCCAAGGAAGCAGAACTGGGACACACAAGCGGATTAGTCATTTCAAAGTTACTTTCCATGGGAAGGTTACACAGAGGAGATTTTCTCATCATGATGGTAAAACTGGCCTGCTTGGAGAACTGGCTGTCACCTCTCTTGTTGGAAGGTGACTCCAACATCCACAGCTTGTGATGTGGGACCAGCACGAGTGACTGGGCTTTGGTCCAGTCTGTGGGGCCTTGTGCGGAAGCCAAGTGTAAACCCAGGGCCGTCTGTTCATTTTATCTATCACAGTCCTAAACATTGTAGTTTTATTTTGGCCTTCTTGTATCTTACTTTCTACATCTTAACCTTTTGAACAAGTAAAATACAGTCATAATAACTTTTTTTTTTTGAGTTGGAGTCTCACTCTGCCGCCCAGACTGGAGTGCAGTGACCACTCCCGGCCACTGCAACCTCGACCTGCTGGGCTCCGGTGATCCTTCCACCTCAGCCTTCCAAGTAGCTGGGACTACAGGTGTGCACTACCACACCCGGCTAAGTTTTTTGATTTATTGTAGAGATGAGGTCTTGCCAAGTTGTCAAGGAGGGTCTCAAACCCTCGGGCTCAGGCAATCCACTCACCTCGACCTCCCAAAGTACAGGATTACAGGCTGAGCCACCGAGCCCGGCTCATAATAACTTTTTAAAGATTCTTCTCTGCTGATTCGAACTTCTGGCTAGCTCTGCCTCTGTTTTGATTGATTGATTAGTTTCTCCCACCATGGGCCGTACTTTCGGACACCTTTGCCTACCTGATGATTTTCAGTTGGCTGTCAGGCCTTGTGACATGAATCCTGGATGCTGGACCTTTCTGTATTCCTTCAAATATTCTTGAGTTCTGCTCTGAGACTCAGTTAAGATACTTGAAATAGTCTGCTCCTGTTGGGTGTGTCTTCTGACTGTGGGCCTCCAACCCACAGGTGGCCGAGCACTGTGGTGAGACCTTTCCGAGTATTCTAATGGTGCTCATGGATAATGTGACTTTTGGGTCTGGCCCACAGGAACAGCACAATTCCACTCTGTGTGCGCCGAATACTGTTCCTCCTTGTCCTGGTCACGGTTCTTTCTCTGGCCTTGGGTGTCTTCCTCCCCCATGGGCAGTGACCAGGACTCTGATGTGGGCACCAGGAGAAGCCTCCCTCTTTCCCTGAGGCTCTCTCTCTCTTCTCAGGCTCTGTCCCAGGCACGGTCACTGATTGGACTCAGCCCTGACTCTTTCAGCAGGGAGAATGTGGCACCTCAGTTTCCCCTTCCTGCTCTGTGGCCCAGAGACTCTCTCAAGACCATGACTGGGGCAGTCGTTGGGCTCACATCACGTCTTTCTCACCTATCAGATAGCCTTGTTTTTCAGTGCCTCCTGCCCCAGTGTCTTGGAAGCTGCCATGTTGTGTGTCCTGTGTGGCATTTCTGTGGTTCTGGGCAGGGGTTGTGGACTCAGTTCTTGTTTCCCCATCCTTCTGGAAGCAGACGTCTGCCCTGATCTGGCTTTTTAAAGTATCGCTTAAGGTATTCTCTTATTTTACCTTGACCGCATTCCCGTACATGAGGGTCTTTTTTGTTCCTACTTTATGCATTTGGAAACTGAGGCCTGGAGAAAGGAAGTGACCTTCTCAATGTCGCAAAAGGAGTCAGTAGCAAGAAGGGGACTGAGATGTTTTGAGATCCTGATGTAGTTGACATTGTCACACTTGTCACCACACCCAAGTCCGGCCACTCATTGCCCAACTCGCAAGGGATGAGAGTTGCTGGAAGGAAAAGCAGGTTTTATTCAAGAGCTGGTGACTTGAGGAGGGGGTGGACTGAAGCTGCAAAGACCACCTCACACTCTCAGGCTGGGTCAACAGGTCTTAGGAAAACTCATTGCAGGAGACACGGGAGAGGCCAGGAATAGACTGCCATCTTGCTCCAGTGGCCCATCCTAGATGAGCCCTCCCAGGTCTGGTTGGTGTGACCTTGGCTGCAGTCGGGCTGTGGATCAACCATCTTGTGACTCCCCCTGGGCAGAGGGTCCCCACTGTCGGGACACCATTCCTGGTCTGTTTTAAGATTAGCCTCTGGAGTTCTTCAGCAAGCTTCAGATAAATGAGCATCAGATAAGCACCTTGCTGAGGAAAGGGAGGAGGTCGCAAGGAAGGGGAAAGAAAAAGGTTTAAAAAGGGTGGATGATAAGCAGTGTCTCAAAGCAGGATTCTGGGTTCCACATTCTGCAACCCATCCCAACCTGCAACACCTTTGCAGTTATCCCTATCGTACCACGAGGTGATGGAAGCTCAGAAAAGTGGATGAACTTCCCCAAAGCCACACAGCGATGCACATAGCAAAGCAAGTGCGGACCCTCAGCTGGACCCACAGGCAGCAGTGCGGACCCAGGCTTCGTAATGCAGCCTCCCCATTCTGGCTGAGCATAAGTGCTCACTTCACTTTCTAAGGGCTTGCTTGTTTTTTCATTACTTGACTCCCTTAGCAAACATTTATTGATTACCTTTTGTGTATCAGTCGCAGATTGAAGTCCTGGGCAAAAATACGGGTAAGAGCAAGTGTGGGCCCTGCTCCCGGGGTCCTTCTGTTGCAGACCAGGGCTCTAGGCATGGAGCTTTCTTCCATCTCTCATGTTTTTTCGGAGTTGTTTACCCAAACGTACCCAGGTAGCTTCTTTGATTACTGCAACTTCCCATCCCCCCCAAGGAACTAGCAGAGCGATCAGATCTCGGGTCATGTCAGCCCTTGTGAATTCAGTCTTGGGGTTGGTGAAGGCGTCAGGAGGTCTCGAGTCCTGCCTTGGCTGACTTAGCCTTGGGGGTGGGTGAGAGGCTATGGGGGACATGTTCTGAGTAGGTTGTTCTGTGGGGGAGTGAGTTTCTTTTGGGAGTGGACATGCTGACTTGCTCCCTGATTCCATAGTGTCAGTTCCAACACCCATTTCTTCTACTTTCTGCCTCTCATCCTGGATTGGCTCCGAGGGATAGCAACCGACTTATTGGATTGGACTTATTGAGTAAAACTTCCGCTAGGATGGATATTAGAAAATAATACAAATAAAAGCCGTACACTAGTCTATGTGAGATAATAGGTTTGTCAGGTTTTCCAGATGTCTTACTTTTAAGCGTGTGTCGGTGTTTCAGTTCAAGCAGAAAAGAAGCTTGAGTGGGTTAATTTCCAGCTTGTCTCCCATAGAAAAATTTTCAGAAAAACAGGACGATTAGGCAATCACCGCCAGACTGGATCCAGTAAGAAAGGTTCCGAGATGATTGCGTCCTGACGGACAGTCAGCTGAGCGGGTGGGTAACTGGCTTCCCAGAAGAGGTCTTAATCTCATTAAGGTTTAGCAGAAAATTACTTAAACCTTTTATCAATGCTAATTTCTTCCCAGAAAGAGGCTGGGAATGACATCATGCGTGAAGGTCCCGCCCCTCACCAAGCTGGGACCGTGCTCCCTCGCGAGGGCCGCCTGCAAAAGGGACTGGGGCAGAGAGGCAAGTCAGTTCCACCGTGCAGATTCTGTTTGTTCCCTGTGCTCGGCCGGTGTGATGCACTGACCCTCACGTACAGCCGCGGGTGGGGGCTTCTGTCATCCCACCTCTGCAAGGGAAGAGAGAGAGGCCCAGAGAGTCTGAGAACCTGGCTCACGGCCTCACAGCAGTGATGCTGCGAAAGGTCCAGGAGGGCATCACATGAAGTCTGGAGAAGGGAAAGCCTGTCCCCAAGGCAGGCGTTGGCAGGAGAGCAGGCTGGCAGCTGGCCCCACCCTCCTGTGCCCTGAAGCCATGCGCGGGGCTTGGGGTGCGTGGGGCTCCCTGTCTCCCACACATGTTGGGGGACTTATCTGGACGTGTGTGCCTTGACTTTGAGAGCAGCTGTCTCAAGCCAAATCATCTTGAGTCCACACAGCTGGGTTTGGGCAGAGACCCCCCCCCCACCCCGTCCACCCGGAAGCGTTCAGAGATAGAAGCCAAGGTTATGGCCAAGGCAGAAGCAGCCCGGCAGGTTGCACGGGGGGGATGGGAGCGCCCGGGCAGTCACAACCCCAGCCCGAGTGTCCCTTTGGTGGGTGGGTCTGGTCAGCACATGTCAGTGTCATCACCTTTAAGGGTCACAGCAGGGAATGTTACCATGCTAGGGGGAAGGGTCCACTGCCATGGTGTAAAAAAAGGAAGACCATGGGTTCCTGCAGGCACCGATCAGTAGGACGCCAAGCCCGGGGGACCTGTGGGGATCTGACCCACCAGGAAACGCAGGTGCTTTGGGGTGAACCTTTAAGAGCAGGTGTTTCTTGGGCCGCCTATAAAATTGCACTCGCCTCATCCAGCTCTTGTGTTAATCTGACACACCATCTCCCCCAGGTGTGTGTGTGCTGGGTGCTGTGTGCGTCCAACTCTTGTGTTAATCATACACACCATCTCCCTTGTGTGTGCTGTGTGCTGTCTGGTGCACGCCTGCTGTTTCGTATTCTGCTTATTTTCCGTGGCCCACGGATCCTAAACTTTCCTCATGTTTCTGCATAATTATCATTGTAATGGCCACCTAATAGTCCATTGTACAGAGGGTCTGTAATTTATTACCCCATTCCCCTTAATGTTGGCCTTTTGTGTGTGTTCGGTTTCGGGCATTTATGGATAACACCGCAGCAAGCATCCCTTTGCCAGTCGCTTCCTGCATCTGGTGAATTTCCACAGGAATAATTCCTAGTCGAGGAATGACTGCTGAGGAGCACGGTGTGTGTATGGTCCGTTCTCGCTGTGGCTGGATTGCTTTGCCAAAATCCTCTTTAATACAGTGTCATCACTCCGGCATGAATCGCCTGCCTGGTTTTATCTTGCCTCTGAAAGCAGTTAACAAAAGTACTTCTTTTCTAATTTGACAGGTAAAATAGTGTCCTAATTTGCTTAGATTTACATTCCTTTGTTTACCAATGAGATGCTGGTTTATCCCTGTGTTTCCTTATATTGTATATAATT
This sequence comes from Cephalopachus bancanus, assembly GCA_027257055.1. NCBI lineage: Eukaryota > Metazoa > Chordata > Mammalia > Primates > Tarsiidae > Cephalopachus > Cephalopachus bancanus. The sequence continues at coordinate 1,476,881 of JAPVLO010000180.1, forward strand.
TTCTATGGGTCATCAGCTGTGCTACAGTCTTGGTGTCTTTCTTATAAATTTCAGCAGACTCTCTGTGGGTTGCAGCCATGACTCAGCTCTGTCCTGTTGACTCAGAGACTCACTCCAGTTTGTGGTCCTTCTTGGTTTTCATTCTCAAGATAGAGACGCTCTGTGCAGTTATGCACAGGGTTGCTCAGTCTCTCTCTCTCTGTCTCTCTCTCTCTCTCTCTCTTTTCTTTTGAGTTGATTCTCACTCTGTCACCCAGGCTAGAGTGCAGTGGCATGCTCACGACCACCGCAGCCTCAACCTGCTGGGCCAGGCAATCCTTCTACCTCAGCCTTCCAAGTAGCCGGAACTGTGATCACTCACCACCACACCTGGCTAATTTTATTTATTTATTTTTATTGTAGAGATGAGGTCTAGCCAAATTGCCCAGGCAGGTCTCCAACCCCTGGATTCAGGCAGTCCTCATGCCTCCACCTCCCAAAGTGCTGGGATGAGAGATGTGAGCCACAACGCCTGGGGGAGGAATTCTTAGTCTCTTGACCTGTGAGTGCTTTTTACATTTTTGAAGAAGAGAAAGTAATTCTTCTGTGCATCTCACAAGTGTCTTATGTTCCCTTCAATCATTTACTCGACACAGGGTTGCCCAGTGCTTTTCGGGGACTAGAGACCCTTCTGGGCTCCGAGGACCCCATTCCCATCTCCTTTGGTACTGTGTTCTGGCAAGAGGAGGGGTGATGAGCAGATACACAGCCCACATGTCCGTAGCTGTAAACCCTGTAAAGAAAAACCTAAGAGAGCTGGGGACAGAGAGTCACCAGGGAGCAGCTTCATGCCTGGGAGAGACCAGCCCAAAGCGACACTGAAGGCAGAGAAGATAGGCCCTCCTAAAAGGTGTCATTTCAGCAGAGACCTGAATGAGGAGACAGAGGGGCCGGCAGGTATAGAGCCCCGAGGTGGGGATGCATGTGGCGCGTTGAGAAGCAGGGAGGCCATGTGTTTGGGGTGGCAGGGATGAGGGAGAGGATAGGAGGAAACAACAGGGCTGTCACTGGCGGATGGGCTAGGGATGCTGGGTGTCATCTGAGGGCGATGGTGGGGACGGGCGTCTCACTCACAGACACTGTCATCACCCGGCTTCCTGGCTGACCTGACTTCCCAGATGTGTCATCATGGCACAGACAGGAGATGCTCTCATCTCTTCCTTTTCAATATTTATTTCCTCATGATGGCTTTACCTCTCATTTTTTTGGCAAGATTTTTCTTTTTTTTTTTGAGTTGGAGTCTCACTCTGTCAACCAGACTGGAGTGCAGTGACCACTTCCGGCCACCGCAGCCTCGACCTGCCGGGCTCCGGCGATCCTTCCGCCTCAGCCTTCCAAGTAACCGGAATTACAGGCATGCGCTATCACGCCTGGCTGATATTTTGATTTATTGTAGCGATGAGGTCTTGCTGCCCAGGCGGGTCTCGAACCCACAGGCTCAGGCAATCCACTCACCTCAGCCTCCCAAAGGCGCGGGATTACAGGCTGAGCCACCGAGCCTGGCTAGGAATTTTCAAAGCAATGTTAAATCACTGTATTTTTATTAACGACTTCAGTGACATGACAGGTGTCTCTGTGTCCTGCTCTTAGAGGAATTGTCACTGTTTCTGTCTAAATGTGGAGGCCCTTTGGTATCAACAAGAATTCTCCCTGAGTCTAGTTCCTAAGTTTTCATCTGGGATGGCTGGTGAATTCTATCAAGTGCCTCTCAAGTGGGCGTTAAGATGATCGAGACGCCTTTCCTGTTTAGCGTCTGGGCACAGCATATTCGAGAGCCTCTTGTGTGGAGCTGGGCTGGCCTGCAGCCTGGGGTTCCGCTTTGTCAGGACATAACGCTGATGATTGTTGAACACCACTGTCCTGTCAGTGCTCGTTGCCAACTCAGCCCAGACCCCCCTTTCTGCCTTGGTCCCATCCTGACTGCGGTTCAGGGAGTCCTAGGCAGAGATGGCCTAGGGGGCCGGGTTGTGCGCGTTGGGGGCAGGAGGCATCAAAGCCCCTGATGATTGTGTCACGGCCCGTAACCTCAAGCTAGATGCAGCATCTCACCCTTCCTCTTATCAGAGTCTTGGCTTTTACCAGGGTTTAAAGAGTCAATTCAGTAACGCTGATGGCAGAAAGTAACAGTCCTCTCCTGCCCTCCTCCTGTTCAATTTTCCAGAGACAACTGCTTTTTCCTTTTCCAGCAGTTTTGTTAAACCTCAGCTTCCCCATTTGTATGCATCAGGCCTTAAGAGCTGCCCTTTGTACTGCTGTTTTGGGTCTTGTTATGTACTGACTTCCTACTGGGGATGACTGGCGAGCCCCTGCTGCCACTCGTGCCCCTGAAGCCCACGCATTTCGGAGCCCATCCTTAGGCTTCCTGTGATCCACTCCTAGGCGGTGTTTCTGGGATGTGGTGATGAAAATGGACGTGGCCATGCCTGAGCTGTATCACTACCCCCCCCCACCCCCACCCCAGGTACAGCTTTTTGCTTCTGGAGTTCATAATCGTCCTGGTTTTCGTCTGCCTTTTGTTTGCTTCATTTTCTGTGTCTTGTCTGTTGATTCAGCCCCCAGCATCCTCTTCATTGAGTAAATACCCCCAAGTCCCTTCAGAGCCGAGCCGGTCCTTCTCATGTCCTTGCTGAAGTCTCTCTGGAGGCATCCAAGCTGCCCTGGCCTGGGTCCTCCCTGGCCCCAGCTGTCGGCCTGGACCCGCCATCACAGTGCTCTGAAGCACCCCTCCCGACTGTTCCTGAACCTTGTCCTTTGTGGCTTACCTCTTGTTTTAATGGGGTACACCCCCTAGTCACCTCACAAGGAGACACACTGGATACGCCTCCTTCTCTCTCCCCTCTTCCCTTTTTTATTAAAAGTTGTTTCACCTTAAACATGTCATGTAGAAAAGTGTGTAACATTTGTCTGTGTGGTTTCACAAATGGTCATAATACAGACACCCATGTACCCACCACCCACTTCAAGAAAAACAACCTCATCTGAAGCACTAGAAACGCCATCCCCCAAGAGACAATCATTATTCTTATTTTTATGGTGACAGTTTCCATGCTTTTCTTTTTTTTTTCTTTTTTCTTTTTTTGAGTTGGCATCTCACTCTGTCGCCCAGACTGGAGTGCAGTGGCTGCTCCCCGGCCACCGCAGCCTCGACCTGCTGGTCTCCGGCGATCCTTCCGCCTCAGCCTTCCCAGTAGCCGGAATTACAGGCATGCACTACCATGCCCGGCTGATTTTTTGATTTATTGTAGAGATGAGGTCTCGCTGCCCAGGCGGGTCTTGAACCCGCGGGTTCAGGCAATCCACTCACCTCAGCCTCCCCAAAAGCGTGGGATTACAGGCTGAGCCACCGAGCCCAGTCATGCTTTTCTATTATCAACGGTGTTGTCATTCTTATCATTGAGGTTAGCTTGGTTTTGAACCTAGTAAAAATGGAATTAGGTGTTCTTGCTTCTTGCTCAACCTGGTGCTTGTAAGAGTCATGCGTGTTGTTGTGTGAACTTCAAGTCAGCACACTGCTCCCCTCCCCACCCCAGGCAGCACCCCCATAATGGCGAGGCTCTCCCAGCTCCCCATTCTGGCCCCAGCAAGGCCCCCCTTGCCTCCATTCCTAGGGGTCGCAGCATCCCTGTTGAGGGTCTGTGGCTGCCCCTGTTGGAGTCTCATCCTCCTAACACGTCTGTCACGAATTCCCCACATCAGGTTCCCTCTGGGCCGTGGGGATTTGTTTTTCTGCCTGGTTGTGACTGAAACAGGCTCTCTGGGCCAAACTTTCCAGGCAAGGAGCTGTCCAACTCTGGTGGCACATGGGCTATTTCTGCAGCTGCTAACCCTCACGGTTCACAGACCCGCCTGCTCTTCCTATGAGGCTGGTCTCCTCCCCCAACCCCTATCCGGCTCAAGCAGCTCTGCTTGTTGAAGCCCCCCCTCCACAGTAACACTCTGTTCAGATTTCAAAGCCTGATTCGGGTGTCGTTTCTTCCATGAAGTCTTCCTCCAGCTCAAACAAAATCTCTGAACCTCTCTTGCCTGAGGCTGGAGAGGGTTTTAGGTGGTGCCTTTGTTGATGTCTTGAACTATAAGTTTATCTGTGTTCCTAGAGGTCATTTGCCTAATCAACAGAGATTTATTGAGCCCTTTTCATGGGAAAAACTTTGCCCCAAATTTGTGAGTGGGTATCCATTTATGAGCTTAAAAGGCTTCTGGAAGAGTTGGCATTGGCCTTACACCACAGGGTTAACTTGGATTTCCTGCTGGAATCGAGAGAAACTTAGTCACAGGGAATGAGTTGGGTGGGAAGAATGGGAAAATGTAGACCCAGTTGTAGAGAGATTTAGTGAACTGACAGGTAGATGTGAAAAAATTATTCAGAGCACAGCACAGAGACACAAACATTAAGAAAATGCCAGACATGCTAAGAGACACAGTAGGCTGGATGCGAAGTTCTAGTAAAAGAGGTAATCTTTTTAAAAAAATTTTTAAATGTGGAATGCTTACTCTGTCATTGGAGTAGAGTTAAAAAAAAACAAACACCCAAATAATCTGGAATGCTTTACAAGTCTGTGTGTCGTCCTCGAGCAGGGGTCATTCTGATCTTCTCTGTATTGCTCCAGGATTTTAGTGGGAGACTAAGAGAGGCCATCTGTGTTTTATTTTATTTTTTAAAATTTTTATTTCAAAGACAGGTACAATCCAGCATTAGGTATACAAATGGTCATTGTAAGATAAAGTTTGGGCCTCACTTTGGTCCCCACTTTACCTGGTGTGAGATCAGGTAGTCTTATTGATGAAGTGTACCACCCCCCCACCCCACGCCCCAGCAATTTCCCACTACTGCCAATCTCTTTCTTACAGTATTATGGTAATTATTAAGGGTTTGCTAATGAGTGAGAACACGGGGTACTCTTTGCCAACTGCATATCTGTCAAAGGCCTAACATCTAGGATCTACAAGGAACTCAAACGTGCTGAAAAGAAAAAACAAACAACTCTGTTAAAAAAGAGGCAATCTTCAAAGAGAAAATGGTTAAAGGCTTTCCAGAATTATTGAAAAATATAAATTCTCAGATAAGGGGTGTAAAATGGATCCCAAGAAGATAAATGAAAGGATACACGCATCTGGAAGCTTGAAATTGTCTAATAGTGATGATAGATCTTTTTTTTTTTTTTTTTTTTTTTGAGTTGGAGTCTCACTCTGTCACCCAGATTGGAGTCCAGTGGCCGATCCCGGCCACTGCAGCCTCGACTGCTGAGCTCCAGCGATCCTTCTGCCTCAGCCTTCCGAGTAGCTGGAATTACAGCCATGTGCTACCACGCCCAGCTGATTTTTGATTTATTGTAGAGATGAGGTCTCGCCAAGTTGCCCAGGCAGGTCTCAAACCCGTGGGCTCAGGCAATCCACTCACCTCAGCCTCCCAAGGCGCGGGATTACAGGCTGAGCCACCGAGCCCAGCATGATGATAGATCATAAATCAGCCAGGGAGGAGGGAAGGATGTCTGACAGAGGACAAGGACATTGGAAAAACAGTGGACTTATTGGTAGCAAACTTGGCAGCCGGGGGATGCCTCCAATGCTGAGAGGGAGAAAAGTGTCACAGGAGAATTAAATGCGAATATCAATGATCAAGGAAGACATGGCTGGACACATGAAAACTCAGAGTTCACACCGAAAGAGAGTTATCAAAGGAAGCCCTAAGATGTGTACTAGAGAAGGAAGGACACTCACTACAGAAGGAAGCTCTAAGATGCACTGGAGAACAAAAGCCTTGGTAAACAAATGGGCAGATACAAACAAATATTAATTTAATTAATTATGGGAAGAAAGATTGAGATAGACAAATTGAGATTGAGATTGCAAATCCAGATATGTAAGATGGAAGGGAGTGAGCACACAGAATTCTACAACCCTTGATTTGATTAAGACAAGAGTAGAGTGTTAATTGTGGACTTTAAGTGTTCGTGGCAAGAATTAACAGGAAGTGCTAAAACCTGGGAGTAGAATGCATAACTTCTGAAAGAGAGAAGAAAACTAATTGGAAAGCCTCAGTCTATTTTGAAGAATGTTGTACATGAAGGAAAAATAGTAGAAAAATGGTGAATCAAAAAGCACCCTGTAAGATGGTAAAATAAATTTATATATATAAGTAATTACAATAAATGTAAGTAGATTTTTTTTTGAGTTGGAGTCTCTGTAGCCCAGGCTAGAGTGCAGTGGCACACTCATGGCCACCACAGGCTCGACCTACCAGATTCAGGTGATCCTTCCGCCTCAGCCTTCCAAGTAGCTGGAATTGCAGGCACATGCCACTGTACCTGGATAATTTTTTTGATTTATTGTAGAGGTGAGGTCTCGCCAAGTTGCTCAGGCTGGTCTCGAACCCCTGGGGTCAGGCAATCCTCTTGCCTCGGCCTCCCAAAGTGCTGGGATTATAAGCGTGAGCCACCATGTCAAGCCTAAAAGATTTAATTAAGAGACAGAGATTGATCAGATTGGATTAACAGACACCCAATCCAATCCACTTATCTGCAGTTTACAAGAGACAGAACAATTGAAACCAAAAGAGTGGAAAGATATACTGGGCAAACACTGGCCAAAGGAAACCTTGCATAGCATATATACTTATTTATTTCTGAGTCAGAGTCTCACTCTGTCACCCAGGCTGGAGTGCAGTGCCATGCTCACAGCCACTGCAGCTTCGACCTGCTGGGCTCAGGCAATCCTTCTGCCTCAGCCTTCCAAGTCACTGAGACTACATGCACGCACCACTGAGCCTAGCTAGTTTTTTGATTTATTGTAGAGACGAGGTCTTGCCATGTTGCCCAGACTGGTCTCAAACCCCTGAGCTCAGGCAATCCTCTTGCCTCTGCCTCCCAAAGTGCTGCGATGACAGGCATGAGCCACCGCACCCAGCACGCAAGATGAAATTTTAAAGCAAGAATTATTATTAATACTGAAGAGGTTTGCAACTTAATAATTAACTTTTCAATTCTCTAGGAAGATATCACTTCTAAATTTATATGCATCTAGTAACTTAGTTTCAAAATATACAAAGCAAAGACAAAATACAAGAAAAAGTGAAAAAATCCACCACTATAAGTGGGAAATTTAAGCATACCTCTCTCTGTAGTTGACATAAAAAGTGGACCAAAAAACTAGCAGGCAAATAGATGACTTGAAAAAAAATCAATCAGGATGCTTAATGTAGTAGCCATGGGTCCTGTTGAGAACGTGTCCTTCTCAAGCACACATAAGGTCACAGAAAAAGGCTAACAGATCATGAAAAGGCAAGATGTGAAAAGCATGCATGGTGTCTGGCAATTTATATTTTTACAGGTAGCTGGAAGACTAAGCAAGAAGTTGGTAACACCAGTTTCTTCTGGGAAAGAAGACCAGAAGTTAGGGTTGGATAGAAACTTATTTTTCATCACATATATGCTGGGTTTTTTTTTCTCCCATTGGTGTGTTTCACTTTTTATTAAAATCATGAATTAAAAATTATATTTAGGTAGCTATAAAAGAAATTGTTTAAGAAATAGAGATATTGTAAAAACAACTTACTATTAATACGAAATGATGTGTAGTAACTCACTATAAGCTCAGAGAGAAACCGGTCTGCTTGGGGACTATAGGGTTGCAGAAGACTTCAGGAAGAAGGGATTTTTGCTAGGTCTTGAGGTTCAGGTTGGATTGGGATTGGGAGAGAAAGGGAGCTTAAACCCCTGGAATCAGTCCCACTGAGGCTTATGGGTGGGTTGTGACCAATGGCCTTGGAGATTGGTCCATGGAGAGGGAGGGACTCTCACTGGCAGAGCTTGCTACTGGAAGGACTAGAGTGAAGAGAATGACTGTGTGGATGGAACTGACCCAACCACCCTCGAAGGAGAAGCCAGCTCCTGCTCGCCTGTTCTCAATTCCTTGCACGTCGTGACCGGGTACTGCAATATGGCGCTGTGTGCCTGTGGAACTGCTGAGGGTAGTGGCTGGTTTGCAGGCGGAGGCAGTCGTGGGGGACCGGGAAGTCCCACTTCAGGGGGCAGGAGGTCGGAGGCCGGGACTTCTGCTCCCGTCCGGCCACCCACTTTTGGCTGCTGCAACTCTGATTACCCCAAAACTCCGTGTTTCAAAGCAGCCGCCTACTGCATGACCTCTCGTGACTCCGTGAGTCAGGGATTTGGACCCATCACTGATGTTCTTCCCCATGTGGCCTGGACCGAGGTCACATGACGGCACTTCGCTGGCAGATGGGCTGGCCTGGCGGGCCAAGATGGTTCCACTCACAAGTCTGGCGTCTTGGCAGAAGTGCTAGTTTCTGGGGCTGCCATAGCAAGGCATCACAGGTCATGTGGCTTCAAGCAAAGACATGCCTCCTTAGCAGTGCTGGAGGCTGGAGGCTGCTGTTGAGGAGTCCAGGCCATGCTGCCTGGCCTCCTGGCTCCGCTGATCCATCCATCCTTGCATGCCTTGGCAGGGGCTGCAGCACTCTGGTCTCCATCTGCATGCAGTCTTCTTCCAGGCGTCTGTGTCCAGACTCCCCTTTTCTTATAAGGATGCCCGTTATCCTGGACTTAGGACCCACCTTAATGTAGCACCTGCAAAACCTGTTTCCAAATGAAGTCACGATCCCTGGCTCAGGGGGATGCATTCAACCCAGCACAGCAGTGCCACTGAAGGTCGGGCTCAGCCCCTGCCCAGGCCCTTCCAGCTCGGGGACCTCAGGGTTGCTGCACTTCCTGGGTCTTGGTCCAGGGGCTCGAGGGTGTTCCAGGAGACCTGCCTGAAAGACACAGGCTTCTTGGGAAATGGCCTCAGAGTGTCATTTCTGCTGCCTTCCACCCATCAAGCAAATCACACGGCCTGCTGATACTCGGGGAATTAGATGCCACCTCTCACTGCAAGAATGTCCAGGATCGTATGGCCGCCCGTAGCCTGCCTCACTGTGTCCCCTGGACAAGGTGGACATTTTCATACTTATTTGCTCATTTAACCTCCTCCCCCTCCTGATCAGGTCAGGCTCACTCTTCATGTGGGTAAACCAAGGCTCAGGGAGGGCAAATCAGTGACCTCTAGTGAACTACCAGAAAACTTCAGAGCTAGGATTTGAGCCCACAGCTATCACATCCTAAGGCGTGTTCCTTCCAGGAGTCCAGCCTGGAAAGAAAAGAGAGCCCCTTCCTGGAGGTCTGGGCCTGCTCTAGACACCTTGGGACAGCATCCACATCAGCCTCTGAACCACATCACCATGGGCACTCAGGGACTGGAAACCCACCAAAGCAGGACGTCCCAGGGCCTGACTCCTCTGCCAGGCACGTAAGTTGACTGCCAAGCCCTGCTGCCCTCTGTCAGCATCCCTGGAGCCTCAGGGCACTCACAGGTCGAGAAGGTGGCATCACTAGCTGTGCCCAGCTCTGCAGGGGAACTAACTGCTGTCCCAGGAGGAGGAGAAGGCTAGACTATGAGGAGGAGGCTAGACCAGGAGAAGGCTAGACCGGGAGGAGAAAGAGGTGAGCCCAGGAGGGGAAGGCTGGATCAGGAGAAGGAGGCGGGCCCCAGAGGAGAAGGAAAAGAGGGCTGGCCCAGGAGGAGAAAACTAGATCAGAACAAGAAGCCCAGACCAAGAAGCCCAGGCCAAGGGTAGAAGGCTGGACCAGGGGGAAGCTGACCCAGGAGCCTCCTCTTGTTCCTCCTGTCAGCCCCCTCCTTCCCCTTCCCCTAGGGCCCTCGCGAGCTCCTGCCTCGGCCTGAGTCCCGGTGAGTGATCCCCCGGGAGGGTGCGCATAGGGGCGGGCACCCTGGCATGGCTGGGCTGAGGACACCATGCGGCCCCTTCTGGGCTGCCCCTTGCCCTGGGAGCATCAGCGGCGGCACAGCCCCACCTGCTGGCGACTCCTGTCCCTGCACCGCGTTGAGTCCCTCACTCCCGCCCTGACCCTTCTGGGTCAGAGGCCCACGGATGGGTCCGCGTGCCAGCCACAGCCAGGTGGGTGCCGCGTGCCTGCCTTGGCGCTGGGACCCTGAGAGAGTTCGGGGCGTCACATTAGAGCAGTGGTTTTACTTTATTTCAGGGTTTAATTTTATTCTAGAACTGGGGTGTGTGCCAGGCTATAACGGGGCACGGGGGCTGCGGGCCTGGGACACTCGCGCCCTCCCTCCCCGGGACCCCTGGGTCTGTGTTTCACGGGGCGAGGCGGGGAGCCGTGTGCGGGAGGGGGGAGAAGGAGGAAGGAAGCGGTCTCCTGTCCAACCAGGGCCGCCTCAGCCCCTGGCCCCTGCTCTCCATGGGCCTCCCGGGCCTGCACAGACACCCCAGGGGCAGGAGGGCGGGTGGTGGGGTGGGGGCGAGGCCCCCCCCAGTGTTTGATGAGCCTGAGAAGGAGTGTGGATTCCTGCACTTAGTTTCTCTTTATTGCTAATCTGCACAAAGACATGTTAACGATTTTAATTGCGGGATTGGGTTAATACATCATGCAAATGATTTTATTTAGAAAATGCTAACTAATCCCTCTGCAGAAACACTGCCTGGAGCCCCCCACCTGCTCCTGGGTGGGGGAGGGGGGCTCCGGATTCCTGGAGGCCGAGCTGGCGGAAACCTGGGGGCATACTCCCCCCTCCCTTGCCCTCACCTGCAGCCCCTGACCTGGCCAGCGGGAGGTGGACGGGGACTGTCACTTACTCCCATCACCCCAGCCCTTCCGCCCAGCGTCCTCTGTTCCCGCCAACCGAGCTGATGATTCCTCAATTTGTTCCAACCTGAAAATAAAGACAGATAAAGTGAAAATATTCCGGGAACAACGCCAAGCCAAAGGCATTAAATTATTAAGCGATCTCTATCTGAGTAATGGATTTATGGCCTTTGGCAACTGTAAAAGAAATATAATGTTTTCAATACCCTCTTTTAGGGAACTTCTTATAAATGAACTGTCCATTTTATTAGTATTAAAGGAAGTGGGGATTGAACCAGAGCTTCTAGGCTGCGTGATTATCTGCAGATTTCTCCTCAGAGCCGGGAAATTAACAACAGGGAATTATCCGCACGTTTTTTTCAAAGGGCTCTTGACAAGATATTGTACAGTAAATTGGAAAATGTATCACTATCCATCAAGGTAAGTCTGGGGAATAAAATAATTAGAAGCCACGCAACCATGGCCAGGAAAGATTAGAGCTAAAGTTAGCCTCAGCGTGGCTGTGTCCTGAAGTCCCAGGGTGGGTGCCTGTGGGGTGAGGCAGGGCACAGGGGGCAGTAGGCTGTGGCTGCGGGTCCTGGCATTGGCTGAGACCCAAGGGTGTCTCTGCTCTGACTGGACTCGGTGCCTCCTGGCTTTCCTCTTTCCCATGGCCTGTCACCTCCAGCCTGGCACAGTCCTTCTCTGCTGCATTTCCAGATGGTCCCAGGCTCTGTGGTGGCCATTAGAGAGCCAAACAGAGTCCTTCTGGGGAGCAGGGGGAAAGGGAGGGGAAAGATGTCCCAGATGCTGAAATTCAGGAGGGTGGGTGCACACATGTTTGTGTGTGAGAGAATGTGAGCATATGTGTGTGAGTGATGTGGTCGTGTGTGAGTGTGTGCCTGTGTGTGTGTGTGGGAGTGTGCCTGCATGTTACCTGTGTGTGAGCATGTGTGCATGTATGTGCACATGCATGTGTTGTGGGGGCATGAGTGTACATGTGAGGGTGTGTGTGGGATTGTGCCTGCATGTACCTGTGTGTGAGTAGGTGTGTGTGCATGTGTGTGGGGGTGTGAGTGCATGGGGGTGTGAGTGCATTTTGTTGTGTGTGTGTGTGTGTGTGTGTGTGTGTGTGTGTGTGCAGTGTCCTTTGAGCTGCAGGGCTCGTGGTTCTTGCTTCTTCCCCCCACCCTTGGCAGCCACTCTCAGGTCAAGGGGTGGGTGGGACAATGCGAAGGAGTCCTGCCTGGGAGAAGGAGGCAGGGGTGGGGGTGGGAGACGCCAAGAGCACTTGCCTCACCTGTTGACAGCAAGGCTGGCTGAGAGGGCAGGGCCCATCTTGCAGGCAGAGACGCCCTCCTACTGCTGGTGGCCAGGCCTGGAAAGGTCATGCTCAGGGTCAACCCCCACATGGTCATCCATGACCAGAACCAGCCGTCAGCCCTGGGAGTTCTATGGCCATTTCCCCATGAGGAAACCTAGGCCCAGGAGAAGGGCATGGGCAGAGTGGAGCCCCTGGGGTTGCTGCTGTCGGGTGCCTGCGTGACCCCTCTCTGCCGGCTCCGTCTCCCGCCTCAGGCCCTGAGGACGTGGCCTGCCCACCTGCCTTGCTGAAGGCAACCCCTCATTCAGGGAGAAGCTGGAGGCGTCTTGCAGGTGGGGCTGGCCCCCCATCACCTGTCCCTCCCATTTCTAAAGCTCTAGAAAGACCAGGTTAACCCATGAAATGAGGCAGCTGGTGACTGTGATGGGTGGAGGTAGACTGTGGGTGGGAATGTTTATGCTCGGGCCTGCATGTAATAGAGCAAAGACACATGTGCACATGGCACAGACTCTCAACCACCTGGGGCACCTGGGCCGGGAAGGGGAGAACCAGAGATACCACAAAGGCAATGATGCGGCCAATGGCACAGTAGTGTCTGGATGAAAATGTTTACATAAGTGTCAGGGTGGCTGCCTGAGTGAGCAGAGTCTGTGAGACCCCATGTAATGATGTCATTACAATTGCCTTTACTAGAACATGTTTAGCTGTTATTGCTGGGGTGTTGACCATGTGCCAAGAGCCACTCAAAATGTGCAACTTATACAAGTCACCTGGAATACATAGCAACTCTGAGTGTAGACTGATTCTCCCCAGCACAAGGGTGGGAAGAGGCCCCAGAGGTGAGGCGGCCTGCCCATGGCCAGCGAGTTGTGGAGCCTGAACCTAGATTGTCAGAGCCCCTCACACTCACACCCCATTCTGAATGTTCCAGAAAGCTTGTTCTCACCATGGCTTGCCTTGAGTGATGGACAGAAAGGCCCTGGAGACCTGAGATGGTGTGTGGAGCCGAGGCCCTGGGTACCTGCTGTCCTCATTGGTGCGTCTCCTTCCCCCTGGCAGGGCCCTGCCTGTCCACTCAGCCTCTCCTCGGCCTCCTTCTGTCCCACCAACTTTCCACCCTGCCACGTGCTGATGGAAGTTCTTTTCTCCTCTGCTCTTAACTCTCTTCAGTGTCATTACTCCGATCTTGTGCTTTAAGACTTTTCCATTGGTTCTAGACCTGTGACCTCCGTGGACTTTTGTGCAGCTGACAGCTGAAGGTGCCAAACCTGTGGGTGTGGACGAGTGGGTTATTTACATACATGCATGCAGGCCCCAGATCACTTAGACAGTAGTAATGAGACTTGGTGGAAGATGCCAGACTCTTAGAATCCTTAAGATGGTTTATTCTGAACTAAATGTGAGTGGCCCAGGCCTGTGACACCGGCCCCCAGGAGTTCCTGAGAACGTGTGCCCACTGTGGTTGAACTGTAGCTTGGTTATGTACATTTTAGGAGGACAGATGTTACAGAAAAGCATCCATCAACATACGTGGGATTTTCATTGGTCGGTCCAGGAGGCGGGAGTCTGGGGGGGCGGGGGCGGGCTTGCAGGCTGCAGGTGGATGCAGAGATGTCCTGATTGGCAATCGGCGAGCAAGCGTTACCTGAGGAGTGGCAAAAGCAGAAAGAGAACAGGCAGTTTGGGAAATGACGGGGGAGTCGAGAATCTTGATGTGTGATGAAGCCTGGTCGTGGCAGACTTCAGAGAGAATGGGGAAGTGTCTTAAAAGGTGCCCACATCCAGGGGTCCCCAGGAGACACCTTTACGGGATCATCAGATACTCTAAATTTTCCTTCTTTATCCATTACATGGTGTTATGCTAGAGCCGGTTTGGAAGGTAAACCACATCATAGGGGGACTGAACCAAAAGTCCATCTCCCAGGCCCTTGGGAACCTGGTCAGGGAAGGGAAAAAGGCCGCAGCCTCGTCCTCAGGACCACAGACCACAGCAGCCTGGATCCTCTCATGGGGGTAGTTGGTTTCTCATGTCGAGGAGGCCTGTGGGGCATTCAGGGCCAAGAGGAAGCGCCCACACTCCTGGAACGCTTGTTGCTCCTTCCATGGCCCCGTCTCATGGGGCGCCAGCCACCACAGCTTTAAAAGGCCCGGCCCCAAACTGCTGCGTGAGTCCTAACAGCACTCCCATCTTCAGAGTGTCTGGGAAAGGTGCTGTCCTAGGCCAATGGCTCACTCAGGCTTCTGAGTCAGGGAGGATGGCCGACAGGTGAGAAGACAGCAGCCTCTGAGACAGCCCTCTTCCTGAGGCCCACCTGCTCGGACAGGCCAGGAGAGGACGGGCGATCCTCCCACTTCACAGATGCAGAGCTGGAGGCTGGAGGAGGCAGAGCAACTTGCTTAGAGTTGCAGTGTTAGACCTGGACCAAGGCCTGGGGCTCTTGGCCACCTCCCTGTGCGGCCAACCCAGGGAAGAAGTAAGGGGGACCCCGCACCACCCTCCTGCCCACCTTCCCATGTGGTGTGCATGTGTGACCAGGGCCTGGCAGCCAAAAAGTCCTTGCAAGGTGCTCATGTAGAAGAAGCATTCTTTTCTTTTCCTTTTTTTGTTTCTGAGTCAGAGTCTCCGTCTGCCGCCCAGGCTGAAGTGCAGTGGCATGACCATGGCTCACCACAGCCTCGACCTCCTCGGCTCAGGCGATCCTCCCATCTCAACCTCTCGAGTAGCTGAGCCTGTGGGTGCGTGCCACCCTGCCCAGCCCATTTTTCGATTTACTGTCGAGACAAGGTCTCGCTAGGTTGCCCAGGCTGTGTTCCTGACAGGCCAGGAGAAGGGTCCCCCACACAGACCGGCACCTCGCCCCTCCCCACTGCCTCCGCAAGGCCTGGTGTGGAGCCCTCCCCAGCTCTCTCCTGAGGGGGCTGGAAAGCTCTGGGTGGGGGCACCAGGTGGCCACGTGCAGCCGCTGGGCTGCGGTCCTGTGGTACATGTATCGGTGTGTTTCAGAGCCTGGGCAGGGGTTGCTGTCCAGCCTGCAGCTCAGGGCCACCGGCCCAGGATGGGGATGGCTGGACGCTGCTGCCTGGCTCCACCTCTGCCCCCTCCTCCCCCAACAGATTTCATGGCTCTTCTTGGGGCTCTGTTGGGTAGAGTCCCAAAGGCCAGTCTCTGTGGGTGGTGGCAGATACCAGGGAAACCCTTTCTCATGCCCTCCAAAGAGGGCGCTGCTGGTGAGTCGTGACAGTGGTCTCATCTCAGACACACACACACACACACACACACACACACACACTGCAGGAAGGGCCTCGTGCTGTCTTGTGGGAAGGCACCCACCTTCCTCTCGAAACATGGTGTGATGGGACCTGCCCAGGGCAGCCATTCCGGGCAGCTGGGGAGGCTGCCGGCAGGTCCCCACTTCCCTGAGCCTCAGTCTTCCCTGCAGAGGCCTGGGGATGTGACCACAACAACCTGCCTTAAAAGCCAGCCAGGAGCTCCCTCCTGCATGTGGAGGACCCTTGTGCACACACAGCCCAGCTTTCTGCTCAGGCTGGTCCCCCAGCTCTCCTGTCTTTGGCCACCAGTGCTCAGTGGCAAGAGTCTTGTGAGGGCTGAGCATGGGCCACACTCTGAGAGCATCCAGGACGGAGCTGGTGGGAGAGGGTGCAACCTCAACCCTGTTTTCTATGCAGTTTTGCAGCATCCAGTTCCTGGGGCATTTGCCAGGAGCGAGGAGGCTGCAGCAGGACTGATGGGGGAGGCCGGGACAGTAAAAGTAGGAGGCTGGGACAATGTGGACCATGCGAGGGTCGGTGACTTTACCCCCATGCCTGTGCTCTCTGCTGAGCCCCAGAGTTTATCATGACACTTGCTCACAGGGCTCTTTCAGTGATTAGATGAGTTAGCACAGCCGTCCCAACCTCGTTGGCTTCGTGAAGACAGAGCTTCCATGGACAGGGACAGGGGGAGTGGTTTCGGGAAGATTCTAGCGCATTGCATTTATTGTGCACTTTATTATTATTACATTGGAATATAACATGAGATAATTACACGGCTCACCATCATGGGAGCCAGTTTTCCTGCAACTAGACGGTCCCATCATCCAGGATGATGGAATCAGTGGCACCCAAGTGTGTTGCTTTTGTCCTGTCTCCTCCATGATCTTCTGTTGGCTGCTGTCACTGCAGAAAACCCTGCTTCACACAGACAGGTTGTTGGAGATGGAAGTAGGCTTCTTAGTGCTGACCGACAGGAGGTGGAGCTTAGGCAGTGATGCCGGCGATGGGGAGCAGCTGTGAATGTGGAAGAAGCTTGCCAGCCGCCGCTCGCCTCCTGCTGTGCGGCCGGTTCCTAAGGTGGCTGGGGACCCCTGAGTTAACGTATGTAAGCACTTGGTAGATGACTGACGTTTAATAAGTGCATTATTGCTGATAGTTGTCAATTGATTTCTTTATCACCTCACACCACTGGGCAGAGGCTGCGTCTGAATTTGAGGCCAGTCCGTGCCTAAGAGTCAGAAGTCAGCAGTCGGCATTTCGGTCCTGGCTGTCAGGCCGGCACGTGGGCCTGGATGTGGGCTACCTGTGTCTGGGCGTCCACATCTGTCCCAAGAGATGTCCCCCCAGCCCAGAGCCGGACCTAGGTGCCCAGGGCTCACGGGTTCCTCAGAAGCACCTCCGCTCTGGCACAGGCTGCTGATCTGTGGCCCATCCCGGAGGCAGATCCCGGCTCCCATCCAAGATGCTGGCAGACTCCGCCTCCACACGTGGCCTTGGAGAAGTGCTCGCTCAGCCCGTGTTTTTGCTGTCCTATGTGACTGGGGTCTTGGCTGCTTTCTGGGCTGACTGGATCGAGGTCAATCGTGCTGAGCTCCAATGCAGTCACTGGCGCTGGCCCCTCACACCTCCCGCTGTGTGGACTCAGGTGCCGCACCTGGGCTCCTGGTCTGGGAGCAGACATCACTGGGTCCTCCCGGCCCCTCGGCAGCAGAGAGGGGTCTGGCGAGCGGGCCTGCGGGCTCCATGCCCTCTCCAGTCTAACCCAGGACATCTTCATCACCCGCAGAGACGCCCCCCCGTGAGCAGTCCCTCCCCTCCCTTCCCCCCGCCCTTGCACCTGCTTCATCTGCTTCCTGTCTCTGTAGAGCTGCCCGTTCTAGCTGTTTCTTATACTGGAATCATAAAAACATGTGGTCTTTTGTGGCTGGCGTCTTTCACTGTACAGGATGTTTTCTTTCAAATTAATTTGTATTTTTTGGAGGCAGAGCCTTACTATGTTGCCCCGGCTGGTCTTGAGCTCCTGGCCTGAAGCTGTCCTCCAGCCTTGGCTGCCCCAAGTGCTGGGATCCCAGGTGTGAGCCCCCGCACCTGGCCAGGGTGTTTTCAAGGTTCATCCGTGTCCTCTCATGTATCGGAACATCGTCCTTTTCGTGGCAGGGCAATATCTCACTGTGCGACGAGAACACAAGGTGCTCGCCCAGACATGAATTGATGGCCGTTTTCTTCCACTTGGGACTGTTTTGAATCCTGCCGCTGGGAATGTGCACCGGCCCAGGCGACGTCAGTTCTCATTTCCTTGGGGCACATGCCCAGGAGTGGGGCTGCTGGGCCCCTGGTCTCTACATTTACTCTCGTGAGTAACCACTGGACCATTTCCCTAAGCGGCTGTGCCACTGCCCATGGCTACCAGCAGCGCGTGAATGCCGCCATGCCTCCACACCCCGCCTGCAGCTTCTGCCGACTCTTTGGCCCCAGCCTCCTGACTGGCATGCAGTGACGTCTCACCTGGTCTCCATCACATTCTTCTTGTGGGCAGCAACATTCTGTGTCTCTCCACCCTGCCTGCGGCTCCTGGCCAACTCCAGCCTCCTGGCAGATGTGCAGTGATGTCTCGCACAGTCTCCACCACTGCCGTGCTTTCCACGGGCAGAGGTGATCTGCGTCTCTTCCTGGCCGTGTGGGCCCCTTGCGTGTCTTCTTTGGAGAAACGTCTGCCCAGGTCCTTTGACCATATTTGAAAACCAGGCTGTCTGTTTTGGGTCCTGAGAGTCCTTTGTGTGTCCTGAATATGAGCCCCTTGTCGGGTGTGTATCGTGGGGACAGTCTCTCCCGTCCTGTGTGTTGCTGTCCACCTTCGTGATGGTGTCTGTGACAACCCAGAGGCTTTAACATTTGATCAAGTCTAATTTATGTTCTCCTTTGTCACCTGTGCCTTCGGCATCACATGACTCGACTGTTTGAACAAATTTTGTTAACTTTTGGTAACTTCGTGTCTTGCTAGCTCGACTAAATTTTAAGTTTGTCAAGGACAGGATTCATGGAAAATTCGCTGCTCTCTACACCACTCTCTGGACTTGTTGCCTGCCTTGAATCTGACCTTTACCTGTGTCAGATGCAGACGCTCCTCTCCAGAGGCTCCCGGGCACCAGCAACCAGTGTGGGCTCTTGAGACTGGCAGCTCCCACTTTGAACCCAAGGGCTGAGTGCCAGGTGCCGACTGGGAGCATCCAGCCCCTCCTCGGCTTTGCAAGGGTGACATGTCCACGTTGCTTTCTCTCTCTCTCTCTCTCACTCTCTGTACTCTCCATCGCTCTCCAAATATATCCGGGGGACAGTTCCTGTTTTGCCTTGTGGGCAGCAGCTGCTGTTTTGCCAGGCTGTCATCTATTTGGTTGTTACTTTTCCGACTCTATTTTTAAACAGCTTACCATGGAGTCGGGCAACACTGAGCACGGGACAGATGGAGAGGGAGCCGGCGGCCAGCTCCAGAACCCCTGTGCCTGCGCCCCAGGGGGGGCGGGGGACTGCATGAGCGGGAGGTTACGAAAGGCTGAAGATGCCAGAGGGACTGAAGGCCGCCACCAGCTTCTCTGAGACGGGGAAATTGTCCTGGAGACGGGATGGGAGGGGCACCGGATCCTTGTACACGAGACGGGAGGCGGAAGGGAGGTGATACGGTGTGGGAAGGGCTTGTGGAAGCTGCTGGCCTCGACAGAGGGAGGGGCCGTGAGCCGGGGACTGGAAGCTGGAGAAGGAACAGACTCTCCTGAGTCTCCAGAAAAAAACGAGTCGCCCCGCGACGCCTGGGCTTTCGCACATGGAGACCGCCTTGGACTTCGACCTCCAGATTGTGAGACAGTGGTCGGTGCTGACTTACTCCACTGAGTTCATGGTCATCTGTTGGGGCAGCATTAACACAGGCGCGTGTGTGAGGCTGGCACAGGGGTTCCGGTGACAGTGGGCACTAGGCTTAGGGGTCTAAGAGCTGGAGGCTGGGGACTCTGGAGGGGGCGATGCCAGGAGAAATCCAGCCAGGAACGGATGGAGTCCCAACTTGCTGACCCATCCAGGGGGATTTCAACAGCCCCAGCAGGCAGCATGCACATACGTGAGCATCGGCACACATGAAGCTGTTTTTGGTGCTGAGAAGGTCAGAAGTCACATGGGGGAGGAGGTGTCACCATGTGGTTCCTCCATGCCAGGACCCACCCGGTCCCTCTCCTGCAAACGCTGACGATTGACTGAACTAGAAATGGGGTGTCCCTCTGCTAGGAGATGCAGAGAACAGAGATGTGTGTTCAGAGGAGGTGAGGGCGATCAGGAGGAGACAAGCCCCGTCTCCACAGCGGGACATAGAGTGACGGTACCTGGCGGGGTCTGGCAGAAGCAGCATGTGGCACGTGTCCTGGACGGGGTGGTCCCTGCATAATTCGCGGACTGACCCCTTCCACCACCACCGTGTGGCTGTATTTGGAGTGAGGGTTAAGGTTAAGTGAGGTTGTGAGGGTGGAGCCCTGACCCCAGGGGACTGGTGTCCTCATAAAAACAGACACCAGAGGGCTCGCTCCCTCTGCTGTGTGAGGATGCAGGGAGAAGGTGGCCGCCTGCAAACCAGGAAGAGAGCCCTCACCAGAGACCAGAGATGGAATAGCCAGCACCTTGACCTTGACTGCCCCCAGTCTCCAGAACTGCGCCCAGTGGACTCTGCTGTCTAAGCTGCCCAGGCCATGGCATTTTGTTACAGCTGCCCTCGCCGAATAACATGGCATGGTATTTGGAAATGTGGCATGCAGGGCAGGAGAAATCCCTAAGCAACTGACGGTCGACGTCTCTGGGAGCTGGGACTCTGGGGAGGGCTGACGCGGGACTGCTGTTTTTCATTGTTGGGTTTTTGTTGTTTTTGACTTTTTGAAACATGTATGTGCATTAGTTTGATTTTTTTTAAGTTAACCAATAAAGTAAAGTTGCCAAGTTAGGAAAACAAGAAGCTCAGCAGCGGGATGGTCTTCAGGAGCGGTTTGATCAGGCCTCTAGTCCACTTTTTCTGTGACGAGCTCAGCACTGCTCCCCATACTTCCTTTGGTAAAGGAATGGCTGTGGCAGCTTCAGGCCTCGAGGGCACCTTCTGCATCTCCAGTAGTGACGCGTCTTCCCTAGAAGTCCTGGGCAAACAACTCCTTGTGTCTTGAAGGACAGGATTTGGTCCCATCACCACAGCCAGGGAGCTGGGCTGAGTTGATTAGCTTAAGTCAAGCGTGCTCCACCCCAAGACACACTGACTGTGAGGACAGGTGGTGACCTGGAAGGAAATTAGTGCTTTCTTACCAGGGTGGAGGCAGAATGAATGGTGGACAGCTTGAAATGGCAAATATCCCCTTCACCAGCGGTCCTCAGCCTCTTGGGCACCGGGAACTGGTTTTGTGGAAGATGGTTTCTCCACGGACTGGTGGGTGACGGGGGTGCAGGCCGGCCTCACTGCTGGTGTTCATCTGTATTTGCAGCCGCTCCCCAGCACCGGCATCACGGCCTCCACCCCACCTCAGACCATCAGACATGAACTTCTCACAAGGAGCGTGCAACCTAGATCCCTCGCACGTGCAGTTCACAGTAGGGTTCCCGCTCCTGTAAGAATCCCATGCCGCCCTGATCTGACAGGGGTTGGAGCTCAGGTGGTCATGCCAGCGGTGGAGAGCGGCTATGAGTACAAATGAAACCTCGCTCATGCACCCTCCATGCATCCCCTGCTGTGCAGCCTGTTTCCTAACAGGCTTTGGACCCGTCCCGTGGATGAGGACCCCTGCACTACCCTGTGCTTCTGGAGAGAATGTTCCTTCTCCTGAGTTGTGTCTGCTAATCCAGCTCACGAGGCTGGCTGGCTGGCTGGTTTGAGGGCATCTGGGTCAAACATCGACCTCTGCCCTACATGGCCCATGAGGCGAGGCTGGATATAGAGAACATGACTCTCAGAAGGGAGGTTAAGAGAGGGAGTGTGGCCTGGTGCGGTGGCTCACGCCTGTCATCCCAGCACTTTGGGAGGCGGGAGAACCGCTGGAGGCCAGGAGTTCGAGACCAGCCTGGGCAACATCGTAAGACCTCGTCTCTACAAAAAAAAAAAAAAAATCTAAAAATTAGCTGGGTGTGGTGGTACATGCCTGTAGTCCCAGCTACTTGGGAGGCTGAGGAACAAGGAGCACCTGAGCCCAGGAGGTTGCAGCTGAGGTGAGCTGTCATGCCACTGCACTCTAGACTGAGTGACAGAGGGAACCCCAACTCAAAAAAAGAGGGGTGTGGAGAGAACATCACACCTGCATGAGGGGCTTAGAGACAAGGAGCGTGAGAGCCGTGTCTTCTCAGAGGGTATGCGCACACCTGTGACACAGTTGGACGTGGTAAAAAAATGTCAGCCTCAGGAGGGGTGTGGCTGAGGCACTCCTAGACATTCCCCTGACCCCACGGCCCCAGCCAGCCTACCCAGATGCCTGAAGTCACATGGCCGGGATCCAGCTCTGCAGGACTCCCATCCCAGGGAGGGTGCACCCACTCATGTCTGTCTCCAAGGCCACAGCACTGGTGCCAGGGCCTCCTAGGCATCAGCACTGCATAGTGTCTTGGCGGGGAGGGCGTCCTGAGGGCTTGTGCCTACTCGGCATGGGGCGTGGGGTGGGGTGTGTCCTGAGGGCTTCTAGCTCAACAAGGGGCATCTGGGGAGGGAGCAGCCCCTTGTTGAGCCAGAAGCTCTTGGTCCGGGTGAGGCCTGGACCAAGGGGGGCTGGGCAGTGCAGGGTCCTCAGTCCCTGGAGAGCTTCCTTCTAGGCCCTGATAAGGGGCACGTGGACACCCTCTAAACCGCAATTAACCATCTTGCCGACAGTGCCAGTGCCCCCCTGCCCCCATTCCCGCTAGCTGATGCCCATGGCAGGAGGCTCGCTTGGGACAGGTGGGCCGCTGTCCAACACATCCACCGCGCTGCCACCACAGGGCGGGCGCTCTCCCAGGCAGCTGGCCTCCGTCCCAGCCGGTTGACGCCGGGGGAACTCACTATGGTAATCACGCAATGTAATTAACCAATGTGCAGGCTAATTAAATACTGTTGCAGAAAAGGAAAAGTTGTTTCCATGAAAACTGGGTTGAAGGTTTAGAAAGACTCAAAGACAACACTAGTCAGTCTCTAGACTTGCTGCTGGGTTAGAGGCAGGCAAACATCTAAGACAGGTTGGAGTACAGCAAAAAATCCAGGAGGCCTTTCACACCCAGAGTGTTTCACAAGGAATTTCAACTTCTCATCCAACTGGAAACAGTAAAATAAAAAACCCTGAAACCGGGAGTTGCAGGGACGCCACGAGAGAGCGGCTTAGCAAGGCACAGGGAGGGCTCCATCCAGGATGTGGGGTGGAAGGACTTGGCGTGGATGTGGCCGTGGGTGCTGCGTGTGTGACCTCCTGTCGTGCCCCGCTCAGAGTCCCGTCACCGAGAGGGCGGCCACACGCATCTCTGCCTCGGGGTTCTGCTTCCGGAGACTTGCGCCCACGATTGAGTCAGAGGCTGCTGGGCAGAGACCAGGCTTTTGGGCGACGGATGTGCAGGGGGCTGGGAACAGCTGAGGGGCTGCGGGGAAGGGGCTGGCCTCAGCTTGGACCGGTCCCTCTGCCCTCCCACCTGTGTCCCTGAGCAGAGCACTGTGCCAGTCCCCGCTCCCCTGCCCTGCCCACGACTACTCAGGACTTGGGTGGCGTAGGCTGGCTGGGGTGGGGTCAGGGCCTCAACCTGCCTGTGGCCGTGTCTCCTGGCTCTCCCTATGCCAAGACCAGCTTCAGCATGCCTGGTGACCCACTACCCACCTGTGCTGGGCCGGACCTGGGAGTCTCGTTCTAGACTGCCCTATACCCTACCTGTCCCTCTCCTTCCATCAGCCCACTGTCCCCAGGAAGCCCGCCTGATTACTCTGAGCTTTCCAGGTGCAGCTACCTTCCTGCCCATCCTCACCCAGGTCCCCTGGGCAGTCACACTGCCCTCCTGTGAAGCGGAGTTCTCCTTGAGACAATCCCGCTCAACAAGGAGCATAGGAAAGCTGGCACAGGGGCTCAGGGTCCACCATGAATGCCCCTGCAGTGGACAGAGCACCATGGGGCCTTACTGCGAATGGGAGAGAGTCAGGAACACCAGGGGCCCGGGGCACCCTCTTGCCCAGGCCCGCCGGCAGGGATATGGCAAGTGTCTGGTCCAGCTCAGGTCTTTAGCAGAATGGGATCGGAGTGGGGGGAGGAAGGCAGGAGGGTCCCAGATGGATGACCCGTGGTGTGCCTGTCCCCAGGGCTGCCAATCAATCAGGTGACAGAGGGCCAGACAAAAGGGCTAGGCACTGGAGATACTGAGGGAATGGGTGGGCAAATTCCTGGTTGACGGGTCCCCTGAGCCCTGGGGTGGGCAGAGCCCTTCTGGTGAGCAGGGATGCCCAGGGCTTCCATCAGGCCTTGGGCAGCCCTGGCACCTCGCCTGGGAGAGGGGAAGCCGGGGTGG
Organism: Cephalopachus bancanus; assembly: GCA_027257055.1. Classification (NCBI taxonomy): domain Eukaryota; kingdom Metazoa; phylum Chordata; class Mammalia; order Primates; family Tarsiidae; genus Cephalopachus; species Cephalopachus bancanus. The sequence goes on from JAPVLO010000180.1 coordinate 1,500,686, forward strand.
AGGCAGGCGGCTCCCCACAGCAGCCCCGGGAAGCTGGCGTTCCTTGCCAGGCCCCCGAGGCAGGTGACACTGGGTTGACGCTTCCCGATGGGCCCTGCAGGGTCACAGGGTGCCTACTGTCCCTGGTCAACAACTAGCCACGTCCACCTTCACTTTCAAGAGTGCCAACTCGGACAGTAAAACGTGGTCCCTGCCAACACTCCACATGCAGTGGGGTGACCCCATCCTAGGAAGGCAGGCGGAGGGGGCACCGTCAGAGGCAGCCTCACCTGGCCCTCACCCTGGGGGTGCCTCCGCCTCTTTCCCAGCGTCTGCAAGCACCACCACATGGCCTGTGTGCCACCGTGTCCTGGCCCTGGCCTTGATGCGTCCTAGACGTTGGCGTGAATACTCAAACGTCCCTCCCCAGGGGAGACGACTTCATCTTCCCCGAGAAGGGCTGGGCATGCTTCTCCTGGAGAGAGAGAGGCTGGCACCAAGTAATTTCATCCACTGGATACCAGGTGGATACGGAACTCTCTGGGAGCAGGTGGGGGTGGAGGAACGTGAGAAAGAGGACTCCAGGTACCAGGAGACAGGACGAGGGGTGTGACTTGGAGAGGCAGGAGGAGGCTTAGGGGAACTGGTGGCCCCCGGCACAGGGCAGATGCCTCCTGCCACGGTTGCCACGATGCGTGGCCTCTGATACGCTGCCGCCAGCCTCGGGGTCCAGCCAGGCCGGGGATTCTACCCGGGAGACCCCCAAGGCCTGCCTCGCTGCAAAGCCCAGTGGCTGTGAGACCAGATAAGATGCCCACGCCTCACCCTCAGGGCAGCGGCTCTGTGGCCGGGATGACTCTCCAGGGACCAGGGACATAAAGGCACCCTCGCGATCCGTGTCTCATCCTGGTATTATAGAAAGAAGCCTTTTCCTTTCTCCAAATGTAGACTGCTACCCAGTACCTTAACGCCAAGCACCCTGTGTCCACGTGTGCTCTGAGAATTCACCGTCCCTGTGGGGAGAAAGAGGCAGAGGCCAGCCTCCCCAGGAGTCCCACCCCTCCAACTCCTGTATGGCAGGGGCCGCGAGGGACAGGGATGCGCCCAGGCAATGTCGCCCTCTTTGCAGCTCCAGGCCCATCCCTGCTGTGGCCCCAGGAGGCAGGAGAATTGCACATTGAGGCTGCAGTGAGCTAGGATCACACCACTGCACTCCAACCTGGCAATAGAGGGAGGCCCTCTCTAGAAACAACAGCAACAACAACGTGTTGAGGTCATCAGTTATTATTTAGATGCCGCTGGGGCACTCAATTAAAGAAAGACTTCATCAAGGCCCCCGACCCCCTGCACAGTACTCGCGGGACCGAACCAACAGCAGCATGCTGGTGGCAGGCACAGGCCCGGCCCAGGGGGACACTCGGTCCCCAGCCCGAGGGCACATCTCAGGGTGCTGCCCCAGCCCCGCCTGGACCCTCCCCAGCAGGATGGACGCTCCCCAGCTCCTGGGGAAGGGGGAGGCCAGCGCCCACTGAGACAGACAGTGGCGTGTGGGGTCCCCTGAGAGGAGTTTGTTTGGCAGCAGGAGAGGGGATCCCCAGGTGTCTGCCTGCAAAGTCGGCAGGTTCGCCCATCTGCCAGTCAGGCCAGAGCTGCAGTGGGATGGGGGGTGGCGGGAACCGAATTCTCCTTCAGCTGCTGCTTTGGGGTGACAGCTCTTTGGAAGTCCACACTTCTGTGACCTTGGCCTAGAATCTTAAAATAGCCCTGCGACAGAGGGTGGCTCAGCCCGGAGCTGAGGCCTACATGGGGTGCTGGGAGGCCGGAATGCCCCGAGAGCAGAGGCACCGTCCCCCTCCGGCGGTCCCACCGGCCCTGGGCTGGGTTTTGCACACTGCGTCTTCTCCAGCCTTAGGGGACACTCCTTCTCCAGAGCACCACGCAGCAGGAGTCAGGCAGGCGTGCCTTTCCTGCTGCCTGCCTCCCCTCTTCCATGTTCTCCTGCACTGAGCGTTGGGGTGCCGTCTGTGCTCTCCATGACTTGCCAGATCTTCCTTTTCTTGCTGGAAACGGTTCTGTTGTCTGGATGTGCTGTGGTTCACGGAAGGGCGTCTTGACGGCATCTGGGCTTGGCAATTGTGAACGGAGCTGCTGCCGATATGCGTGTGTGGCTTTTGTGGGTCACACACCTTCGGTGCCACACACACACCTGGGGTCAGCTCCTGGGCATGTGTGTGCTGGTGTGGGGCGGGGGGACCGTCCTCCCCAGGCTGGGCTGCTTGCTCGGCATTCGATGTCACAGGTGAAACCAACTGCAGCCCTCAGACACAGCCTCTGAGGGCTCCAGGGAGAAGGGGTACTGGCCCCTGTCACCACAGAGCCCCAGGCCAAAGGCTGGTCCGCTCCCACACTCAGGCCTGAGGCTGCACCCCCACACCCCCGGGCCCCAGGCAGGCCAGCTGCACACCTGCTGCAGGGGCTGTGACCACCAGAGGGCCCTCTTGTGGCCTGTGCCCCTGCAGCCGTGTTCTTGGGGCACTTGTCCATGCTGGCCCCTGTCAGCACGGAGGAGCCCTGTCCTGGCCACGGGTGCTCACAGAGGGGCTGCCTGAGTGCCGTGTGAGTGAAAGGGAGCAGGACTCAGCCTGACCTGCCCGCCCGCCCACCTCTGTGGCCTAGTGTGTGCGTGTGCGTGTGCGGCCCTGGTCTGGATGTCTGGGACCCTGCATGCCAGTCCTGTCTTCCCTGTGGCATGGGGTGTGTCTGCCTGGGGACTTGGTGCCTTTTGCTGTAGGGAGAGGAGTTTGCGGGATTTTCAGGAGGCCCCCAAGCATGGGGCTTTTTGCCCTCAGAAGCCGAGGGAGACTCTGAGAAGAACAATACCAATGGTGTGTCACGTGCTAGTTTCATGCTGTGCCAGAGAAAGGTCAGCACAGATTTTCAAAGAAGAAAGAAAAGATGTCCTGGATTTGCATCAGCCCCAAGGCCTCTCCACAAGGCTGGCGGGGGTGGGGGGGGAGGGAGTCCTGGCCCCGGCGCCAAGTCCACGTCTGCAGTGGCTCTGCCTGGGCCCGCGAGGGCCTGGCCCTGAGTGTCCAGGGCCACATGTGCCCTGATACCCACCACACTGCTTCACTCGGCGTGCCGTCCAGTGCCTCGGCGTGCCATCCCCTGTGACGCGGCTAAGTTTCACACTCAGCTCACAGGTCTCGGCCGTGTGGTTGGAAAGGACTGTGTCCCAGAGCATAGTCTGAGCCTGCCCACGCCGGCCAGCTGGGGGCTGCTGAGAAAGTCGCCCCGCTCTTCTGTGACCCGCCGTCCACCCATAAGCCTTCTGCCTTCCACGTCAGCATTCCCAGCAGACCACAAGGAGCCTGGAAGCCAGCAGGGGCTCTGTGGGATCTGTCCTGCCTGCCTGCCCGCCTGCAGCTGTGTGAGAAATCCTTTCTGGGGGGGCGGGGGGAGGGACAGAGCCTGAGAGCCCCCGTCTGGAGGTGGGGAGAATCTGACAGCCCCCGTCTGAGGGTGGTGGCAGGGATGAGTGTGGCCACAATCTGCTGCAGATGCCGCCTTCCTGGAGCCTTCCCGGCACCCACCGACCCCCCAGGAGAGAGAAGAGGGAACCCTGACAGAGAGGGATGTTGGACAAGGGGCCGGCAGTCTGGTCAGGGCCAGCGCTTTTCCCAGGACAGCAGGCTGGAGCCACGGCTCTTTCTCCCCCAGTGTCACTTCCTTCTCACTTGGTGGGAGGGCCAGGGCATCTTTCCATAGAAGCGGGCCCTGGCAGACCATGCGGCACCCGGGAGGGCCTGGGCGATGCCCTCCTCCTGCCCGGCATTCCAGCCATTGCTGCAGATTCGAGAAAAGTGACTTGTCTCGGGTATTCCTGAACAGTCCAGTGAGGGTGGGCAGCTGGTGGTCAGGCTTGAGGGCCCCGGGGGGCTGGGCAAAAGCCTGGTCTTGGCTGAGCGGGAACTCATGCCTCTGGATCCAGAGATAGGGGCCCCCAACACCTGCAGGATGGACCGGGCGAGCTCACGGCATCCTCGCTCAAACCCTGGTGTCGTCTCTTTAAGTTGCAAGGACCTCTGTGGTCACTCGGAGGCCAAGAGGGCCTGTGCATGTCCAGAGCTCCTGCTGGCCTCCCCCTGTCCCCCAGACCTGGGCTCTTTTCTTCTTTTTACTCAGAATGCCATTTTTCAAGGCTGAATGCATATTCTGAGAAAAAGATCCAGGACCCCGAAAAAGTCGCCCATGCATTTACTCACTCCTGGGAGAAGCTGTTGGCACTATCGACCTTTCCAAACTAATCAAATCTGCAGATGTTCAGTTGTGGACGGCGCATGTCGCATGTTGAGTTCCGCCTCCCAGTGCTAGAGGGAATTGAACTCCCGCCTGGAATGGTCAGCACCTGGCAGCCAGGCCCCAAGCCTGTGGGAGGTGTGCTTAGGACTCCTGAGAAGGGGTGAGGCCTTCTCAGCCCCCGGGTGCCCAGCCTGACCAGGGCCTGTGGCAGACAGCATATACCAGTGCACACCCCACCCGGGGTGCTTCCAGGACTTAGGAGGAGGTTTCCACACAAGACCTAGGAGAGACCCCACACAAGGGATTACCTGTAGGCTGGGTCTGTCAGATGGCTCACAGAGGAGTGGGCTATGCTGAGGGCCCAGCAGAAAGAGTGGGGTTAGGCCAGGCAGGGGCACAGGGACAAGTTTTCTAGGCAGGACACAGGGTGATGAGGGCCAGTGAGTGTGTCATGGGAGCCCTGGCACCTGGGCGGGGCAGGAGGGACATGGGTGGGACTGTTGGGTGGAAGGAGGCCGCGTCCTGGGCCTGACAGTATTTGGATGTAGGAGGCGGGTGCAGGAATCCTGTCTCTCCGCACCCAGCCCCTCTCCCCTCCAAGCCCACACTGCTCAAGGCCTTTGAGGCCTGTCCCTGGGCCTGTCACACCACCCACAGGTGCTCGGTCCTGGCGAGCCTCCCTGTCCAAGCTCATGGATGACTCTGGCCACTCTGCCTTCCGATGACACGGATGGGGTCCTTCAGAGAAGCCACGCGGGTGTCATGTGCTGTTGGTGCAGGGGTTATTTTTTGAAGCAAAATGAAATGTACATGACATAAGAAATGCCATCCTGACCGTTTTCAGTGTGTGATTCACTGACATTCCGCACATCCCCACCAGACCTGCAGGCCCGTGACCCTCCCCCGGCCCCGCACCCATCGCCTCTTCCCAGCTCTGTGGCTGTGATGATTCCGGGGACCGCATGCAGTGAAGTCCACCGCCTCCATCTTTTTGTGTCTGGCTTATTCCACAGACACAGTGCCCTCGGGTCCGTCCGTGTGGTGGCAGGGGGCAGGGTCCCTCCTCTGTGAGGCTGGGTGCAATTCTGTGACTTGTATGTGCTGCGTCCTGTGCACCCGTCACGGATGCCGGGCTGCCTCTGCCTTCTGGCTGTTGTGAGCCACGCTACTGTGGACACGGGCGCACAGGTGACTGTCCATGTCCCTTGTGGGGACATGTTGAGCTTTAAGAAAAAAGCGCTTCCGACCCTCGAGTCAGCAGGCCCGACCCACCTGTCTGGCTGCTGTCACCTGCGAGGAACTTGCTGTTGCCACGTGCCGAGACCTCCCCCGTCAGCAGAGCTCTGCATGGCCCTCTGCTGGGGATGGCCCCTCCCAGGCCACGCTCAGCCGCCGGGCGGCGGCCTCCCTGACTTCCCTTCTTGTCCTGAGACTGTCAGTCGTGTTGGGGCTGCCCCTCCCAGGCGGCAACCACCCCCCACACGCTCCTGTGTGGGGAGCTCTTTCCTGCCTCCCAAGAGGTGTTGAAGCCACCACGGGGGCCGGGAAGTTGCCAGCACAGACTCCTCGCCGCCAAGGACCGCCCTCCCCGCTTCCCCCAGAACTCTGGCTGGAGCCAAGGGCACCCTGTGGAGGGTCGCGGCCTGGGGCGCTAATTGCCCGAACTCGTGCTGCAGCCCTGATGGCGGGGACACTTGGGAGAGGCAGGAGAGTCGCAGCTCAGGTTGGCGATGTCATTAGCCGGAGTCGCGGCGTCAACGCCCGCCACCCGCGTCCCCGCCTGGCCCGCGGCCCACCTCAGCGAGGCGTTTTCTGGCCTTTGTGGGCTCCTGTCAGCTCCGGAACGTTATTTAAATGTGGTTTGGGGTCCGCAGACGCAATTACCATGGTGTTATTATTCAGAGGCAGATTGTTAAGATGCGGGCAGCCGCACGAGGAGATGCCCTGCGCCGGGAGGTCCAATTTAGGAGGGCTTCCAGCGCGCAGGGTTGCTAGGCAACCCCCAGCACAGGAGTGGGGAGCAGCCGGCGCCTCCAGGGAACCGGAGGCAGTGGTCAATCCGGGCTGGCACGGCGCCGGGAGGGGGCGGCGTGGGCCGCGGCCTGGAGGGTGGGACCCTGCGTGGAGCCGGGGCGCGGGGAGGGAGACGCGAGCCGGCGGGGGAGGCGCGGCCGAGGACCGCAGATGCTAACATGCTCCTCGGGCCGGCCCTTCTCGTTGCAGGTGATGCGAGTGGGCGCAGGAGAGCCGCAGGCCTGAGCTCTGCCACCGAGGCGTCAGCGCCTGTGAGTATGAATTTTGCTTTCTTGGTTCCGCGCGGAAGCGCCACGTCGTGGGAAGGGGCGTGACCCACGTGGGGCGCCTCCGGCTCTTCTGTGTCCTCTCCCTGGGTGGGGCCGACCCAGCGTGGGGCATCGAGCTGGCCAGTGGCTGGGGGCTGGAGCAGCTCTGCCCTCCAGTGGAAGCGCCCGCGGGGGCCCCTGGGGCATGGGGCCCACTGGAAGCACCTGTGTGTCCCTTCGCTCTGGCCACACGGTCTGTGCATTCCACGGCTGCCCCAGCTGCCCCCATTCCGAATGGCGAATTCCCCTCCCGGTCACGTATCGTGTGCTAAGCCAGGGGCACTTGTAGGCACCCGCCATGCACCAGCCGAAGACGCCAGCAAGCCCCAGGAGCCTGGCTCTCCCCGGCTCTGCGAAGTCCCGGGAGCAAGCAGCCTGGGCATTCCGTCCCGGGTGGGGAGAGTGGACACCCACACAAGAGACAAAGGAAGGACTTTACATAAGGGTGTGCAGTTGCTCGGACTGGCAGGGTGCGGGCAGACATTCTGGTGGTGGGAGTGGTCAGGGAAGACTTCCTGGAGGAGGAGAGGCTTGAGCGGGGCTGGTGGAGGAGGGAGGCCCTCCCAGGGAGGGAGGAGCAGGGGCCCACATGAGGGATGTTGCAGGCATGGGTCTGGTGGGGAGGGGAGGAGCCGTGGGCAAGGTTGGGCTGGGCAGGGCTGGTGCCGAGGCATTTGGTGTGGCCCCCCGCGTGTCCAGATGCAAAGGACTGGGATGGGGAGGGTCGCAGCATCTGCCCAGTGAAGCCGTGTCAGTGCCATATGTCTGCTGCCACAGCTCAGGAGTCTTCGTCCAACTTGAGGTTGTGTTGGAGATCCACGAACACGCAGGCTAGGCTATAGGAAGTCCACACTGGAGAGCTTCCCTTTGTCTCAGAAGGAGAGAGAGAGAGAGTGAGAGAGAGAGACAGTGACAGACAGAGACAGAAGCAGAGACAGAAAGATACAGAGATACATATAGAGAGACACACAGAGAGAAAGAGAGACAGTGGTAGACAGAGACAGACAGAATGAGACAGCGAGAGATACAGAGATAGATGGAGAGAGACACGCACAGAGACAGCAATATACAGAGGTAGATACATAGAGACAGAGAGACAGAAACAGATATATATATATAGAGAGAGAGAAAGACAGAGAGACAGAAAGAGACAGGCATACTGAGACAGAGAGAGATACAGAGATAGAGACAGAAACAGAGATAGATATATAGAGATAGAGAGAAACACAGTTAGAGAGAGAGAGAGAGAGAGCGCGCCTCCTCCCGACAGCTGTAGCAGAGGCCACCAGCACCTCGTGAGAGTAAGACCAGCGACGGGGCCACACCCGAGCTCCAGGTGGACAGTCACCTAGACAGGCCTCCCTCTGTCCCTGGCTTGTCCCCAGAGCTGCTCCTAACCCAGGGAGCTCAGTGCCACACCGAGGATGGGGCAACTGGACTTACCGATCGCACGCAGCTCTGTCAAGGCTTGCCCTGGCAGGCGGGGACACTGGCTCCACACCCCGGAGCAGCCACTGCTCGCAGAGTGTCACCGGGCTCTGGTAGGTGTCCCCATGTTGCAGATGAGGACGTTGAGGCTCAGAGCCTCATTCCTTGCTCTGTGTGCTCCTCTGACGAGGCAGTACTGCCCGCGGCGTTGGCACTGACGTTCCGTGCTCGTGAGTGGGCCTCTCTGATCACAGCGGGCCCTGCCTCTTTCGTCCTTGTGCCGGGGAGAGCAGCTGCTGTGCCATCCCAGGGGACGGCCTGTCCGCGTCCCATCCTGGCTGCCAGCCTGTTGCTGCTGCAGCTCCCAGGGCCAGACGGCGTGACCAGGGGCTTCCTGGTCACGTCAGGGAGGTGGTGGGTGGCCCTGACTTCCAGGAAGAAGACGCGTGTGTGTGTCTACACTGGGGTCTGCCCTCTGTGAAGACACAGAGGGCTTCATTTGGCTCCTGGGAGACAGCCTGAGGCTGGGCTCCCTGGAAGCAGAGGCAGGCAGGATGCATGGGGTGTGAGCAGGAAACCCTTTCAGGGGGAGAGGGAGTGGATGGGGAAGGTGCCCAGCAGGAATGTGGTTGCAGGGCAGGTGGCTCTGGGCTTGTCCCTGCCGGCTGCCCTGCGGTGGGCGGGGCAATATCAGAACTGTGAGTTATTTTATCTCCAGTTGCAAATAAGCATTATTATCCAGTTGCAAAAGTGACCACAGAGTCTGAGTTCCTGTATTACAGCCTTTGTAATTCCTGAATATTAAAATAATTTTAAGGTTCCCCTAACTTTGCTGTTGGTGAGGATCTTGGAGACCCCGGGCGCATCCTGGCTGCTGTCATTTGTGTGTGGGTGGTGACGTCCTAAAAGGCATGCTGATTCCAAGGTGTGTTTCTGGCTCCTGCGTCATCAGCCCACGAGCTTTCGCTGTGGCCTCCGTTTGTGAAGGGACTTGGTGGTCGTCCAGGTGATTCCTGGGCACAGGGTCTGGCCCACTGTACACTGGGCTCTTTGTTGGGATCTGCCCATGATGCAAGGTATCGGGACAGGGGCAAGATCACCTGCCCACAAAAAGATCGACACCACCTGGCAGGAAGCTTTTAAGAGCCAGGCAAGGGGACTCGCACCTGTGATCCCAGCACTTTGAGAGGCTGCAATAGGAGAATTGCTTGAGGCCAGGAGTTTGAGGCTAGCCTGGGCAGCATAGCAAGACCCCAGCTCCACACAAAATTTGAAAAAAAGAAAAACTTAACTGGGTGTGATGATGCATGGCTGTAGTCTCAGTGACTTGGGAGCCTGTGGCAGGAGGATCGCTTGAGCTAGGAGGTTGAGGCTGCAAATGGGCTGCAATTGCACCACTGTACTCCAGCCTGAGCAACAGAGCGAGACCTTGTCTCAAAAATAAAATTAAAAAAAACAACACAGAAGTGTCATCTGAGGTCCCATTGTGGCTGAGCCTGTCCGTACACTGAGTGACCATCACAGACTTCATGGGCCTCTTACCCCCGGAGTCCAGGCGGTGGGCTCACACCTGCAGTTACCTTCTGAGTTGCCATCTCGAGGGTTTGTTTAGAAGGAACATGTTCCGTGATCTCGTTGGCTTGGTGTGTGTGTTTTTCTCTCCACACAAGGCTCCTTTCTCTGGGTCTCCTCTGTGTGTAAACTCTCTCCTGGGCTACAAGGAAATTCTCTTGCTTGCCTGTGATGCGTTCCAGCCCCGAGACAGATTTCTGTGGCACCCTCAAGAGGCCATGGAAGAAAATCTCATTTCCATTCTCGATTGAGATGCCATCTTTGCTCCACTTGTGGCCTTGAAACCGTGGGTTGGGGGAGTGTCCTTGTCACCCCACAGAGTGTGAGGACACAGGGCAGTGGCCTGTCAGTACCTTGGCTGGGTGGGACCTGTGGCCAGGCCTGCCGCACCTGCCCAGGTTAGGTGCTGCAAGGTCTGGGCAACGTAGGATCAGTCCTTTGATGACAAGTGTCATGTTAGGAGGATGGGGTGGCACAGAGCCCAGGATGGTGTAGGTAAGAGGTACAGCCACAGCTACCGCTAATGCCCAACACATCCGGGCGGCTGTGGGCGCCACTGATGGCTACGGACGATTCTGTGTCCTCAACCTGAGTCGGGGGTGGCCGGACTGAGACGGCGATGGGTCCTCGTGTTGGGTGGCAGACAGGCCAGCCAGAGCCACCAGCCGGCGTCTTCTGGGAGAGAGGAGCTGTGGGTGGGAGGCGGCGTCTGGGTTCCTGTCCCGTCCCTGCTGTCACCAGGCAGCGCCGGGCTGTGGGTCTCAGTCTCCCTACCGTTCAGTGAGGGAGCACGGGGTGTTGGGAGACAGAGGCCAGGTGCCGTTTGTGAATCCAGGACGCCAGCTGTGCCCTCAGTCCCTCCTTCCCTCCTCCATGGAGGGACGCCCACCTGGGGTCTCCGGTGCTGACATGCTGACCCCAAGGGCTGTGGTCGCATAATGCGATGGGTCAGCTCATCTATGGGACAACCCGCTGGCTTGGAGGCAGCTCCTGACTGACGCGAGGCTGTGTGACACGCTCACCAGGACACCCGATCGTGGGTGCCTAGGGGCTGGAATCGCTTCATATGGGTCCCCAGGGCTGCTCGCCATGTGCACTGCAGGACACACAGTGTGCAAACAGCCCTTGTCTGCCCATCACCCCCTCCTGCAGGGCCCTCCCGGCCCGGGGCTGTGCGCTCTGCTCCGACTGCCCCCAAGAAGGAGCTCCCAGCCCACCACACCCCTTCCTCCCAGGCCTGCGTGGGTGATGATGGCAGCTCTCGCCTCCAGGATCCCAACATCAGGACTGCCGGGCCTGCAGAGATGGCCGATCGCCATGGCGATCACGGCCGTGGGGCGTGACCTGGAGCACATCTCCATCTGGACCTGGACCACGAGGGAGTTGCTGTGAGGGCAGCACTGGCCCGCAGGACGGGTCTGGAGACTGGCACGCGTTCAGGGTTGCTCAAGGAAATGGAAGGAGGGGAAAACCCCGTCTCTCAAGCGGAGCTGCTCCAGCCAGATTCATGCTTCTCTGACAGCCGCCCATGCCCACCCCCAGACACCCTGCCTGCCCGGCCCTGCAGGGCCCTCCTCGCCCTTACCCCTCCCTGCCCATCATAACCTCCTGCGCCCTTGGTCAACGCAGCCCCCAGGAATCGCTGCCCCCTCACCACCTGCAGCCCCACCCCCCACATCAGCCCTGGGTGGTCCCCCCAGCTAGCCAGAAGCCCCACAGGACACACCTTCCCACGTCACTCGCCACCAGGCCCCAGCCCTACTTGCTTGATCTGGGAGCTCTTGTCAGCTGGGGAGCGGGTCCCACCCACGGTCCTCAAGGGGAACCCGCCTCCACGAGGCCAAGGACTTCGCTGTCTCCCTAGGGTCCGATGAAAAGTGCTGCGTGGCCCTTGGGGTGGCGCAAGAGCCGAGCGCTGCACGCCAGGTGGTTGCTCCTGCTGGGAAAGGGCATGCATCCGCATTGTGGCATCCCGCCCTGCCCACCTTGGCCCTGGCTCGGGATGTGGGGAACTACTCCAGCTGGAGGGGCGCTCGCCTCTGCTCTGGCCACCCTCGGGGCTCCAGCATGGACTGGGTGAGCGGCCACTTGAGGGGCACCATCGCTTTGTCCTGGACCTGTGCGCATGTCAGATGCGGCCCAGCCAAGGCTGTCCTGCCACATGAACGAGAGGCCAGTGCGGCCCTGCAGAGGGTAGACAGAAGGCCGTCCTCCCTTCCAAGTGGATGGTGCATCCGAGGGGTCGTCAGGCCACCCCGACATACAGGCACGTGCCGTTGCTCCGATTTTAAGAGTGAATAATAACAACCCTGAGCTGCGTTGAAGAACCTGTCCGGCTGCTCATCTCTCCAGCTGCTGCGGGTTCCCAGGAGACCAGAACAGACGGCTTAAGCCAAGGAGGCCGGCGTCCGCTCCTCTGGCGGCTGCCCACCCCCATCCTCTCATGTGACTCGGGAGAAGATGAGACGGGTTGGGGCAGGCAGGCAGGGGACGACCCGGGTGGGCCTCCCGACAGCAGGTGCTGGACACGCAGGGGGCACCACCTCCCAGGCGGTGAGGGGCGTGGAGGCAGAGGTCAGCGTGAGGGTGGAGAACCCCGGGCTGTCATGTCAGGCTGTGGGCCCAGGAGTGGGAGGGCTGGAGAGGCTACCCTACCTGGGCTGTGACCTCCTTGAAGAGAGGGAGACAGGGCATGAACACCAGCCTCGACCTCCCTCCTCCAGCCTCTGCCTGGACCAGAGACCAGAGAGCCCATTGCCGTGTCCGCAGGGGTCAGCCCTGGGGGTGTGCACCCAGAGGAGAAGTTTAGGGGCTGTGGAAGACAGCCGGACTGGGAGACAGGACCAGGTTTCCCTTAGGGGAGGCCTGGCCTCAGGAGCTGGCTTCAGGGCCTCTGAGAAAGTTCATAGCCCAAACAAATACAAAAATGTGCATGCACACACAGACACACACATAGACACACATGCACATGCACACACATGTACACATGTACAAACACATGCACACACACACACACGCAATATACATGTGTGCGCACACACACACTCTCCTGTGTACTGGGTCAGTTCTCTGTGCCGGGAGGGGAGAGACAGGGCCATCCATGAGGTGTGCTGACACGCCCCACGGGCCCTTCCTGGCAGGACCTGGGGGGAGAGACTTGACTGGCTCTGGCGGGTGGACAGCTTCCTGGAAGGCATTGGAGGAGGCACCAACCAGAGAGGCTCTCTGGGCGAGGACAAACATGGGTCCTGGCTGAGTCCTGAGGCCAAAGCCTGGTGGAGCCTGCATCCTCACAGCAGAGCTGTCACGCCGACACCACCCACAGCCAGGCCCGGTCTGTCCTGGGCTCAGAGTCCTGCCTGAGGCTGCCGTGGGGTCAGGCCACACATCCCCAACCACACATTGAACTCAAATTGGAAGGGTGCCCTGACTGGCCACTGGGTCCCCCAGTTGGGGTCTACACCCCGAGAAGGGCACACCCGCCAACTCTGGAACACAGGCAGAATGTGTGTTTGGAGAGAATTTCAGAGGACAGAGAAGCTACAAGAACAAAGAGCAGGAAGAGAGAGGCCTTGTGTCCCCTGGCTGCTCCCATCTGCTCCATGTGTTCTGTAATGTGCTCTCTCTCTCTTTCTCTCTCTCTCTCTCTCTCTCTCTCTCTCTCTCTCTCTCTCTCACACACACACACACACACACACACACACATACACACTTGCATGTTTCTGAACCACCTAGATGGGCTCACCCCGCAAGCCTCGGCATGAGTGCGCGAGGGCAGGCGCGTTCTCTGGCATTGTCACAGCAGGATTGGCCAGCAGATGTCTCCCGCCACGCTCCCACTCCTACTCCGTCAGCTGCACCCTTGGCCCGTCCACACGCCTCCCTCCAGCGGGAACCCTGGACTGGGTGTTGCGTCTGTCTCTGGCCTGTGTTCACCAGGGCATCTCACGGCCATCCTCACCTTTCACGACATGGACACTTTGAGCTACCTTGTGGTAAGACGTCTCTCACCGGTGTTTGCCTGCTGGGTCCTGGTGGTCTCGGCCGGGATCCGCGTGGGGAAGCCCAGCCACAGGCCCTCATTGGTCCCATCTGTGACATTCGTTTCAATCTCGCAGTCAGGCAGTGTCCAACTTTTCCACTAAAGAATAACCAAAGACCGGTGCTTGTCTGTCATCCCAGCACTTTGGGAGGCTGAGGCAGGAGGATTGCTTGAGTTCAAAGCCAGCCTGGGCAGCATAGTGGGACCTCGTCTCTACAAAGAAAATGAAACAAGAATAACTGGGGCTCTTCTCCCTTGGACCAGCGAGCAGCCCATGGGGAGACATCTGTAAGCGCAGCAGACCCCTGCTCCTGGCTGGCGTCTCTTGGACGCAGCTCCCACAGCGACTCCTGCCTCATGCAGTTGTGACGAGAAGTTGCGAGTGAGGCCTTTCCAGCCCCGGCCTCAGTGTCTCCCATGCCTTGGATGCGCTACCATCATGCTCTGCCCGCGTCTGTGTGGACTGTGTGACCGGTTTCCCAGTGTTTTGTCATTTCTCTCTCGACCATTTTGATGATGAGTTGTCCAGGATTTGCCCTGTGGGAGCCCCTCGGGCCAGCTCCCAAAGTCTTTGACACCCTCTGGTGTCACCCATCTGCATGTGCTCTACTTCCTGGCGTGAGAGGAGGTCCAGGGCACCCACTAGCCCTGGACTGAGTCCCTCCTCTAAGGAGCCCCGGGTTCTGGCAGACCAAGAGTGGGCACCAGGAGCAAGCCCAGCCAGCACACCACAGGTGCCTTCACTTCTCGATCCTTCCCGGGCAGAACCAGAGACACGTGCCCCGCCATGCAATGCGCCTGTGTGTTCACAGGCCTCTTGCACACACATACACAGAGAACTGCATCTGTGCTCACATCCTCCTATCTTAGCAACTGGGGGTCCAGGTAAGCCCCCAGCCCCAGGGTGACTCCTGCCCTCCCCCATCCTCCCACCCATCCCCGTCCTCCCTTCTCTGTCCATCCTCCACAGGGAGGCCCGGGCTCTGGCACCAACAACACCCCCCACCTACTCCAGGGTTGTCCACCCCTCGCCACAGCCACCAGACCCCTGCCCCCATCCCATGTGTCCACACGCGCAGGGGCTCGACTTCCCTCCCCCTGTCTCTTCTCAGTCCTTCAGTGGGGTGAGAGTCTTCGTTTCACCCTTCTCGCTCAGAGACGTCTCGCAGTCACCTCCCAGCCACTCAACTGTGCTTTGTTATGAAACAGGGAAAAACGCATCACTTCATGTTTAATAGCCTAGCGTGGAAGCCAGTTATTTTACTGCAATGATGTTTGGCTTATGCTGGATTTTTGGACATTGAGGAACTCATTTATAACAAAAAAATCAAAATTGCGTATCTTATATTTTCCCAACGTGTGAAATAGTCACCGACAGGCACTGCAGGTTCACTGATACATCATAATCAGGCTCATTTTTTTCAGTTTGCAGGATTTTTTCCCCCTTCCCACTCTTATTAATTCAATTTCATTTTTAAAATATGCAGAACAGTAATATGTTTTCAAAAGTCAAAACTATGCAAAAAATATTCTTGGAGACTTGTCACACTCTCTGGTAACCCACTCCGCCCATGGAGTAACCAACCCGACCTTTTTTTTTTTTTTTTAACTTACGCTTCTATTTTTTGTAAAGATAGGTGGCTAGGCTGGGCTCGGTGGCTCAGCCTGTAATCCCAGCACTTTGGGAGGCTGAGGAGAGAGGATTGCCTGAATCCTGAATTCGAGACCCACCCGGGCAACATGGTGAGACCTCGTCTCAACAATAAATCAAAAACTAGCTGGGCGTGGTAGCGCACACCTGTAGTTCTGGCTACTTGGAAGGCTGAGGCAGAAGGATCGCCTGGAGCCCAGCAGGTTGAGAATGAAGTGACTGGGAACGGCCACTGCACTCCAGTCTGGGTGACAGAGTGAGACTCCAACTCAAAAAAAGAAAAGATAGGCGGCTGGGCTTGGTGGCTCAGCCTGTCATCCCAGCACTTTGGGAGGCCAAGGCGAGTGGATTGCCCAAGCCTGCGGGTTCGAGATCAGTCCGGGCAACTTGGCGAGACTTCGTCTCTACAATAAATAAAAAAATATTAGCCAGGCGTGGTAACGCACGCCTGTAGTCCCGGCTACTTGGAAGGCTGAGGTTGATGGCTCGCCGGAGCCCAGCAGGTCTACGCTGGGGTGGTCATGAGTGTGCCACTGCACTCCAGCCTGGGTGTGAGTGAGTGCCACTGCACTCCAGCCTGGAGTGAGACTCCAACTCAAAAAAAAAAAAAAATAGGCAACATTGTATGTTTTCTTATTTCCCTTATTTCTTATATAAAAGGTTGGGTACCATGTATACATAGTAACATTTTGCTTTGATCATTCAACAGTTTCTGCATAACTTCTAATTTTTTTCTTTGCAAAGATAGGCAACATTGGATGTTTTTGTCCTTCTTTCCTACACAAAAGGAGTGCACTGTGTGTACCTAGTAACATTTCACTTTGCTCATCACCAGTGTCCCCTGGAAATCTCCTGTCAGCCACGGTGTCTTCCTCGCTCCATGGCTGCGCACTCCCCACTGTGTGTGCCTGGCTCACACACCTGCTGTCTTTCGGGTGGCCACATGAGGCAGGTCCCACATTCTGCCATGACATATCATGGGCCGCGCTCGCGCACGTGCATGTCATGTGCTTAGAGATATGTTTCCAGGTGGACTTCTAGGGACAGGGTCCACAGGCGAGGAGTGAGTGTGTATGTAGCCTGGTGAGCTGTTTCCAGGCCCCGCTGTGGGCTCATGTGAGTTTCATTCCCACCTGTCTTCCCACAGCCTTACCAACTGAAGGTGTCAGAAAGGTGTCGCCAAGCTTTGGAATTTCCACCAATCCCCAGAGTATGAAGTGGTATCTCGGTGTGATTTTGATTTTCGTTTCTCTTATTGTGAGTGAAGTTGAATCGTTTACATACTTAAGGCTCACTTCTGATTCTGCTTTTTGTGAACTGTCTGTTCGGGTCTCATCCACTTCCAGCTGGTCGGTCAGGTCTTTGTCCCCCAGTGCCTAAGACTCTTCAATAGCTGGGGGTTTAACCCTTTGTGACACGTGTGGAAAACACTCTCCAGCTGACCACTCGCCTTGGGCTCTACCGTCGGGGCTCAAATCTTTTTCCTTCTGTGTAGCCAGATTATCTGGTTTTTCCTTTTACTGCTGTTGGAAAACCTTTCTTACGCTCGGGTGGCCTGAGAAGCCACTCATGTGAAAATGCACTTTGTAGTGGCCACATAGTGTCTCATTGATGAGAGGAACCATCATTTTCATATAGACTCTAAAAGACAACCTGGAAGTCCAGGCTGATGGGCAGAGAACAGGCGAGGGGAAGGGGTGAGTGTGGACGCCAGAGTAGGCCCGGCTGGCTTTAGGGCCCCAACAGGGGACAAGGGCCTCTGCCTTACAGCGATGGACACTCACGCAGGAAGCAAGGCTGGCGTGGGGACCCCGCCAGGTAGGGCCATGGCCTCTTTAGGAAGAAGGGGCCTCTGGCTGGACACGGGGACTCTGGGGCCCTGCCAGGACTAGGGGAAGGTGGGAGGCACTCCCTGAAGCATTTACGGGGGCACTGACCCTCAGCGTCATGCTGGGCCGGGAGTGGGCACCCCCTGGATGGGACCCCAGTGCCCTGCCCCCACCCCAGGAGCCCCAGCTTTCTGTGTGAGAAATGCGACTGGCCAGGCCTATGGGAGGTGCAGGTCGCATGGACCGAGAGGGGATGTGTGCGTGGAAGGGGCGTCTATGCACCAGGGGCTGGCCAGGCGGGTGCGGTGTGCGTGTGGGGAGGTGGGCCTCAAGTCTGGACTTCCTCTTGGGGCTGTGGGGGAGCCATGGCAGGACTTTAAACAGAACCAGTGATGCCATGCGGGGAAATGGGTGATCACCCAGAGGTGCTGTCGGGATAATGAGGTCACCCCCCAAACCTTCCCGTTGCCGTGGGGCCGGGTATGGGGCGGGCCCCTTCACCACTCACTCCTGCACTTTGAGGGGAGCCGCGGATGTTCCTAGTCAGTTTTCAGACCTAGCTTCTAGACACAGTGGGACTGTCCACGTGCAGCACTGGAGCAGAAGAGGGTCACACAAAGCCTGAAGCCAACGAACCCTTCCATGCCTAGAAACACCTTGGGAAGGGGAAGGGGGCATGGGTCAAGGACCAGAAGACAGTGCGCACAGGCGGCCCCCGCCCGTGATGGAGTGGAGACAGGCCTGGGATGTTCTGGCAGCGAGGGCTGGCCTCCTTCCCCCACACTCCCCTCCATCCTTGGATGCCGTGTGCCCGTGTCCCTGCACGGGCCTTCCTGCCCACGCTGACCCTGCAAGGACGGAAAGCCAGAGCTGGGAGCAGGCGGGCTGGGGGCGCAGCAGGCCCAGGGCCCTCTCACCCCAGGCCAGCTCCCTATGGAGGGTCCCCCAGGAACTATGGCTGTCGCCACCTCTTCCCAGCGGCCATGACAGGCCCAGTGAAGGCTGTTCCCCGTGGCCCTGTGGTCACAACACTTGGGCAGGTAGGAAAGTCAGCATGCAGAGATGTGGCCTGCACCCTTCGGAGCTGACCTGCCGACCCCACCCCCATCTTCCTCCCACTGATGGAGGCCAGGAGACTGAGAATCTCCTGGAAGCACTCCTGGAGGGAGGGTGGGCGTCACTCTCCGGACGCCCACCTTACCCCTCACTCCAGCCACCCTGCTTCAGACCTGCAGCTCCTGGGCTGAACTGAAGGTCCTGGGCAGTTCCGGGCCCACCCTTCCTCCCCCACCTGCCCCGCCCAGCCACGGGCCATGGGCCACGGGTCTGCGCTGTGACATTCAAGCAGCGCAACTCACCTTGCCACTTCCCTCCCTCCCCCGTCCGTGGACCCTGTCTATCCTCCGTGGCCCAGCCCCTGCCGCCTCCTCCCGGGTGCCCTCCTCAGACTCCAGTGCGAGGGAGGCACTCTCTGTGCCTGCAGCCTGCACGGAGAGGCTGGCGTCAGGGCAGGCCTGGCCTTGGCTTTTCATCCCAGGCAGCTGTACACGTGTCAGCCTCTTTCAGCATGGGCTGCCTGGAGCTGGGGCTGCCTCTTGCTCAGCCTGGAAGCCTCAGAGGCGCGGACGGAGTGGGCAACCTGTGGGTGGGAACACCACAATCTCAAGGGACAGAAGGGGTGAGCTCGAAGTCAGGCCTGGCACCTGCCAGTGGCCTTGGGGAGGTCATGTAGCTGGGCTGAGCCTCCATGAAATGAGACGGCGGTGTCCACCCTGCAGACCGCTGCCCCAGAGGCTCAGCCCAGAGCCTGGGACCCAGCTGGCTTGTTCACCCACGCACAGCCGCCTGCCCTGAGCCGGCTCCAGGCCAGACCTGCCCCAGTGCCGACGCCTTCCATGCTGGCCGCAGGCACAGGGAAGGCCGCCCTCCCTTGGAGTCTGAGGAAGGCGCCCGGGAGGAGGTGGTGGGGCCGGGCTCTGGGGCCATGGAGGGCAGCACTCGTAGTCTCAGGGCCATCCTGGAATGCCCTGTCGAGAGCCCTGTCCATGCTGACATGGTTCCCATCGAGGGAAAGCAGGATTTTCCAGGCTCTTGGCAGACGCACCATTGCCAAGATGCTCCTGGGACTGGGTGACTCTGGGACAATCCTTCCAGAGCGGAGGCTGGACCTGGGTAGGGAGTGAGGCCTGAGGGCGTGGGGCCCACAAGGGACAGAGGCCTGTGCTAATGTCGCCAGGCTGGTAGCCAAAGTATCCACTGTGCAGGGTCTCTGGGGTTTCCCCTACCCCGCCTCAGTGCCGCTTGCCTTCAGGGAGCAAAGAGAACAGGCAGGAAGCGGAGGCCCGGCCAGGAGCAGCCACAGAGGACGGAGCTGGGCCAGCAGCTCAGAATAACTGGGCTCTGGCGCCAGGAGTGAGGGGGGCAGAGGAAGTGGGCAGGCGGGCCCGAGGGAGGGCAGGCCAGAGGGGCGCAGGGTGGCTGTGGCCTGTGGAGGGCGCCGCCCTGGAGAGCTGTCCAGTGAGTGGAGACTCGGCACGGGTGGGGGCAAGGAGGAGGCAGACACAGGCTGACCTCCAAGGCCATTGTGCAGGGAGCGGCCCTGGTGGAAGGGGGACGGGCCTCAGAGGGCCACAGGGGGCAGGTCTGTGAGAGGGCTCTTCGTGGGGTCAGAGTGCTACCTCCTAGTTCAGTATACAAGAGGCACCCAGTAAGTGCCAGCAGCCTTGCTGAGTCCCAAAGGGCTTGTCCAGGGTGGCAGCAGCATCCGGGGCTGCATCAGCAAAACTATCACAAGTGTGAAGCCGACCATGGTCCGTCCATGCCCGCCTGGCCATTGGTGGTCTCAGTGCCAGCCTGGGAGGCACGGAGGCCACCTCTCACCCGTCCCCTGCCCGAGACGCCACCTTCTTGTCCCTGGATGGGATGTGTTGCTTCCTTGGTCCTGTCGGTGACGCACAGGACCAGGCAAGGTTCCTCTGCCGGCAGGTCACCAGGGACACTGACTTCCACAGGGCCGGCATCCCATAAGGATGCCATTCTCCTTGGCATTCCTGCCCACACCTGCCAGGGGCAGGACGCAGTGAGAAACTGAGACTCTGAGACTGAGGGCTCGGCACACCATCTAAGAACCGCCTTTGAGCCAGGTGCGGTGGCTCAAGCCTGTAATCCCAGCACTCTGGGAGACTGAGGTGAGAGGATTGCCCAATCCCAGGGGTTGGAGACCAGCCTGGGCAACTTGGCGAGACTGCCTCTCTACCATACATCAAAAACAGTTGGGCGTGGTAGCGAGCACCTATATAGTTCCAGCTACTTGGAAGGCTGAGCCAGAAGGAGCTCTTAAGCCCAGCAGGTGGGGCTGCGGTAGCCATGAGCATTCCCCTGCATTCCACCCTGGGCTACAGAGTGAGGCCCCAACTCAGGGGAAAAAAAAAAAGAACTTTGCAGGCACCACGGCCAAATGTGTGTGCCGCTTAAAGGAAGCATCTAGGACAGGCAAACTCTCGCTCCCTAGGTTCTTACTTCTCCAAAAAACAAGGATGTAAGTGACGAGAAAAGGCAAATTCACAAAAGGTAAAAGAAGAAAAGGCAAAAAGGCAGAAGGTAAATGAGAGGTTATGGAGGGTCGGAAGAGGGGAGCCAGAGCTCTTGCTTCAAGTGCAAAGACTTTAGGTTGATGGGAAGCTTCTGGAAAGAGTGGTGACGGCGCACAAGGTGAACTGTGCACTTGAGATGGTTAAAATAGCACCGATTGTGATATATATGTATGTATTTACCACAATGTTTTAAAAATATTTTCCTGTAAAAAAGCAATCAGAGTGTCAGGGGAAAACTCTGGGGAAATGCGTGGGGGGAGTGCGCCATGCCACTCAGAAAAGTGACTGGCAACTTGAGCGGTGGAGGGAAGGGCCTGGCTTTGAATCTGGCCCAGCGAGGCAGGCTAGGTCTCCCAGACCGCTGCTTGACTGCCTGACCTGTTTCCTCACCTGTCATGGGGGGGCCAGCTTGGACAGTGGCCTGTGTGGCCAGCATGTCCGTGCTGACCCTGTGGAGGAGCTCCAGAGTAGGAGGGGGCCCATGTGCCTGAGGCCAGGCTGTTCTGTGGTCACTCTTGAGGGTGCTGCGCTGGGTAGGGACAGGGGCATGAGGGGAGGGAGGGGCTGGGGCTCTGGAAGGTCATTATACAATGAGGACAGGGACACAGTCTTCCCTTAGGACTGTCCCGGCAGGTCCAGGCTTGGCCTGCAGCCTGGAGAGGTGGCGTTTGGGGCTTTGCTCCCTGAGTGCACAGGAGGACCCGGCCACAGAGTGTGGGCAGCCCACAGCCGTCACTGGACATGTGGGGGCTCTAAAGGCCAGGGCATTTTTTCAGCCCCACGTGTGTGATGCCTGGGATAATCAGTGGGGTTTCTTGGGGCAGAGCCACCCTGCACTGTGGCCACCAGGGGAAGGGTGCTGTCTTCCGAATTGCTCAGTGACCTTGAACGAGAACTTTCCCTGCTGGACCGCAGAACTCCTCCTCTGTGGAATGAAGGGCTGGCTGGCGGGCGTCCGTCACAGCTGCGTCTGGGACCATACATCCTACATGTCTGTGGGGTGTTCTCCAAGAGGGTGAGGCCAACTCTTGATCCACCACAAGGTGCAGGGATACTTGGGCTTGACATTTCCTGAAAGCAGCAAGCCCCGGGGGGTGACCTGGGCAGATTCCCTGGCCCTCCCGTGCCTCAGTGTCTTCAACTGTAAACATGGTGGGGGCTCGTGGTGGGGACTCAGTGAGTCCATGTGTGTGATGTTACCTGAGCAGTGTCCAGCACACAGTAGGTGCTTAACACATGTTGGGAGCTCCTTCCATGTGCAGCATCTGGGTGGTGCTGCGCTTCAGGAGGGATCCTGGGAGGGCAGGGTCCCGTCTCTGCATTCAAGGCCCCCAGCCTTCCCTTGGTGACGCCACACGGTCCCTGGAAACAGTCACCAACAAGAAAGTACATCCCCAAGTACAGAGGCTGCTGACAGTCCTGGTAGGGAAGTGGGGGACATGGGCCTGAGCCCTGGGTGGGGTGGAAGCAGCTCTCCCAGGTGTGCATGTGGGTGTGTGTGGTGTTGCAACTGTGTGTGTACACAGGTGAGCATGAGCGCGTGTGTGTGTATGGGTGTGTGTACGCAGGTGTGTACACAAGTGTGTGTACACAGGTGAACATGCGTATGTGTGGAGGTTAGTGTGTGTCTGTGCGTGTGTGGAGGGTGAGCATGATTGTGTGGGTAAGTGTGTGGGGGGGGTGAGTGTGTATATGGGTGAGTGTGTGAGTGTGTGTGGGGTAAGCATGTGTGTGTGCGGGCAGACGTATGTGTGAGCGTGTGTGTGTGTGTGCGCATGCGCGCGCACCTGCTAAGAGAGCATGGACAAAGGCCTCCCCGAATGAGAAGTCTGGCCCTGGACCCTGCCCCAGGAGTGCGGTATTTCGAGGCTGTGTGGTGGTGGTTGTGCTCTGTGGCGGGCGTGTGCCCGTCCCGCGGGTGACTGGACCAGGAGCACGGCCGTGCGTGCAGGCCAAGGCCCCACGTGTAACCCAGGGTGTGATTAATTTCATTATTTCAAAAGCCCCTTTGGTGTTTCATAAGGGTCGTGGCCCCGGCTGTGGACTTGAATACCGCTGCTGCAGGTCTCAATAAAACCAATTAGTTTAATTTGATTTGGCTTTATGTACTCGGAGCTGGTGCCTCTTGAACTCAGTATGAAAATTATTGCAGAATAAAAATGCATATCAGCACTCAGGGACTGGTGTCCTTGGACTCTCCGTGGAGCCCGCGGCGTGGACACAAGGCAGGTCCCCTCTGAGGACGCTAGCCCCTCCAGCCTCCGCGGTGTAGTGTGCATGGCTGTGGGCTGCCCGGGCCCCTCCTCACTTCTGGGCGCCTTTCCAACTGCTGGTGGAGCGAACGCATCTACACTGTGTTATCTTAAGAACTCTTAAGAAGTCTGCATGGACCTTTGTCTCAGCACTGGGTTTCCTGCTCTTGTCCCTGTGCGCTCCAGCAATTGGAAGCCACTAGGAGCAGTGGATGGAAAGGCAGTTCTGGGCCCAGGAGACCGCGACCTTGGGCAGGTCCCCTCCCGCTCTGGGCTCCTGCTTGCTGTCTGTGTGAGGACACCCGCTTGGAGGCTCCTTCCAGCTCCAGAGCCCGGCTGGGCGGGGCAGCCGGGCCTGTCTCCAGGGCGCGGCGCTTCCCTCCTCCTCCACCAGAGAGGGCTCCCTCCGGTTCAGGGAGCGGTTGAAAGATGGGAGGGACGGCTGCGCCCAGGGAGGAGCAGCTTCCCCCCTACTCCTGCCATCCAGCTAGAATGGGGGAGGGCTGCGACCCAGGGGCCGAGAACGCATCCCGCCGGTGTTCCCAAGGCTCCCGGGTGTTCACACAGCACTGCCAGGCGGCGGCCACACTCAGACCTGACAGAGGACAGTGGCTTGGGGCTCCCGTCCCATGGGCTGTTCCTGTCTCCTGTCAGATGGAGAGGGATGGCCAGGCCAGGCCAGGCCATCTCTGGGACCTCTCCAGGAAAGCGGATACCAACGCTCCTCGCCTGAAGTGCCCACGGCCCTCTCAGCTCAGGGCAGGGCGTGCTCCTGGTGGGAGAGGCTGGGCGGTTCAGAGATGTTGCCACGATGCCCCGCGCTGCCTCGCCCCGTCGTCCCATCTGTCCCTCCCCTGAGCTCTAATGTGGCAGGAGCCCAGCGGGCCCTTCCGGCGTCCCACTCCCTGGGCCCCTGAGAGGCTCCTGCAGTCTCCTACGTCTCACCTCATGGGCCCTGGCTCTGCGGAGTGGGCACGGCTCCCCGGCTTGAGCATGGGGACTGAGATCCAGGGAGCAGAAAGGCTGCTCTCAGGGCACGCCCGCTGCGAAGGGACGGGGCTGCCCCCCCCCCGCCCCGCACGCAGTAGGTGCTCAGCAGATCCCCCCTGCCAAGCCGCAGGCCAGGGAGGCGGTGATAGCAATGGCCACATTTAGGAAGTGCCTGACCATGACTCAACGCGCGGTGAGGAGAGCCCTGCTGTGTCCTTTTTACAGACGCAACACGGAGGCGTGGAGAAGTCATCTGCCCAAGGTCACCCAGAAAGCCGGGCTTCGGTGTGGCCCTGCCTCTGAGGGTGGCCCGGTTTCTTGCGGTCACCACACCCCGCTTTGGCTCCCCAGCCTCTCGGTTTTCCGGAGGAGGTGCTGGGGGCGGGCCCGCCCCGGACGCCCGCAGCTGGCACTGCCCCGCACCCGCTGAGAGCTGCAGGCTGGGCCTCGGCGCCCAGCCCCGCCGGGGGCGGGCCGCCAGCAGCGGGGGGTGCGGCCCGGCTCCGCGACCCCCTCTCTCGGCCCTCGGCCCAGGGGAGGCCTCGCCCGGGGGGGCGCCGGCCACTCCGCGGTGACCCCGGAGCTGTGGGCCGGGAGGCGGGGAGAGGAGCGAGAAGGCGGGGGAGAGGCCAGAGGCACAGGCTGCGGCCGCGGGGAGGGGCGCGGGGGGTGCCGGCCGGGGCTCCCCAGAGAAAGCTGAGGGCTCCCGGGGCAGGACCGTGTGAGCGGCGGGCCCTCGCGGAGGGGCGGGGCTCAGGATGGAGCGGCCCTGGGCGGGGCACGGCAGAGGGCGGGGCGCGCGGGCGAGAGGCGGGGCTGAAGGCGGGCCTTGGGTCAGGGACGGGGTTGGCGCGGGCGCTGGAGGAGAGAAAGGGTTACGGGCGGGGCGCCAGGGGCGGGGCGGAGCGCGGGGCGCGGGTCGGAGGCGGGCGGAGGGTGGGGAGAGCCGGCCAGGGGCGGGGTGGAGGCCGAGGCGGGCGGGCGGGCGCGCGGGGGTAGGGCGCCAGGGGCGGCGGGGGCGGGCGCCGCAGGGCGCGCGTGGAGGGGGCCGCGGGCGGCGGGGTTACTTCGCGTCCCCGACTCTGCCTTCCCAGGCCTCCGGCGCGGAGCCGGCGGGAGAGGGGTGGGCGAACCAGTCCGAGCAGGCCGGGCGACCGGAGGAGGGGCGAGGCCCGGCCGCCCGGGGTGTCGCCCAGCCCCCTCTGCCCCCGCCGCGCTCGGGAATGTTCGCGGAGCCGCCTGCGGGCTTGCCGGCCTCCGCATCCCGCCCAGCCCTGCCGCGGCTCGGAGTTGGCGCCTCCGCGGAGCCTCGTGCCAGAGGGAGGCGCCAGCGCCCGCGTCCCTCCCACTCAAGAGGTTGGGTCCGGGACCCTCCCGGGAGGTCACGTCGGCCTCTTCCTTCCTGCCCCGCCCCTGGCGCTCCGCACTGGGCGGAGGAGACCGCGCAGCCCGGAGACCCTCCCTCTCGCAGCCCCTTTCCGGGCCCCGCAGGGTCCCCCGGCCCCAGGCGGCCAGGCCCCGCTGGGAGGTGGGGGAGACCCAGCAGCCCTCGTGGGTGGGAGGCCCCCAAACAACATTCCCTCAAGCGCTGGAATTCCAGAGGCAGGACCCTGAGGGACGGGGGCGGCCTCCCAGGGACCCCTCCTGTCACGTCAAGAAGGCCACCGTGGTCCTCTTCGACAGGGGCCCTGTGGCCCCACGGCCAGCTCACCTCGTTCATCGCGAGGCTGTGAGTTCTTACTGGGAGCAAAGTGGCCCCTTCTGTAGTGGTGTGTCTCTGAGCTCATGTCTCTGACACGTGTGGCGCTTTCTCACCTCGGTGGCCACCATCCTCGTGTCAGGGTGGTGGATTTGTAGACTGGGGTCTTTAGCAGGGCTGCACCACCACTGCCTCCACCCAGCCGGCGGCTCCACAGAGGAGGTCCTGGAGACCTGGCGAGGACAGTCGCCAGCCATGGCCACGCGGCTTGTTGGGCAGAGCTGGGATCCACGCAGCCACCTCGCTCCCCGGCCGGCATGCATACCGTTGCACCAGGCTTTGGTTTGAGGGCAGCCGTGCATTCGGGACCCAGCACAGCACCTGTGTGGGACAGAATAGGTGCTTGGGGAATTCCAGCGGGATGGGTGGGCCAGCTCGTAGCAGGAAGACATCTTTAGGAGACATGACAAGACGCCAGGCCTCCTTGGGTGCGTGGGAGTCCATGCCTTCCCACGGAGTGCGCTTGCAAAATGCTCCCCTGGGATGCTAGGTGGGCAGTGGCCCTGGAGGAGCCTGGCATCGCTTCTGGCTGTTTCACACCCATTGTCCCGAGGAGACTGCAGGCCTGGAGGTGGGTGGAGGGTGGAGCCCCACGGGCAGCTCCGGGTCAGAGTGATGGCGCTGAGACTCCTGCCTGTCACCCTCAAGTCTCCCAACAGGTTGTGAAAGATGCAGTGTGCCCATTCCTGCAGGGGCTGCTGTCATCTGCGGCCCTGCCAGGCATTGTGTAGGCAACTACAGCCCGGCAGGTACAGGGACTCCGGGGACTGGGGACCCCTGTGTGGGCTCGGGACCGTGCGGTGCCCTGGGAGCCTGCTGGCCTCCTCGCCGCTGGGGTCCCACTTGCTGTAGACACTGGCCGTTTGCCAGCATTGCTGTGGCACACAGGAAAGCAGTAGGAATTCAAGTCAGTCCGGCTACTGTCATCAATTTTAGTAAAGTATTTGGGGAAATAGAGGCTGAAAGGAAGGGTTACAATAATAATCTGGGGCTGGGTATGGCGTCTCGCACCTGTAATCCCAGGACTTTGGGAAGCCGAAGCAGGAGGATCGCTTGAGCCCAGGAGTTCAAGACCAGCCTGGGCAGCATGGCAAGACATCTCTAAAAAAAATCGCAAAAATTAGCCAGATGTGGTGGCACACAGCTGTAGGCCCAGTCACTCGGGAGGCTGAAGCAGAAGGATCACTGAACCCAGAGGCTGAGGTTGTGGTGAGCCGTGATCATGCCACTGCACTCCAGCCTGGGCGACAGAGTGAGACCCCGCCTCAAAAATAAAATGAAATAATGATGTCTGAACTCAGACATCACTGACTTGAAATTTTTGAGGAGAGCTGAACCTGGCCGAGCTCAAGCTGGCCTTTGCACCGCGTGTGCACCAAAAACCTTGAAGAACAGGTCAGTGCACGTGAGACTTATGGTAGCAAGGAAGGCATGTGCCTGTTCCTTTCTAGCAGTGATGGAGTTAGGCCAGGACACTGAGCTGTGTTCACCTGGTAAGCCTTTCATCACCAACATCGTCAGGCTGTCTTCTGTGTCCGGGCCCTGTGCTGAGAGCCCATCAGTACGACCGTAAGAACCCTGTGAGGTAGGAATTGTTACTCTCCTATCTCCTAGTCAAGGAAACTGAGGCTGGTACGTGAAAGACCACCAGGAGTCACACAGGGCCGTCTGGCTCCAGGGTCTGTGCCCTTGACACCACACGTGCAGGTGTTTTATGTGTGAGGTCAGGAGTGGTGGGAAAAACAGGATCGACCGTGACCCCACATCCCCCAGAAGCTGCTGATCCAGTTAGGAGAGGGAAACGCAGGGCCGGGCTGTGCCCGTAAGGTCGGGCGTGGCTCAGCTCTGCACCCACGGGCCCCCCTGAGGGGGAGCAGTTGGCTGGTCTCCCCCCTTTCCCCCACACCACCCCCCCACAAGCCTCCCTCCTTTCCATCCACAGTCCCTGGGGCTTCTCTGTGTAGGGAGGTCCCAGGACGTACCTTTATCAATGTTCCACCATAGCCCCCGGAAGCTCCATGCCCACCCCAGAGGCCATCATGTCCACCCCAGATATCATACCCACCTTGAACACTATCATGCCCACCCCAGACGCCATCATGCCCACCCCGGATGTCATCACGCCCACATTGGATGCCATGCCCACCCAAGACATCACTCCCACCCTGGACGCCATCACGCCCACCCCAGACGCCATCATGCCCACTTGGATGTCACCCCGGATGCTGTCACACCCCTGACCCCCTCGGCCCACTTCAGTCACCATCAAGCCCTCCCTGGACCACCAGTAAAGCCAGTGCCTGAAGCCTCTAGGTGGAAGTCAGGCAGCGAGTGGACAAGGCCACTGGACATGCTCCGCCTCACCTCTCCTGGCCCTCTGTACTCCTGGAGTCTGCCGCCTCTTCCCCCCAGGGCGGGCTGGGGACATGGGCCGAGGTGTGTATTTGTGGAATTAACCAACACCCAGATCAATAATGCAAACTGAGTCTTGCAGAAGCGGACCCAGGAGCCCGGGGGGGGGGCATCAGAATCCTGCAGCCCGGGCCCCACAGTGCCACCCCCAAACACAGATGAGAGGGCCGAAGGGGGCTTCAGGGTTGTCACCTCACCCAGTCCCACAGGCCCTCATGGTGCTGAGGAGGGCCATGAGGACCAGGAAGAAAGAAGGCAGCCCTAGGCTCGGGGCAGGCCGCCTCCTCGTGTGGTTGTGGCCTGGGGAAGCACTGCCGGGTCCCGTGGTCCTGTGGCCTGTCAGGGCAGGTCGTGGGAAGGGTCACCAGGGGTCCCCAAAAGCACACCACCCAGCAGAAGCTAAACAAATCCACCACAGCAAGGAGCGCAGAGGGCGGAGCCAGTGTGTGTCCCCTCGGGGGACCTGGGTGTGTTTGACTTGTCATCTCACCTGCCCTAATGCCACCTGGGTCCTGCTTGGCACAAAGTCACCCAGCCTGTGTGCTCCTCCCTGGCAAAGCCCTCAGAAAGAGGCAGATGCCCAGGCTCAGTGGGGCTCCCTGGGACGCTTCTCCAGCAGGTCCCGTCCAGAACAGGCACGAAGCCAAGTCCTGCTCTGCACCGACTCACTCCACCCCCCGACGCTGTCCTCTGAGGCAGCGTGTCCCAAGGCCTGGGCCAGCCTCCTGCCTCAACCCACGCTGCCCCTTCCTCTCCAGCAGGAAGAGGAATGGCACCTGGCAGGACCGTCTGCTGGGTATGGATTCGTCCTCCTGTTGGAGCAGTCCTCTGCCCTCCTAGCAGTCTGTCCTTCTGTCTGTCATCAGTTGTCTGTCAGTCATCTATCAGCCATCTGTCGATCATCCGTTTGTCATCTGTCGTCTCTCTATCACCTGTCAATCATGTATCTATCATCTGTCAATCATGTATCTATCACCTGTCAATCATGTATCTACCACCTGTCATGTATCTATCATCTGTCTGTCATCGGTCATCTGTCACTCATCGGTCATCTGTCAGTCATCTGTTGGTCGTCTGTCGTCTGTCATCCATCATGTCCATCAATCATCCATCACCTATCGGTCATCTGTCTATCATCTGTCTGTATCAGTCATCTGTCATGTCTTTCAATCATCTGTCAGTCATCTGTCATCTTTCTATCACCTGTCTGTCAATCATCTACCTGAGAAAGCCACCTATGATTATTCCGTCTCCCTACCGTGGATAACGTGATACATAACTCATATAGCAAACAGTTTCCATTCCTCGTTGGCATCCCACCTTTTCTGAACTTTATTTTTGAACTTTTGAGAGGTCGTACACATTCTTGAAGATCTGGTGCACACTCACGGGCTGTCTCCTCAGAAAAAGGAGTGTGCTCACACCCTATCACAGTCTTACGTACAGTTTAGCTGAGGGTACACATTCTTGGAAGCCCACCGAGATGCCTGGTGAGGACCCCGCTGGCACCTGGGCCCGCTCTCCTGGGTGGGCGCTCATGGCTGTGCAGTGTGCTCCCCCACCCGTGCCACCCAGACCCGCCTGTCCTCCCACTGTGTCCTCCCATGTGCACCACACCCTGATGGGCTGGCCTTTGTCCCCCCCCTTGGCTGTCATCTCACCTTTGTCCCAGTGCCTCCCTGCCCATATCTACATCAACCCCAGGGTGTGTCGGTGACAGTCTCCTCTGGCTGGAGCAGACAGGAGAAGCCTCGGTGTTAGAGGCTGGAAAACTGCGAAAAGCCCAGAGATGTGAGCTCCTGGCGTGGCTGGTGTCAAAGTTGGCAGGAGCATGGGCCAGAGGGTGGGAGAAGTGGGGGAGGGACCGGCCAGGTGAAAAGTGCAGGCTTACTCCATGTCAGTTCATGCCCCATCCACCCTGAGAGTCTGACACGAAGTCATCATTCAAAATATGAGGGCTGTGTGCTTAAGGGTGTCCACTCTAGCATAGCTGAAATGGGGAGAAGGCCTGGTGTCCAGGACAGAGGAGTGGCTCAGTGTGTGACACTGTGTCAACACACACAGCCATTTTAAATGATGGACATGGCTGGGCATGGTGGCTCACACCTGCAATCATAGAGCTTTGGAAGGCCGAGGTGGGAGGATCGCTTGAGGCCAGGAGTTTAAGAGCAGCCTGAGCGAGACCCCATCTCTGCAAAAAGTTGAAAAATTAACTCAATGTGGTGGCACATGCCGGTAGTCCCAGCTACTTGGGAGACTGAGGCAGGAGGATGGCTTGGGCCCAAGAGGTGGAGGCTGCAGCAAGCTGCGATCATGCTACTGCACTCCAGCCTGGGCAACAGATGGAGACCCTGACTCAGAAAAAAAAAAAGGTGGGTGTGAATGTGTCCATGCTGAAACCCTCCTCCTGCCTCCCCCACCCTCTGCAAGGAGATGTAACCTCAGCCAGAGGCCACTGACCTGAAAGACCAGACAGTCCACTGCCAGGTCCCACTGTTGCCCCCAGTCCAGCCGCGCCCCTGAGGGTCTCCGCGCCCCTGGGGGTCTGTGCAGATGCACGTCTGGGGTGGAGACTGCTCCAGTGGGTACAGAGGGGGCGGAGAGTAAGAGCCCTCTGCTCAGGAGGCTTGGGGAAGGGTCTCAATGTGCACCTCCGTCATCACATGGCCCAGGCTGCAGCCTCTTCTCCTCCCTGAGGACATCATGAGGGCCTCTGTCCTGGAACCCTCCGCTGGGGAGCCCACGGGCTCTGCAGGGCAGAGGCCACTGACTCTCAGCTTTGAGATGCCCCCAGGCAGCCTCCACAGCCTGAGGCAGGACCTGGGCTGGCTGTCTCGTTCCTGGGATCGGAACAGGCCCTGCCTTCTGCCTCCTGTGGCACCAGAAGTCCAAAAATATTCTGAGCCATCACGTGCCATTCCCCAGGATTAAAAGTGACTTTTGGTTGGATGCGGTGGCTCACACCTGTAATCCCAGCACTTTGGGAGGCCAAGGCGAGAGGATCGCTTGAGTCCAGGAGTTCAAGTCCAGCCTGAGCAACATAACGAGACCTCGTCTCTACAAAAATAAAAAAAAGTAGCCGGGGGTGGTGGCGTGCACCACCTCAGGAGGCTGAGGTGAAAGAATCACCTGAGCTCAGGAGGTTAAGGCTGTTGTGAGCCATAATTGTGTCACTGCAGTTTAGCCTGGGCAACAGAGTGAGACACTGACTCAAAAAGAAAATTTTAAAGTGACTTTTTGGGGCAGTAAGTATGACCTGAGTCAGAGCCTAGCCCTGAGCTGCTGTGCTTAGAAGGGAATAGTAAGATTCGAACTTCCTTGTGTAATGACGGCGATGTTCCTGTCCTTGGCAGGAAGTGGTGGGTCTCTCCTCCGATGTGGTTCTTGCTGGGGGCCACGTGCATTGTCCCGATCTGTGTCGCGTCTGCCCACTCCTGTCCTGTCCGCCATCCACCCAGAAGCCTAACCTCAGCTTGTGGAAATGGCCAGTGTGATTAGAAGGACCCATCTCTCTGGCTTCACAGTGAGGTCGTGGTCGCCGGCAAATCCACTACCCTGGGCCATCTGTCTGGCCCTGGGGAAGGGCCGGAGGTCAACTAAGGCCTTGGTGTCCCCTGGCTGGGACGTGCTGACCAGCACTAGGGGTGAGGCCGACTCTGCCTCCATACACTGGAGCCCACTGGGGCAGGTGCCTTTCTGGAGGGGTCTGAGCCCCACCTGCTGCTGGAAACAACGGAGAAACCACTGTGCCCACACATCCCCAGCACATGGCAGCCCCTGCCCAGCCCTCGGCCCATCCACTCACACCTGACACCCATGTGAGCTCTCACACAAACACGCATGCCCAGGCCTGCCCTTCCCTCCCCATCACCACCCTTTCTCCTCCTGGCCAGTGGGCACTGCCAGCGTGTCAAGGTAGCAGGGTCTGGTCAGCATTCAGGTGCAGCAAAGCTTCCCGGCCGGCAAGCAAAACTGGCATGGGGCCACCCACAGGGCGTTTGTCGTGGTTTACTAGAACTGGAAAGTCCTCTACCCACCACCTCCCTTCTGATCCAAGATGAAGGAAAACTCTTCTGTTTTCACAGGGAGTCTGGGCTCCCTTGATGGGGCCTGGGTTGCCCGCGTGCAGCAGGATGGTAACTGACCGCGCGGGCCTTTGCGACTTGCTCTGACGTTTCCATATGGAATCGTGGCTCGCATCCTCAGAAGCCTCTGGGGTGGGAGGCCCAGCCTTCAGCCCCTCACCAGGTGCTGCCCAAGGACCTCTTGATTTCGGGGAATCCTCTCTTCCTGAAATCCCCAGTATCTGCAGGTTCCCGGGCCTGCTGGGAAGTGGCCGTCCTCTCTCGTCTGTGAGGCCAGAACCCATAAGCTGGGTCCACACTTCTGTTCCCAAGAGGGCTCCACGCAGCTGGCTTTAGCACCCGGTCCCGTCTGATGCATCGTTCCCAAACCTGACGCTCCCTCCGGGGCCTCGGCCCTGGGACCCGTGTGCCCAGTCCGGTCCTGCCACAAGGCGGGTGGATGCTTACTGGACGCAGGCAACACGTGTCCTGCTGCTGTGAGGGTGAGAGCGTCCCGCGAGAGCTCCTGGGGTCCCAGTCAGGGAGGAGAAAGGTTTTGTTTGCGTTTAAAGAGTGGAATCAAAATGATGAGTTATAGATGGCTAGTGTGGAACGTAAAGGGGCTCTTATGGTTGTCCACGATATTTCCAGTGAAAACCACCCTCCACCCGTGTGGCTGGCACCTGTGTCCAGACATATCATGAACAGCAATGGAACTGACATGGCCGTGGTTAGGGATCTGGTGAGAGTTCCCCAGACAAGGACATGTGGTGATTTCTGGGCAGGGCACGGTGGCTCACGCCTGTCGTGGCAGCACTTTGGGAGGCTGAGGTGGGCGGGCCGCTTAAGGCCAGGAGTTCAAGATCTCATCTCTACAATAAATCAGAAATCAAAAAATTAGTCAATGTCATGCGCCTGTAGTCCCAGCTACTCAGGAGGCTAAAGCAGGAGGATCACTTGAGTCCAGGAGGTTGAGGCTGTGGTGAGCTGTGGTCATGCCACTGCACTCCAGCCTGGGTGACAGAGGGAGACCCGACTCGAAAAGAAAAAGACAGCCAAAATTTTGACCGGCGACATGATGCCGGGACATACCATGAACAGCAAGGGTACTGACACATTTCTAGGAGGTTTATACAGTTTCTGAAATATGCGAAGTGGATCATATTTACCCATACAAGGGCAATGTGCACTCTACATACAACTACATGTGTGTCCATGCATGTGCCCATACAGCTATAACGTAGGGAGTATTGAGCATCTCTTCTTATCTGATGACACTTTTCATGCAATTCAACACATCAAATAAATCTAAGTGATTTTTTTAAAACGTCTTTTTGCAAGGCAAAAGAAGAATTGTTTTAAGATTTTCCTAGAGTCCTCTGGGAAATCTCAAGATCGGTTCGAGGTCAAGACTTTCTGTGGAATTCGGAGTAGATGGTTGAGTTGCCTGTCACACTTCTGTAGCAGACGCACAGGGTTTGCGAATGTGCCTCTCACGTTTTTTTTCAGGTACGTGCTGCTTCCTAGCACACATCTCAGTGTGGCAAAAAAGCATGTTACTAACATGCCCAAGGACACGTTGCCACTCTGCATTGTGAGATTGTAAGAAGCCGAAGCGTGTAGACAGGAACTTATGCTTAGTCACATTTTGGTAGGGGAACTTACTTAGAAATGACCCTGCCAATGAGTGTCTATTGCCTAACTTAATTTAGCATAAGTTTAAGGTTGTGAGTTACTACAAAGATTTCAGAAGTTATTTTTAACCAGCTATTATAAAACATAATTACTACTGGAAAGTTTATTTGTAAAACTTTTATCCCATTTAAGACACACATTCTTAAAGATTGCTTATAAACTTGTCATCGTCCATGTCACAAAGCTAGCCATCATCCCAAGCTATGTATTTCCCTGTTAACTATGTTTATAACACGTGCATGCTGGGTAAGGATCCAGAAAAGTCACAAAAGCCAAAAACCTAGAAAAATGTTAAATGCAAGATGTACGATCGCCTGATACCTAGTGGTGTTGACCCAGAAGCCATAGCAGGTTTTATTAAACCAACAAATTCAATTCGTCTTATTTACTGAAGATTTAGCTGAGTTACATCAATTTGAAAAATGGTTGGTTCGTTTCTGTGTTTCTGAGAGTTTGGGGAACATTCAATTTGTCTCGGCCAATTTGAATAGTGCTTTCCTAAGGGATTTTGTAAATGAACTTGGCAACACCATCTGGAGGCAGGGACACGTCACACACAGACGGTGACACCGGCTGTGGCTTTCGTTTTGAGAACGCAGACACGGTGACAGAAAGCCCTCTGGTTTCTCTCGCTCCGGCCGCTGGCGCCTGGCGGGCTCTGCTTCCTGTTCGTGTGAGTTGCGTTGTGGAAGGCTGGACCAGCCCAGGTGTGACCTGGAAGCTGCTGGGGGACGCCTGTGGAGAGGATGGGGGAGGTTTTCTTCTGCCCGGACATGGAGATGCGCTGGGGGTCCCTGTGTCCCCAGAGACCCGGTGGGGATGGGAGTCTGTTGTTGGAGTGACTGCGGAGAGTTAGGAGGCTGGAGGAGGAGGGAGGGGGGGACGACGGGGGAGAGGGCTGGAGGCTCTGCGGGAGGATTGAGAGCTGCAGGGAGGGTGGCCGGTGTAAGAGGAGGCCCAAGGCCCAGGGGGCAGGTGTGGGGGAGGGACGGGCCTTCGAGGGGCCACACTGGGGAGGCCGAGGAGGCTCCCGGAGATCCTAGGCCAAATCATGCCAAAGGGAAGCAGCAGGCAAGGCATGGGCAGAGGCCGTGGGGCACGTGGTCAGCGGGGCCTCCGAGGGCTCCGGGCCCTGAGAAGCACCTACGATCCTGACGCGGGACGCCTCCCAAGCAGAGAGGCCAAGGCTCCAGCCCAGCCTCCAGTCTCATGAACCGAGAAGTCTGGCCTCCAGCCCAGCCTCCAATCTCACGAACAAAGAAGCCCAGGCCTCCTGCCCAGCCTCCAGTCTCGTGAACTGAGAAGCCCGGGCCTCCATCCTAGCCTCGGTTTGCCTGGTCCTAACCCAGCTTCTAGGAGGGAGACCTCACCAAAGGACAGAAGGGCCCCACTAGAGGGCTGGGTGAATCTGTCCCAGGAGAGAGCCTGAAGGCCTCCATCCAGGGTGACTCTGGCTCAGACGGCAGCCTTCAACCCAAGAAAGCGAGGCTCTACGCTGCCTCACGCTGCCTCGGAGAGCGTGCTCAGAACCTCGAGAATGAACGTGTGCCCTTCCATGCACCAGTGGCCTGTCGTCTGGAGGGCCGCTGGGTCAGGAGTGGGGCCGCCCGTGGTTCCCATCACTCCATCGGGAGCCTGGAGTGCGAGGTGGGGTCCAGTGCCCGGCCTGCCCCTGTCCACTCGCAGCTCTGCCTTGGTGAAAGTTGCTAAGATGGTGAAGCATCATTCAGGGCAACCGCAGTGTGGTAACCCCGCTGTCCTTGCTGTCTTGGGAGGGGGAGCCTGGTTGCATGAGGAGGGAGAGAGGGTCCGACTCCAGTGAGAGGCCAGGTCAGGAGGTGGGGCTTGGGGATCCAGTGGGGGGACAGCCACAAAGGGGCCACCAGAGCCAGCGGATTCTTGCCAGAGGCAAGCATGACTGGTTGTTGGGCATCCGGGTGACTTTTACTGAGCTGACGTTGATGCGGCGTGCTTTTGTTAAAACTCAGCTTGGCAGGCCAGAGACAGGCCCGGGGACAGGCTGGGCAGGGGCCCATCTAGAGTCGGAGGAGAAGAGCGTCTTGGTCAGTGCTGGGGACTGTGTGATGTGTTGGAGTCTCCATACACCCATGGGGTGAGGGAAGGACAGGCCCACCCTCGCCGTGTTTACCAAAGGGACCGTGGTCCAGGCCAGGCTCACAGCTCTCAAAGCCAGGCCTCAGCCCCCAGTTGCCTCGACCCTAGGGCCCTGTCTCACGAGGTCCTGTCCCCCAGGGGTCTGGTCCTCCAGGGGTCCTGTCCAGCAGAGATCATGTCCCCCAGGGATCCGGTCCTCCAAGGATTGTGTCCTCCAGGGATCTGGACCTGCACACAGTAGGTGTTCACTTAATAGCAGATGAATTAGCTGTCCGTCCTGGGTGTGGGTCTTGTAGTTTTCTGTGTATAGAGGCCCCCTTTAGGAAACAGGTGTTTCTGGACGCACAGAGCTCGGTGCGCCCCTGCTCTGGGGTAAGAAGGAAGGCCAGGGGTGTGCCAGGGCAGGTGGCTTATCCCGCAGCCTCTCTGCTGGCCCCGCATGGCCCCCAGCTGCCCCCACCCTCCCCTCTGTGGAGGCCACGGTGCTGCCCCTCAGTGGGGACTCAACTCACAGGGGAGAGGGCTGCACAGCTTGGCTCGCCCGGGGGAGGGGCCGAAGGACACCGTGCTGATCCGCCACCTGGGCTGACGGCCACGCAGGTCTGCCCACTGTCTCTCCTGCTAGAAGGGCAGGCAGGAGGGTGGCAACCGTGATCATTCAAGCCAGGAGCTGGGAGGGAGGGGTGCAGAGGAGGGGAGTGCCCTGTGAACACGGGGGGGGGGGGGGGGGGGGGGGAAGAGAGAAGGAAGAGGGAAGAGAGGAAGGAGAAAGGGGCGGAGGGAGGGAGGGGAGGAAGGGATGAGGAAGAGATGGAGGGAGTAATTGGGGGAGGGAGGGAGGAGGGAGCGAGAGAATGAGAAGAGGCGGAAGGGAGGAGGGAGAGAGGCAGGTAGGGAGGGACTCCGCCTCTCCAGCGGCTGGCGCGCCACTGCCTCCCTTGGCCAGGCTCTGACCCAGCCCTCCTCCTCCCTGGCTCCTGCCAGGCTCTGCGGTGACAGGCCCAGCCCCTCCCTGCCTCAGCTGGGCCTAGCTGGAGCTCTTGCCTGGCACCCTTCCTCCTCCCACGACCCGCCTGACGCAATCGGGGAGGAGAGTGAGCCCGGGGGCCTGCCATGCAGGGAGAGGGCTGGGACGCTGCTCACCTGCCCAGCCTGGGTACACCTGGCCGGCCCAGCGCCCCACCCTGTGCCCCAGCCCAGGAGTCCCTTCCCAAGGAACACCCCGTCTGTCTGCGTGGCCTGCGCCGTTGGAGGCTCCCAAGCCTCGACAAGTACCTGTGCACCTGAGACATGGGAGGCAGCTCTGCGGCCTGGTCCCCCACCCCCAGGCACAGCCCCACAGGATGGTGGCCACGGCCGTGCTGGAGGGAGTAGAGGAGCTGGGTGGAGTGGCCGGGTCTGCGAAGCAGCCACAGAAGCGGAGTCACCCGGGTGACTAACAGACTTGGATAAGCGGGTGGCCATGTAAAGGGCTGCTGCAGTGTGGCCTCCAGTCAGGTCGTGGCTCCCCTGTGTTCTGAGGCTAAATAGCAATGAATTGTTCTCTCAATTTGCATTTAACACATTTTCCTGAAACCTGATCAGTGGATGAAAGCTGTGGTGTCTCAGAGGGAGAGAGAGAGATGGGAAGAGAGAGAGAGAGAGACAGAAAGAAAGAGGGAGAGAGACAGAGAGAGAAAGGGAGAGAGAGACAGAGACAGAGAGAGTTAAAGAGAAAGGGAGAGAGAGGGAGAGAAAGAAAGAAGGAGAAAGGGGGAGAGACAGAGAGAGAAAGGGAGAGTGAGAGACTGGATGACCATCCCCTATATTTCACAGATTCCCTCTGAAATGGGCAAATTTCAGCCAGGCGTGGTGGCTCATGCCTGTCATCCCAGCACTTTGGGAGACGGAGGCGAGAGGATTGCCTGAGCCCAGGGGCTTGAGACCGGCCTGGGCAACACGGTGAGGCCTTGTCTCTACCATAAATCCAAAAGAATTAGCCAGGCATGGTGGCATGTGTCTGTGGTTCCAGCTGCTCGGGAGGCTGAGGCGGAAGAACCACCTGAGCCCAGGTGGTCGAGGCTGCGGTGGCTGTGAGCGGGCCCCTGCACTCCAGCCTGGGCAAGAGTGAGACTCCACTCAAAAAAGAAGAAAAAATCAAGATGGGCGGATGTCCTCCCGATGAGATCCAGGCCTGTGGGCCAGTCCCAGGAGTCGCCCGTGTCCCAGGCACCCCGTGGGGAGATGTGGGCCCTGGCCCTCCAGAGCCTTCACTCTAGCAAGAGGACAGTTCAGCTGCAGAATTGACGGACACCTGCGTGCTTTGGTTGCGGGTCTGACACGGTTGGGGGTGGGGGTGTCCTAGTTTCTCTGTGTGGCGGGAAAGGCCCCCAGGAGGTGATGCTTCTGCAGGACCTGAGGTGGGGAGTGGACTGGGCCGGGAACCCATGGCCAGGCCTGCCTCAGGAGGGCACGATGACGGGGTGTCTGCCTGGGATAGGCGTGGGTGTGGGAGTCCGGGGAGAAGCAGGGTTTTGCAGGGTCTCAGAGCCGTGGAGACCCTCCTCACATGGTGGAAGTGCCCTGCCCAGCCCGGTACTCGTCTTGGGGGCCTGCCTGGGCATCAAGAGGTGGCAGAGTTGCGGGGACGCAGGTGGCTGGAAGAGGGCAGTTCCGAGACCGACTGGTTGGAGATGGTCTGGCCCAGGGCGGGTGGGGCCCGGAGGCAGAGGGAGGCTGGTGAGTGGCGCCTGGGCCGAGACCCTTTCATGCCCCAGTCTCTGCAGCCCAGCCTGTGGTTCTCTCTGCAGTCCTGTCAGTCCTTACCTGGCCTGCCTGTGCGACGGAGGCAGAAGCCGAGGCTCATGTCGGCAAGAGGGTGTGGACAAGACCAAGGCTAGGGTTGGCACCCGGGCAGCCGCCAGACCCAGAGTCCCAAGCACTGAGGTGCTCTGTCCAGTGTGCATCTATCTCACCTTGTGGCCTCACGCTGCAAGACCTCTCTGTGCCCAGTTCCTTATCAGTAAGCCAGGGGAATAACAGGCTTCCTGGGTGTGGTCCTGAGGGTTACATGAGGAGTGGGAGTGGGCCCTCCGTGGATCCTGGTATCACCCTTGCTGGACCACCAAGTTCACATGTGTTATGTGCGTGTGTGCAGACACTACATGTGAGCTCTTGGGCACAGAGCTGTCTGCATGCAGTGGACGTGTGTGTATGTGGACACAGTGTGGGAGCACGTGGACACAGAGCCATCTGTGTGCCACGTACGCGTGTGTGGACCCTGTGTGCAAGCTCACGGGCACAGAGCCGTCTGCGTGCCCACGTGGCAGCCGCAGCCAATGGCCAGCATGCTGAGGGTTCACGTGAGACACCTTTGCTCACAGGACTTCTGTGTTGCCTTTTTCATTGTGCTGGGCGGCTGAAGCAGGAGCTTCCGAGTCATAGGGTTTGGAGCCAGCTGTGCTTCAAGTGCTCGGTGGCCCTGACCTAGGAAGGCAGGAGGAGCTAGGGTGGGGGCTGAGGAGGAAGGTCAGAGGGAGGGGGCCCAGGAGGAGTGTCAGAGGGAGGAGACCCAGGTGGGAGGGTTCAAGGGAGGGGGCCAAGGAGGAAAGTCCGAGGGAGGGGACTGAGGTGGGTGGAGGGCGGGGGGGGGGGTCGGAGGAGGAGGGTCAGAGGAAGGAGACTGAGGTGGAGGGCCAGAGGGCCTGGGCCAAGGAGGCCAGGCCCAGTCCTCCCTTCTGAGACCCCTTGTGTTCCCACTCTCAGGAGACAGCTGGCACAAGGGTGGCTGGAGGACAGAGGGATGGGCCCTGCTCTGGGCCCAGAGCCTTCCACAGGGTGTGTCCAGCAGGGCACCCAGAGACTGGGTACGGGAGGCATGGATTCACTGTCCACCACGGCCGCAGAGGCCTGGACAGAAGCCAGTGCTCACAGGCCTTGGCTGCACTGCCCTCACCCGGCACACCCACTGCCTGCCGACACGCCTTCTCTCCCCAGACAGGGGCCAGCCCTGCTCCAACCGGCCGCAGGTCCACAGCTGGCACCACACTCTGCCCACACCCCTGCAACCTCTCTCCCCCAGCCCGCTCAGCTGGGTGGAAAAGGGGCTCCCACCCCCCCTCCCTGCCAGAGCTGGCCCTGCCACCCGCGCCTTTCTGCCATAAACCGCCCCGCAACCTGGCTCACCCATGGGCCCCCACCCGGTGTTGTACCCCCCGGGAGCGCCCTCTGAACCAGGCCAGCTGCCTGCTCCCTGTGCCTCCCTTCCCACCGCCATCTCCCCACTCCCTGCTCACAGCAGTACTGTCCTGAACCTGCTCACAGCCCCTCTGCCTTCTGGCACCCGTGCCTGCAAGCACCATCCACCTCTGCAGGACTGCGCCCTGCTCCCTGGTGGACCCACAGCCTGGGCACACTTCGCCCCCTCTGTCCAGCCCCCGGGCTTCTCTCCCACAAGACCAGGGGCTCTGAGGATGGCACTCTGCCCCCACCCAGGTCAGCTGTGTGCGGGTGCTACACACACTTCCGCCAGATGCCAGCCTGTGCAGGTCGCACTTGGCCCCCTGCCTGTTGGGGTGGGGGTGG
This sequence comes from Cephalopachus bancanus, assembly GCA_027257055.1. Lineage (NCBI taxonomy): Eukaryota > Metazoa > Chordata > Mammalia > Primates > Tarsiidae > Cephalopachus > Cephalopachus bancanus. The sequence goes on from JAPVLO010000180.1 coordinate 1,541,274, forward strand.
GGCACGGAGTCAGGCTCCGCCCATGTTTGACCAGCAACTTTGCAATGGAGGCTTTGGACTGCTCCCTCTCCAGCTTGGGTGTTCCCAGCTAGAGTTGTCCAGCCTTGGGAATGGCCTGCCTGCTCTGATGAAGACCCTGCCCTAGTGCCTGATCCCCCATCTAGCGGCCCCCTGCCCCCTAGCTGCCCAGCTTCCCCCCACCCCACCCCCGCTGCTGTCCTGGCCATCCTTCCCACTAGCCTGGAGGATCTAATGACTCACTCTAGGCCCTGCCTGCTCTCCGCCCCCCACCGGGGCATTTGCAGTTCTGGGGGTACCCCAGGGACCCTCTTCCTGAAGCCCTGCCTGCTGTCAGAGGCAGCCCTGGGCAGGCTCTGGAGGCATGACTCACTGACACTGGGGTTTCAGGCAGAGCCCCTGGGAGGGATATTTTAGTTGGAAGGATCTTGCTGGGCTCTACAAACCACAGCCCCGTCCCTGGACCTTGGCGGCCTACGGACCTCTGGGAGTCACCTCCAGCTTTGGGGTGCTCTGTGGTGGAGGCCAGCCTGGAAGAGTGGCAGAAGTAGGGAGCGCAAGTGTCCCGTCTCCCTGGGCTGGGGCAGCTGGTCAGCAGGAAAGAGTTGCCCAGGTCCCTCCCACGTCTCAGAATGGCAGCAGAGACACCAAGGTGAGAGTGGCGTCCCCAGGGACCCGGCAGTTCCAGGGAGGAGGCCCAGGCGTGGCTCCCAGCATGGCTGTTGTGAGCCAGAGGGGCAGGCCTGTGACGGTGCCCCCAACCCCCTCACCCCATGCGGCAACATCTCCCAGTTAGCCTGTGGTGTGTGCTTGCTGAGGGGGCGTACCCCAGGCCTGGAGACCAGGCGCTATGTGCTGTGCTGACGCCCTCATCCCCTCTCCTCCCTTGGAGGGCTGCGTGGCGTTTGATCTGGTTAAGTTACACCATGACCCTTTAAGGAGAAAACATACAATTCTAGTAATTTTATTGGGCTCAGGTTTCAGGCAAATGGAAATAAAATTGCCTCTGAAAAGACAGACACGCAGAATTGAATAAAACAACAATTTAAAAAACCTCCCTTGTCTTGAGATAAGTGGTAAGGCGCTTGTGAAATACTGGGGCGGAGGGAGGGACCAGGAGAAAAGAGGGGGGAAGTTCCCTAGCTTGCTGTCCTTCCTGTCTCACGTCTGCAGTGTCACCCTTGGTGCCCAGGGGCACCCTGGAGGGTTCCATGGAAGGGTGCCGCCTAAGTGTTGATGGGGTGCGGTGGAGTTGTCATGGGAGTTCCGGGGGGAGGGTGCCCTGGGGAATGCTGTGGGGTCTGAGAGGTGTGCCATGGGGAGCGAAGGGCGGTTGTGAGGGGCTGCTGTGGGGGGTTCCATGAGGGGGGCCATGGCCAGTGCTGTGGGGGTCTGAGAGGGGTGCCATGGGGAGCGAGGGGCGGTTGTGAGGGGCTGCCGTGGGGGGTGCTGTGGGGGTTCCATGGGGAGTGCTGTGAGGGTTCCGTGGGGGGGCTGTGGGGAATGCCACGGGGTGCCGTGGGGAGGGCCGCGGGGCACGGTGCGTGGGAGGTGCGAGGGGGTGCGGAGGGGACGCGCCCTGGGGCTGGGCCTCCTCCCGCGGGCGCAGGTGGACCGCGGGGCCCCGTGCCAGGGCCGGGGTGGAGGGAGGGGAGGCGCTCCTCGGAACCTCCCCTGGACGGCTCGCTCGCCGCGGGATCCATGACAGCCTCTAGCCGCGCCAGCTCCGGACACGCGGCCGCGGATCCCTGCCCGGGACGCCGGCGGCGCTCAGGACACCGCCCGGCGCGAGCGCGGCGTCCCCCGGCGGCCAGGTGGGTCCGCGCGGCCGCGGCCGGGGGCTGGGACGGGCCTGGGGGCCGGGGAAGGCGCCCTTCAGGCGGCGGCGGGGGCGCCGCGGGGCCCTGCGGCGGGTGGCTGTGTGGCGTTCGCCGGGACGGTGGCGGTCCCCGAGGCGTCTCGCTGGGCTGGGGCGCGGCCGCGCGCCCGGCGACCTGGAGGGGGCCTGGACTCTGCGAGCGACCCTCGCGCGGCCCATCGCGGCGGCTCTGTCGCGGACCGGGCCGGGAACGGCCGCTGCGGAGGCGCGCGGGCGCTTTAAATGGCCCCGGTGCCCGGTCCTCCCGCGTGTCGGAGGCAGAACTTGGGGGACCAAGCCTCGCGGCGCGGCAGAAGTCGCGTCCCGAGAGCGGGTCGGCAGGAGAGGGGGCGGCGGCAGGACTGCGCGCGCCGAGGTCCCGTCGGAACCGGCTCAGTCTCGGCGAGCTGACTAGGGGGGACCCGTTCCCGGCACCGTCTGGCTGAGGGGGCGACGGGAGCGCTCCCTTCTGGGCGCCCGGGTGCGCCGGGGTCTCGGAGCTCAGAGGCGACCGGGGGAGGGGCGCGGGAGGATTACGCTAGGCCCCCACCCCTCCTGCGCCCCATTTCCTGCGCCTTCGCCCCTCTGCGCGCCCGCTCCGTGTGCCCGAGCCTGCGGCATCTCCGGAGCACCGGGTCCCTACGGGCGGGCCGCCTGGGAAGGACGCTGGAGAGGGCATTACCCCCACACAGCGCACCAGTTCCCCCACCCCACGCCCCCATCCCTCACCCCACGCCCCCATCCCTCACCCGCACTCCACCCCCCACACTGCCCCATCTCCCCACCCCGCGCCTCGGTCCTCCTCCCACCCCCTCCCCCACCCCGCGTCTCCCATCCCCCCACCCCACACCGTGCACTTTTCTTGGTGCTCTGTGGTGGGTTGCCTGTGAGGTTTCATTTTCCATTTTGTTCTTGCGCTGGCCAGGGCTGCCAGGCGTGGGCAGAGGGGCTGCGCTCTCTTTCAAGGGCTGGTGCCGCTGCCTGGGCAGAAGCCCAGGCCTGTCCTGAGGTTCATTCTCTGGCCCAAAGGAGCTGGCCACTTCCAGTCCCTCCAACTGTGGAGTTTTGGAAGTATAAGAAGGAAGTGATTGGAACAATCAGGCAGTTTTCTCTAGATTCGATAGATTTGTTGTGGGGGGATGCTGGCAGGCACCCTGCAGGGTCGTTTTAGCCTCCCTCCTGCCTCCACCCAGTCAGATCCTGTGGGGCCTGGAAGGGCCAGGAGTCCTGCTGGGTGAAACTCCAGGGAAGGAAGATAGCCTGGGTGCCACTCTCCTCTCCGGGCACAGCCGGGGCAGAGCAGACTGCCATGAGGCCAGGGGGTGGGTGTGGGGCTGCTGCTGGGCTCTCCGGAGCCATCCTCACCATGCCACTCTCCAGGCCAGGGACTGAGCCGGCAGGCCAAGTGGTGCCCCAAGACCACAAGGTCCTTGCACAGAACCTCAGGGCACCAGGGCCACGCGGGTCCCAGTGCTCCGTGATGTGGGTAGATTCAGATGCCACTGCTGAGCCCTGGTGGGAGATGCATCCAGGACCAGCCTGAACCAGCCCAGGGACACCCAGCACTGAGAGGTGGAGGGGAGAGTGGGAGCCCTGTGCCACCACAGCCTGCTGAGAGAGCGACTTTGGATCCCAGAAGAGGCATGCTGGCAGCTGGAGTTCAAGAAGGGAGGTGATGCAGGGACTTGAGGACAGAGCCTGAGGTAGGGTGGCAGCGGAGGCAGGAAGGTGGCAGAGGCAGGGAGGTGGTGGAGCAGGGGGCTCGGGCAGGAGGAAAGGGGTGGGCGCTCAGAGACCACTCACTCCGCAGCCAGCACCGCTTGGCACACGTCACTCCTCTCACCCACCCAGGACCTCAGAGAGGAGTTATCCACCCACTCTGCAGAGGAGGAAAGGGGGCCAACAGGGTGGAATCTGCTGTCCAGACAGTGACAGAGGCAGGGCTCAAAGCCGGTGCTGACCATGTCTCCCAGAACCCTACTCTTGGTTGGGAAGCAGGAGTCACCCTTCTGTCATGACAGAACACCTGGGAGCAGTGTGTGACGTTACCCCTGGCGCCAGCTTCCTGGACCTCTATTGTGTCAACAGCGACCATGTTGGTGACTGGGAACATCAAGGAAGGTGCGAGTGCCGGTCCCACACCTGCCCTAGAAGTCAGACCTGGTGTCAGGCCTCTGTCGATGGGAATGGTGACCGGACCACTCTCTGCGGGCACTGAGTGATGCCGGGGGACAGAGGGTACCCTGGGGGGGACAGAGGCCCTGCTTCGAGGACACAGAGCCAGTGGCTAGGAAGAGGCGAATGTGAGAAGGAGGGAGCATGGAGGCTGGAATGACCAGCTGCCCCTGCACGGGCAGCACAGGGACTTGTCCCTGCCTGAAGGGATGCTTGTGAGTGCACACGGGTCAGTCACCCTCAGCCCCCAGGGCCCAGGAAGCTGTCCGAGCCCTGCCATTCTGATGACCCGTTTGGGGCTCCCAGCTGTGGGCTCTAGAGTGAGCCTGTCACTCTGGGTGTGTCCTCTGCTGGACATGACTGAGTCCCGTGCAGCCTGGAGAGGACCCGCCCGCCCCCTGACCAGTGCCACCAGGCTGAGAACTACCCCAGCCTGTTGCCCTCCTGATGCACCCGCCAAGTCCCTTGGGGTGGCATTTTCACAGGCCCCAGGGGCTGCTCCAAGTCTCTGCCCTAACCATGGGGGAGGGAGGCCTGGCCACACTCAGGACTTGGTGGCAGAGCCCGGACCGGAACCCAGGTCCTCGGACCAGCCCTGGGCTCAGAGGCTCCCACACCGCCTGCCAGTGTGTCAGGACTCACTGCAAAGACTTTGCTCGTCCCAGTCTCCCCCTTCCAGGGCTGTCCTGATAGAATGGTGTCAGGTGGCTGCTGGAGTCTGGAGTCGGAGCAGCCGTAAATACCTAGGACGACTGTCCTGTTACCTCCCTTCCATCTCTAGGTATGTGAGATAACGCCCTCCAAAATTAACTAGCACTTGTGTGAGGACTGTGAGCCCATCAATCTTGCCTCGAAGCTATTACCCATTCCTGCGGGTGCCTGGGGACCTTCCTTCTCCAGAGCTGACACCAGCTCTGGCTAGGACGATAGTGATTTCTTCTTTCTTCTCTGCTTAGAAAAAATACAACTCCTGGGTCCGGGGCCCCATCCTGCGTCCCATTCTGATGCTGGGTAAAAGTGTCTTCCGGGTACCTGGAGAGCAGCCTGGGGAGGTGGGCTGGCCCTGCCACCAGGTGTGCGGCCGCTTGGGCTGTGCTGCTGGCCCTGCGGGCTGGGCAGGGCCAGGGCTGAGGCTTCCTCTCCAGGCTGGGAACCGCGAAGTGAATAGAGGGCGGGAACCTCACTGAGAGATCCTTGCCAAGAGCAATCTGGAGCCTCCTCCGGTTAGTCAGAGGCCGTGTTTTTCCTTTCTGAAGCCGCCGCCTCGCGGTAACCTTCGTGGAGGGTTTTTTTTCCATCTTTTGTGTGTGCTTGCAAACTTTTGTTTTGATTTTCAACTTGCTGGACTTCTCATGACTTGGCAAAAAAAAAACTTGGGGAACGGGCTGCAGAGACGTGCCGTGTCTGTCACATGATCTGCGTGCCGTCGTGAGTGCATTTGGATGCTTCCAGGGCCCAAGGTACCATGGCCGACAGTCCATGGTACCATGGCAGACAGTCCTCGAAGGGAGGGTGCACCTTAGGCAGGTAACTCTGAAAATCCCTTCCCTTGCCCCCCTCCGGCCTGAGCTTAGTGAAGAGGCACCTCCCCTCCTCCAGCAGATGCCATCTGCTCCGTGTGGAAGGCCCCCTCGGCCTGGGCTTGCTTGGAAGGGTCAGCCAACGTGGCCTCTGTCCATCTTGCCTCACCCACGCACCTCCTCCTCCAGGCAGGTGGCCGGCTAATGCCAGGGCTGCTCCTGCTGCGGGGTGAGCTGCTCCCCCGTGGCCTGGCGTGTGTTCGTGGACCCCCAGTAGGGAGGTGGGCAGGGCTGCAGCCACCCTCCCAGGACAGGAGCCTGGTGCGGCCGTGACATTCAGCCAGTCACAGAACCCATCTGCCCTCCACTGCAAACAGAGTGGAGCAACAACCAGGCTTGAAAACCTACCCAGTCATGGGGTCCTCACCTGTATTGGCATGTGACTTCCTGGATGGCACTATGGGACCGGACCCAGCCTGCAGGAAGCCCGGTGCCTGCACACATGCTGCCACGCATGTCCTCAGGCCCTGCCGCCCCGACGTTGGCTCTGACCACCAGGCCTGTTCCATGGCTTCTAGAGACACTGGCTGGCCCCTTGGTCACCATGGCCTCCTGGGAGAGGCCCCTGGTGAGGCGACAGTGGTCCCCTCGCTCGGCGACACCTGCCTTCTCGAAGTCCTGGGGCATCCGAGAGGGGCTGCCTTCACCAGTAGGGCCTTGATGGTGCTTTTCTTAATAATGGTTTATTGAGCCGGGCTCGGTGGCTCAGCCTGTAATCCCGTGCCTTGGAAGGCTGAGGTGAGTGAACTGCCTGAGCCCGCGGGTTTGAGACCCTCCTGGTCAACTTGGTGAGAGCTCATCTCTACGATAAATCAAAAAATTAGCCAGGCGTGGTAGCGCATGCCTGTAGTTCCAGCTACTTGGAAGGCTGAGGTGGAAGGATCCCAGAGCCCAGCAGGTCGAGGCTGCGGTGGCCGGGAGCAGCCACTGCACTCTAGTCTGGGTGACAGAGTGAGACTCCAACTCAAAAATAATAATAACAATAATAATAATAATAATGGTTTATTGAAATGTGGTTCACACAGTGTGTGGTCCAACAATGTCAAGTGTAAATTAAGCAAGTTTTGGTGTATTTATGATGTTGTGCAGACATCACCATGCTTGATAACTTTAAAAGAAATTCATCCCCGCCAGCAGTCACGCCCATGTCACCCCGAGACCTGTCTTCCAGGGGTCTGCTTCCTGCCTCCATGGACTTGCCTGTTCTAGCCCCACCTACAAATGGGATGTGCCAGCCTCTTCCAGTTGACCTCAAGCTTTCAGGCCATCCCTTGGCACTTCATTTCTTCCTGTTGCTGACCAATACTCCTCCTAGGATTAGACCACGTTTCATTTATCCATCCGGCGGTTGATGCATATGCTGATGGTTTCTACATCTGGCTCTTGCAAGTAATGCTACTGTGAACCCTTGTTTGCGAGGCTTTGTGTAGACCTAGGTTTCACTACTCTCGGGCATGTCCCGAGGAGTGGAATTGCTGGGTCACATGGTGTCTCCACATTGAACCTTGGGGAGGTTTCCAGGCTATTGTTCACAGTGGCTGTCTCGTCTGTGTTCCCGTCCGTGGTGTTTGCAAGCTGCATTTTCTCTACATCCTCCTGTTGAGAATGTTCTTCTGGTTACAGCCATCCTGTTTTCTGAGGGTTTATGTGCCGTTCTGGAATCAACTTGGTCATGTTCACTTTCCACAGCAACCGTGGGCCCCTTTGACCCTCCCTCCCACACATCCTGGCATTTCTCTGCGGGTCCCTGAGTTCTTCCTGAGTTTCCCTGGAGGTTTCTTGGGACACTTGCTCTGCATGGCCAGGTGCTCCGTGCTGCACTGGCGTTCCCAGCACCATTGGGAAATAACGCACCCCACTTCTACGCCTGTGGACTGACTGGGGTAACACTCTTTACCAAGACAGCTTTGAGCCCTGCGGCGTGGGGATTCACCTGGTGGGAGGAGCACCAGAGACAGCAAGAACGATCCCTTCATTGTACACGTGGCAGCCCCGGCTACTGCCATTCTGTGACCTCATGGGCCAGGTAGCCAGACCTGGTACCAGAAATTCACACTGACGCCTCTCGGAAGCCACTGCAGAAGACTCAGTCTTAGGTGGCCCAGGGACGGCCGGTCGCATCCCTGCCTAGGCGAGGCCCTGCTACACATCAACCCTTCTCATGCTTGCTGTCCTGACCCTGCCTGCACATTGCAGTCAACTGTGAAGCCTGTGAAAGATGGCTTTCCCACAAAGCCCTGGGTTGCATCTTACAGAGGCATCCGGGTACCTAGAGGTGGCTGTGGTGAAGTCTGAGAACACAGGTGAACCTTGTACCTCAGTTTTCTTACTTGAAGTGAGGAGGTGGAAGCCCCCAGCATCCTCCCCCAGGACTGCTGGTTCAAGCACAGCAGAGTGGTGTGGTTCTGGCTGTGCAGGGAGCTGTCCTTGCAAAGGAGGTTTCTGCTGCCAGAAGCAGGTCGGAGAGCCCGTGGGTCGGCGGCTTCCCAAGTTCAGCTCCGATGGTTCTGAGCGTCACATTCTCAGAGGACACATGTCCTCACTTCTTGGAGGAGAATTAGCAGTCGTGCAAGTGGCAGTTACTTGGCAGGAGGGTCACGCTGTCCAAGGGCAGGAACCAGGTCACTGGCCATCGCCCTGGTGGGCCGTGTGCACTGCTGTGCGGTGGCGGGGTTGACGTTACGTCACTCAGGGACGGCGCTCCCCACTTTCTGTGAAGTCCCGGGGCTTCCTCCTCCTCTCCTATTGTTATTGCTGATAGCAGTCCAGCATGTCATTCATTCATTCATTCATTCAATCAACCAACCGGTGCTTCCCAAACACCTCCCGTGGAGAACATTTCTGTCTCAAATAAGGTGCCAGCTCGGTTTGGCAGAGACACAGCCTGAGGCACTTCCCTGAAGGCACAGTTTCAAGACTCCTTGATGTGGGGGAGGAGAGGTTTTGGGGAGGCCCGAATTCACAGCACGACTCAGGCGACCCCGCCCAGCCCTGGCTGCACACTCTGCCCTTGGCGGCCTGCTCAGAAATGGCTTCTGTCACCCCCCCACTCTTGCCAGGGATGCCTGCCCCCTCCTGGACTCCCACCTGGCAGGGAGCAGGTGTGGAGGAGGGAAGGAGGGCTGGGTGCTGGAGTGCAGAGCCCTTGGCTCCCTCCCCATCGCCCTGGCTGGACAACTCGCAGGACAGCTGTGCTCCAAGGACTGAAATAATCACTGTTTATTAAAGCCACTGGGGAGGCGAGTGGGTGGAGGAGGGGCCGGGGTCGCCTTTCTGCCTCCCCCTTAGAGAGGCCAGGTGAGGAAACTCGAGGCCAGGCCTCCGCCCGTGCCCACGGCCCTACGCCTCCCTTCCTGGCAAAGGCAATCACCAGTGACTTGAGAGCTGCCCGCTCCAGGCGTTTGGGGAGATTTTTTTGATGGAGGAAGAAGTTTGAAGGTTCGTTTGAATAGGGATTAGTGTCTCTGCGGCCTGGGTCTGCCAAGAAGGAGAAATTCTAGAAGTGGAAGCTGCAAGGATGAGAAGAGGCCGGACCTGCCCCCACCTGCCCAATGCCTCGACCACGGCTGGCAGCTTGGAGGAACACATCCAGATGGCTTTCTGGGCACGCTTGTGTTTTCCTGGGGCTTCCTGTGCATGTGCGTGTGCCAGTCTGTCTGTCCTCGGCCGACGCCTCAACTTTGGGCTCTGAGCAGGCGAGGAGACCGGGAGTAGGGGAGCTGCCCCGCGGGCGTCTCGATTTCCGGGGAGGACACTGACACAGGACTGGCAGCAGACACTGGCATCTCCGTGCTTTTCCTTCGCTGCTCGAATGCTTCTTCCCACCCGCGGGCCCCGCCCCCCGGGGATGGCCCTGTGGTCCCAGATCCCCCTGTCGAGGCTCGAGCACCCATCAGCTCCCTCTTCAACCCCTCACTCAAATGACCCAGCCCAGTTCCTGGGAAAGCCAGCTCTCTGACGCTCACTGAGGCATGGTGGAGATATAAGCTACCCCGTGCCCTTCTCAGGGTATCTGAGGGGCCCATGGCTCACTTAGAAGGGGGACTCAGGCCCGAGGAGAAAGCAGGCCAGAGCTCCAAGCAGTGTGGGGGCCAGCTGCCTGCGGAGGCACCTCTTTGGCCACGTGACCACAGGGAGGACGAGGGGCAGTGGGAAGGTACAGTGAGATGACGGCCAAGGGGTGGCGGGAAGGTGCAGTGGGACGACAGCCAGTCGGTGGGCACGGCAGGAAAAACTGGCCTCCCAGAGGCCCAGCTGGGCAGACCGCGAGAGGCTGGTGTGGGGCCAGTGAGTCCCTCCCTGCAGGTCACGGGTCTCACCAGGGTCCCTCCAGGGTCACACCCTCCCTCCCTACAGGCCAGGGGTCTCTCCCAGGGTCACGCTATCCCTTCCTGCAGGGCTGGGGTCCCTCCAGGGTCACATCATTCCCTCCCTGAAGGCCTGAGGTCTCTCCAGGGTCACACCATCCCTCCCTGAAGGCCCAGGTGGTCTTTCCAGAGCACACCAGGTGTGACCTCGGGAAGGCTGGAGGAAAAATGGAGTGGACACAGAGGTGGCGCTTAAGGGGCATCTGGATGATGCCAGCTGTGGGAAGCGGCCCCTTGGCAGACTGTCCTTATGCACAGCTATGGGGACTTCACTCCCTCTCCCCAGGTCTCTGCATGTCCCCCTCCCCCATGCTGTGGTGCACCCTGACACCCCCTCTCTCCCCAGCTCGCTCCATGTTTCCTCCCCCATGGTGCACCCTCACCCCCCGTCCCCACCTCTCTCCGTGTCCCCCTTCTCCCCCGTGGTGCACCCTCTCGGTGAACCCTGCCTCCAGCTCTTGGGCACGGCTCCAGTAACACAGTGCTGAGCTCTGTAGACCCAGGAGAGGAGAGGGGCTGAGCTCGGCCAGGCCAGAGCCCATGCTGGGATGAAAGGCCGAGCGCACCTCCTGGGGGCCGTGGGGCGGACACCGCCCTGGGAGGAGAGGCTGCCCACGGGCCTTGCGCAGTCACGGGCCTCTTGGGGAAGCCTGGTCTGCAGGGAGACAGCAGCACCCGAGGGGCGCGAGCTGCACTGATCCAGGGACACCGTGCAGGGCTCGGCCGGCCTTCCTGAGGGTTGTCGTTCACTGGGCAGGGAGGTCCAGGCCTCAAATGCAGCAGGATTCTCTGGCACCACGCAGGTCCCTCGTCAAGTGGTCCGGAAAGGTGGTTCAGGGTCCCAGTAGGGACGGGGTCTGGGCTAAGGGCTCAGGGGAGGCCCCGGGAGCACCCAGCTGAGGCCCAGCCTCTTGCTCGCAGGCTCTGGAACCTGGTGCAAACCCCAGTGATGCTCTCCACAGGCTCCGTGGCCTTAGGATTCTTCCTTCACCTCTGTGTGCAAAACAGGGGTGAAGTCTCATGGGTGAGCCGAAGGCCTGGGTGAGAGAAGCCAGCAGTGCCTGGTCTCACCAGCATTCTGTAGGATGGCACCATCAGGCAGGGCCGTCCCTGGGCCACATATCTACCCCACAGCACCTTGAAGGCCTCTTGCCCCCTCCCTGTGTCCTCCCTTTCTCACTCCCCTTATTCCCCCTCAGGGCTGCAGGGGGTCCCTCTGCCCAGGCAAGCGGGTCGGAGTCCCTTGCACTGTGTCCCAAGCCACCAAGGCTTCAGAGCCTCCTCGTAAATGTCCAGACTGGGAGGGCCCCTGTCCCCAGACCACACAGGCTGGAAGGACAGTGGAGACCGGAACCGCCCGTTCCCATGGCGAGAGCATGATTTCGAGGTCAGACAAACCGACATCCTGGGTCCACCGTCCCCGGGAAAGACCCTTTAGACCAGGGGGGCTTCTGATGCCCCTCCAGGGCCACCCAGAGGCAGCGTGGGCCTCTACCGGCACACGTCCATCCTGGAGGACCGAAGAGCCCAAGGCCATGTCAGTGTCGTGTATAGCTTACGTAACCAACAGCGATTCAGCACCGCGTTCCGAGCAGGTGTAACCCACTTGCAGGATACGGATGGCACCTCTCCCAGGGGGCTCAACCACCGGAAGTTCTGGAACTCAGCTGTGTGTTGCACCACGGAAGGCAGGGCTGGCGTATATCCATAGTGGGTCCAGGCAGGTGGTTCCCAGAGCTGCTGGCATGCTGTCCAGGATCTGCCTTGGCCAGAGGGGCCTAGCGCCCAGGGCGGTCTCCAAGCCCCGGGTGCTGGGCATCTTAAAGACTCAGGCACTTAGTGCATAAGCTTAGTAAGAAGCACCTTGGGCCTTTCTATGAATCTGTCACCAGGGATGAGGTCACAGCAGGCACTCTTGGCAGGGACCATCCCCAAAGCACGCTGGGGGAGGGCTGCACACATCCCGCATTCTTGGAGGGCATGGCTGGGGGGCCGCCGGCCACCTTGCACTGAGGGCGTCTGCTGGCTGTGCTCATCCAGTCCACGGGGGCCGCCCAGTGAGTGGCAAGGTAGACAGCGCTAAAGAGGAAGAAGCCCCTGCTCTGAAGTGTCTTCCCCTTGGGACAATGGGCCCAGAACATGGGTCCGTCTGCCCCGGAGACCACGTTCCCACCCTGGGACTGGCCTGTCCTCCAGCCATCGCCTTCCAGCCTGTCCTTCCAGCCTGCATGGCCCTGGGGCAGGATTCGCAGAATCCTGAGTCGCTGCCTCAATGGTGGTTCACACCACAGCAAGAGGGTGGTCCCTGCCCTGCGGCCCCAGGGCTCACGAGTGCAAGACAGGTAGGTGTCTTGGGTCGGCCGGGTGCAGGGGCGGGGAACACACAGCTGTGGGACTGGGCCTTCTTTCTCCAATGCTCGGCAGGAGGGGGATCATGCCCGGCAGGAGGGTGCTCCCCAGGCAGGATCCACTTGGCCTGAGTTGGGGTCTCAATGCACCCACTTTCCCTGGAGTCCGATAGCTTCAGGGCCTCGGGTCAGGTTGCTCATCAGAAGAGTGCAACGGCGGCCGCCCTCCAGCTGCCCTCCGAGCTGATGGAGGGTTGGAGATGGCCCCGCACCGCCTCTGCAGCAGGATACGTTGTGGTCTCAAGATGGTTTTTGACACAGCCTATCACCCACCTCCCCGCCCCACGTCAGAAACCACCCCACCGCAGCACCCTGCTGACTACCCTGGCATTTTCCCACCACAGCTGCTGAAAGTCCGGCACCGTCCAGTACCACCACTGCCTCCTCGACGTGGCCCCAGACTCCATCCTGGCGGTCCCCAGATGCCCTGTGCTGTCCTCAGAGCAATGGGGCTTCCTCCGACCGCGCTGGGTCCCTGCTGCCCTGGCCTTCCTGCCTCAGTTGTCCACCCTGCCCCTGAGGCTCAGAGCCCAGGATAGGCTCAGACAGCACTTCACAGACACTTCCCCAAACGGCCCACCCACATTCTGCAGACTCTCAGCCCCAGCCATCCGAGGGTGTGTGCCTGGCCTCTGCCCCATGGTGCTGGGACAATCCAGTCACCATTCCTGAGCCCCTGTGACCCAGGACCTGGTGACAGCCCACAGGCAGGACAGCAGGGAGCGCGTGTAGGTTCACCCCAGCCCAGCAGGCTGCTTTGTAGATGATTAATTTAATCGGTGACATGACAAGCACTAATTCCGTGGTGACGGCATCTGGAGCGGTCATTGGTAATCAAACACACGGCCAGCGCATCTTGCTGGGCTCCAGGGACAACCTGCAGGTTCCATCCTGGTGTGTGTTTCGGGCTTCTGGGAAAGGCGTGTGCTTCCCAGGGCATTCTACTCGCTTGCATGGGGACCCAGGCCCCTCTCCCACCCAGGGCCACTCGAGGGTGCAGCCCACAGGCTTTCTCTGCTTCTTGGTCAGCCACAGGGAATTCGACATCTCTGGGTAGAGTCACTATGCCCCAAAGAAACCCAGCCCATTCAAGGGGTTCAGCCAGCCAGGTACAGTGGTTCACGCCTATAATTCCATCACTTTGGGAGGCTGAGGCAGGAAGATCACTGAAAGCCAGGAGTTCAGCCTGAGTAACATAGTGAGACCTCGTCTCTAAAAAAAGTCAGAAAGTTAGCCAGGTGTGATGGTGTGCGAGTCCCAGCTACTTGGGAGGCTGAGGCGGATCACCTGAGCCCAGGAGGTGGCGGCTGTGGCGAGCTGTGATTGTGCCACTGCACTCCAGTCTGGGCGACAGAGTGAGCCCAAATAAACAAAGGGGCCCAGCCTGCTGAAACCGTGGGAGATGGAGCCCCACCTGCCCTCTCCAGGTCATGGGATGGGTGTGGCAGCTGGAGTGACCCCCTCATGGGCCGCTGTGCCTCCATGAGTGTTTTTCTGGCTGGCCGAGTCCCGCAGGAGGGAAACTTCTCGCTGTCCCAGGCGACATCACCCCCGTGCATTAGGTGCTCCAGGGCCAGGCATCAGACATAAAGGACGAGAGAAACAGCTTGGCTTCTTCGTAAACAAGGCGGCAGTGTGCCCGTGTCGGGAACCCACAGATTCGCCGGTAAGCGTGCATGGCCATGTGGAGCTGATGGTAGGGAGAGCTGTGCTTGGAGCCTGTGTCCCATGGTGCCTACTCTGTGCTCGCTGTTCCTTAGGACTTGAAGTCCGAGTTGGGAATCAACCCTGATGCTGCGTGTGAACCGTATCTCAGAACTGTGTGCCTTTCTTCCCGAAGGCAGGTTCGTGTGCAGGATGGTGTTGGTGCCGGGATCAGCTCCCGCAGGAGGCAGGGGGGCCCCCCTCAGCCCCCAGGGACCCCTGGAGCAGAAATGGTGCCCTGGGGTTTGCCCAGTTGGGCAAGTGCGTAGGCCTCTCACTCCCCTTGTGGTGGCTGAACGGGAAGGTGCCTGGAAGGTCTGACTGTGGGTCAGGTGGCTTCCGCAGTCAAGGCCACCCTGCTGGGCGACCCGGAACCAGGGACTAAGCGCTGACCTCACTCCATGGCCAGGGTCACCCTCTGCACCTGCTGCAGCCTGGGAGGGGCCCTCTTTCCCCTGAGTTTGTGAACTTCCCGTGGACAGGAGGCATGTCCCAACCGGCCATCTCCGTCCCCCTTTCGGCCCCCAGCGCCCCGTCCTCAGCCTCTCTTCTGTTTCTCTGACGAGGGGGAGGGCTAGGTCTTGCTGTGTCTTCTGCAGGGCAGCTCTTCCATTTGGCCCAAAAGTCCCCGTGCCAACAACCGTTGTCATCCAGAATCCCGTGTGCGCCAGGGAGACACTGACTGGGCCTCTGCTGCTGCACGTGTGTGAATGGCGGTCCTGCTGTCTTGCTAGTCAGAGGGCGTCCCCTGGGGGCCAGAAGCATGGACTCCGCCCAGGACCTGCAGGAAATGTAGCGTCTCAGGCCCCTCCCCAGACCTTGAATCAGATCCCTGGGTGATGGGCTCGGCACAGCTAAAGATACGCCAGCCAAGGAACTGCCACCGTGGGTCCTGCCATCCCTGTGGCCTCACTTGGACCCACAGGCTGGAGACCCAGAGACCTGCCGGGGCCCCAAGTACAGGAATCCCCACCCCAAGCCACTCAGCTCCGTTCCTCTGCCTGTTCCCTCGAGGGCTCACCCGTGGGTGTGGGTGCTCCTCGCTGCAGCGTAGTTGCTTCCGTGTGTGTCTTCCCCACTGGAATGTCAACCGCGCAAGGGTGGGGCTGGCCGGTCTCACCATGGTGTCTGTCATGCCCATGCCGGGCCCCCAGGATGGGCTTCAGCCAGGTGCCTGGGCCCCCTAGGGCGGTCCGGTCCGGAGGGAGGACCAGCCTGTCATGCATGAAAGGTGATTCAAAACATGGAGTCAGGTTCGAGTGAGACATGCCCTGTTCCCCAGAGTTCACTCCATTGGTTTCAAAACAAGAAGGAAAGGGAGGTGCCGGCTGCAGGGAAGGAATGCACGGAACGCTGGTCGGCACCCACCGCATGGGGCTCGGTGATGTTCTGGCTCCTCCTCGCCTGGTGGAAACAATTCATCCACCCGCAAGATGAGGTGGATCAGATGCCAGATGAAAACAAGGCAACGGGAGAAAAAAGACCTTTGGGCAGCTGGGCACAGGTGGTTCCCAACCGTAATCACAACACCTGGGAGGCTGGTGTAGGAGGGTTGCTTGAGGCCAGGAAGTCAAGGCTGCAGTGAGCTATGCTCCTCCCTCCAGCCTGGGGAACTGGAGGAGTGAGACCCTGACTCAGACAGGGAGGGAGGGAGGGAAAGAGAGGGAGGGAGGGAGGGAGGGAGAGAGAAAAGAAGGATGAAAGAAAGGTGGAATCTGAGCTTTACAAGCCCTCTGGTGACTCTGAGGCCTGCTCAAGTTTGAGAGACGGCGTGGAGAAAGTAAATCTTTTTTTGACTGTTGAATAATTAACTTTTATAGAAAATTAAGAAGATTAAGGCAGCAGTAATTCTACCACTCAGAAATAACTCTAATATCATTCATATGTTAGTGCATCTTGCTACCTTTTTAAAGCATATGTATAATGTCTTTTTCTTTACAAAATCGAGAGTCTTCTGGGCAGTATGCACTTTCATCACTTAACATTTGACCCGTGAGCACTTCCTAACCCTAACCCTCGAAAGCCCACCATCACAGATGCGTGCCACTTTCTCATGCTGATGTACCGTCATGGCTGTGCGTTTGGGTGGCTCCCTGACTCCCCTAATATAAAGGCACCAGAAACTTCAATTATTTTCTTAGAATAAAAGGCTAAAAGAGGCCGAGCTCAGTGGCTCAGCCTGTCGTCCCAACACTTTGGGAGGTTGAGGTGAGTGGATTGCCTGAGCTCGTGGGTTCGAGACCCGCCTGGGCAACTTGGAGAGACCTCGTCTCTACAACAAACCAAAAATTAACCAGGTGTGGTAGTACATGCCTGTGGTTCTGGCTACTTGGAAGGCTGAGGCAGAAGGATCCCCGGAGCCCAGCAGGTGGATGCTGGGGTGGCCGTGAGTGTGCCACTGTACTCCAACTTGGGCAGCAGAGTGAGAGTCCAACTCAAAAAAAAAAAAATGCTAGAAGAACAAGTTTGAAGACTAAATGTTTTTGACTTCTTAGTGAACTATTATTATCAAAAAAGTGTTAAAGCACATGTACGTGTTTCTAACACATACGGCAAAAAATCTTTAAGACGTTAACCCTATAAAAAGGGCTTCCCTGGCCTAGAAGAAAGGTCTGCTCATGGTGGCACAGGGGAGGGACAGGAAGTGACCACTGGCCAGCATGGGACAGCACCGACCAGCAGCCGGCCTACTGTGAGAAGAGGCTGAGCTGTCTGAGGAGTGACAGTGCTCATGTGACGGTTTCAAGATATCTTTTTTTGCGACTCATCAATTTCACGAAACTTTTTAAAGAGTCAGAATAGCTGAGGCTGCCTGCTGGGGGCATGTGGCAAGAGGATGTTCCTGTCCCCTCTTCTGGAAGGAACAGGAACGGGAAGCACCTTTCGAGAGCAGCTTGGTGTGTTCTACTGAAGTGGCACGTGCAATGCCGCCAGGGCTCATCCCAGAGTGACATTCTGTGGGGTGGAAGGCGTGCTGTGTCATACGGTGAGAAGTGCCCACTCTGATGGTGGGCGTAGGAGGGCCGCGACACTCCTACATGAGGGCTTTGCTTGTAGTCACTTACTGAATCTGCACCACCCTCCAGCGAGGGGTGATTATTATCTCCACTGTACAGATGAGAAAATGAGGCCAGAGAGGTCGAGTAACTTGTGTACGGTCGCAGCGCATCGCTGTGTGACTGAGCTACGGCTTTGAATCCGTGAATAGACAATACATTGTATTAAGCAAATCGGGATCATTTTGTGCACACCCTACCCGTCACAGCACAACACATTTCCCCGACAGTAAAAGACTTTGCTGAACTCTTAACAGCCGCAAGTGGTTTCATTGTATAAATGTACAGTCTCGTACTTCATTTAACCAGTATTTTTTGTGTGGACATCTAAGGGTTCCCACAGCATAGCAATACTGAGATGAACGTCGTGTCACGGGGCCACTGGGCACACTTAGCCATGGGGGTCAGCAGCGGGAAGCCACGCTATGGCTCATGGGAGTGGAGATCCTGGCTGTAGGGTCCTGAGCTCACCGGCCTGCCGAGAATGTGTTTGTTTTCTTTTTCTTCTGACGGGCCACGCCTCAGTTTCATGTCTATGCCTACAGACGTGTAGGCATAGATGTGGGTAGAGATACCTGGATGCATTGATGTTGTGGTTCCTGACTTGAGAGAATGGTCTCTGGAAATGGACAAGCAGGAGCCCTGCCCACTATGAGGGCCCACCCATAAAGAGGCCCCGCCCATCGGCAGGCCCGCCTCAGCTCACTACTGCCTGCTCCTACTGAATCACTCCACCCCACCACACCCTGCTCCCGCCTCCCCTGCCACCGGGTCCTGCCTTCCTTGCCCTGCTTGCCTGAACAGTTGAGGCAGGGCCAGCACAGTCCTGGGGACGGGCTCACTTCATATCACCAAGTGTTGAGAAAAGGGAAAAAATGTCATCTCAAGACTCTTTGAAAGTTTCCTGTATCAACTTTTAAATTCCGTCCATTTCACAAATATTCTATGAATTCACGCCACTCCTTGGAAAAAATGATAGTGTAAGAGCCAGGCCCCGCGGACACTCTCCCCAGCCCAAAGATTCTGTTTTGCCTGCGTGGGAACGACGACGATTTGTGGAAACGGGCTGGCTTTTCATCCCGTCTCAAATCAACAGACATCCCTTGAGCCCCGTTCTAGGGTCTGTGAGAGGGGCTGGGACACAGCCTGAGCCAGGCATGGCCTTGGCCTTGCGGTGGGTAGCAAGGGGCACAGACAGACCCAGAAACCCCAGGCAGGCTCAGCGGAAAGGGGTACAAAGAGGGGGGCATCTCCGCTTCCGAGGCCCTGCAGCTGGTGGAGGGTGTCCGGCAGCCTGAGACTGCTATGCTCCCGGACAGTCCAGGCCGTCCTTGGTGGCTAGAGAGTCGCCCTGCGAGACCCACGACTGCTCGTTGACAGGGTCTGTCCCCTAGCAGGGTAGCAAGCCCAGTCCCTTCCACCCGAGCCCCTCCCGCTTGCTGGCAGCTGTGAGATGCCGCCCACTCTCCCCAGGACACGGGTCCCCACCTCCCATCCTGGGCCTTCTCAAGCACAGGCTCTCGTGACGGTGGGCATCGGTGGCTCAGGCCCCCAGGCCTGGGCAGGAGGACCCTCGGTGTGACCGGATTGGGCGACTCCCCTCAGTGCCCTGGGGAGGCGGGCACGCATGAGGCTGCTCCAGGGAGGCCAGTGACAGGGGACCTGCGGGCTCCAGTGGCAGTGATTAGGAACCATCATTAATCACCTGCCGCAGACAGCGGCCTGGCTGACTGTTCCAGGCCACCGCTGTGTTATCAGCCTCTAAACGAGCCTTCCCCTACTCGCTAATTGGGTAATGAGCTCCCTGAAGACCCGGCCCCTCGGGCGCGCGTGGGCTGGATAGGAGTTGTGCAGAGGAGAGGCTTCTGGAGCCAGGCAGGGGTGGGAGCTAGCAGAGCCAGAAGGACCCAGGAAGACACAGGCGTCCTGCCCAGTGCTGCCACCCGGCCGGCCTGTGGTGAGGGGCTGCCACACGGCTCCCAGGCTGCAAAATGCACAGGCAAGACGGTCAGCCATGGTGGGAAGTGAGGACCGCTTCTGGGGGTGACCATCATCGTTACCAGGCCCACAGCACCGCATGGGGATAGAGACCGCCAGGAGGAGATGCGGGCCCTTGGTCGCTGCCCCTGCCCACCTGCCCGTGGGGCCAGGCTGAGGGGCCGCCTCCCCTCCCGCCTCAGTCTCCATGCTGCTAAGTGGGGAATCGCCCAGCCCGCCGCTCTATGTGGACCAGGTGGTCTGTGGCCTCCAGCCCTGTAGGTTTCTCCGAGGACCAGCCTGGCCACTGAGCAAGCCCTGGAGCATCCAGAGCCAGGAGCCAGGTGCGCGGAGCCTGGGCCCAGAGAGGCATGTGGGGATGGCCGCCGGGCGCGTACCCGAGCCATCCACACAGAAGGCGCCGCTGTGTCCTCAGAGTCCAGCCCTCTCCTTCTTAGGAAGTCCTGTGTTCACAGCCACTGGGTCAGGGGCACACTTCCCCACCCTGCCCCCTCCTCCCTGCAGCCCTGCTCCCCCCGCCCTGCAGCCTGGTCTCCAGTGCTTCCCTTATCTGGCCCTGCTGATCCCCCACTGGCCTTTCAGCCCTTTCCCGGGTCTTGAAAGTGCTGCTGCCCATGCCTGGCCCACCCAGCTTAGAAATGAGGCCACGGGGTAAGAAGGCGGGGGACCTGAGGTCTGGCCCACCCGGAGCCACTGTGGGCAAGCCCTGTGCCCTGAGCCTCGGTTTTCCTCAGCTGTCAAATGGGGCGGTGGGCATGAGTGAGCCTTGGCTCTACCTGGCAGCCACCCCCAGGGAGAAGGACGCTGTGCGGGTTCTCATGTGGGTGCATCCCCCAGCCTCCACCGGGCTCCTTGCCTCCACTGTTCCAACTGTTCCCACCGTCTCCACTGTCCCCACTGTCTCCACCATCTCCACCATCTCCACCATCGCCATCTCCATCCTCCAGTCCCCAAGGACTCTGGGAGGCACAGGGACCTCCAGGAATCTGCCTCCAGCCCAGTGTGTGCCCTGCTGCCTCTGCCCTTCCCTGGCGTAGTCTGGCCCTCCTCCCTCTCCCCTTGCCCCATTTCCTCCCTCCTCCCCCCTCCCTCCTCCCCTCCCCCTCCTCCCCCCTCCCCTCCCCCTCCTCCCTCCTCCTCCTCCTTCTCTCTTCCTCCTCTTTCTCCCCCTCCTCCTCTTTCTCCCCCTCCTTCTCCTTCTCCCCCTCCTCCTCTCTCCTCCCACCCTTCCCTCTCTCCTCTCCCTCCTCCCTCCCTCCCCTTTGGTAAACTTTGCATACTGATTACTAAACCTCCCACATTTCCTGGTTCACCCAGACTCTTCTCCAATGGTGCCACCCTAATCCTCATAAAGGACACTCTGGGCAGGCTGGGCTTACTGCCCTCTCCTCCCTCAACCCCGCCTATCCCCCTCAGACCCCTCCCGGGTTCCTCCTGTCCCCAGGATGACTTTATTCCAAGTCCATGGGGCTCTGCCTGGAGCCAGCTGCCATGTTCCCAGGCATGAGGGTGTGATTCAGCAGCTTTATTATAATTGATATGACTGACTGTAATTGGTGACAGTTAGGCTCCTGTGTCTACAGTGTACTTGATGGGCCTAACACATGGTCAACGCTATGGACCCATCACCATAACCCCATCGGAACAAACCCACTCCCACGCTGCTTCACTGACTGGGATAGTGCAGACACCTTTCTCCTCTGGGACATGAGTTTCTCCATGTCCTAAGCCTGGGACAGTGCCGATGTCCTGGTCCTCTGTCTTAAAGCCTGCCACAGATGCAGCTGGACAATTAAATTGTCCATCCACTCATGGAGAGGGCTTTGATATGAGTCTGCAAGCCACTGATTTACCGTGGTCTCTGTGCAGTCCAACCTCCCTGCCAATGTTAATCCGGATTGGCAGCCACTCTGCAACACCAGCATCACAGCCTCAGCTCTACCTCGGGTCACCAGGCATTCGATTCTCCTAAGGAGTGCGCAGCTTAGATCCCTTGCATGCGTGGTTCACAGTAGGGCTTGCATGCTCCTGTGAGAACCTGATGCCACCCGGATCTGACAGAGGCGGAACTTGGGCAGTGATGCCAGCGGTGGGGAGTGGCTGTAAACACAGAGGAAGCTTCACTCACTCACCCACCGCTCACCTCCTGCTGCGTGGCCCAGCTCCTCACAGGCCACGGACTGGTACCAGGCCATGGCCCAGGGCTTGGGGATCCCCATTTTAAAGTAAACATTTCGACCAGGCATGGCTCAGCCCATCAGAGCAGTTCAGGCCTGGAGAGGAGTGGCACTTGGGCCTGCCTTCCTGCCTGCCCCAGTCAGTGGCTACTGGAAGGCCCACGGCGGCAGGAGAATCAAGGCTGCCCCGCGTCCCAAGCCCCATTCTTCCCACGTCAGGTAGAGCAGGGCCACACAGGAAGGCGTGTCTTCAAGGAGAGGACAGGAAGGGAGGGGCCAGGGTGCAACCTTTGCACACACTCTGGACGGGGTGTGGGCCTGGGGCCTGCTGCCCCATGGCACTCATCTCCTGTAGAGCTGCAGAGACCCATGTTTCTGATGGAAGCACGGTGGGTGTTGCCTCAGCAGAGGTCGGGGCTGCAGACCCAGAGCTGGATGTGGCCTCTCTTAAATAAGGCCCTTGCCTGGCCACTGCTTCAGGCTGGCGGCCCAGCCTGGGCAGCACTGTGGGTGTGTCCTAGTACCGTGCCACAGGCCGTAGCCTGCCAGGCCAACTCCCTTAGGGAGTGGACAGGCCAGGAGCCCCAGAACTCTGCCTGATTACCTGCTTGGGGCACCCAGGTCCCGTTTACTGGCTTCTCTGCATCCTCAGTACAGAAGGGAATGGGCATTTTCCACAACAGCTGATAGTTACCAAACCCTTCCTGTGTCTTCGCACACCAAGCTCGGGCTGGAATCTTAAATATAGGTACATATTTACATAGAAGTATAGGTCTTTATTGAGATATATACATATAGTTCACATATCGTGCAGTTCCACTCATTAAAAGTATACAATTCAGCCAGGCATAGTGGCCCACATCTGTAAGCCCAGCACTTTGGGAGGCCAAGGTGGGAGGACAGCTTCAGCCTAGGAGTTCGAGACTAGTCTGGGCAACATAGCGAGATCTCGTCTCTTAAAAAAAATGAGCCAGCCATAGTGGTGTGTGCCTGTAGTCCCAGCTACTTGGGAGGCTGAAGCAGGAGGATCACCTGCAGGATCATGCCACTGCACTCCAGCCATGGGCCACAGAGACCCTGACTCAAAAAAAAAAAAAAAGCGTGCAATTCAGAGGTTTGAGTGTATTCCCAGAGCTGCATAGCCTTGGCACAGGCCTTTTCAGAGCACGTCCGTCCCCATCTCAGCAGGTGCTTGCCACACCCCCCGACCAGTCCCCAGACCTGGAAACCACGAACTCTGTCTCGCAGGCTGGCCTCTTCCAGACAGCTTCTAAAAATGGAGCCGTGCACAATGTGGTCCTTGAGGCCTGGCCGCTGTCACTCAGCATGACATGCCCTGAGCTCATGCTATTGTCACGTGTGCCAGGGACAGGTACTGTTCCACGAGGCGGACCAGCCACATTCTGTTTGTGCACTTATCCTCAGGTGACAGACACTTGGTTGTCTCCACTTGGGGCTCTTATGAATGGTGCCACTCTGACACTGGTGTGCAGGTTTTGTGTGGACGTGTGTTTTTGTGTCTCTTGCCACATACCTGGGAATGATCGCTTGGTCACAGGATAATAACTCAACCTTACTTATGTTTTTACCACACCTCCCGACTTACCAAAGCAGCTGGCATTATCCCAGAAAGGCACAGGCATTGTCTGAGACCACAGAGCAAGTGGGTGGCTGGGCAGGATTCGAACCCTTGCTGTGTGACCACCTTCTGCACTACCCCCCCACCTTGTGCTGCTCCAGTCGGAATCTCCTGGACCTTTGAGGGCTGATCACAGTGCATCCCTCTACCCTTTCTCCTCAGCTCCAGAATCCAGAATTCTCTGGTCTTTGCCAGAGTCCCCGGCTGCTGGTGCTGTTGTATTGCTGGAATCTCTGTCTTCCTGGCATGGCTCCACTTCCTTCCCTGGGCGTGTGCATTTCCAACCTTTGTGTGGCCTTGTCTGTGGTCCACTCAGCTCCTGTGGCTTCCCTTCACGGCACAGACACACAGCCAGGTCTTCCTCATCTTATATTAGCCCTGCCTGCCCCCTTCTCTATAAACGGACCCAGCTGAACTGAATTCTGATAAAATTTAAAACCAAGCAGTGGTGGTGAGAATCCTGGCTCCCTCCCGCAAGGGCCGGCTCTCCGCCAACATGCACCCCTGACTGGGTGACGTCTGCCTCCTAGGGAGGGTGGCTGACGGGCCTGTGAGGGATAGAGATAAGCGTGGCCATGGCCGTGCCCTCGGCCTGTTCCCCTCCTGCCTTGGCCTCCACCCTGAGCCGCCGCTCTTCTTGGCTGTAAACCTCTATCTAGGCAGCCTCACCCCATTTCCTGGTCTTGAAACCATTCTCTTTCTAGTATGGGTGAAATGGTTCCCACACATCCCTCTCGCTGAGCAAGCCCTGCTTTCTCCAGGAAGTGGGGGAGTCCCTCTTCCGGGAAGCGGAGGCAGTGGTTCTAGCCAGCAACTGTCTAGCTACGGTGGCTGTGCCTTGGTGACTCCATGGTGAGGCGACAATGGCTAGGATGATTTTCAGTGCTTCTGTGTCAGAAGCTTTTTTTTTTAGAAGTTGGTTTTGAAAACCTGTTTTTAAAGATTAATCTTGATTGTTTTTTCTTTTTTCAAAATGAAGACGACATGTTGACATGCTGACCTAGCTGAGGAGGCCCTCCTAGTGTTCTGGTGTCAGACACGTGCCCAAAAGGCCGCTTGTGACCTGGGACCTCCACGGCCAGGTCTGGCAGGAACTGTGTCGGGTCACCTAGGGCTCAGCTGACTTCAGACTGAGAGACCAGCTGGGCGGCTGCACATCTGTGCTGAGCCCAGATCTGCAATATGTACCACCCTGGGCGGCGGCAGCTGGGTGACGTCTCACGAGGGCTCTGCCTTTCTGCCTCCGTGTCCTCGTCTGTGTCTGGGCATCCTAGTGTCTACCTGATGGGGTTGCTGTGAGCGTTCAGTGAAGTGAGGTATGTGTAAGCTGCTTAGAACAGTACATGGCGTAGATGGGTGCGGGGTAGCAGCCGCTTGGAAATGAGAAGCCCTGGGAGCTCCGGAGATGCGGGGGTCAGGCAGAGAGGGGCTGGGAGCGTGGGAAGAGTGTGGACGTCAGCTGCCATGGCAGCGACTTCAAGCCGCCGATTTCACACTGATGTGGTGATGTGTTGGATGTAAGAGTTGGCTTACATGACCTGTGTTGTTGAAGTTAAGCGTGCCTGCATATTCCACAGTGGAAGCGTGGCTCCTGGAACACGTGAATCCTGCCTGGGTGTGCATTCCATTTCCTTTGGACAGGGCTGGTCCGGTTAAGCAAAAGGAGCAGCGCCTCAGTCCAAGGGTGCCCCAGGGCAGAGGTGGGCCATGGTGGGGAACGCAGGTCATAGGAGGCCGGGGCAGGAGGGAGAGAGCTGGGTTCCCATAAGGAGGGAGGGGGAGAGGTGGGGCCTGGGCTGGCCAGGGGGTCGGCTCACCCCCCCCCAGCAAGGAAGAGGCTGGAGGGCCAGGGACGAGGCCACACGCAGTGGCATGGTGACAGACGAGGACACCCCAGGACCCACCTACCCATCCTGGCTGGGACACGCGGTTCCAGTACCCTAATCCCCAGGCAGGGCCCTCTCTTTCAGGTTCCTACAGGAATCTGAGACCCACTTCCAGGGCTCACTCCCTTCCTGGGCTGGCTTGATTTGCGACCTTGTTTTCCAAAGGCAAGCCTGCCTCCCCTCCCCCGTCCCCAGGGGCCAGCTTCAGCCGCCATTACCAAATGCTGTGACAAGCAGCGCGGCCCCCTTATTAAAATAATGTAATGTCTAACTAAAATAGAAGCCCCAGATAACAGTTTTTGATGTTTTAATGACTGGGCTCATTAGACAGACTTCCCACTTAAAGTGTCTGTCTAGCAATTAAGGCTAAAAAAATCATAAATGATGACCACACCTTTCGTGGCTTAATGGTTACTCCGAAGGCTGGTCTTATTATCTCGGCGATCCAGTCTGTGATAAAAAGGAATTTAAGATACTCTCCCAAGATTTATGTCCCCATTAGCAAGCTGGAGGAGGAAGGTTAAGAGTACTCTTAAGGTCAGAGCTGGAAAGAGAGCGGGTGAATAATAAGCAGCCTAGAAGGTCCCTCCCCAGAACCGGCCTCCTCCTCACCCACGGGGGTCCTGCGCACCGGGGGCTTCACTCAGGCCTGTCACGGGAAGGGGAAGTCTGTGGATCGTTACTCCAAGTGACCTCAAGCAGTTTATTTAGTTAATTGTCAAGCGGGCAGGCTGGGCTGGAAAGTCGCCTACTTCCGCGTAAATTATTTCCAATTCGAATCTGCTGACGATACAGGAAAGTGGAGGCGGGGGCCCTTGAGGAGAAGAGCCCGGGAGGAGGCATCCAGCTCCCCCAGACCACGTGGAGGGAGGAGGAAGGCAGGGAACCACTGCTGCCAGGCTGATGGGGCCTGGGGCTCAGCCTGCCGGGCAGCACCTGCCGGGACTCCAGCAGCAGACTGAAGGAGATGCAGCCGCTTTAAAGGGAACTGGCTCCGAAATACGTCGGAGGGGACACTGGGAGCCATTACATTCAGCTCATGTGATGAGTGGGATCTGGACAACGTAGGCCCCCCAGGGGCCTTTGTCCCTGCCTGCTGGTGGGAGTCAGCCTCCTCGCCCAGGTCAGGCAGAGCCAGTGGGCCGGGCCCCAGCCCCTCCCACCCCTCCCACCGCAGCCCACAGGAGCGGGTGGTGGGCTGCTCCCTGCCAGGGATTCTGCCGTCAGGTCAGGACACACACGTAGTTACCACACCTGCGGCCCTCAGTGCGACCTGCAGCCTCTCCCAACCGCCTGGTGGAGCAGGTGGGCCTGGGGGTTGTCAAAGGTGTGCTGTGGGGAGGGGCCGGGTGGTTGCCAAGTTTCCTCCAGAGCCAGAGTGAGCGTGAAGCCGCTTCAGGGCGGTTGCAGGTGCCTCCTGGGCTGGCATCACACAGGGTGGAGAGCCCGGGAAGCGGGCGGCCAGGCAGGCGTCGGGGTGCCCTTTCAGGACTCCCCACGCTGGCCCAGGGTGCAGGAGCATCCTTCCGTGCCGGGCAAGCGCTCGGACTAACTGCGGGAGATGAGGCGACACGCTTCACACTTTTCCTTGGGGACACGGCTGCCCTTTCAAGCCGCTCGCCGGACTGAGCAGATGCTTCACGGCCCGCCCTCTGCCTGGCCGCAGACCTAACAGGCCCGGCCGCGAAGCCTGTCTCCTGCTGCGGCCACCGAGGCCGTCGTGGGGAAGCAGGCCACTGTGGACGTGGCCAGGGTCAGCGCTTGTCCACGGGCTCACGTGGAAGGCGTGTCGGCGGAGAGCGCAGGAGGGCCAGATCCAGACACTGATGCGCGCGGCGCTGCCAGCTCAGGCTTCCTGTCTCCGGGCTCTGTCTCCAACCCGTTGCCTTCTTTCTCCGCCTGCGAGGCTGCAAGATGGCAGCAGCGGCGCCGACGCGGCGACCTCCCCTGTCGGAGTTCAGCAGGGAAGAGAGACCCTCGCTGCGGCCCCGGGGGAGAGACCCAGCCTTAGACTTACCTCTGGCTGAGCCTGATTGGCTGTCTTGTGTCACACGACGGGCCCTGCAGCCAATCCCGGTAGCCAGAGAGTGGGCCTCGCCCATTGGTTAGTGCCCGGTCACGTGCTTCGTTCCTGGGGCCAAGTGCCCCTCGACGGCTGGAGAATGACCAGGTCGCTTCTCGGCACGTCCTTCTCCGTGGCAGGGGATCTGCACGGAGGACAGTCCCTGGGACTCGTCTTCCCCCAAACCGGCAACTGAGGCAGCCACCGTGGAATAGTTGGGATTTTTGCGTGTCCGTGAGAGGTCTGCGCAACTCGGGGTGTGCCTTGGAGCCAAGATCCACAAAGGACTCGGAGCTGTGGCGGAAAGGAGGCCCTGGGCTCTGGAAAGCCAGAGCTCAGCGGCAGGGCCAGGCCTGGAGGCGGAGGCCCTCGAGCCTTCTGGCTCTTCCCCGAGCGCCGGCAGAGAAGCCCCACGGCCCAGCTGCTGACTTCGACTTAGTTCGGTGTCTCTCTTTGTGGATCCGTCCAGGGCCACCGACAGAACAGCGAAAAGAACGGTTTGCAAGGCCCGAGCCAGCCTGGTACGGCGAGGCCAAAAGGACAGCCGAATGAGTGTTGGGCCCGGCCCTGGAGGCTGCCTGGCTCCCTCACACCTGCAGCAAGTTTTGTCCAGAGCTGCTGGTGCTGGCCCACGGGATGGAATCTCCCTTCCACCTTCTCCCATGGCATGTTTCTCCTCTCCCATCTCAGGTGTTGGGCTAGCCCATGGTGTGGGGGTTTGTTTGCTTTGCCACCGATTTTTAGCCTGTCTGCTTGCTTGGTTGTCCTGGCTGTGGTTGTCAGGTGGAGGGTATGGAGGCCTGAGGGAGACTGCTGTGGTTCCCTGTGACTGCTGTGGAGAGGCTGGCGGCCATTTGCACTGTGTGGTGAAGACGGGTTGCAGGCAGGGAAGGCCGGCTCCAGCTGTCATCAGCTGCAGACGCTGCCATTCCAAGGACGTAGGGTGTCTGTCGAGGGTCTTAAAAGCAGGACGTGCACGGCAGCTGGGCCTCACGAGAGACTGGAACCCTGAAAGTCATGGGCGGCCATAGCCAGCAGATGGGTTCCTTCATCACTTCATCACTGGAGGAACCCCATGGGGGGGTGCTCAGGAAAAGTGATAGTCACAGGTGGACAAACACCACCAGGAGCCCGTCCCTCCTCACCTGCTGGTCATGCCATGAGAGGCGACGTGGTGACACTACAGGACAGGAGCAAAGATGCAGAAATGAAGAAAACTCTGACACCCCTGAAGGCTCGCCGTCCTGGTTGGCTGGGGTGACCAGTCCAACCCAGGCTCTTACCCTGTTTGAGATGCCTCCTGGCAGGGCAGGATCACTGCCTGAAGCGTCTCCCGATCTTACCCGCTCCCCTCAAGCCCCACGTGAGCGACCACGCGTCTTCAGGAGCGTCACGATCATGTGAGAGTCCCACGCTCAGCCGCAGGTGTCTGGCCCAGTCCTTCCCCGACACCCGGGCCGTTGCCTGGCAACAGCATGGCGCCCCTGTGGCAGCCTCATCCCACCGGCCCCTGCCCTCTCGCTGCTGTGTCCTTGTCAGACGCTGTCACATCCTGGTAATTATTTTAAAAGAAAAGGAAAATATAATGGCAGAGTCATGCCGGAGCACAGGATGCTGTCCACAGCCACCCTGATGTCACCAGGGCCCATTCCCTCTGAGCACCCAGAGGCGCAGCACCAATCCCAGATCTGCACCTGGGCGTGTCAGTCGGTGAAAGTCACAGCTCAGCTCGCACCCTGCCGGAAGGGCCTGGGCCGTGAGTCCCTCTCCCTCCTGCTTGCCTCCACACTCGCTCGTGAAATCCAGCGTGCCAGTTCTGCCTGGTTTTTCATCAGTTGCCTGCAGAGGCCACGTGTTCCTTTTTCCTGCTAGAAGAATGTCACTGTGCTTACCTGCCCAAAAGGAAGGAAACTTTTATGGGGGGCATTCGTAGAGCCAGGGGCCTGATCTCCCAGGAAAGGCAGAGTGGCAGGTGCCACAGGACAGTTGCGAAACTTTCTGAAAGAAAGGGCAACTTTGAGGAGAGGCTGGTGACCGCTGCAGCCGCCTCATTGCCTGTACCTGGTTAAACCATGGCCTCCAAGGGCTCCCGACTTCCCGTGAGATGACCAGCTGGCTGTCAGTTCACAGGCCGGGGGGGCGTCCCGGACCATCTGGATGTAGGGGAAGAGGGTGGGTGATGCCACCCGTCCCTCAGCTGTGGCTGCAGGAGGAGCTTCGGGGGAGACTGGACACTGCTTGCTCCTCGCCTGGCGACCCGGCACAGCCATTCCTGCGTGGGACTCGGCCCCTGGCCCTCTCCTGCTCTGTCCACTGCCCTCTGGCTTGTGGAGATGCAGGCCTGCAAGCCTTGCAGACCTCTGTCCAGCACCATGTGACACAACAGCACCACGCTTGCCACCAGACTGCCTCATGGTGGCCCTGGGAGTTCAGGGACTCCCTGTTTTCCCCAGACCTGAGAATGTGTCCAGGCCCTTGTGCTCAGTGTTGGGGGGCCCCGAGGCCATCTGCAGTGCCACCACCCACATGAGCTCCCCCATCTCGGTCGTCACAGACATGGCCGAGCCCTGAGGCTGGATACCAGGAGGCACGGAGGCTGTCACCCGAGTTGCCCCTGCAGCCAGGGTGCAGGCATGGCTGCTTCTGGGAAGGAGCGGCAAGGGCCATGGTCATGTCCCTCTGAAGCCCCGTGAGATGAGAGTCGGCATTCAGAGCCCCAGATGTGGATGGGCAGCTCCATGCCTCTGAGGCTAAGGCATGGGGACACTCCCCAAAGCATCCAGCCCGTGGGAGCCAAAGTGCAGTCCCTTCGGTGCTAGCTGGGTGCTACCTCCCTGACTGAGCCCCGATCTTGGCCATCACTGACATGACTAAACATGAACAGAACACAAGGGGGTCTAAGTTTCCCACCCCACAGTAAGAGGAGTGACCCAGAAACACCTTGCCGGGCTGAGACACACCACGGTGCGGTAGGTGATGCCGTGACGGCTGCTCATGTCCACCATCTTCCAGAGCTGTGCCAGCTAGAGCCCCTCCCGCATCCCTCCTTCCTTCCAGAATGTTCCGTGTTAATGAAACACATGTGTGGCTGGGGGTGGGTGTCGCCCAGAAAGGGGCTGCAGGCAAGGCGCTGTGAAACTCTCGGCTCTGAGAACGCAGGGGGTCTTGAAGGAGCACACCCTGCGTGGTCAGGATGCCCCACTAGCTCGGGTTTATTTCTTAAGAATTCTGCTTTTAGGGGAAAAGCAGATAAGGAGGAGGAGAAAGCCTCTCCTCAGGACTTCTGTGTCCAGCCATTTCCAAGGTCTGCCTGCACTGTGACATCCCTTTTTGTGGTCATGTCCCCTTGAAGCCCCGCGGGACGAGAGCCAGCATTCAGAGCCCCAAAAATGGACCGCCAGCTCGATGCCCCTGAGGCTGAGGTGCAGGAACGCACCCCAAGGGAGCCCATGGGAGCCAAAATACAGTCCCTTTGGTGTTGGCCAAAGCCTCCACCCCGATGCAAGCCCCCATGTGAGCCCCGATCTCAGCCATCACTGATGTGGCTGTATGTGGACTGAACACACGAGGGGGACCTGCCAGTGACATCGCTGTCCAGGCAGCCAGGACCCCAGTGCTCCCCAAACTGGGGCCACCTGACTTCGGGACAGTTGTGGCACAGGGACCAGAGTCAAGTGCATGGTCGTTCAGACTTGCCACCCTGGGGCTTGGGTGTCATCGGCAAGAAGCCTGGTAATCCTGACAAGCCTGCAAACGTCTGAAAGCCACGGTGCAGCCTGTGTGGCCCCTGCCAGGCCCCTCGGCCTTCCCAGCTGGCTGGCCCCTCTCTGGCTTAGAGCCCCTGCATCTACTCAGAACGAGGCTCCGTGCATGGCTGTTCCTCACAGCGGCCGCGAGGTCAGCCTTAGACGAGGCAGCCACTGACGCAGCAGGATCGGGGCACCAGGAGGACAAACTTCCCGCTCCGGCCCCAGATGCCCACTCTTCCTCGCCGAGCCATGGACATGTCTTCCGTTCTGCTCTGAGTCATTCAGTGGGGATGCTGGGTGTCGGGAGGGCTGGGCCAGCTTGGCCTGCCCTCAGATGCCCCGAGACACCCTCAGGCTTCTCTCCTGCGCTGCCTCCTGGGGCTAGCCTGCCTGCACCCTTGCTGGTGGCTTCTGACCAGGCTTGGCAGGAGGACAGGAGCAAGGGAGAGGCCAGACCCTGCACCCCCAAACCTGACCCCTCTGCCGTGACTGCTGCCTGTGGTCCTGGCTCCCACTGAGGCTCTGGCAGGAAGCCCAGAGTCGGTGCTCCGTTCGTGCAATCTCCCCCTTACGCTCTAGCGACTTCCACCGTGGGCTTCCTCCTCTGGGTGCCCACATCAGATTCTCTCTCGAATCAGCTGGTCCTGATGGCCCCTGACCCTGCAGGGTCTCTGCTGAAATGCAGACCCCTATGTGTCCCCGATGCAGGTGTCCTCTGACATTCCCCTGCGAGCCAAGCCCAGCAGGCAGCCCAGCCAGTCCCTGCCTACCTCATGGTATCCACGGTTAGTGGCTCAGCCAGAAGCAAGCCACGACCAGGGTGCAGAATGATCCGTGTAGCTTCTGTGGCTGAGCGTGTGCAAGTGTTCGTATCTTTACTGTCTCCTGGGGGATCCGGGCTGTCCTCTGCATGTGGGCCCAGAGGTTGGGTGCCCCGCACCCTCCTGGCATAACCACCCCGGGAGGCCTCTCCTGCAGTGTCTGGCACGGAGGTGTTCACGTGTTCACGCGCTGAAGGACGGGGGCATCAGCGGGGGTGTGGCATGCCCAGTCCTTCCAGGCTTCCGGTGGTTTCCAGGCTCCTGTCAATACAGCCACAGCCAGTTTAGCAGCAGGTTTGAGCGACTGGCCTGAGTCAGCCGGCCTGGTCTGCACGAAGACCTCGGCTGTGATCTCACCAGTTGTCACTGGATTTGAGTTGTGAAACAACATGACCAGTACGACTGGCACAAGCTGGGTGAGCCCAGCACGGCTGCTCCTTCCCGGGCACGCAGCTCCAGGGTGGGTGCTGGGTGCGCTGGAGTGAGGCTGGGGCCTCCTCGGCTCGGGCTACGCTCCGTGGGTTTGCCCAGGGGCTGGAGAGGGGCTGACAGATGTCATGAGCCGAGGAGGCAGAGCAGTCCTTTTTCTGCAGCCCCCGCCAGGGACATGTGGCGGGGGGAGTGCGCCCCCATGAGGACCAAACGCTGGGCGGATTGGGTGGGCGCTCGGGCTTACATTCCATGTGTCCAGGATTCTCGGATGACTTCTGCCAGGATTGTGGGACTGATATCCATGCCCGACTTCTCTGCCAGGGGTGCTTCTTCCTGTGTCCTGTCTCTCTGCTGCCTGAGCTGGGACTGGAGGTGCTAGGTGCAGGGAGCCGCTGTCCCCATGTGCCTACTTCAAGCACTGGCCTCTGTCCCGTTGCTGTGTGGCCTGAGGGACTGCTGGGCAGTGATCGGGTGACGCCTTTCTAGAGGACCCACCGTGGGCAAGAGGGCAGTGTTTCCTGCATAAACAAAGAGCACAACATGGAAAGATCACCAGGGTCTTGAAGGAGGGTTAGATTCCCTAGCCTGGCTAGATCCTGCAGTCACTGAGTGGCCTGGACTTCCTCACTGGCTAAGCATGTCCCCCCCCTACACAGCAGGGCGTGAGCCAGGCAGTCCAGAGACACATGTCCTCTCCTACAGCCAGAGTGCCTAAGCTCTGATGAATGGCTACCACCCCGGAAGTGCTCACAGTCAAGGACTGCCTGGAACAACCAGGTCTAGGGCTGCCCGGGACTACAGAGTCTAAACCTGCCCTGGGACTGCAGGGAGGGTCTTGAGCTGCCTGGGACACAGCGGGGTCCTGAGCTGTCCTGTACAGCAGCTTCTAGAGCGCCCATTACGACAGCCGTGCTGAGGCCGGTTCTCAGGACGCTCCCAGGCTCCCAGCCACACCTGCCCCTGTTCTCACACTGGCATGTCATCTTCTACCCATCTTGGAAAAGTAAGGAGCGGCTTTGGAGAACAGGAAGGGAGAATCAAGCGAATGGGGAAAAGGCAGGAGTCCTTTCCCTCCCTCCTCACGCCCTTTTCCCCACACCTACCTGCCCGCCACGCCCTCCCTCTCGGCGCCCTCCCTCCTCTGCACCCCCTCTCCCCAGGATCCCCTCTCCTCGGGTCTCCCCTCCCCCGTGCTCTCCTCCTCCCACCCCACCCTCCTTCCCCATTTCCCTGCTCCCCCCGGGTCTCTCCCTCCCCCGTGCCTCCCCTCCCCTGCACCCTCTCTCCCCCACACCCCCCCACCCTCCCATCTTTACCTCCAAAGCCTGCTCCCAGGATGGAGCCCGGGCCCCTGGAAAGCAGGGACTATGTCTTGGCACCTGTTCGCCCAGCAGAGGACCAGACGCCCGCAGGCCTTGAGTTCAGCTAGTGACTTGATGAAGACAACCTGCTTATGGTCCTGATAAGAGGTCGTGGTGTTCCCAGGCTCAGCGATTTCCTGCGACTGAAGGGTAGGCGTGGCTTGCCCCCCAGAAACGAAGGCTCCACTGTGGATTTCTGGCTTCAGCAGCTGGGGCTTCGGGATCGATCGTAGGGAAGGGACTGGTGTGACAGAGACCACCCTGGCTCTCAGGCCACTCCCACACAGGCAGCCGTGTCTGCACCAGCCAGGCCTCAGACACAGCAGAACCCCCGGGTCCTGATTCTGGGTACAGCCTCCAGACCTGATGAGGCAGAGAGTAGGCTAGACGGCCCAGTCCCTCCAGCAAGCCCATGTGGGCTAGGTGGAGTCTCATCTGTTTAAGGACAAGCCACAAGACCTGCTGCTGGCATCGGGGTGTGTGGCCCAAGCAGTCCCCGACACGACTCCCGGCACAGCCAGCCCAGGTGCAGCCCAGGTGCAGGTTGAACGTTTGCCCTAGGGCCAGGGTAGAGGACGCCTCACCTTCCTGAGGCCGTGCCTCCATGGCACCCACGTTCCCACCTATGTGCTGCTGCCTGTAGTGGAGGGCCTGTTGCCGCACCACAGGGGCGTTGAGACAGCACCTTGAGTTTCCCAGATGCTCTCTCCCAGGGCTGTTGCCCAGTGCAGACCAGGGCACACCATGGGACCATGATCGTTACGTGTTGAGTAAATGAATGAATGAACAAATGGATGGATCCTGGAGTCAGGGTGATGAGCCAGAGGTCACCCTCGTGACAAAACCCAGCCACACCCCAGTTCCCATCACTCTGCCTGCAGGATGCAGCTGAGAGCTGGCGTGCCTCTGTCGCTCCGCCTGCCCCAGGGAGGATTGTGGCCGGGACACTGACTCCTCCATGCAATGGTACCTGGCCCGGCCTCCCGTGGGTACCCTGCAAGACTAGCTCCGAAGGATGTGGTACAGGTCAAGCCAGAGCCAAGCCCAGCCAGCTGGGAGGCCCAGGCCCCCAAGGGCCTCAGGGTGGGCCCTCCAGTGGCTTACCCTGGCCTGAGTCAGTAGGGCATTGTGCAGGCCTGGTCTGGGGCCTACCTGGTGAGCGGGTCAGTGACGGGTCCCAGCTCACATGATAAGGACGAGGGATGCAGGCCTGGCTCTCCCCATCCGGGGCTGGAGCCACCACGATGCTCAGGACTGTGCCGTCGGGGCTCACCCCACCCCACACGCACGCCTGAGCTACAGGCGGCTGCCTCGTTGGGGTCCTTCCATGGTGCCCTGCCTGTGCCTCGGAACCCCCTGCTCTGCTTGTTTATTCAGTCAACAAACGTCCCAAGGAGCTGCTCTGTGTCAGGCCCTGTGCTAGGCTCAGACCCTCTGGGTTTTCAGGGATTCTTGATGAGCCGTAGGGAGTTTGGGATGTGAGCGTTTTGGGGGATCCTTGTGGAAACCACTGGCGCTTCTAAGGACCACCCCATCCTGCCCTCCGTGTGGTCACCCCACAGATGCAGTCAGCCTGTGTGTGCATGGTGAAAACAGATGCGGTCAGCCTTGTGTGCGCGTGGTGAGAACATGGACACTGCCAGCCTGTGTACATGGTGAGAACACAGACGCGGTCAGCCTCACACGTGTGTGTGGTAAGAACACAGGTACAGCCAGCCTCGTGTGTGCATAGTGAGAACACGTGAACTCCCTCTCCTGGCAGGTTCCCAGCGTATGATGTGGCTCTGTTCACAGCTGTTGCCGTGCTGTTCCTGGGATGCACGCATAACTGAGAGCATGTACGGGGTGGCTTGCCTCTCCCCGTGACCCTGGGGACTTCCTGATTCGCAGGGACGAGCCTATGCTCTTTAGCATAAGGAAAGCCATAGAGGGGAATGCTACTTACTTTCACTCAACAATTAAGCGTGTATTTCCTTCTGTTCCTCCTACCTTTGGTGGAGGGACCATAGGGCTGTCTCAGCTAAGTTCACCCACATGACACATGGGAAGGCTGGGGGTGGGGGAAGGCCAGATTAGCATTTGGCAGATGCCGCCCCTGGATTTCATCAGGTTAGGTGGAAGCACGCCCGTAGCAGGGCTTGGTATGGGAGTGGGGGTGGGAGGGGGCATGGTGCACTCCCACTGTCCGTAGGCCTCAGCAGAGCCGTACTTTGGGACCCCCGGCTCCAACACGCAAATCCAGGGTTCCCCATGGAGCCATCATGGCGGCTGTCCCAAGAGCCCTGTGAGTGAAGAGGTGCAGGGAACCAGGCCCTGCCACCCTAGAGCCCCCAGGACCCCGTGTCCTGCCAGTGGCTTCTCTGCTTGGGAAGCCCGCTGCTCAGCACCCAGTAGGCCAGCCTCGCTGGCAGCATCTGGGGTCAACGACCTCAATGTTAAAAATTACTTGGGGCAAGTGTCTCTTGGGGCAAGTGACTGGGAGTGAAGGACAGCGGCAGCCCCCTGCCAGTTGGCGACCCCCTTGCTCCCCTGCCCCAGCCCAGCACTCTTTGTTTTCTCCCCCGGGTCCCAGGCACGCCGAGCTCTGTGGTCACCTGTAAAGGCCAGTCATCGGCGGCCGTTCCTGGAGGGTCAATGACCCCTGCACTTGGTGCCTCAGTTTCCCACTAAGTAAAAGAGACCAGTTAGCTGCCTGCCAGCAGCATGAAGACCAAAGCCAGCTGGTGGGACACAGCCCCTCACAGGGCCCTGGGGGCATCGATGGCACATCAGGTGGAGTCCTGCCATGAGAAGCGTCTGAGGAAGGGGCCGGCAGGCGTGTGCTGAGCTGGCCTGAGCAGACTGGGGGTGGCACGGAGGGTGGGCGGGTACGGGAGCATGGCCTTGGCCACAGATGCTCCAAACCAGGCACCGTGAGGTGCACATAGGTGGGTCATGTGTTGATCTGGGGGCCTGGTGGGCTCCTGGGAGGGCAGGGCCTCCGATTCTGCAGGTGGGGGGTGTATAACCAGGGAGGTGGGACCTGGAGGACCCTCTGCTCAACCGAGCAGGGAGGACGGCGCCCACCCCGGGAGAGGCAGAAAGGGCTCGCCACCCCCAGCCGGAAGCAGGCTGAGGGCGCCTGGTCCCTGAAGCCGCAGCTGCCGTCCTCGCCGTCCCAGGGGTGGGGAAGCAGGAGGGGGTCCATCACCCAGAATGGTGCAACCCTCACAGAGGCCGATCCAGGCAAGGGATCGGGAAGGGGCCACTCAGGGGCTTCCTGGACTCCAGGAGACACAGCAAGGAGCGCCAGAGCCCATGCAGGGAGTGGTTGCCAGATGCCCCTGCCCTGTCCTCCTACCTTGGCCTCCCCCCTTCCTGGTACTTTGATAGATGACTTGTTTTGATGCTGGCAAAGACGTGAGCTCAATTAACTAGGGTGTCAGAGGGTCAAGGAAACTTTGAGGATTTTCTGAAAGGTGCCAATATGTTAATGACTGTGTGACCCTTCACAGAAGCACTGGTCGGAAGGGCCTTGGTGGCCATGGAGCCGGCGTCCACGCTTTGAGCCAAGTGTCCCTGATCCTGCCACGTGCCCTCTGCGTCCCCGGGAGCCAGGGCTCAGAGGCCACCCGCTCAGACGTGCTTCATTCTGTATTCTGTGCTCAGCCCTGGAGGCACCCTCCTCTCTCCTCCTGCCTGTGCTGGAGTCCAAAGGGGGCTGGGGAGGGTGTATTGCTCTCCCAGAGGGCGTCCTGTCTGTGGCTGGCCTGCAGGTGTTGGGGAAGCCCCCTCACGCTAGGAAAGTGCGCGGTCTCCAGCCCCTCTCGCCAACAGCGGCCGTGTGACAGGGGCCCTGGCGGGGAGGCATGGGGAGCCGAGCGCAGCTGCCAGCCACAGCCAGACTTTGCCTGGGAGCAGGGCACGGGGCTCCTCTGGTGCGAGAGGGCCAGGAGAGGAGGACGGCCGGAGGTGGGAATGGCCCTCCCTGCCCCACGTGGGGGAGCCACCCTGGAGCCTGCCGGCAGCCGGTCGCCTAGGGCTCTCCCACTCCCACCCATTGTCTCCCGATCCCCACACCCAGGCCCCAGGACAGCACAGCCGCCTCCCCGCCCTGGTGACGCGGGGGCTGGGGCGGGTGCTGCGCTCCCAGCCCGGTGGCCTGCGTCTGTCCCAGGTGTGCCGTGGCCTCCCTCCTGTCCTGATCCGTGGGCTCATGGGCCCCACCCCTGCAGCATGTGGGTCACGACAGCACTGCTGCTCTGGGACCAGAACGGACATGAGCGCAGACGAGTCCAGCCAGAGGGCGACGGACCGCTGCCAGGGCCAGCCGGCCACTCTGGCCAGTTCTGGGCCAAACCAGCTTTCCGTGGCCAGGCTGGGCCGCTGTCCACGGCGGTTCCTGTCAGGAAGTCCCCACCCAGTGTGTGCTGCTAAATGGGACCCTTTTCATTCCCTCTGCTTTAAACCGCCTCCAGGTCATCCTCAGGGAGTGGGGACGTGGCCCGGTGGGGGCAGGGAACCCGAGCTCCCTTCCCAAAAGCAAAGTGGCTCCCAGAGGCAGCGGGGGCTGGCCGGGTCACTGTCAGGGGTCCCAGCCCAGGGGCTTCCTCCTCTGCAGGGGTGCCCACGGCCTCGCCCACCCCATGGGGCTCTGGGCACCACGTCCTCCTCCCCACAGGCAGGTGGGGTGGGAGGCATGGCAGGAGCGCCCCACCTAAGCTCATTTCCCCCCACCGCCCGCCGCTCCCAGAATACCTCGTACACACTTCCTGCGGAGAGCAGCTCTGCTTCCCCGTGTGGTCGTGCCTGCTTGTTGCGGGTGCCCAGGAGGCACTGCCAGGTCTGAGTCTGTCTGCCAAGTCTCTGGGGGAAGGGATCTGGTAGGGTGGGCTGGAGCTGGCGCTCGAAGCTGCCCTGGCCGGGAGGATGGGGAGAGGTTGGAGGAGAAGTAGCATCCCTGGCCGTGGCTTCATGAGTGCCATTTTTCTTAATCCTCCAAACGTTGTGGGGTTTTTGTTTTTGCTTTTTGGTTTTTCTAGTCAGGTCTCACTCTGTCGCCCAGCCTGGAGTGCGATGTCACAGTCACTGCTCACCGCAGCCTCGGCCTCCCCAGCTCAGGTGATCCTTCAGCCTCAGCCTTTCAAGTAACTGGGACTACAGGTGCATGCCACCACACCCAGCTAGTATTTTTTTATTTTTGTAGGGACAAGGGCTCCCTGTGTTGCCCAGGCTGGTGATCTCCAGCTCCTGGCCTCAAGCCATCCTCCTGCCTTGGCCTCCCAAAGTATTCCCTGGGAATACAAGGATGAGCCACCACACCCAGCAGCACAGGTGTCCTGTTTTGGGTCTTCTCACCCCCTTCTGCTGATGAAGACCTGAGATGCAGAGAAGCAAAGTGTCGGCCCTGTGTCACTCAGCTGGGACCAGCTGGCTATCTGGTTCCACACCTGCCTCAGAGAGGCCCATCTCCATCTATCCATTTATTTATGGTCACATGGAATTCACCATTAGGTGGATCATTTGGAAGCCTTAAGAACATGCCCCGAGCAGTGGCCCATCTCCGCCAGCTGTCTCCAGAACTTTCTCATCTGTACCCATAGCTCCCTCCCCAGCCCCAGTTTGCAACTTTCTGTGCGTCTCTGATGTGGCCGTTCCGCTCCCTCCCTGACTGGACATACTCCGTGTCATCCTCACTCAGCTTTGTGTCCTCCAGGTGCCTCTGTGGCAGCAGGCGGTGGGAGAATGTCATGTTGTGTGGACATACCACGTGTGGTTTACCCAGTGACAGGTGTGGGCTCACATCCCCCTTCCAGGTGCTGGAAACAATGTTGTGCACAGGGGCGGGCACGTAGTCGTTTGTCTTTGCTTCCAGGCTCCGGGTGTACACGC
The DNA here is from genome assembly GCA_027257055.1 of Cephalopachus bancanus. Classification (NCBI taxonomy): domain Eukaryota; kingdom Metazoa; phylum Chordata; class Mammalia; order Primates; family Tarsiidae; genus Cephalopachus; species Cephalopachus bancanus. The sequence continues at coordinate 1,580,436 of JAPVLO010000180.1, forward strand.
AGAAGCCGGATGGTCGGGACCTCTGGGGCCCAGGGTCCTCCCAGGTCTGGCTTTTCGAGCCTCCCTGCTGTTTTCCACGGTAGCTCAGTGTCGTCCCTCCCTCCACAGATGGGCGAGGGTCTCAGTGTCCCCACCTGCTTTCTCTGTTTTCTGAGTGAGCTGTGCTCTGTGTGTGAGGTGGGGTCTTGCTGTGGACCTGACCTTTGTTTCCCGCAATCAGCGCCATTGGGTGGGCGCCTTCCCCAGTGCCTCTTGGCCATGCGTGTTTCCTCTGGAGAAGGGTCTGGTCTGGTCCCCAGCCCGGGCTTTTTTTTTTTTTTTGAGTTGAAGTCTCACTCTGTCACCCAGGCTGGAGGGCAGGGGCACGCTCCTGGTCACTGCAAACTCGACCTGCTGGGCTCCGGCGATCCTTCTGGCCTCAGCCTTCCAAGTAGCCGGAACTACAGGCGCACACTACCACGCCTGGCTGATTCTTTTTATTTATTTATTGTAGAAACAAGGTCTCGAACCCACGGGCTCAGGCAATCCTCTCACCTCAGCCTCCCAAAGTGCTGGGATGACAGGCTGAGCCACCGAGCCCTGCCCCTAGCCCGGTTTTGAGTTGAGGTGTGGGTTTCTTGGTGTCGAGTCGTGCATATTTCTTTACTCAACATTACAGACAACCAGAAGGTTCCAGAGACTCCCAGGCCATCGTGATGTCCCCACTGAGAACTCCTGGCTGAGCACAAGCCCCCCGATCTACACTTCCTGTGGGGTGGGGCTTTCCTATGAGGTATGCGTTCTTGCATTCAGGTCTCTGAAAATCTTTTGCTGTTGTGCAGTCTTTACTTGTCATGCGTATATTAAGTACCTCCTGTGTGCCAGGCATGGTGCTTCAGATAGCAACAGGATGATGACATGGTCCCTGCTGTGAAGGACCCTAGACGGGGCATGGTGGTTTCAGCCCTGGGTGACTCTGAGTCCAGGATTTTGGTGGCCAGTACACCCTTGGGAATGTTTGCCACACCCAGCTTGACTGAGACAGGCCAGGGCTCGGGCTGTCTGGCAGGGAGAGGAGAGAGCCAAGGAGGAAGCCGGGAAGGATCAGTCGGGAGCTCAGGCATGGGGGAGAGGAAGCTGGGGTTCTCTGTACCGCAACTGCTCTTGTCAGAAGTCACTGTGATGGCTGGCACAGCTCACGCGGACGCCCGGCTCATGGGCTGTGGACAGAGCTGGGTCTTCTCTCCAGTCCTGGGCCCTTCATCTGCAGTGTCCACAGCCTCCACCCAGGAGGAGAAGGTGGATTCCGGCCCCAAAATCCTGACCCTGGAACCATGTCCACTGTGAAGGCAAGAGGGCCCTGAGAGCCCATGACAGCAGCGGGCAGGTACGGGGCCTCCAGGGCTTCTTCCCAGGTCTTGGTGCGGCCCTGGTGTGGCCTGGAGATATGCATTTCTAATAAGCTCCCCTCCCTCCCAGAGGCTCCAGCCTTGGTTGCCCACAGGGAGGCCTCAGGGAGTTTAAAAGCACTGCCGCCCAATCAGGCCTCCAGTTAGTCAATCCAGTTGGTCTCTCGGGTTAGGGTCTGGGAGCTGGCGTCCTAACAGGTTCCTGGGTATCTAATGTGTGGCCAGCTTAAGACTTACGGGTCTCCAGTTTGAGCGCCACTGACTTCAGCCAGCTGTGTTGCACCAGTCAGGGTGCTCAGAGCAGCAGAGCCAACAGGGTGTGGGGCATACTGGCAGCGGAGGGAGTGAGGGAGATGCAAGGAACTGGCTCCAGGAATGTGGGGCCGGGGAGCCTGGCATCTGCAGGGCGGGCTGGCGGGCCCGGGGTAGGGCCCATGCTGCAGCTGAGACTGAAGGCCATGTCAGCCAGAGTTCCCTCTGCCTCTGGGGACCCCGGTTTTCACCCTAAGGCCTTCAACTGACCGGGTGAGGCCCACCCACACTCTGGCGGGCCAGCTGCCGTCCCCAGAGTCTCCAGGTGTAAATGTTCATCTCATCCAAAACACACCTCAGTGTGACATCCACTTGTGTGTGGCCAAGTGACGGGGCCTGCAAGACAGGACCACTGGCCAAGATGCCAGGCCGAGGTGAACTCGAGCCAGGCCCAGCGCTGCAGGGGTTGGGCCTTGGGCAGTGTGCAGCAGGGGGGCCAAGGGTCGGGAAGATGCCCTGGGCTGGAGCAGGAGACCTCCCAGAGGGGGCTGCCTCCCTGGATATGCCTCCACGCCCTGCCGTGGGGTTGAGTCCCACAAGGCTGGTGAGGGAGGGGTAGTCAGGGCTAAGTCTGGCACATCCTGGCTGGGAAGAGGACTGTCCACCTGCCCTCGTCTCCGGTGAGACCATGTCTCCCAGAGCAATGGAGGGACACAGGCAGCAGAGGCGGCCCCGCTGGCCACATTTCCCCACGTGACTTGTAGGAGGCTGGTCAGGCCAGGGCCTGGGCGAGGTTACCCTGAGGTCAGGCTGGGTTCATGTCCCACAGGGCTCTGAGCTCCTGGCCCGGGGTTTTGTGCCTACCACTGGCCCCACCCCTCCTGTTCTCTGAGCAGCTAGACCCTCCAGGACCCCTGAGCCCCCTGTGCAGGAGCAGATGGCGTCTCTGTGAGACCTGGGCTGGAGACTGGGCATGCACACCAGTCCTGCGTGGTATTCGGAGGAACCAGGGAAGCAGAGAGAGTGCGCAGCTCGGGACACACAGGGTTAAAGTTAGACGGGTCTCTCTGCTGTCGACCTTCTCTGGGATGTGGGGTGCACATGTGTGCGTATGTGTGTGCATGTTGTGCATGTACGTGTGTGTGCATACATGTACATGTGTGTGTGATACTCATCTTGAAGCACCACAGGGCTCTGGACTTCCCATATGCCAGCATTTGGGTCACTCAAAGCTCATGGTTGCAAGCAGGTGACACGGCTCTGCTGTCACTCATGACCCAAGGTCCTGGTAGCAGGGCGCAGGCGGGTTCTGGGCACCATGTGGCAAGCTCAATGCCAGGTGGGGTGGGAGGAGCCCCTTGGCGGGAGGCCCAGAGCTGATCCCTGATGGCGGAGGCCCCTCTGGGGTGGGGAGGAGGGTGCTGGGGACCCCGGGAGGAGCCTGTCAGGAGCAGCCTCTGTGCCTGTCCCAGGCCGTCTCCTGCCGCCCTCCTCTCTGCCAGAGCAGAGCCAGCCTCCCCTTTGGCACCATCCTCCACCTCCCAAGGAGACCGCCCTGCCCTGAGCCCGCCGCTCCCAGCCCCGCGGCCTTGCTCCTCTGCTGTTCTCAGGGCTGGTGGCAGGGACAGGTCACGGGGCAGGGACCGAGTCTCCCGAGGGGCCAGCCTTGCTGGGTGAGCTCATGTGCATGCTGGCTGGCCCAGGAGCCCTGAGCAGAAGTGGCGGAGCTCATGGGGGGTCTCCCCCGTGGGAACCCCCGCGGGGCTGCCTGTTGGCCGCGGTGATGTGCACTGGGTGGCAGAGTCGGGCGGGGCGTCCCAGGCCTCCTCCAGCACCACCCACGAGTGAAGCCATCGCTCTGCCTCCCAGGACACTGCCACCCTTACGCAAGTCGCCCATGTTTCCAAGATGCTGTCAACGTGGTGGCGACGCTGACTTGGAAAGACCCGCTCAGGGGCTAGGCTGCCAGAGATGGCCATCGCCATTGTCACCGTCCTTGCGGTGAGTGTCAGGGCCTGCCAGGCACAAGACACACCGGTGCCCTGGGCAGGGTGCAGAAGGCAGGTGGCAGGGCCGCTGGGAGGGGTTTGCCTTCCTGTGGGGGGGGAGAAGAAGGGGGAAGGAGGAGAGAAAGAGAGAGAAGGAGGGAGGGAGGAGAGAGAAAGAGAAAGGAGGGAGAGAGACAAAGAAAGGGGGAGAAAGGAAAGAAAGAGAAAGAGGCAGGGAGGGAGGAGGAGAGCGAAAAGGAGAAGGGAAAGAGAAAGAAAAGGGAGGGAGGAGGGAATGCAGGAAAGGGAGGAAGGTGAGAGAGAAAGAAAGACGTAAGAAAGAAGAAAGGGGAGAGAGAGCCAGGAAGGGAGAGAAGGGAGGAATGGAAGAGGGGAGGGAAGGGAGGGCAACGGGCCCTTACCCCTCAGCACCTGCCGCGAGGGTGCCTTCGGGTGCCCCACCCCTCATGGCCTGCTGCGGCCCTGGCCCACCTCTTGAGAAGCCGGCCGTGCCCTCGCTGCCCAGGCCCGCCTCACCCCTCTGCCTCCCTCCCCTCGCCCTCCCTGCCAGCTTCCCTTTCTCCCAGTGGGTCTCACCCCCACCCCTCAGACCATCAACCCATTCCCCCTCCCGCCCGCCCGCCCCACGGGAGACCCACGAGGTGCCCAGGTGGAGCGACCCATGGCAGCAGGGACTCTTCGTGGCCGGGGCAGGGCAGGGCTGCCAGTGCAGCCTGGGCAGAAGGCCCTGTGCCATCTGTCGGGTGAAGCCTCAGAGGCAGCCAGGTGGCGCCACACGCCAGGAGCCGGGGGTGGGGGTGGGGGTGTGGGCAACCGGCATCCCAACTCGTCCGCGACCCAGAGGGTTCCCCGGGAATGTCCTGGGAAAACTGAGGCGGGCTGGTCTCACCTCCTGGGAGGGTGACAGGAAGGAGGAGGGCGAGGATGGGGGCGAGAATGGTGTCATGGTCGCAAGGCACCAACGCCACCCACGGGTGCCAGGCTTGTCCCCGGTGCAGTAATGGGAGGCAGGTGTGCCCTGGGGCTGAGCCGTGGCTTCCGGGGCCAGCACGAGTGCCTGGCTGTGCTGGAACCCAAGTTGGGCTCCCACGGGACACTGCCCCTCTCTGGGCCTCGGCATACTCAGCCGTGAAGGCCTGTCCAGCCCCGACATCCCTGGAGACTTCCTCACTCCCAGCCCTGTGGCCCACTCCCTGGTCCCGTCCTCGGACACGGGTCCTCCCACACGAACCCCGAGAACAGAACAGGCCCCAGCGACGGCAGTCCTAGGCCCTGCAACGTCACCACGCCTGGTCTCGGGCTCCTCCTAGGAAAATGGGGGTAAACAGCCCTCTCACGGGTTCTGGTGTGTGTGAGACAAGGTGCCCGGCATGCGTGAAAGAGGCCAGCTTGGGCCTGGCACAAAGTAGGTGTCCAAGATGCCGAATGAGGCTGAGGCGGTCCTGGTGTGTCCTGACCCAGGTCTTCAGGGCCCTGATGTCACTGGATGCTGCGTCCAGCTCGGAGGTGATGGAGGGGACCTAAGGCCTGGGCCGGGCATGACCCTGCTGCCCACGTGAGATCAGGCGTGACCCTGCCACCCTGGCCCCTCTCATCCCTGGCTGCTCATCCTGTAGCCCCCACCCTCGGCATCTCCTGCCCAGTTACCACTCCCTATGCCCCCCTCAGGAGGACAGCACCCAATTTCCAGTGACAGCTCCACCTGGTGAAGGCCGGGAAGGGGTCAGGATGGGAAAGGGAGGACAGGCACGTAACTCAGGAGGGCTTCCTGGAGGAGCTGACACCCAGGCCGAGTTTTGAAGGAGGAGCAAGAGTTTGTCCCCTCAAGGCAGGGCAGGGCCAGGAGTTTGGAACTGGACGACCATGCTCTAGCTGAGGGGGATGGACAGAGGGCATGCTGAGTGGGCGTGCTGGGGGAAGGCCAGGCAGGAGGTTGGGGTGAGGGGAGTGGGGGTATGCCTGGGCTGTGGCCTGAGCAGGGAGGGCAGGGAGGAGGAGCCCAGCGCAGGCAGGGCTTAGGAGCAGTGCCTCCTGGGAAGGGCCTGGCTGGGGAGTGCTGACTCCCGCCTGCCCCGCCCCCCATCCCAGAGCTGTGGCTTCTGTGTCTCCCCCCACCCACCGCAAACTGCCCCCAGGAGCTAAAAATTCAGCCCACTTGACCCAAATCAGGGTGGGTGCGTTGGGCTTTATTACACCCTGGTGAAGCTGTGCGTGGGAAGGGCTGGCGGAGCTGTAATTGTGTCTTGGCCGCCTCTACTCACCCACCGACGGGCACTGCCTAAGCCCAGACCCCATCCCGGAGTGGGGCTCCCCCCGGCTGGTGGGGGTCAGTCTTGAAAAAGATGCCTGCCGGTGGGGGGCTGTGTGGAAGGGCCGGGGGGGGTCACAACTTCCCATGGGGCACCGGCCCTGGGGACGCCAGCAGGGCTCTGCTGAAGGCTGGGCTGGGTGGCCTTAGGAGGGGACAGCTGCTCCCCGAGGCGTGGTCCTTCACGTCCTCAGCCCCTGAAGGGTCCGCGGGCTGAGAGCGGGACTCTGGGGAGGCTGCTGCTTGGCTTTGAAAGAAATGCCTGCGGATGAGGGTCAGGCAGCAAATCTCGACAGCAGTAAGAAGCCAGAGCCCCCCAGCCGTCCCTGGAGCGGGGGCGAGTCTGACGCTCTGTGGGACATGGGTGCTCCAGTGTGTCGGGGTCTGTGGACCTCAGTGGCCGCTGGCGGGTGTTCCGCGTGTGGGTGCCTAGGAGGGCCTGGCCAAGGGGAGCGCTGTGCCTCTCCGTCCTGGGACCTGGCCATTCCACAAAGTCACTTGGGCTGGAGGAGTGGGTCAGGAAGGGGACACAGACTCACGCGGGGTCTTGCCAACTCTGGGAGGACGAGCAGTGGGATTGGCACAGGAGCAGCTCTGTCTCTCAGTCACCGCAAGACAGAAAGGCCAAGGCAGGTGGCCGAAGGCTCCAGAACAGACCAGGAGGGATCAGACATGGCAAACATCCCAAAGATGGTTTGGGAGTTTGTGAAAGAAGAAAGAGCATTCCAATCATTCAGCATTTTTCATTTTTTGAGTTAGGGTCTCCCTCTGTCGCCTAGGCTGGAGGGTAGTGGCACACTCAGCCACTGCAGCCTCAACTTCCCGGGATCAGGCCATCCTCCTGCCTCAGCCTCCCAAGTAGCCAGGACTACAGGTGTGCCCACACGCCTGGCCTCATTCCGCATTTCTAATAATAATGCCTCTGAAATTCAAATACTGCCATGGGATCTAAAATAAATCTGCCCCCTGCCCTTCCAGGCAGCCCTCCAGCCCCTCCTCGGAGACAGCCAGCAGCCCGTCTAGTCCACGCCCCTACAAACCGGTACGTGCCATGGACATCCTGTTCTTCCCAAACCTGGAAATAGATCGTGCATGGGATCAGGCTTTGCAGTTAGCAATGGAACTTAGACACGGTTTTTGCTACATCCATGCCGCGAAATGCCTCGTTCCTATTAACAAGTGCGTAGTGCCCCGTGGCGTGGCTAGCAAGCCCCACTGTGGACAGACTGCCTCCAGTGGTAGAAGCGGTGCTGTGGGGATAGTTCCCTTTGTAAGTTGGGCACACACCGTAGCGGGACTGCAGGGTTCATGCCCAAAGGGGAAATGTCAGAGTCGTCAGAACTCCCGCCCATCTGGCAGATGCTACCTGCAACCGCTTCATCTGATTCTTGTGTTTTTGATGCTGAATCACGGGGAGTGTTTCACCCACATCTAGGAGCTGTCTTTTCCTGTGAACTTCCCGTGCGTGTTCCTACCCATTTTTGTAAAAGCAGAATTTATTGAGAGGACAGAAAAGCTCCCACCGTGGGAGGGGTCCCATTCTTCTAGCAAGCATGAGGTCTTTTCCTGGGGTATCGATATACGCTCTCTGGACAGGAAGGCAGTCCTGCACTGTACGTGTCACAAAGATCTTCTCCGTTTATTTGTGTCTTGACTTTGCTGTGGAATTTTTCACATGCATTCATTTCTCCATTGTTATTTAGTCAAATGCAACAATCTTATTTTATGGCTTCTGGGTTTTCTGTCTTAGCAAAGCGTTTTCCCCCCGTGGTTTTAAAGTAATTCCTTCAGGACAGTCTTTCTTTCCGTGACTTTGTAACTTGTGAAGTCTGGTGGCGGGTCCTGGGCTTCATGTACAGTGTGAGCAAGGATTCCAGTGTTCTTCTGTTTCTCTGTGTCTCCTTGGTGGTTGGCTAGTTGTGCCAGTCCCACTCGCTGAAGAATCTATCTTCAAATAAAGCACTGGAAGTCTGCCTTTACCGTGTGCTGAATCCACCCTCCGTGAATGTGTGAGTCCGCGGATGGGGTCTGTCGATCCGCCCTCCTCTTCGCCATCTGGCACCAGGCCTTCCCTTGTGGCGGCTTCCACCTGTTTTCACGAGGGGCAGGGCCAGCCTCTGACGCCCATGCCTCGTCTGTCTCAACCACGTCTCGGCTCAGACACTCGCTCTCCTGTGTGAGCTTTAGAATCAGCTCTGGCTTTTTTTCTCCCTGGGGCCATGTGGCACCAACTGCGTTGCCCAGGGACCGCCCCCTGTGTGGTATTGTGTCCCCATCCTGTGCGGCCTGTCTTCCTGTGGGTGTCGGTCCTTGAGGGGGTGTTTCTGCCCACTTGAAGCCGTCTTTGGACACACGTAGACGAGTTCCTGGGTGCTGCTTCTGTTTCTGCTGCCGAGTTATGGGGCTTCAAACCCGTGTTTGAACTCTCTCTTGATCTGAGTGGGAAAGCGTTCAATCATAGCAGCCACAAATAAGGGGCCTTTCTGCCAACTCCTCCAACCTTCCCACCTTGCGTCTCTGCCCCCACACCCATCCATGATCTGGAGACTTCGAAGGAGAGGCTTCCCAGTCGGGAGGAAACCCCAGGGCCCCTCCGGGCTCACAGGGGCTCAGCCAGGCTTCTGGGAGGTGGGAAGGGGGGATTCTTGTACCGTGAGGATATTTTCATGATAGTTTATGATCCGGGACCAAAAATCTCAGTGCGAGTGAGTCAGTGAGGGATGTTGGGGGAGCAGGGGGAGCGGGGAGAGGACGGGCGACGACATTGGGTGCCGAGAGGTGAGCATTTCGTCGTCGGTGCTATGGGGGCAGGTGCGGGGAGGGAGGGTGGGCACCTGTCCCCTGAGACTAGCACCAAGCATCCAGGGCAGTGTGGATGCCCGGGCCACACCCAAGAAGGGCACTTGTCGCTCATCACCACGTGTCTCCTCCATGCCGGTGGCCTGTATCGGGGTCCCACCTAGACCCCTGCCCAGAACGTGCTGGCCCACATGCCTGACTTTGGCCACACCAGTCCTCTCGCTGCCTCCTGCTTCCTAGGGGCGTGTTGCCATGGGCTGGTCTCAGCTGCTCAGTGAGGTGGGTCTGGGTCTTTCGTGGCCAGGTCATGTGTGGGGCAGGTGATCCCCGACACCGTCGGGTGGCCGGCTCTCCACGTATCTCTGTCTCATGCCCCCGCCACCCGGACTCTGGGAGTGGCTCCCAGAAACAAGCAGTGCCAGCCATGGGTGGGCAGGGAGGACATTTTGTGGGGAGGGGAGGTGGGCCCAGGATAAATGGGAGAGGAGGCCTGGGCTTCCTCGGGCAGCTGAGGTCCTGTATAATCATGTCACGCGCAGCTGCAATTACACCTGAATTGTAAGCTCCAGCCGCCCCTCCCAGCCTGCGCCCAGAGGTGCTTGCCATGGATGCACTCGCTGGGAAGGGAAGGGCAGCTTCCGGGCGAATCCGAGGTCTCGCTTCCTTTGGAAAACACAGACAGGGCTGGGTGCCCGGAGGCATCCGCCGGGCCTGGTCCCCAGCAGAGGGAACACGGCAAGGAGGCCACAGCGTCGTACAGGGCTGAGGCGGGATGGGTCCTTGGCATGCGACTCAGTCCTCCCGCCTCCCACGGCTGCCACCCCATGGGGGCCCCTCCCGGCCAGTGCCACGGAAGGTCCGGGCCAGAGGAGGGCAGGGAATGACCGGGCATGGTGAGGGCGGCTCCTGGTCACCAGCTCCCAGCCGGGCCCCAGTGCCTTCACGCCCTCCAGGGCCTTCCCCTTCCCAAGTACAGCGCCAAGCGACCCTTCCCCCCAGAGCCTTCCCGGCCTCCTCCCTGGAACTCTTAAACAGAGTCCAGACGCTGTGGGCCCCTGTCTTCCTGCCCGTTGTCCCGCTCACCCCGGACGCCCATCATGGCAGGCTGTGCCACCCTGTCCTCCCAGAATGCCTGTCTCCCAGGTCCTGACCTTCAGCCCACGGCCCAGCACCCCTCCTCCTTGGCATTCCCATCTGGAGCCAGAATCCCGGGGTGGGAGGGTGTGGGGGCAGAGGGGCCTTCACAGCTTGCTGGGCTTTTTAAAAAATTATCAGAGATGAAGTCTCACTGTGTTGCCCAGGCTGCTCTCAAACTCCTGGCCTCAAACCATCCTCCTGCCTCAGCCTCCAGAGTTGCTGGGATTACAGGTGTGCACTGCCACACCCCTCCTAGTCTTTGCTTTTTGAGTCAGGGTCTCACTCTGCCCCCAGGCCGGAGTACAGTGGCACAGCCAAGGCTACCGCAGCCTCTACCAGCTGGGTTGAGGGGATCCTTCCACCTCAGCCTCCAGAATAGCTGGGCCCACAGGCCAGCACCACTACACCTGACCAACTTTTTTTTTTGGTCTGTTTTGTAGAGATAAGGTCTCTATGTTGCCCAGGCCTGTCTTGAATTCCTGGGCTCAAGCGATGCTCCCACCTTGGCCTCGCAGTGCTGGGACGACAAGCATGAGCCACTGCACCTGGCCCCTCATCTTTATAAAAAAGAAAGAAAGAAAGAAAGAAGCTGTAGCTCATAATGGGACCCGGCTGGCCCTAGGCCGCAGCACTCACAGCCACAGAGCGAACCAGGGCTTTCCCATGACTATCCCCCCGTCCAGGGTTTGACCCTTCTGTCCACGGTGCCGAGGGAGGTCCAGCCTCACACTCTCCACCCTGCACATCTGGCCCCTCGCCGGCCATCCTCCCTCCTTTCCACCCAGTGTGACGTCCCAGGCCCAGCAGTAATGGGTCTGCTCTGGAGCCCCGCCAGGGCCGAAGCCCTGGGCGCAGGCGGGACGGCAGGTGGTGTGCTCAGAGGGTGGGCCATGCTGGGAAGGCAGGCGATTCCGTCCTCTACACTTTTGGCCACTTAGGAAGGTTTCACAGCCTCCCAGGGAGCTCCCTGGCTCAGGAGGTCGCCCTATGTAAACACAGGTAGTGAATCCTGTATTTTGAACCTGACGGAAGAGGTGTGCGCTTTTTCTGAAAAGAGAGCAAGTCTTCCCGGCCCCCCCAGTAAAGGACAAAATGTAATCAAGCAGCCGCCGCTGAGGGACACCACTCTGCCTGCCCACTCCACTGCCGTCCACAGTGGCACGTCCCACGGGGCCCCAGCAACCGGGGAGCGCCCTCCTCCACCACCCTGGCCCCCCAGAGAACCTGCCTGTGCCGTCTTCCCTGCAGGGAAGTGAAAACGAGTGACCTCAGGGAGGCTGCGAGGTCAGTCTCACTGTGAGCTCAGCCTCCACTCACTCGCTTCCTCATCTGTAAAATGGGCGCAACCTGGCCTCATCTGCCTCCAAGGGGGGGGGAGTGCTTGGAAGATAAAGGCCCCTCTGCCTCTTGGCGAGGGGACAGGGCAGGGACCTCGCACGTCCATGCCAGGTCTGCCCGGAGACCCGCAGAGCCACGGTGAAGACAGGATGCCCGCCCATCCCCCAAGCCAGGCATGAAGCTCTTACCCCCTCCTTGCCCATCTGCCGTCCCTGGGGACCTCTTGGGTCCCACCGAGCCAGCCCTGTGGGTGTCTCGTCCCCGGTGGAATGTGGGGAGATGCCCACTGGCTTTTGCACCTCCCCCAGGCCCCACGGCGAGCTTAGACCTTGTCTTGAAAAAGAGGCTGGTAAGGGGGAGGGAGAGAGGAGGCCCTAGAGGTGGGGAGGGAGGAGGGCAGGGCCTGTCACCCAGCTGGACCTGTGACCTTGCAGGTGAGCCACTAGCAGCGTGGGCTTTTTGGCGGCAAAGTGGGCGGGAGGTTCACGCCCTGGCGGGGTCCGGGAGACCTGTGGCGTGTGGGGCCTTCGGGTGACAGAGGCCTGTGGGCCAGGCCATAGGAGAGACTGGCCCTGGGAACTGGGATACGGGGGCCTGTCTGTGTGGGGATGAGGCCCAGGCGAGCCTGCTGCTCTGCTGTCCTGGCGGGGGAGGGGCTGGGCACGAGTGGGTGCCTGGTGTGAGCTGGGGGGCCTGCGTCCAGGGTCACGGAACGTCGAAGGTCACTGTCTCTGGCAGAGGAAGGAGGCTCCAGTGAGTTGCGAGGGAATCCCCCCATCCCCTGTGGGCCCAGCCCATGTCCCAGCAAGGTGGCAAAGCCAGAGGGGCCGACCTTGCCCGGCGTGTGCGCTGGGCAGGCGGGGCACAGGCTGGAGGCTGAAGCAGCCCTGCCCGGCCTCCCAGCCCCCACTGCCCTCAGAGGTTGGGGCAGCAAGGTCAGGGTGGTCCACGGCCAAGGGGTGTGGCCGCCTCACCCGGGGGCGCCTGCCAAGGGGTGGGTGGGGTGCCCAGCCGGTGATGGCTGGGCCAGCCTCCCGCCCTCTGCCTCGCCTCGGCCACCACCCCGTGGGTTCGGTGCCTGGTCCGAGGTCACGGGTGAACGCTGCCCAGCCGCCCGGGGTGGAGAGGAAACCCACATCCCTTCCGCCCCACCCCGCCCTCACCGCAGCCACTAATTCCACCAGGTGGCCGGGCAGGGAGCAGCTGGAGGCGGGTGGGGCCGGCTTCTGGGACAGTGGGAGTTGTCGGCTGGGGCCAGTGCCTGGGGACTTGGCAGGTGGACTTGCTCTCCTGGGCCTCAGATCTGAGATCTGCTGAGCTGAGCAGGACTCTGGGGGGGTGCTGGGCCTGGGGGCCGTGGCAACAGAAGCGGGCCAAAGTCACCTCTCCTCCAGGCAGCCATGAGGATGAGAAGCAGAGCCCAGGCTGTTTTCCAGCTGTGTGACTCAGGCCAGGTCACTTGGCCCCTCTGATCCTCCTTGCATGGGGCTCCTAATCCCAGCAGGAAAAGGGACGTGCGTTGGCATTAGTGCCTGGAGCTTGACTCTGCTCAGATGTCCCACGTCCCCACAGCAGGGGCCTGCCCACCCACTGCCCTTGGCGACTTCAAGGCTGCTCCCGTGGTCTGTCGGGTGGACCCCTCTCTCTCGTTCGGCGTCCTCCATGTTCCCACCTGCTGGCATCCTGGGAGCCACCCGGATGTGCAGGGAACAGGCCATGGCCTGGCAGGCCTCCCTCTGACCCTCGCAGCGGCTCTTTGAGGTGGACGCAGTCACCAGCCCCTTTCGCAGCTCTAGGCACGGGTTGAGCGCCTGCTGTGTGCAAGAGGCTCCCTCTGACCCTCACAGCAGTCCCATGGGGAGGACGAGGCCACCATCCCGTTTCGCAGATGAGGAGACCAAACTACAGGGGCTGTCACCAAGTCCCAGAGGCCATTGGTGGAGCCGGGTGCCCTCGCCCGCACCCCTCCATCGGCGCCAGCTCTTCCACGCCGGCTGGCACAGCCTCTGTGTGACCCTCTCGGAGTCCAGCGGATGCCTTTCTGAGGATCTCCCTAGAAAGCCCTCAGGGTCCACCGGACAGGTCCTTCTTGCCCCCTCTAGCCTTCCCGCTCACACGAGGCCCCTCCCTGGGGCCCGACCCCACCCCAGGGCTTCCCATCGTCCCTAAGCCTGCTATCTTGGTCCTGAGCCCCTCCTCCCGAGACACGGGGCCACCTTCAGGGGAGGGCTCTAGTCAGCCCCGAGCTGGACTCCAGGGGCACCAGCATGGCAGGTCCAGGCCCAGGCCAGGCCCTGCTGCCGTGGCCAGGCCACCCACCCTCCCCGCCTACCCGCCTTGCATGGGAGGCACGATGAGCGTGCACCCCCTTCAGAGGGTCAGAGGCTGATGCGGGCAACCGGCAGTTCAACACGGATGTAGCTGGGCTTGTCAGGGCTGGCTGGGGGGGCCCGGGCCCCTGGGGAGGGGGCACAGCATCCCTCCAAGAGGGCAGGCTCTCTCACCCTACCACTGAATACGCCGAGGTGCAGTGGTGGGAGGTGCCACCTTTGTCCAAACAGGGTGGCAGGATCTGCCTGCGTTCTAGAACCTTACCCAACATCTGTCCTCTGGGAGGGTGGCCACACCCAGGAAAGCTCCAGCCCCGTTCTCCCCCACCGGCCCCTCCCCCGTTTCTGGGCCCCTCCCCCTCCTTTCCCTGCAATTTCAATCTGCTTGTTCCTTCCCCTCCAGCCAGAGGCTCCTGTTCCAGCTGACCTCCCAGATGCCGAGAGTGTTTGGTTTTGCTCCTTGTGTGTGCGCGCATGTGCGTGTGTGCATGTGTGAGTGTGTGTGCATCTGTGCTTACAAGCGTGTGTGTGTGCATGTGTGAGTGTGTCTGTGTAATTTTTTCTCTGTGCCCGCCTTCGCTGGGTGATGGGGGTACGGAAGACCTTGGGCTAGGGGAGCGGCATGCCCGCCCTTGGGGACCCTGCTGTCTTCGGGTCACCGGCGAGTTCCCAGCCTGCAGGGAGAGCAGGAGGGCCGACCCTGCCCCCCCACCCAGCCTCCCGCCTGGAGGACAGCCCTGGCTGCCATGGCAACACCTGCTTCTCCAGGATGGAACAAAGGCGGGCAGCCCAGGCACACTGAGGAGTCGCTGCTGGCTGCCGTCGACCTGCCTTCAGGTCGGCCCCCAGCACCAGACCCACAGACTTCTCACGGCATTGGCCCCGTGGTGAGGAAGCAGAGGCCCAGAGGGGCAGAGGGGCCTCCCAGAGTCACCCGGGACAGCCCCTCCCCACCGCCCAGACAGCCGGGACCTTTCTTGCAGGGAGACGCTGTCACTAGCACTGGCCCCGCCGGCCCAGCCCCTTGGTCCAGTAGGCAGAGAAAAGCCTGAGGAATGCTGGGGATTTGCCTGCGAAGCATTTTTATTTGTTTAAGTCAAGATCTCTGTCACCCACGCTGGAGTGCAGTGGCACAATCACGGCTCACCACAGCCTCGACCTCCTGGGCACAAGCAGTCCTCCCACCTCAGCCTCCCGAGCAGCTGAGACTGCAGGTGTGCACCACTACACCTGGCTAATTTTTTAATTTTTTTTGTCGAGATGAGATTTCACTGTGTTGCTCAGGCTGGTCTCGAACGCCTGGGTTCAAGTGTTCTTCCCACTCAGCCTCCCAAAGTGCTGGGAAGACAGGCATGAGCCACCACGCCTGGCCCTGAAAAATGTTTAAAACATTTTTATCTTTAAAGGAATAAGCCCTCAGCAAGCAAGACAACTTGGCTCTCCACAGGGAACTAATTTCTTGAGGTTTTACTGACTTTGGCTTTTTACTTAACAGTCAAAGGGTCGTTTGGTTACAGACAGCCTTTTGAGATGAGCCAGTCTTTTGAGGGTCCTCTGAGGATTGGGACCCTGTGACCTACAGGGAGACATTGTGGGAGTCAGAGAAAGGTATCACTTCCTCAATACATTTACTTCCGTCCATTAACATATTGTCAGAATATATGGATTTTGTTGGACGGGGACATTTAACTGCCTTCTGCCGGAAAATGTCATGATCACAGAACCACAATGTCTGTGAAATAAAGTGACCCCATATTATTTCACTTTATTTTTTTATAGACATAGGAGTCTCACTGTGTTGCCCAGGCTGGTCTTAGACTGCTGGCCTCAAATGATCCTCCTGCCCCAGCCTCCCAAAGTGCTGGGATTGCAGGCATGAGGCACCACGCCTGGCCATTGACATCACAAAACACAGCAGCTTAAAATGAGAAAGAGCACTGACTGCCTCACCCACACCCCAAACCCCCCTTGCTCCATCTCTGAGCTCCCCCCTTCCTTCCACCCCTCTATTTTCGATCTGTAGGAATCTGGGGAAGCTTAACTGGGGTCAGGAATCGGGGGGAGCTTACCCAAGCAGTCCTGTGTTGCATCTCTTTCAGAGTACAGTCAAGGTGTCAGCTGGGCTGCTCTCACTCGAAGGCCCAACTGGGGCTGGAGGCTCCCTCCCCTCGGGCCGCTCACCCAGGAGTCTGGTGGACTGACAGACTGGCGTTGGCAGGAGGCCTCTGTCCCTGCCACAGGGACCTCTCCTGGGTGCGCCTGGGCATCCTCACAATGGTTGCTGACCTCTCCAGCCGAGGTCCAGCCCAGACCCCCCATTATCTCATCTGTGTGGATGCCGCCTTCACATTCCCAGCTGTAAAATTTGCTCAGCGAGAGGCATGAAAGCCTGTGCCTGTGAAGGCTGAGGAAGCCTGAGGCAGAGGTTGGCCCCACGACTCCTTGGGAACCCAGGTTTAGGGCATGACCCCAGCCCAACACTCACCACCCAGCCCCTGGGGCATGGCAGTAGCTCAAGCGGTGCGGCACAGCCACACAGGCAGCCTCATGGGCTGACTCCCCCAGTGGGGAGCCAGGGAAGGAGGGGCCTCTGGGCAGTCCCCCCCCGATGGTGGGAGGCGGCCCCCAGCTCCCTCTGCAGCACGGCCCATGGAGGCCGCGGCCTGGCGGCCTCCCTGGTCAAAGAAAAGGCGGGCATCCCCTGACCAGCCCAGCACAGGCCCTCGGGGTCTGCATAGACACGGTCCACCCAAGCCCCCAGGATGTGTGGAACTGGACCACTCTGTGACACGGCCCATAACCGTGTTGGTGCCGCTCAGACCAGAACTGTTCCCCGCCCCTCCCCAGGCTGGAGCCTTCTCATCCAGAGTCAGCCCTGCCGCCACTTCCTCAAGGAAGCCTCCCCGACCACCTGGGCAAAGCGCCTCCCCCTTATGCCCCAGTAGGAAGAGAAAGAGAGAGACAATGGGTGGGGGTGGGGTGTTGGCCCACGCAAAGTGGCTTCCTGTCATTTACTCTTTAAAAATTAAGTTTATTTTGGGATCATTCTGGATCCACATGTGATTGTCAGAGACGACGGAACCCCCATGCCCTCACCCCCCATGCCCTCACCTCACGTCTCGCAAAGCCACATCAGGCAGGACGTCGACACACACGGTTGACACAGAAGGCTGTCACACCAGCAAGCCCTCCACAGCCCCCCAGCCTGGCAGCCACTCCCACCCATCTCTGAGCATTGTCATCTAGAGAATGTCACGGAGCCCACGGGGACAGACTCACCTGCTCAGTGTGGTTCCCCGATACCAGCCCTGTTGCAGCCGCATCAAGAGTCCGCCCGCTCGGTGCTGAGAAGTGCCCCCCTCCCACCGCTAAGGGACGCCAGGCTGTGCCCGCTGTGAACAGGCCTCCATGTGGACGTGGTCTCCACTCCTTTGGGGAGGAGGCGCAGAAGTGCAGTGAGGGCTGTATGCTCGTGCCCAGGGCCAGGCCGGCCTCCCTTCCTTCCCGCAGTGTCTGTGCCCATGGCTCCATGTCCACCATGGGCTGTTGTTGCCATGTTGTATTTCAGCCACTCCGAGAGGAGTGTGGTGACGCCCATGGTTTGGATGCGCATGTTCTGGTGGGTGGCGGTGTTGGGCGTCCTCTTAGGTGACCGGTGCGTCTGCGTGTGCCTCCCGTGGGCCGCACTGTGGGCTGCACTGTGCACGGCCTGTTCCCATGGGCACCATCGGGGCAGTGGCCGGCCTACGTGCTCTCTGCATCCCACGTGCCCTGCAGCTCCCTGTGATACCGAGGGGTGACCGCATGGGCTGGGGGTCTCTGGTCCATTGGAAGCTGAGACGGCGAGGCCTCCCCCCAGGGAGGCCCCTGAGGCCCAGCAGGCAGGGCTGCTCAGGGGAGGCCGGGCTATCCAGGGAGGAGGTGGCATGAGGGGGAGGGGCACTTTCTGGGCCTGACATGCCCCCAGACTTCCCAGGCAGAAACATCCAGAAGAGACCCCTGCGGGGACACAGGCTTCCGAGTTTGGTCTCTCCATGTATCTTTTTCCCTCTGGAACTGCACCAGGATAAGGCCGGGCCCATGCTAGGCTTGCCCAAGCCCTCCCATGTAGATGGGCCCTACGTGACGGGCTAAATGCATGCGTGTGGCTGGGAGGCGTGCTTCCTGCAAGGAAGGGAGGCCACCAACCTCTGCTGGCCCCACGTCCTGGGCCCCCAGCCTCACTCCATGTGCAGCATACAGGACACTGGTGTCTCGGAAGAGACTTTCGCTTGGGGTCTGGGCTCTCACCAGGGCAGACGCAGACGGAACGCGCCCTGTGTGTACGTAGAGGGTTGATGCCCCCCTGTGGGTGAAGAGGCTTGTAGGCATATGTCAGATGCTTTTATTTTTTTATTTTTATTATTATTTTTTTTGAGTTGGAGTCTCACTCCGTCGCCCAGACTGGAGTGCAGTGGCCGCTCCCGGCCACCGCAGCCTCTACCCACTGGGCCGCGGCGATCCTTCCGCCTCAGCCTTCCGAGTAGCTGGAACTACAGGCGCGCGCTACCACACCCGGCTGATTTTTTGATTTATTGTGGAGATGAGGTCTCACCAAGTTGCCCAGGCGGGTCTCGAACCCGCGGGCTCAGGCAATCCACTTACCTCAGCCTCGCAAGGCGTGGGATTACAGGCTGAGCCACCAAGCCCAGCAGATGCTTTTAAAAGGTGGAGAATTGCAGCTAAAGCCAGAGCGAGGTCGGGAGGCAGAATGTGTGCCCCCATTCCCAGTGCCACTGAAGATGGGCACAGAGCTGGTCCGCCTCTGGGACTGGGGTCCCACGTGAGTCTGTCAGGCAGTCAGAAGTTGTGGCAGAAATGCCACGTGGCACCTGCCACGTGTGGGTGACAGACAGGTGGGCGCCATTCCTGTGGTGGAGAGCAGCCAGGTTCTCCTCTGTGCTCCCCCACGGGCCTGCTGGGTGCCTCTGTGGCCTTCTACATGGGGAAGCCCTTCTGCAGTGGAGCGAACCTTTCTGCAGTGGAGACAGCCTTCTGAAGTGGAGGGAGCCCTTCTACAGTGGAGGCAGCCTTCTGCACTGGGGGCAACCTTCTCCAGTGGAGAGACCCCTTGCTGGAAGGCATCCTCCCTCTGAGCCGGCAGCCTGGAGCCCAGTGGCCACTGGAGGCCTCCCTCCTGACCCGCCCCTCTGGTCCCCAGGGCTCCGGCTGAGACCATGGCCCTGGCTCCCTCCCGACCCACCCCTCCTGCCCCCAGGGCTCCAAGACCATGACCCCAGCTCCCTTCTGACCCGCCCCTCTGGTCCCCAGGGCTCCGGCTGAGACCATGGCCGCCGGCCTGGACGAGCTCATCGGCATCCCGTTCCCCAACCACAGCAGCGAGGTGCTGTGCGGCCTCAACGAGCAGCGCCAGGCTGGGCTGCTGTGCGACGTGCTGCTGGTGGTGCAGGGCCAGGAATACCGCACGCACCGCTCGGTGCTGGCCGCCTGCAGCAAGTACTTCCAGAAGCTGTTCACGGCCGGCGCGCCGGCCAGCCAGCCCGCCGTGTACGAGATCGACTTCGTGCAGCCCGAGGCGCTGGCCGCCATCCTGGAGTTCGCCTACACCTCCACGCTCACGCTCACGGCGGCCAGCGTGGGCCCCGTGCTGCAGGCCGCGCAGCTGCTGGAGATCCCGTGCGTCGTGGACGTGTGCCTGGAGATCATGGAGCCCGGCGGGGACGGCGGCGGGGACAAGGACGAGGACGAGGACGACGACGACGACGAGGACGACGAGGACGACGACGAGGACGACGAGGACGACGAGGACGAGGACGACGAGGACACGGAGGACGGCGCCGACCCCGAGAGCCTGCCCGCGCCCGCCGACCTCCGGGGCCCGCCGGAGCCCGGCCGCCTCGCCGAGAAGGGCCGCGCCGACGTGCCGCACGCCTTCCCCGACGCCTTCGCGGCCGGCGGCCCCGGGCCCCTGGGCGTGATCCGGGACTTCTCCATCGAGTCCCTGCTGCGGGAGAACCTGTGCCCCAAGGCCGGCCTCGCCGACGCCCGCGCGCGCCTGTCCCCGTTCGCGCCCGACTTCTTCCCGCACCTCTGGCCCGGGGGCCTGGCGGCCTTCGCCCCGCTGGCCGAGCCGCCCGCCGACGGCGCGCCGCTGGACCTGGTGGTCCGCGGCCGCAAGATCAAGGAGGAGGAGAGGGAGGAGCCGGCCGCGCCCGCGCCGCCCTTCGCCGGCGACGTCTTCGCGGACGCCTTCCCCGGCCTGCCCGGGGGCCCGCTGGCCGTCAAGGCCGAGAGCGACTACGGGGCCTACCTCAGCTTCCTGAGCGCCGCGCACCTGGGCGGCCTCCTCCCGCCCTGGCCGCTGGCGGAGGAGCGCAAGCTGAAGCCCAAGGCCTCGCAGCAGTGCCCCGTCTGCCTCAAGGTCATCATGGGCGCGGGGAAGCTGCCGCGGCACATGCGCACGCACACCGGCGAGAAGCCCTACGCCTGCAGCATCTGCGAGGTCCGCTTCACCAGGTGCGAGCGGGGCGGGCGCGCGGGCGCAGGGGGACGCGGCGGGGGCTCTGGGCGGGCGGCAGGGGCGGCGGCGGGGGACCTCGGGGGGCGCAGGGGCTGGGACGGGGGTGCGAGGGCGGGCGAGCCCCGGGGCGGGCGCTGGTGGGGGCGAGGACTGGCGGGGCGTGGGGACACCGGGAGGGGCGGAGGTGGGGAGGCCGCCGGGGCAGGGGGCAGGTGCGGGGGACGGCGTGGGAGTCAGGGGCGCAGGGTGGGGGCACGGGGGTGCGGAGGGTGAGAGCCCTGGGGCAGGGGTTGGGGGCGGAGGTGCTGGGGCGAGGACACCGGGAGGGGCGGGCGTGGGGAGGCCTCCGCGGCAGGGGGCGGGCGCAGGGAGGGCGGGCTGGGAGTCGGAGGCACAGGGTGGGCTGAGATGGGGCGTGAGGAGATGGGAGAGCCCTGGGGCAGGGGCTCGGGGTGGGCACTTGGGGACTCGGGGAGGCTGAGGCAGGCGGGCAGCCCGGGCGGGGGGTGCTGCGGCAGGTGGCTCTGAGGCAAGGGGCAGGCACGGGGAGAGGGTCCTAGCAGGATCCCAGACACACGTCGGGCATCAGGCTCGTTGCTGGCAGGGGTGCAGAGACTTTCAAACTCATCGTATTCGTGTATGCTTTCGGAGTTGGAGTCTCTCTCTGTCGCCCAGGCTGGGGTGCAGTGGCACAATCACGGCTCATTACAGACTCGACCCCTCAGGCTCAGGCGATCCTTCCGCCTTGGGCTTCCAAGTAGCTGGGACTACAGGCTCCCACCACCACGCCGGGCTATTTTTTTTTGTTGCCGTAGAGGCAAGAGCTCATTATATTGCCCAGGCTGATCTCGAACTCCTGGCCTCAAGTGGTTCACCCACCTGAGCCTCCTAGAGTGCTGGGATTATAGGCGTGAGCCACCCCACCTGGCCTCTTTTTAGGAGCTAAACTATTTTCTCAGATATAATATTATTAGGTGGAAGCCTGAGACATAAAACAGGCCAAGCAGGGCTGTTCTGACAGGGAACAGAAGTGAGGCCACCCCCTGGCCCGCCTGGCTGCCTCCCTTCCCCACTGTGGAGTGCGCCTGGTTCTATTTGGAGAAGGTGCTGTCCCTCGTTAAGCGAGTCCTGCACACCAGGGTGGTCCTCAGCACGTCTGCACTCACCCACCATGCCCGGGAATGGGGGCGATGCCTTCCCTGACCAGCCCCCCCAGTGGCCAGCCCGCCACACGCTGGCGCAGCTGGGAACGCAGAGTGGGACGTGGCAGAGGCCACAACCAAGAGACTGCAGAGAGCCCCACAGGTCCCGGCCTGAAAGATGGGCGTCTTTTGATGTCCCCTCAGCCTTTGCGCGGTGGGGAGAAGGGCCGCTTCATGCCGCTGTGAAGCCTGGAGTGGAAATCCCTGCGTCCCATGCCCTTCTCTGGTGCAGACTCCAGCCACACCCCCAGCATGTCCCATGCCAGTCCCCGCGAGCGGGCGGGATGTCGTGGGGTCGAGAGCTGTCCATTGCTGGGTGTGACTGGCCTCGTTTCTGGAGCACATGGCCCAGTGATGCCATGTGTGGCCCCTGGTGCCAGGCCGACCTCAGCCAGGTCCGCGGTGGGGACAGGATGGTTCTGGGTGTGGCCTCGGCCCGGCGGTGTCTTCCACGTGTGGGATGTGGACAGGGCCTGGCCACACCTGCCCTGGGACAGTGACTTTTAGCCTGGGCCCCACCCCACACCTCCGCTGTGCTCTCTGGAAGTCCCTGGAGAGCCCCTCGCTGTGCAGACATGTTGGCACTCGGGGAGGGGCCTGCGGGAGGTTGACCTGGTGGCATTTCCTCCATGGGCGCAGAGCCAGCCTGGGGCAGAGCGGGACTCAGGGAACTGGGGATGTCAAGGCAGGACCGTGCTTTTCCAGGAGGAAGCGAGTCCTTCCGTGCAAGGCAACCTGCTCTCTGGGCAGGACCTTCTTGGAACCACCAGAGGGGGTTTCTGGAGCGCGTTCCCGTGATGCAGCGCTGCTGGGACAGCTGCAGACGCCTCTGGTGGCCGCTCCGCAGGACGGCACTGAGCCCTGGGGCTCTGTCCGCCAGTGACGGTGGGGTTGGGGGGCATGGGGCAGAGGGCAGCCCCCCAGAGTGTCCCCCCCTCGGCTGTGTCCCCCCCTCGGCTGTGCCCCCAGCCATGCTGACCTCAGGGCACGGAGCTCCCGACAACCACGGGGCAGCAGCAGCCAGGGCTCCCCACGGGTGTCCCTCGGTCCCAGCCTGGCCACCCAGGCCCTTTGGGTGATGCTGCCCCCCACCCCCGCTCTCTCGTGAGGTTTCCCCGGCTCCCAGGGCCTGGCTGGGATCTGCAGAGGCTTGGTGGGAGCGCGGGGTGACGGGCGGCTCGCCACAAGGGGCAGAGCCCTCTCCCGCCAGAACTGGCCATCCTCATCGCTTCCCCAGCGTCCCCTGGACAGAGCTGGGAACACCGCTCACTTCGGGGCCCCGGCGGTGACATCACTGGGACGTGCATCTCAGGGTGCCTCGGTGGCCTCCAGCACCCCGAGTCCCTCCCCCTTCCTTTCCGCCCTGTTTCTCTGGCCCTTCCGGCGCACAGCCTTCCCGGGGGCCAGCGGGGTCTGGCCAACCTGTGTCCTGCCTCCCTGGGAAGGCTGTGACCTGCGCCAGTCCCTCCGTGCCCGCTGGTGTGGGCTGCGGGCTGTGCCAAGTGGTGACATTCCAGAGCTCTCTCTCCCAGCACATTCCCCACGGTCACTGGGGCGGCCTCTGGGACTGCAGTTCCCCAGGGTCCCCGCAGTGCATCTGGCCTCCCCCTTGGCTCCTCCCGCAGAGGGGCTGCCCTCTCCAGCTGAAGCAGCCCCTTCTCGCCCCCTCACCGGCTCCCCCCCCACCCCCCTCTCAGGCCCAGCGCTGACCCGCCTGAAGCTGCCCAGTTGGCCCAGCCACTGCTTCCTGGCCTCCCGAGTCCTCCCACCCCCAGCATCTGGGAACCGTATTGAGATAACGTGATGGCACTAGAGGGCACAGGAGCCCGGGCAGAGGCTGCTGGGAACACACCGGCTTGCCTGGGGCCTTCCTGGAGGCCACAACCCTGAGGCTGAGGTCTGCAGCTTCAGCCTTTGATTCGGGGTGTGACCTCACGGGCCTGGCTGAGCGTATTCCCGATGACCGCTCTTGGTGCTGAAAGAGGCAGAGCGAGGCTGGGTGCTGCGATCCCCCCACTCCCCCACGGGTCCCCAGCCTTCCGTGGGCGCCTGTTCGCTCCGCCAGGTGGGTGGGAGCATCTCCCGCGGCACCTGGGGAACCGGCTGTAAAGGTGGGCGGGTGCGACCTCTAGTGGCCAGGGGATGCCTGGCACCCGGGACTGTCTGCCATCCTGGGTGGGTGGAGGCTGGCTTGCTGGCCCTCCGTTGGGTGTGAGGAGCAGGACTCCACTTCTGTCTGGACCTCAAAGCTAGGCCTGGAATTACAGGCAGGTTCCCCTGCAGGTGGGCGGTAGGAGTTGGCCTCAGAGCCTCCCAGCCTCTTGGGGGAGGCCACAGAGGGACCTGGGAGGAGACCCTGGCCAGCCATCACATCTCCGCCAATGGCCACTCAGACTGGCCGGCCTGGCACTCGGCCTTCAGGACCACAGATGTCAGCTTTCCCTTTGAGACCAGGGATGTGTGCATCTGGCTCAAAGAACCCTGTCCCCGTCGCGCTGGGCAGGCCAGCAGTACGGCTCAGCTCTGCACAGAGAGGCCTGGCGCTGCCCCGAGCCACCCAGGGCTGTGGTGGTGGGTCCATAGCTGGGCAGGGGCTCCCACCCCTCCACACACACACCTTGCCTGAGTAATGCCCTAAGCCCAGCAAAGCTCTGCCCAGATTAGACTGCATTCCGGCTGCACCTGGGCTTTTGTAAAACCTGAGGCTGTCTGCAAAGTGGTGAGCCTAGGGCTTAGGATAAGAACCCACCCTGCGGGAGGGGGCCAGGTGTGCACCAGCCTCCACAGCCTCCCAGACGGAGCCCAGCACAAGCAGACCACATGGCTGGGGCTGGGGCGGGGCTGGGGGCTTTGGGCAAAAGCAGAGGATGGGATGGGACGGAGGGGAGGCCGTTTTCTGGCATGTGGGTGAGATCAAAGTGCCCTCCAGGAGCGAAGGTGTGGTTCCATCGCCCGCCTCTGGGGAGGCGTCCCCCCCTCCCCCCACAACTCTGTTTTCTAGAAAGAGGGGCCTTCCTTACTCCAAGCTCACAGGGCTTGTCCCTCCAGTCCAGGTGGTAGCTGTGGCTGTTGGGTCAGGCAGTAGTTGACGGCAGACCCAGCAGGAGCCTCTTGTCTGGGGTTGACTCTGGCAGCAGGGAGAGGCAGAGGGAGGGAGGGCGGGTCTGGAGGCTTGGTGTGGCTGGTGTTCCTGGGAAGGTTCTGGACAGAGGCCAGAGGGTCAGGAGGTGCTGGGGGAGGCGGGGTCAGATGGCTCCTGGAGTCCCAGCAGAGTTTGAAGGGAGGCAGAGGCCCAGCGGCCGGTGGGGAGCCCAGCAGGCTGTGGAGCGAGGTGGGAGTCCCGAAGAAAGGTGGAGGCCCGCCTTAGGCTTAGAAGCCCCGGCAGGCCCTAGAAGGAGGTGGAGGCCTTGGGGGAGGCAGGGGAGGAGGGGGGGGAAGGGAAGGAGGAGGGGGGGAGGAGGAGGGGAGTGGGGAGAGGGGGGAGAGGGGGAAGGGGGAGGGGATGAGGGGGCAGGAGGCGGGAGTGGGTGGGAGGGAGGCAGCGGAGGCCCTGGGGGTGGTCGAGGTGGAGGTGGGAGGTGGAGGGGGGCGGGTGGGAGGCAGAGGCGGGGAAGCGGGGGAGGGGGGACGGGAGGAGGGAGGGGAGGTAGGTGTGGGGCGGTGGAGAGGCGGGTGCAGGGGTGGCGGGAGGCGGGAGGCGGAAGGCGGGAGGCGGGAGGCGGAGGCCCCGGGGAGGTGGGGGGGAGGCAGCCGGAGCACCGGGGGAGGCGGCGGGGAGGCCCCGCCCACTCGAGAGGCCCCGCCCACTCCTCGTGCCGTCCGCCCGCAGGCAGGACAAGCTGAAGATCCACATGCGCAAGCACACGGGCGAGCGGCCCTACCTGTGCGTCCACTGCAGCGCCAAGTTCGTGCACAACTACGACCTCAAGAACCACATGCGCGTGCACACGGGCGTGCGACCCTACCAGTGCGAGTTCTGCTGCAAGAGCTTCACGCGCTCCGACCACCTGCACCGCCACGTCAAGCGCCAGAGCTGCCGTCTGGCGCGGCCCCGGCGCGGCCGCAAGCCCTCCTCCTGGCGGGCCGCCGGGCTGCTCTTCGGGCCGGGCGCCGGCGCCGACCCCGCGGCCTTCACCGTGCCGTCCGCGCTGGGCGAGGTGGCCGGGCCGCTGGCCGGCGCCGTGTGCCTGCCGGGCCCCGGGCCGGCCTCGCGCTTCCTGGCGGCGCCCAAGGGCGCGCTGAGCCTGCCCGAGCTGGAGCGCCAGTTCCAGGAGACGCGGGCGCAGCTGCTGGGGGCCGAGCGCGGCGCCGGGGGCCTCCTGGCCTTCGCGCTGGCCGAGGACGTGGCCGCGCCCCCCTACTTCCCGCTGGCCGACCCCTGGGCCGCGGGCCTGGCCGGCCTCCCCGGGCTCGCTGGCCTCGACCACGTGGCCTCCATGTCCGAAGCCAACAACTAGCCTGGCCCCCAGCCCAGGGCCGTGCTGGCCTCGCCCCCAGGCCCCTGCCCCCAGGCCAGTGCCATTCCGGCCTCGCCCCCAGGCCCACCCGTTTGCTTTTAAAACACAAAAGGAAAATGGGGGGAAAGACCAATGGCCGCAGTGTTTTCCGGCCTCCTGAGACCCTGGTCTCCCCTGCTGGTGGATGAGATGGGCGTCTCCCTCCCGGCTGCCTCCCTGGCTCTCACATGGAAACCCATACGGCTGGTGCCTCCCGGGGCCACACGCTGCATGCACAGAGCACCTAGGAGCCGTGGGCAGGGAGGAGGCCAGGCCCCAGACGCGCACCCCTCGTGGCGGGACCGAGGGTCGTTTTCCAGCTTCCAGTGGTCTCAGGTCCCTGAGAGAGGCCTCCCCCTTCCCTGTCCTGTGATGGGAGGGGCTGGTCATGCCGGCCACCCTCTCCGCCCCAGGAGGGCCTAGGGCGGGAGGAGCTTAGTCCTCCCAGAGCCCCTGGGGAGCCCACTGTCTCGCTGGACCTGGGTTTGTCATGCCCACCTCTGCGCAGGTAGAGGTGAGGAACGAGCTGCACAAGGGTGAGGACGCTGCTTGGCCACGGCCCAGGGGCAGTCTTGGGATCTCCAGGCCCACCCTCCTTTCCAGGCAGATCTTGTCCTATCTGCACCCTGGGGCCCATCTAGTGCCCCCTCCGTCTCCACAGGCCCCTGCCGCACAGCCGGGGCTCCCAGGGCCCGCAGGGAAGGGTGGGCCCCTCCAGCACCTGGCTGTGTCTGCACCCTGGCCCCTGAGGACAGGCCGGGCGCCTGCTCCCCTGGGCCCCTCCTTCCTCCTTCCTCGGGGTGAGCGGGAGGCCATGGGTCCCTCTTCTGCCAGGGGCTCAGTGCGGGGCGAAAGCCTTTGGCGTCTGAAGGGCCTTGTGAGTTGGGCCCTCGCCTCCCTTCCCTTCCCCCCTCCTCCCCTCCCTCCCTTCTACCCCGTCCTCTCTCCCTGCCTTCCTTCTCCTGCCTCCTCCCTCCCCTCTGCTCTCCTCCTCCCCTCCTCCCTCTCTGCCCCCCTTCCCTCTCCTCTTCTCTCCTCCTCTCCCTCCCCTCTCCCGCCTCCCTCTCTCTCCTTCCTCCTTCCCTCCCCCCCTCTCTCCCTCCCTCCCTCCCTGTTCTTCCTGAGTGGGCCCTGGTTCCTCAGTGGCCTGGAGCAGAGATGAGCTCTCCACAGGGTGGCCAGGGCTGGGGTCCCCGGTCCCCTGCTGTGGGCACAAGAGACTCGGCTCTTCCCCTGCCTTGGCTTTCCCCCTCAAGCAAACGCCAGAACAAAAAGGCCAGAGGAGAGCCGGACACCATCCTTCTCCGCCTCCAGAGAAGCCGACCCTTGGCCACAGGGGGCCATGCCGGCCGCGGGTCAGCTGCAGACCCCCCTGTCCTTGGAAGCCTGGGCGGCCGCCACACAGACCCCATCTTCGCCTCAGACACCTGCCGAGGGGCCACCAGCGGCTCACTCCTCCAAGCCACAGGATCGATCGGGACTAACCTTTTTAAGAGGAAAATGAGCAAATTGGAACCCGGTGGTGTTGGGGCTTCTGTTTTTATTTTGTAAAGGTGACGACTTCTTATAAACTCAATTTTTCAGATGACTGCTTAGCGCTTTTGTTTTTTTGGCGTTGTAATTGTGAACCCCGAAAGACCTGGAGCTTTCACCCCAAATGACAGGCTCAAAGCAGACAGGCCTGGGGAGGAGGGTTTGTTTTGCTTCCATTTTTTAAATGTGTGAGGGAGAACGTTGGCATTTTTCTATTTCGAACTCCTTTCTTATGTGATTGCGCTATGGAAAATGACACATGACAAGTCTGCCTTAGTGATTCGAGGGACAATCTTCCATAACTTGGTTGCACACTGCATCCTGCCAGGAGCAGCTCCCGGTCGACTTCCTGGCCTCTTTATTAAACGGCATTAACTGGCTTGCTAAACCACAGGAGAGTCGCCCTTCCTTGGGATGTGGCTTCTGGGAACTCCCAGGACAGCTGCAAGCTCGCAGGAGGCCTGGACACAGGGCATCTGGGCTTAGGGAAACACAGACACCCTGGCGGAAGCATGAGCCCGGTCACGTTTGGCCAGGAAGAGTGGAATGGCGGGGCTTAGAGAAGCCAGGCAGCCGGACCCCGGGGCAGGTCTTGTCTGGTCTCGGCGGGCCATCAGAGGGTGTGGGGGCGGGAGGCCGGACCTCGTTCTCAGCTGCCTCACATCCAGGCTCCACGGGCACCATGGGAGCAGAGACTGCGGGCCCACGTGCCAGGTGTATGTATGCGTGTCTGTGAGTGTATATGTATGTGCATGTGTGTGTATCTTCACGTGTGTGCATGCGTGGGTGTTCACACAGTGTGCAGGTGCAGGCTGCAGGTGTGGGCAGGAGTCGCGGCTGCCGGTGTCTGGGCACCCCCCCAGTTCCCACCTGGTGTCCACGGCATGGGCAGCCCGCTCCTCCCAGCCCCTCCCTCCTTCCCTCTCTTCCCAGAGGCAGCAGAACCCCCAGGGTTGGGGACACACTCCCTCACTGAGGGCTGGGGATACCACTCAAGCCCACAGCACAGCAGATCCCTGCCATTTTCTGGAGCTGAGTCTCCTGGGCCGGCCAGAGCCGTCTCCCTCCCTCCCTCCCTTCCCCTCTCGCCAGGGCAGGTGCCCCGCTCCAGCTCCATCCACAGCCAGGGAGGGCGGTCCAAGCCTCAAGTCAGGGCGGCTGCACGCTGCGTGTCTTCAGTCCAGACCCCTGAGCCCTGGGCCTCTTTCCTATCCTCTCGTGATAAAGGAAACTGACCACCTCTGAGCTGCTCCCAGCCTTCACCCAGATGCCCCTCAGCACAGGGCCCAGCAGAACTCCAAAGTTGCTGCAGGCAGAACTCCAAAGATTTAGCCCGAGGCTGGTGCAGTGGCTCAGGCTAGGATCCCAGCCCTTTGGGAGGATTGCTTGAGGCCAGGAGTTGAAGACTGCAGTGAGATGTGGTCACACCGCTGCACTGTAGCCTATGCCATCACTCAAAAAAGCAAAGAAAGAAATGGCCTGAAGTCACCTTCTGTCACATAAAACTCCTTTAAAGTCTCCTGTTTGGGCCTTAAAATCCACATCTCCATGTTCTATTATGTAACATATATGCACTCATCTTTTTTTTTTTTTTGAGTTAGGATCTCACTCATGCCCAGGCTGAAGTGCAGTGGCACGACCTCCTGGATTCGGGCAATTCTTCCGCCTTAGCCTCCCAAGTAGCTGGGACTACAGGCACATGCCACCATGCCCAGCTAATTTTTTGATGTTTTGTAGAGATAAGGTCTCACTGTGTTGCCCAGGCTGGTCTTGAAATTCTGGACTCAAGTGATCCTCCTTCCTCGGCCTCCCAAAGTGCTAGAATTACAGGCATGAGCCACCACAGCCGGCCTCCAGTGGTCTTGAAAAGTAGCAGAACCCCTCTGATGACAGAAAGCTCACTCCCTCCCAAGGGACCACCCCCCTCCTTGGGACTTGTCGGATGTTAGGAAGCCACCGTCCTTTGTTTGGGCACTCTCCCCTGTCAGTTCAAGCTGGCCAAACTTCTGGCCAAACCCTTCCCTGCCCAGCACACATGTGGGTGTCCTGAGGCCTGCACCAGGCTGTTCCTTGGATCTTCCTCTCCAGGCTGGAAGCCATGCTTCCTTGGCCTGTCCTCAGAGGCTGCACTCCCCGGCCCCACTGCCAGGCACCCTCCCTCAGCACAGGAGGCCCCGCCAGGGCTGGAGGGAGGCTCCCTGGGCAGTCACCCCCTTTCTCCATCTCCACCCCTTCCCTCAGAGCGAGGAGAAGACTACCCCAGGACGCCACGCCAAGTGGACGGCTGGGTCTCCGCCTCACATCTCCTGCACCACCCTGGGCCCACGCAGGGCCTCTGGAAGTGGCAGGGCGGCCCAGGAAGATTCCGGGGAAAGCGTGCGCAAGGGGCTGGCAGTATGCTCGCTTGGGTGCCCCCACGGGAGAGGGGGCTTTCTTGCTGCCCCTTGGGTGTCTGGCATCTCATTTGTAGACAGGTGTTGTGTGTCCCCACAGGGCCTTGGAGGAAGAACCCAGAGGCCCCTGCAGGGACCCAGGCATCCTGGGAGGAATTCTGGAGTGGAGGAGGTGTGTATCTAGAGAGCCCCCACCCCCCAGCCCTGGTGTCCTCCCATTCTGGCCCCAGCACGCAGATGCCTCCACCCCCGGCCAAGCCTGCCCTCCAGAAGAGGCCGAGGTGTCCAGCCATGAGTGTGGCCTGGGCTCCTCACCTGGCCCTGGTGGCCCCTGTGCCTGGCTTGGGAAAGACGGCCCCAGCAGCTTGGCAGCAAATAGGCCTGGCTGCTTCAGGCAGAGGGACCGTGAAGTCGCAGGGGGCGGTGCCAGCCCAGGGCTCCCCAGATCCCGCCCGCCCCTCCCGCTTCCTGGCAAAGGGGATAGGTGTGAATTGCCATGACCTCCCCCTCCCTTCAGGCTGGATGTCCAGGCTGAGTCAAGGCCGCCCCCATAAGGATGGACAAAGGAGTCTCTGGGGAGGTCCGGCCTCCTCCCACCTCACTGCCCCCGGGCAGGGGCCACTGTGACCTTGCCAAAAAGTGCAGCCCTGAAGGGATCTGAAGATGAGGACATAACATCTCAAATGTACCCTGGAATGGTCACTCGATCTGCATGCGCACATACGGTCAGCAGACGTGCACAGCTGGCATCATCTCTCCGTGACAACAGGAGACACTCAGCATGGACAGGGCCTGGCGTGGCTGACTCCCACCAGGCCCCAGTGGGGCGCGTATGCCCACACGACTCACATCCACGGCTCCCCTCTCCCGCCGTGAACTCGGACCCCGACCACAGACTAAGAGCAAACAGCTTCCGGAGGGAGGACGAGGATGGCGTGAGCCAGGTCATGCCCTGTGTTCCTCTAGAAATCGATAAACTCAGCACAAGCCCTCTGGGGAGCAAGGATCAGGCCCCTCCACGCGTGACCAGAGCCGCACGCCTCAGCATGCCTGTTCGTGGCAGTTGGGGTTCTCAAACTCCTGTGCCCTCCAGGCTACTTAGGTGAAAAGGCATTTGCTGAAAGAAGTGGAATCTCCCCCAGCATTCCCACGTGAGCCAGGGTCTGGCTTGCAGGGTCAACGGGATCTGTTGTGCAGGTTGTGCACTGCTCAATGCCCCCACATTTTTTTTTTTTTTTTTGAGTTGGAGTCTCACTCTGTCACCCATCAGGAGTGCAGTGGCACACTCCCGGCCACCGCAGCCTCGACTTGCTGGGCTTTGGCAATCTTTCCGCCTCAGCCTTCCAAGTAGCCAGAATTACAGGCGTACGCTACTACGCCCACCTAGTTTTTTATTTATTGTAGAGATGAGGTCTCGCCAAGTTGCCCAGGCGGGTCTCGAACCATATTTAGGGGGCTGTTCTCACCGGCAGCACGTGTGGCTCTGTGCCCAGCACACGTGTTTGTTACAACCATTGACCAGCAGGTGGCAGTCATGTATGTGAAAGGGGACCAGCCCAAGTCCCGGTCCCCAAGGGCCAGGCACAGGACCTGCTGGGAACCAGGAAGCCCAGTCAGCCCCAAACTGCTCTGCGCCCGATTCCGACGCTGCTAGGGCCGCCTGGTGGCCGTGTCCTCGCCCTTCTGGCCCTGGAACCTCCAGGTCCCTTCTCTGCAGGATGCTCGGTGGATGTGAGACACATGGGGGCCACCTAGCGGCAGGAGGGCCCTTCCCCTGCCTGGGAGGCCACACCGCGGGTCCCGCCCTCTCCCGCCAGAGCCGGGAGGCTGGCCCCAGCGCGGGGCATGGGCCCTGCAGCTCAGGCCCGCACAGGTGCCCCCTGTGGCCCCCTGTCCCCCACCCGACCCCACAGGTGGACTCCACCGGCCCACATGTCCTCACCCCATCTGCAGCTGAGGTCCAGGGCTGGGCACCCAGTGGGAAGAGCCACGTCCACACTGCGGGAAGGGTCGCATCCACCCTGTGAGAAGGGCCACATCCAAGCCGCACCCGACCCAGTTGGGAGGCAGCACCCGACTCTGGCTGAGCCCAGAGATTTGAGACCAGCCTGGGCAACTTGGTGAGATTTGTCTCGACAATAAAAAAAAAAAAAATCAGCCAGACATGGAGGCGCATGGCTGTGGTCCCAGCTACTTCGGAGGCTGAGGCAGAAGGATCGCCTGGGCACAGTAGGTGGAGGCCAGGGAGAGCTGAGATAGTGCTATGTCTGGCTGATTTTTTTTTTTATTATTTATTGTTGAGACAGGTCTCACCAAGTTGCCCAGGCTGGTCTCAAATCTCTGGGCTCAGGCAGTCCTCCTGCCTCAGCCTCCCAAAGTGCTG
The DNA here is from genome assembly GCA_027257055.1 of Cephalopachus bancanus. Taxonomy (NCBI): domain Eukaryota; kingdom Metazoa; phylum Chordata; class Mammalia; order Primates; family Tarsiidae; genus Cephalopachus; species Cephalopachus bancanus. Next base: position 1,612,524 of record JAPVLO010000180.1, read on the forward strand.
GAATGACAGGCGTGAGCCGCCACGCCTGGCCAGTTTCTATGAGTTTTCCACGCCATCGTATGACCAAATAAGCATTAAATACAAAACCTGGCAGCCCATCGGCCATCAGTGTTTTGGTCATCGCCATCATTATCGGCATGAGCTGGAGCTGGGAGCCAGGCTGTGACGTGTCCAGGGTAAGGGTGACTCAGTCCCCAGCACTGCCAGGGGCCACAGACCCCCATCCCGGACTCTGCTCACACCCTGAGCACCAGGGACCCTGGGGCTGGAGGGCTTCGCTGCAGCTCTAGGCCCAGACGGAGAGGCTGGGGTGCCAGTCCCTCCTTCCCTCTCGCTGGAGTCCTTGCTCCCACCAGGCGGCAGGGCAGGAGGCCTTGCGGGGACAGACCTAAGCTCCTTATAAGCTCCGGCCCAGGGCAGACCACAGGCCAAGAACACCCCCTGTAAGGCGACTGTCTGCCTCCACTTAGACCAAGAAGCAGCTGACATCCTCCCAGGTCATGGCAAGATACTACAGAGAAGAGGATGAGGAGGAGGAGGAGGGGAAGGGCTGGGGGGAGAGGAGGGGAAGAAAGGGAAGGGAGAGGGGGAGGAGGGGGAGGAGAAGGAGGAAAGGAGGGGGCAGGAGAAGGGGGAAGGGGAGGAAGGGCGGGGAAGAGGGAAATGGCCACCCCTCAGGAGACCTGTGTGCTGGGCTCCACAGCCTTCCCCAGCCTGGAGCAGGGGCTTTCCTGGTCCCACGTGTGGACACACAGCACCATCTCCCCGCCCCCCCACCCGTCCCAAGGAAGGCCCCCCAGAGGCAAGTAGGGTTTCCAGGCTTGTCACCTGCACTAATTCTCACCGCCAGGGATGATTAGAAAACACTGCAGAAAGCATGGCGGCCAGGTGTGGGCGTGGACTTGAACTTACAGAGAGAGACCCACGAGCCAGTTCCGGCTCTGCCGGTACTTGACACAAATGCAGGGAGACATCATCCTGTGCTGTCACAGGTCGTGGGGGCCCATCGTGGGTGTCGGTCAACCTGTTGTGACATGACTGTCACTGTAATGTGAATAACAGAAGCACGGTCTGGGTGGTGGTACACGCTTGCAATCCCAGCACTTTGGGAGGCCAAGGCAGGAGGATCGCTTGAGCCCAGGAGGTTGAGACCAGCCTGAGCAACATAGTGAGACCTCATCTCTACAAAAAATAAAAAATGAGCTAGGCCTAGTGGCACGCACCTGTAGTCCTAGTTACTCAGGAGGCTGAGGCAGGAGGATTGCCTGAGCCCAGAAGGTTGAGTCGCTTTGTGGCACTGCGCTCCAGCCTGGGCAACAGAGGGAGACCTTGACTCAAGAATGAACAAAAGCACACACCAAGCTGACGGATGCATTTGAGCTTTATGAACCTGCAAAGCGCAGGGCTGAGAAGGTGGCAGGTCGGAGCTTGCTGGGGGCATGCCCGGGAGGGCCTTTCTGAAAGCCTCTGGCCGCAGTGTGTCCAGTTTAAAAACATGCACACTTCTGTTTGAGCCAGAGTTTCCTGCTAGAAAGCCGAGGTCCAATAAATAGTCCTAGAAAGGCGGCATTTAGGGAGCAGACTTCAGCAGGGCATGTTTGCAATTGTAAACGTGGACATACAAAGCCAGTCTCCCAGAACACAGATCAGTAAACACACGGTGATCTGTCTACACAGGGGATGACTCTCCATGTATTAAAAACGGTGCTGAGGTCAGCCTCGGTGGCTCAGCCTGTCATCCCAGCACTTTGGGAGACCAAGGCAAGTGGATTGCCTGGTTTGAGACCAGCCCGGGCACCTTGATGAGACCCCCCTAATCTCTCCAATAAATAAAAACAACTAGCCAGGCATGGTAGTGCACACCTGTAGTTCCAGCTACTTGGAAGGCTGAGGCGGAAGGATGGCCGGAGCCCAGCAGGTGGATGCTGGGGTGGCCATGAGCGTGCTACTGCACTCCAGCCTGGGCGATGGAGTGAGACTCAGACTCAAAAATTAAAAAATGAAAAGTAAAAAATAAAAACTGTGCTGCACAACATGGCATGGTGTGAGAAAACGCCCAACACACACTGTTATATGCACAAATTGGGTTACAAGTCAGTACACACAGGACAAGCCCACAAGGCCCATGTGAGTGTGCATGTATTAAAAAACACAACTGCAACATGTCCCAAAATATATATATTTTTAAATCAGAGTCTCACTCAAGGCTGTCACCCAGGCTGGAATGCAGTGGCATGGCCACGGCCACCGCAGCCTCAGCCTCCTGGGCTCAGACAATCCTTCTGCCTCAGCCTTCCAAGTAGCTGGAACTACGGGTGTGCTCCACCACACTTGGCTAATTTTTTGATTTATTGTAGAGGCAAGGTCTCACCAAGTTGCCCAGGATGGTCTCGAACGCTTGGACTCAGGCAATCCTCTCGCCTCAGCCTCCTAAAGTGCTGGGATGACAGGCGTGAGCCACCACACCTGGCCCGCATCAAAATATTACTAGTGTTTATTTCGATGTGGTGAATAGAAGGGACTTTGGACACGCATGATCGATGCTCTGGACGGAGGGAAAACCTTGAAGCAAACCTAGCCTCTCAACAGCCAGGACATGGGTCCCCTCCTACCCCCAGCCCCAAGGGCCAGCTGGCTGGTCTCAGGTTCCACCAGTCTCCTGCAGATCCCTCCTGGCTGGCCAACAGCAAGCCACCCATCAGCTCTTTTTGAGTTGGGGTCTCTGTTGTTCAGGCTGGAGTGCAGTGGCATGGTCGCAGCTCACCACAGCCTCCAGCTCCTGGACTCAAGCAATCCTCACACCTCAGCCTCCTGAGTAGCTGGGACTACAGGTGTGTGCCACCGCACCTGGCTATTTTTTGAAATTTTTTATAGAGATGAAGTCTGGCTGTGTTGTCCAGGCTGATCTCCAACTCCTGGTCTTAAGCGATCCTCCCGCCTCAGCCTCCCCCAGTGTGCCGGCCTCAGCTCTCATTCAAAGGCGCCCACGTTCCACTGGCACCCCCAGAAGGGAGCAGTCACAGCACCTGTGCAAAACAAAGCCTAGTGCGCTTGGCTCCATCGTGCACAGCGTGATCTGCTCTGATTTGCTTTGGCTGCAATTAATATTAAAACAAGGCAGCCAGGAGCAGGGACTGAGCCTGGCTGTCGAGATCTGTCACACGCAGAAAACAGAGAGTCGTTGGCAACTGGGATCCAGCCTGTGCGGGAACTGCTCAACTGAAGCGGGACTCTCATGTCCCAGCTGCTTTGCACGACGACCGCTGCGCCCAGGACCACGGCAGCGCCCTTTCAAGGAGCACCCCATGAGGCCCTGCTTCCCGCTCTGCATCCTGCGGGTATGACACAACAGATCCCGGGTGGAGAGGACCATTCATGGCCGGCCCCAGGCCGGGGCCAAGGTTGGGTACAGTCAATCCTACTCCCCATGGCTCAGAGGGAAAAAATTAGTACAGAAGTAACTGAGGGAAGCATTTCAAGATAAGCTGCTGTTTTTAAAAAACAAAGCAAAACAAAACAAAACAGGGTCTCTGGACCGCCCAGGCTGGAGTGCAGTTGTAGGATTGTAACTCACTGCAGCCTCGAACGCCTGGGCTCCAGTGATCCTCCTACCTCAGCCTCCCGAGCAGCTGGGACTGCAGGCGGGCACCACTGCACCCAGCTCATTTTTATATTTTTTTGTAGAGATGGGGGTCTCGCTATGCTGCCCAGGCTGGTCTCAAACTCCGGGGCTCAAGTGATCCTCCCACCTCAGCCTCCCAAAACTCTGGGATTCCAGACGCGAGCCACTGCACTCGGCTATAATTTTGGTTTTTTTTTTTGTTGTTGTTGTTGTTTTTGAGTTGGAGTCTCACTCTGTCACCCAGACTGGAGTGCAGTGGCCACTCCTGGCCACCGCAGCCTCGAGCCGCTGGGCTCCGGCGATCCTTCTGCCTCAGTCTTCCAAGTAGCTGGAACTACAGGCGTGCGCTACCACGCCCGGCTAGTTTTTTATTTATTGTAGAGATGAGGTCTCACCAAGTTGCCCAGGCGGGTCTCAAACCCTCAGGTTCAGGCAATCCACTCACCTCAGCCTCCCAAAGCACGGGATTACAGGCTGAGCCACCGAGCCCGGCTGCAGTTCTGTTTTTTAAAAAGAAAAGGATCCGTGGGCTTCAGCACAGCCCCTCTGCTCACGTGGTTTTCTCTGGTGACTGGCCCCACCTTGGAGCTGTCCAGAGCCCTGCCAAGCGTGGCCTCACTGGCATAAGCTCAGGTACGTGGACGGGGGCTCCTTGTACATCTGAGAGACGCTCTTGTCACCCAAGCAGCACCCACGCGCCTTGGGAGTCTCTGTGCCAGGAAGGGGCAAAGACCAGACCAGCGCTTTGTCCAGGTTCCCTGTCCAGCTGAGCATCATTCCCCAGGTCGCCACGTGCGTGTGAGTGAGTCTTCCTGCCAGGCTGCTGCTGCCGAAAGCTCCCCCGAGGACAGGGGCTTCGTGCACCTGCCGCTGAGCAGTCTTGTCACACGGGGCCACCCCTTGCCCGTCCATGGACTCATCCAGTCATCCAGCAAAACACGCTGATGTACCATGCAGAGGGTAGTCCCGGACACAGCGAGGCAACCAAGGAAAGCCAGCGGTCACCAGCAGCTGCCGCCATGTGTGCTTGGTGGCCGTGAGGTCATGGGGGGCGTGAACCCTGCAGAGCCACAGAGACTGTGCAGGTCAGGGTAGGGAGACTTGGGGTCCCAGGGGTCTTGCTCGGTTGTCCAGGCTGGAGTGCAGTGGCGCAATCACGGCTCACCACAGCCTCAACCTCCCGGGTTCAGGCAACCCTTCCGCCTCAGCCTCCAGAGTAGCTGGGACTACACTCTGGCTAACTTGACAATTTTGTGTGTGTGTGGTAGAGATGAAGTCTGTTGCCCAGGCTGGTCTTGAACTCCTGGCCTCAAGTGATCCTCCCACCTTGGCCTCCACGTGCTGGGATTACGGGCATGAGCCACGGTGCCTGGCCACAGTGTGGCTTTTTAAAGAGAGCCGCTGGGCTGGCAGATGGGCTGTGCCATGCGAGAGCAGGTCCAGCAAACAATTTGGAGGCCCTGGCAGAGGCTGGGGCCAGAGGGTGGTGGCTGGGACTCAGCTCGGGGCTGTGGCTGGGCAGAGATGAGGGGAGAGAGGGAAGAGGCCTGGGGTTTCTCACTCCCAGGGGGTGGGGGTGGTGGTGGGAGTGCTCTTCTGTGGAAGTCAGTCCAGGCACGGGTGTGTAGGACAGAAACTGACACCGCGCTGCCCAGGGCAGCCTGAGGACAGTGAGCCTGGTTGGCGTGGTCAGGGAAGGCAGCCTGGAGGAGAAGGAGGACTCAGACAGCTTCGTAGCCAGGGGAAGTGTTTGGATGGGCCAGAAGGCTCGTCCACACCTCATGCAGAGCCCTGGTCAGCAGGGTGGGGACAGCAGAGAAGCAGGACTGGACAAGCGACCCTGGTGAGACCCTGCATGCAGGGGAGGGAGGTGTCCCCTCAGGTGGGCTGACTCCAGCGGCCCCAGTCGGTTCTCTGCCCATGCGGAGGCTTGGGTGGGCCAGGAGAGGCCACCTGGAGTCTCCCAGGCCCGTGGCTGCTCCCCCTGAAAGCCGGCTCTGCCTGGCCTGGCCTTCGTGGGGTATGCATGCCCTGGGACCACACACAGCCCTGCTACCAGGAGCTGGCTGGCATTGCCTAAGCCCCAAGTGCGAATCCTCCCAGCTCAGGTCCCAATCAGTGGCAGCCTTTCACAGTCAGGGAGGGGGCCTGACAGGAGCCCTGGGGCGGGGGCTGCGGAGACAGCCATGAGTGTTCTCCAGGGAGGCTGTGGGCGAGGGCTGGTTCAGACCAGACGATGGGCCTGGACCTACGCCCTCAGCTCGTGGTGCCTGGGGTTCACCCTGAACCCTTTACGACACTGAGACTCCCACCCCCAGGAGAAGTCTCCCCATGCTGTGCCTACGAGCAGGCCTCCCATGTTCCCAGCAGTGGACGGTCCCTCCTCTCCCAGCCTGCACTCGCCCACACAAGGCGCTGGGTGCCCTGTGTGCCCCCGTGGTCTGGCTCGGTTTCCTCCCGCCCTGTAAGCGAGCTTCTGAACAAAGCCTCATCTGCCATCTCTGGTCTTGCCTTCAGCCTCTTGGACACAAGCCTTCCCTCTTAGGGTCTTTGGGGCATGGCGCGAGAAGAGACAGGGGCCTAACTCCCATGTGGGAGTTGCTGTGCTCTGACCTCCCTTCTGCAGCCCAGGAGGGTTGCAGGGGCCTGCAGAGGGGGGAGACCAGGGTCCGGGCCCCCTTCCTGTGTGAGGCCCGGCCTCCTGCAGCAGGAGAAAGCGACACCCGGGGCCATTGGGAGGCTGGGACTGACCTGGCTCTGCCCCATCCCTCCCTTCTTACCCAGCATCCCAGCCCCTCGGAACGATGTCTCCGCCTGCCTCCCAAACGCACCTGCACCTCTGCCTGGACTGTGGCGCCCTGGACATCTCTGCCATCTCCCCCTCACCTCTGTGACTCTGCCTGTCCAGCCACAGCCCCTCCTCCAGGAAGCCCACCACCCCCAGCCCACCCTGGACAGCCCCTCCTCTGAGGCCCTCACATCCTAGGCAAGACCTGCACTCACCTGCGTAGCCTTGTAAGCAGTAGTAGGAGGCTGTGGTCCACGTGGCTCGCGGGAGGCCTGCGGACCCCTCTGTGCGCCTCGAGGGGGAGGACCCCACAGGTCTGCTACCAGCCCCGTTGGCTCCCTGCCTGTTTGCGATCAATTAAATTAACAGACGGATCTCTGCCCAGACTCTTCCTGCCGCCTGCATTTCAGCATATGTCAGTCAGAGCGGCCTGCGGCTCCAGATGGCCGCCAGCTAGCTCTGCAGACCCAGCGCCAGCACCTCATGGGAGGAACCTATGTGTGGGGGGGTGGGACAGAGACAGCCACAGGGCTGGAGGGAGGAGGACAGGGAGGGGGTGGGGAGAGAAAACCACAGAGAGGGAGGGGAAGGGGAAGGGGGGACAGTACGAGGGAGGGAGATGGGGGGGAATGTGGGTGGGGGAGAGAAAACCAGAGAGAGGGAAAGGAAGGGGGGGAAGAAGGAAGGGAGGAGGAGAGGGAGGCAGGTGGGGGAGAGAGAGTCGGAGGAGGTGGGGGAGGGGAGGGGGAGGAAGGGAGAGGCAGGTGGGCGAGGGAGAGAAAAGCAGAGGAGGGGGAGAAAGAGGGAGGAAGAGAGGGATGGTGGTAGGGAGGGAGGGAAGGAGAGAAGGGGAGAGAGAAGGGGGAGCGGGAGAGAGAAACCAGAGAGGGGCGGGAGATGGAGGGCGAAATAGGGAGAGAGTGGACCATCCTCAGAGGTGAGTGGTCCTGGGCAGGGACGCCCTCGGCTCCTGGGGTTGGTGGGCGTCTGAAGAGGACACTTTCAGCCTGAGTCCTGGGGGCCCCAAAACTGGCAGGTCTCACCACGTGTCCTCGGGTCAGAGCTCCTGAGCAACGCAGGTCACCAGCCCCACCCGCCACCAGATCAGACCCCGGATGAGCCCAGATGGGTGCTTCTGGTGCCCACCCGCGCTTGAGAGCCACTGGCCTGCAGTGCAGGGCTCTCCCCCCGAGCTGGGACATCGAGGGTCACCCTGCTCCCCAAGGCCTTTCCAGAAGCCCCTGCCTCCCAGAAGGGAAAGTCCACATCCTCTCTCCTGGACACAGCACCGCTGGGTCCACAAAGTGAAACAGACTGTGCGAGTCCCCGGAGGCAAGGCGAGAACGTCAGGTCTGGCCGGGCTCCGTCACAGATGCTGTGGAGGGTCCCACCTAGGGGGGTGGGGGTGGGCGAGCACGTTCTCCAAGATTTCCTTTGTGGCCAGGTGCGGTGGCTCATGCCTGCAATCCCAACACTCTGGGAGACTGAGGGGAGAGGACTGCCTCAGCCCAGGGGTTTGAGACCAGTCTGGGAAATTTGGTGAGACCTTGTCTCTTGAAAAAAATCAAAAACATTCACTGAGCATGGTGGTGCATGCCTGTAGTCCCAGTCACTCAGGAGGCTGAGACAAGAGGCTCTCCTGAGCCCAGGAGTTTGAGGCTGCAGTGAGCTGTGATTGCACCAGAGCTCCAGTTGGGGCGACAGAGCAAGACCCAGATTCAAAAAAGAAAAGAAAGCTAAGGTCTGAGGACATCTACACGCTGTTAAAAGTAGTTTCTTGGCTGGGCTCGGTGGCTCAGCCTGTCATCCCAGCACTTTGGGAGGCCGAGAATGCCACTGCCCTCTAGCCGGGGTGACAGAGTGAGACTCCGACTCAGAAAAAGAAAGTAGTTTCTCTTGTGACTAATTTCCACTTGAAGAGCGTGGTTCCTTTTCCTTCGTGCACCACTGGGTGATTCCTGGTGGTTTGTTTTGTTTTTGTTTCTTTAATCAAAGTGCAGGAGCATCCTTGTGATTTTTAAAAACAACAAAGGGAAAAAAAGATGTCCTTTGAAGCAGGTATTTGTGGCACAGTGTCCACTCTCTTGCATGCTTTGGTTTTGTGGTGGGGGTGGGTTAGACACTGGGGCCTCCCTCGCTGGCATGGGCAAGTGGGTACCCCAGCGACTGGGCTGTCTGCCTCGGGGTCTGGTGAGGTGGGTGGAGATCACGGTGGATTAAAGAATCAGGTGAAACGAGGAAAGCCCCCTCAGGCACCTGGCACCTGCGGATTAGCTCGGGCTTGGGGACACGGTGGTCCTGGAAAGTCAGGGGGTTGTCTCGGCAGCACCGGCTCGGCCGTGGGAAGTACCCAGTTCACCCAGCATGCGCGTCTACGCTGCCAGTGCGGAAGTCACAACTGGTCAGGGGCCACCGGGCCGGGCTTTCCTCTGGCCCTCTCCATCACCTGGGTTTCCGTGGCGGGCACCTGTCATGGCTGAAATTAGAAGAGGAAGCGGCATTCTGAAACGCGCTTCTCCGAAGCACGGCCGCTGGCTAAATGGAAATCCCAACTGCAAAACAGCGTGTCCCGTGGATGTGGCAGGGCCTGTGGGATGTGGGAACATGGGTTGGGGCTGCGGGCCAAGCTGGCAGGGGTCGGGCGCTCCGTGAAAGGCAAAATAGATCGACCTCGCCTGTCTGGAAGGGAAGGCGGGAAGATGACCTCGGGGGGCAGCCCCTGGTTCCCTCCCCACCCCGCCACGGGGTTGGCCATGAACTCCGCCTGCAGCCCATTCCGAGGTAGAACTCAGAGGCCCTGCACACCTGAGGGGGCAGCGGGGATGCCACCGTCCTGGGGAGAGGGGGTCTAAGGGAGGCCACATGGACTTGAGGCAGAAAGGACTTGTGTGGCAGGAGGGAGGAGGGTACAGGGAGGGCATTTCCCGGGAGAGGACCGTGGGAGCCCAGGCCAGAGGACAGGGCAAGATCGGCCTAGTGCAAGAAAGCCAGAGGGTGACTGGCCAGTCCCCCATGGTGGCACGGGGGCCGCCCAGGCTGACAGCTGCAGGATGAGGGACCACCCACTGGAGCTGGCGTGGCCTCGTGGGGAATTGGGTCAGCACCTGGCCCGGGGGGAGGGACGCCGATTCTTCCTGGGTGATGGTGCCCACGCAGATGGCCTCAGACACCGCGCTGGAGCAGGGGCCTGCGGCAGCCCTGGCAGACCCCAGGCCCGTCCCTCAGTACCTGCCAGGGGCAGCGCCCAGGGCAAGCCCAGCCCCTCAGGAGACAGGCCATCCTGGTCCCCAGGCCGGACGCGCGGTGGCTGCCCTGGAAAGCTCCACGCCCTCCGTGGACTGGGGGACGTTTGCAGAGGCCCAATGGTCACTGCGACCGAGGAAGAGCCCCGGCTGAAAGAGGCTCGGAAACGGGGCTGGGAAGCTGCTGACGACCTGCAGGGCAGGTCGCCGGGCACACGCACCATGTCTGGATGGTGGCCGGCCGAGGCACCTCCACAGGCAAAGCCTCCCAGATGCTACATTTCAACCCATGTTTGCCATCCAGTGCCGCTGACTGAGGTGACAGGTGACCCTGCTTCCTCCCCGGACTTCTCTGCGTTTGCTGAATTGTCTCTTGGGCAGGTATTTCTCTGGCATCAGAGCAAGAAAGTCCTAACTCAACTTGCTCTAATTCCACGTATGTATTTACTTAGAGGCAGGGTCTCCCACTGCCACCCAGGCTGGAGTACTGTGGTGCAATCATGGCTGACTGCAGCCTCGACCTCCTGGGCTGTGGCAATCCTCCCTCCTCAGTCTCCCAAGTAGCTGGAACTTCAGGTTCATTTTTGTGTTTTTTGTAGAGATGAGGTCTTGCCGTGTTGGCAATGCTGGTCTCGAACGTCTGGGCTCTGGCAATCCTCCCGCCTTGACCTCCCAAAGTACTGGGATGACAGGCGTGAGTCACTGTGCCTAGCCTTAATTCCTGAATAAGAAGCAGTTGCACTGTGGGCCCAGGTTTCAGATATGCACAGTCTGGAGCCAGACAGGACCCTGGAGTTGTGGGAACTCGCTGTTGAGGCCCAAGGGCCCCAGAACTCACAGCTACATCCAGCCTCACGCCCTTACCGCCGAGGCAATTCCTGTCATGGCCACGCTCCTTAACACCCCCTGTGCCTTCCCTGCCTCCCCCCACAAATCCATTCTCAACCCTCACAGCTGGAGTCCTCAGGCCTCACAGAACTCTTCCCGGGAAACAGGCCCACAGCCTGCTGTCTGTGAGTTTCCAGGGGAAGGACCCCTACGACTGCCCAAGACGACACTGTCTTGGAACACCCTTGACAAGAGGCTACGCATAGAATCACGCAGACACCGCCAGGCGTGACCTTCCTCAGAGGCTCAATCCTGCTCGTTTTTAGGAGTTTGAGCCTAATGGAAGATACAGCTACACGTGTCCAAGGCATCTCAAGCTGTCTGAGTCAAGACTCACCTTGGCGCACTCTCGGGGTCGCACTGCTCAGCATGGACCATGAGCAACATGGCCCAGCATCATCCTGATGGGCCTTGCAGGGCTGGGCCATCTTTCGACTTTGCCCCTCTCAGGGCACCCGCCCTGGAGCAGGGCATGCTCAGCGGAAGTGCCACAAAGAATCTGACCACGCAGGGGGTCTTCCCTTCGCTCCTCTTCCTCCCACTGCCCAGGTTCCTCCCTGCCCAGCCACGCCCCCCACCAGGAAGGGCAGGCTCAGTTTTCTCACTCACCGCTTTTCACATCGATGGGCCCCCTGATGGACAAGTCGTACTCTTTCAAGTCAGTTGTGGCCGGACATGGCGGCTCACGCCTGTCATCCCAGCACTTTGGAAGGCCGAGGCCAGAGGCTCACCTGAGGCCAGGGATTCAAGAACAGCCTGGGCAACACAGCAAGACCTCGTCTCCACAAAACTTCAGAAAAATTACCCAGGCATGGTGGCATGCCCCTGTAGACCCAGCTGCCCTGGAGGCTGAAGCGGGAGGATCGCCTGAGCCCAGGAGGTTGAGGCGGTGATCAGCTGCGATTGTGCCACTGCACTCCAGCCTGGGTGGCAGAGGGAGACCCCGACTCTAAAATAAAATAAAGCTCGTTGGCACATGATTCAGAATCATGCTTCTCAGGTATGAAGTGTGCACGGAATGCACTTCCACTCCGCTCAAGGTGGGGGACCCTCGTCCCATCAGGAGGGTTTGCTCCGTGTGTCAGGTGTGCTACCAGCGTTGTCCGTGTAAACCTGGACATGATGCCCTTTCAAGGCGTGAACACACTCTCCCAATCCAAAGGCCACGCAGACTTTAGAAATGCATTAATTCAGAGGCCAAAACAAGCACCCACCGGCAACCCCAGCCTCCACAATCACCCCGCACGCATCTCTGTCCCCAGGCATGTTGTGGGGGGGTGCATGGACATATCCACATAAGCACATGTGCACACATGTCGCACACACACACCCGAGAAAGGCCTGCCACGCATGTTGCTGTTCTCGGCGAGCAGCACGGGGCAGCCTTCTCCCGGGACCGCCCTTGTTGCACGCGTGTGGGTGTTCCTTGTTTCGCTATCACAGACCACAGGCGCTCAAGCCCTCGTGCCCTCACCCAGCCCACTGGGTTTCTTCCAGGAAGGCCGCCCCAGGCGAGCAGGGCATGGGGACGAGAGCCGGGAGGCTGAGCGAGGTCAGCCAACCCCCACCTAGTTTCACCCTTTCTGCCTGCCCTCGGGGTTTTGAGGAGAGGCTGCGCTCCTTCTGCCCCTGACCCCAGCCCTTCACCAGGAAGCAGTGGCTTGTTCTGGGGCCTCCAGAATGCTGACCGACCCCCGCCACCCGGTCCCAGACCTGCCATCCTCCCCGATGTGCCCATGCATCGCCCCACAGACGGTTCTGTGGCCACCTACTGTGTGCCAGCCACTGTTCTGGGTGTGGAGCCAGTAGCGAACACAACTGGGGGGCGGAGGCTTCCATCCAGTCCCACGGGACATCTGACGTCCTTGTTCCTTGCAGGGCTCTCCTCCCCTTCCTGACACGTGGCCGTCTCCACGTGCGTCCCTGGGTCACGCTCCTGATGTTGCCTTCTGCTTGTTCCGTGCCAGCCATGGTCTAATGACGCCCTACTGTGGTGACGGTGCTGGGCTCTCTCTACTTCCTTCTGTCGTCCCACATATGGGTTCTACTCCCAGTCCAAGAACACCAGAACTTGGGTCGGTCAGTACAGTTGTCCCCCCATATGAGCAGGGTCCACTTCCGGCTCCCTGAGGAGTCTGGGCACATGGACGTACAGGTTCTTGGCTAAAATAGCGAGGGTCCTCACATACCCACGCATGTCCTCCTGCACGCGTCCAAGCAGCCCTGGGTTATTGATAAAGCTCAACACGATATCAATGCTGTGTACATGGTTGTTATTGTCATTATCATTTTTCCACTTTTTAGCAGTGGCAAAATTACGGCTCACTGCAGGTATGAACTCCTGGCCTCAGGCCATCCTCTGGCCTCAGCCTCCCCGAGGGATGGGATGACAGGCATGAACCGCCACGCCTGACCCAGTTGTGCTGCATTGTTCTCATTAGCATTATTTCTCACTGTTGTGTTACTTTTTATTGTTCTTGCCCCAGTTTTTCGGATCCACATTTGATGCCGAGGACGCAGGGGTAGACGGCATGGATTGCCGGCACGATTGCGGTCAGGACACCGGCCACGTCAAGCCTGTGCCGGACTGACTCCTTCGCTCTCCTCTCACGCTTGTTGTCACTAAGACAGTCCTCTGTTCCCTCGTGTGTGGCTGTCCGGTTCCACTTCTTCAACCCCAGATATTGGCAGGCTGTCTGTCTTCTCTCAAGAGGGCTGCCTGCAGCCATTTTCCAGCAATTTAATCTTCTTGAAGCCCCTCTACCACCAGCCCCAGCCTCCGGGTCTGCTCCCGCGTGGCGGGGTCCGTCTACACCAGCTCCCAGTCCCGCTCACCTCTCCCTCCGTCATCTGTGAGGCTCTCTGGTTTCTGCTCCCCAGCTCTGTCTTCCTCTAGGTTGACCCCCCATCTCGCTGGAACACACGCCCAGCAGCCTCCAGCACACAGTGCAGGGAAAACGCATTTTCCAGACGGGGACTGTGCAAAGTGTCTTGCTGGGCTGTGCGGCTGAGCGGGCGGTCCGGCTGGAGAGGATCTCGCTGTGGCTTTCTTGCTGCTGGTGCCACTGCCTGGCAGCCTCTGCTCCAGTGGCCTCCCCCTGATGCTCCTCCCCTTGGGAATGGTGGGGTCCTTGAGTCCTGGCCGCCTCCACTCCGACGGCCTCACCCGGACACTCCTCTCCTCAGGAATGGTGGGTCCACTGGGTCCCGGAAGCCTCCCTCCCCAATGGCCTCCTCCTGATGCTCCTCTCCTTGGCAGGGTCTGCCGAGTCCCATGCTTTGAAAGTTCCAACCATGGGTCCATCTCGACACGCGTGGCCTTTCCCACCCAGAAGACGTCTGGGGTCTGGGAAATGGTGCTGAGCTGTGTTTGTCGCTCCTGTCTTCCTTTCTTTCACTTCCTGGGTTTTGACTCTTGAGCTGTGAGTCCTGGAGTTGGGAAGACCCTGGACGCCTCTGACCATCTTCTTTCCTGTCTAGCTTCTCACCCTTTGTACTTTCTGCTGCGCTCTCTGGAAGCATCCTTCAGCTTAACTTCTAGGTCCTTCCAGGTGCCTATGAATTTTTAAGATTTACTCTTGCATTCTCAGTTTTCAAGAGCATGTGTGTGTGTGCATGTGTTTGTGTGTGAGTGTGTATGTGTTTTTGTGTATGTGTGTATCTATGTGTACATGTGTATGTATGCATACATGTGTGATGTGCATGTACACGTGTGTATGTGTGTGAATATATGTATATATGTGTGTGCATTTGCATCCGGTGGACACATATTAGCCCAGCACGTGTGCACGTGTACTTTCACACAACACGTTGTGTGCACTGTGTCCACATGAGTGGCGGGCGGAGTTGTGGACCCTCGTCCAAGCACTGTCCATGGGCAACCTCCTGGTGCCCACAAGGGCTTTCCTTGCATACCCATTCCTGCTTGCTGGTCTATTTCTCCGTCTATAGCAGAGGTACGCGCAACACCCACCAGCGCCAGGCCCTTGGTCACAGCTTCGCGAGGGCCCTTCCATCTCTTTCTTTCGCCAAGCCTGTGCCTGGGAATACTGTGGTCCCATCCTGAAGCGTGTTGTATTTATGTCTAGGAGATGGAGACGCTCGCCAGGCTCACTGCCCTCGGCTGCGGGAACCTCAAGTCTGCAGACTCCAGGGCGCGTTGCATCTCTTCCTCGTGGAATGCCCATGTTGGCATATTCTGCCCTTTTGGGGGACTGGCTGGGAGATTAGGGGTTCTGCCAAGCTCCTGCCCGAGGGTGGAGGCCTGGCTGACAGTCCTGGGCAGGAAGCTGGCGCCTGGGACCACGGCAGCCCGACCTTGCCACGTTGCCACTCCTGCATCTCCCACCTTCTGGTCCAGAATCAGGAGCCCTGGGCTGGCTGCACTTCAGGAAGAACAGGGGGGCGTGGCTGCTGCATAAATAACCCGGACCAAGACTCCCAACTCATCCTCACCCCCTTCCACCTGCCAGGACTTCGGCCCCAAGACGGGGCGGGCTCGGGCTTCGTTTCCTCTCGCTGCCCTGGGTCTGTGGATCTCATCGCGCTGCTCGGCAGGTCTCGAACGCGGCTGCTCTTTCCACCTCAACGCCCCATCCACAGGGCCTGCCCACGAGGAACCCATCCAGGTTTTGTGTATGTGTATATGTGTATCTATGGGAGCCCGTGTTCCAGCTCACATATGCCCCCCTGCTGCTCAGATATCCCCTCCTCCCAGACATCAGGGCCATGCGCACAATAGAAAACACGTGCCATGGGGCCTGAGCTGTAAAGTGGCATCTGTGAGGGATCTCAGGAAGGGGCGGGAGGGACGAGGACGGATGCGCATGACACAGTCCATATCGGAAAGGTAGGCTGTGCATCGGTGCATGACCTTGGCCTTGATACTCTCATCACAGACACCTTGGAAAGCAGGGCTCAGAATCTCGGTTTACGAGGTCACACCAAGAAGACAGTGTTTCTCCCTGGGGACCAGGCGCCATCAAGGCCTTGATCTCAGGATATCCAGGGACAGGTGAGATTTTAATTTTGATCCAAAGAGGGCATGGCGGGGCGGGGTTCTGCATTAAAAGATTGGCCTATGGCTGGGCACGGTGACTCACGCCTGTAATCTTAGCACTTTGAGAGGCCAAGGTGGGAGGACTGCTTGAGCCCAGGAGTTCAAGACCAGCCTGAGCAACATAGTGAGAACTCATCTCTACAAAATATCAAAAAAATTAACCAGACATGTTGGCACATGCCTGTAGTTCCAGCTACTCAGGATGCTGAGGCAGGAGGATTGCCTGAGCCCAGGAGGTTGAGGCTGCAGTGAGCCATGATTGTGCCACTGCTCTCCAACTTGGGCGACAGAGACTCAGACTCAAAAATAAATAAATTTTTCAAAATAAAGCAAATACAGATGGCCTTAGTGGCACCCTGGACTTCAGCACCCTAGGCTGGAACTCTTCCCACACAAACCACGGTCTCTGAACTCTGTGGGGTTAGGGCAGGGCTGTGGTCAGGGGTTTCCCAAGATTGCTAGTCTTTCCCTGCAGACCTCGGCAAACTATCAGAATGTTTTATTTTTCTGGAATGTGGGCTGAAGTCAGACCCTTTAAACCAGTGGTTCTTATCTCCATCAGTGCAGCTGAACAATCAAAGGGACTTCAGACAGCAAAGGCTCTCCAGACTCACAGGACCCTGTTAAGTCCAGCTTTCTGTGGCCTCGCAAGCCCCTGCTGGAGGGTGGCTCTGTGGAAGCCTTCCAGAGGCCATGTGGCCTTTGGGAATTACAGTCAACAGTGGACAGTGAATCTGACAGTGGACAGTGAATCAAAAAGACCTTCTTTTTGAGCAAAGAACCACAGCTTCCATCATATTCTCCTAGGAAACCTCATCACTACCTTGCATTATAGACTATGTTGCATTATGTAATTATTTGTGGCTAGGCACGGTGGCTTGCACCTATAATCCCAGCACTTGGGAGGCCGAGGTAGGAGGATCACTTGAGGCCAGGAGTTTGAGATCAGCCTGGACAACATAGTGAGATCCCTGTCTCCACATAAAATAAAAAAAAATTAACCCTTCATGGGGATGCATACCTGTAGTCCCAGCTACTCGGGAGGTTAAAGCAGAAAGATCACTTGAGGCCAGGAGTTCAAGACAACCAGCCTGGGCAACATAGCGAGACCGCTTCTCTACAAAAAATAAAACAATTAGCCAGGTGTGATGGCACATGCCTGTAGTCCAGCCATGTAGGAGGCTGAGGTGGGAGGATCACTTGAACCCGAAAGATCGAGGCTGCAGTCAACTATGATGGTGTCACTGCAGTCTGGCTGGGGAGACAATGAGAGCTTGTCTCTAAAAAAATTTTTTTTAATTAGAAATTTTTAAAAGGTAGTGTGAAGGGTGTTTGTGAGAGAAGTGCAGTTAGGTGAAGAGCCTATCTGGCAGCAATTTGTCACCTGAGAGTGCTGTTCTAGGAGGCTGGGCTCCCGGAGACACAGACACGTGAGAAAGTCCCAGAAAAGCAGAGCAGCTGTTTATGACCTGGGGACGGAGTGCTGACAACCAGAAGCATCCAGATATCATGAAGCCTCACAGAAACCTAGGAGACCTGGGTTCAGGAGTTTCCAGAGAGCTGGACACATGGAGGGTTCGGGAGGGTAGAGCCTGGGGACATGGAAGCCCCGCCCCTTCCCATGGCTCGCCCTCTGCGTCTTTCTCTTCATCCTTTGTAAGATCCTTCATAATAAACTGACGAACACAAGTCAGTGTTGCCCTGAGTTCTGTGAGCCACTCCGGCAATTTAGTCCAACCAAAGAGGGGGGCATGGAAGCCACAACTTGAAGCCGGTTGGTCAGAAGTTCTGGAAGTCCAGACTTGAGGCTGGGTCTAGGAGTGGAGGGGGCAGTCTTGGGGACGAGCCCTTGCCCTGTGGCATTCAACGCTGTCTCCCAGCGGACAGTCTCGGAGTTGGACTGGAAGATGCCCCGCTGGTGTTCGTGCTTGGTGGGGGACCCCCACCTTTGATCACAGAAACTTCTTCTGTGATGACAGCTGTTGGGGTGGGAGGGCAGAGGGCGACACTGTGTGTCAAGGAAAAGAAAACTAAAGCTTTTGGCTTAGGGAAGTGTTTTTTGGTTGGTTGGTTGCTTTGAGTTAGGGTCTCACCCTGTTGCCCAGGCTGGAATGCAGTGGCACAATCACAGCTCACTGCAGCCTTGACCTCCTGGGCTCAGACGAGCCTTCCACCTCAGCCTCCCTAGTAGCTGGGACTACAGGTGCATGCTACCACACCCGGCTAATTTTGGGGTTTATTTTTTTGTAAAGACCCAGGCATCGTGCCCGGCCAGGGAAGTTTTAAAATTTGAGAAATCTTGCTGGGTATGGTGTCTCAGGCCTGTAATCTCAGCACTTTAAGAGGCTGAAGTGGGAGGATTGCTTGAGCCCAGGAGTTGGAGATTGGCCTAGGCAACATAGCAAGACCTTGTCTCTACCAAAAAATTTAAAAAATTAGCTGGGTGTAACGGCGTGCACCTGTAGTCCCAGTTACTCGGGAAGCTGAGGCAGGAGGATCGCCTGAACCCAGGAGGTCGAGGCTGCAGTGAGCTATGATTGTGCCATTGCTCTCCTGCCTGGGTGGCAGTGAGATCACAACTCAAAAGAAAATAAACGAAAACTGGGAGCCCTCTGCTCTGACCCCAGGTCTGTCCCTCGTCAGTGGGCAGGTGACAGCCCTTCTGGGAGTCAGACGCCTCATCCGTGAAACGAAAGGGCTGCCTTGCAGAAAGAGGGCGTGGCCACGGCCTGAAATCCACCAGAGGGAAAGGCCGGAACAAAGAAAGAAGCCCAGCCACGATATGGCTGGAGAGTGGCCACCATCTCACTCCACATGTCAAAAGATGCGCTTTCCCTCATACCCGTGCACAAGTCACCCAGTCAGCAAATGTCCACGAGGGCTGCGAGATGTCAGAGTCCTGGCCGCCAGATATAGAGGTGGCCCCGAGGGGAGATGAGTGCAGGATCTGAGGTCTCTTCTCTCTAACTCTTAGCCGTGAGAATTTAGGAACAAGGTGCATGGATGGGCATGTGGTAAGAATCTCACCTCTCCCAGGAGATCTGCTGGGCCCTGCGCCCCTGGGAGGTGATCTTGAAAGCCCTTAGAATGTTTTGCCCGACAGGAATGTTTTGGCTGTCCAGGAGCCTTGGGTCACTCAGTCCAACAATGTGACTTAGGGTGGGGCTCTGGGCCACGGGGTATCAGCTTTCCCTCTGGAGAGGCTGGAGGTGGAGATGGGATACCACCGTCCACTCTGCCTGGTGACACAGCCCTCACCAAAGCTCCAAACACCAAGGCTGGGGAGTTTCCCTGATGGGTGATGCTTTTTTGAATTGGGGTCTTTAGATCAAACGTCTATATGGTATTAAAGTCAAACATTTAAAAAACCATGCTCAAGGTTGGGAGTGGCGGCTCACACCTGTAATCCCAGCACTTTGGGAGGCTAAGGCAGGAGGATTGCTTGAGCCAGGAGTCCCAGACCGGCCTGGGCAATATAGTGAGAACCTGTCTCTATAAAAAAATACAAAATTAGCTGGGCATGGTGGCACGTGCTTGGAGTCCTAGCGACTTGGGAGGCTGAGGTGGGAGGATTGCCTGAGCCCAGGTCAAGGCTATGGTGAGCTGTGATCATGCCGCTGCCCTCCAGTCTGGGCAACCAAGCAAGACTTCCATTCAAAAAGAGCTCAAAAAGAGATAATACCACAGGATGACATTAATACAGGTAACATCTGAATATTTACTATGGCTCAGACACTGTTACTATCCCATAAACAGCTTTCCCAAGGCTTCAACCCTGTGTGGTTTGGCTCTTTCCTCTGTGCTGTCCTCCCCAAAACATCTGAAAAATGTTTGCAAACACACCACGATGAAAACCTACATGAATTCCAAGAAAGAGCTGAGCTGGTGGTGTTGCCGGGCTGTTACGGGACAGGACAGGCAGGAATGGCTAGAGAATCACTTTTCACTACGCTCTCCTAACACATTTAAAATTAACTGGAATGGGCAACTTTCTAAGAAAATATAAAACATTCAAAATAAGTTTTAAAGAAGAAGACAAATTCACACTTGCACCAGCGAGGACACATTCAGTGGGTCATGGAGATGGCTGGGATCCTGGGCCCGGGTAAGTAGGGCAGGGGCGCCAGCTCACCCATGTGCACTCAGCCACGTGTCGGACGAGACGCCTGGAGTGGCAGCGACAGGGCTCGGCGCGAGGAGCAGAGTCCTCAAGTGAAACTGTCAGAGCATCCTGCCACTCTGCTTATGTTTAGCAGTAGCCCAGGGGCAGGTGTTTCTACCATGGTGGGCTGCACTTGATAAACCCTCAGGGACTGCCAGACCTGTCCTTGGAGGTGACAGGAGCAGGGATAGACTGGTGGACAGAGGAGCCACAGCCAAGGCCAGAGATCCAGCTGTGTGGCCCATGTTACGCCAGCCACCTGAGCCGACCCTGTGTCCCTCTTCGAAGTCCCTTTCCCACGGTGTGGTCGTACCCTGTTCCGATCCATGGGGGGGAGGGATCTGTCTTGAATCTGCTTTAAAATGTATTGGCCAGCACCCTACATACACCAAGTGTTTTTGGAAGTGTAGTATCCTCTGAAATGGTCATTTCCTGCTTCAGGAAAGGCACGGCTTATGCGGATGTCTGTGCCATCGTTCAGAACAACATAAAGCTTCCCCCAGCCTCACCTGTCCCAGTGGGCATCACCAATCATTCGCAGATTAAAATTAAAAAAAGAGAGAAATAGAGAAAGGAAACTCAAGTTTACAAGAAGATAACAGAGGTGGGTTATCTGTAGAATCTTGGAATGAGGAAAACCTTTCTAAGCACAATGTGAAATCTACAAGCAGTAAAGAAAAGCCTTGATTAGTCATAACTGAAAACAGTGTAAACTTTTGGTACAGACAAAAGGTCATCTTAAAAAAGCCAAAAGTCAAACAATCAAAATTTTTTTTTAAATTGCAAAAATGTACTTGCGACACATCTGACAGCCAAGGGGCTAATTTCCCTTATCTTATGTACCAATTCATGAGCGTTCTTACAAATCAAGGTCCAGTAATTAAGAAGTTCACACCTGACTGGGCACGGTGGTGTAAGCCTGTAATGCCAACACTTTGGGAGGCCAAGGCAGGAGGATTGCTTGAGTCTAGGAGTTTAAGACCAGCCAGGGCAACATAGCAAGAGCCCGTCTCTACAAAAATAGAAATTAGCTGACATGGCGGCACATGCCTGCAGTCCCAGCTTCTCAGGTTGAAGTAGGAGTGCTTGAGCTCAGGAAGTCAAGGCTGCAATAAGCCATGATTGTGCCACTGCACTCCAGCCTCGGTGACAAAGACAGACCCTGTCCCCCCTCCCCACCAAAAACAAAAACAAAAACAAAAAGCCCACACCATCACCAATACTTTGCCCATATAAATTTCATTCTTTTTTAATTTGTTTACCCACTGGATAATGCCCAGTGTCGTGTAGGGTTTGGGAAAACAGGCATATTCATACATTATTAATAGAAATTTTTAAAAGGAGGAGAATTTGTCAAACCCTTTAAAACTTTAAATACTCATACTTACTGGCAGAATCATGGCTGGAGCATCCTTCATAGCTTCACAAACCTGACAGCATCTCTAGTACCTATTGACTAAAGAGCTGCGTTAGAGTGCGGTTATTAGCTCAAGCGACTGTCACTGTCTTCCTCCCAACAAAACTCACATTCCCGACAGGGGAGAGGCAGAGAGAGTCGCTGAACACCTGTCCACTCAAGGCCTGTGTAGGCGCTTTAAGGAAGTAAGTACAGGGTATCATAGGCTAGGGTCTGGAAAATCCGGCCATCACCACTCTGGACCTGCCCATTTATGACTTGTAAGCCAACAGTGATTCTTATATTTTTAAAAATCAAAAGATAAATATTCTTTCACATGTCAGTATCTGTAAAGTGTCACTGGAGTGTAGCTGCACCTACTCGATTGTGTGGCATCCGTGGGAGGGTCCCCTCACTTCTGTAGAGATGGTCTGTCATGAGACCATCTCCGCAGACATTTATTAAAAGCCTAGAATAGCTACTGTGTGGCCCTTTGCTGAAAAGCTCTGTTAACGCCTTAAGAAGAAATTAATAACAGAAGGCCCAAAGGAAATGAACTTGTGTGTCCATGCAAAATTCTGTCTACAGAGGCTCAGGGCAGGGTTGCTCATGAGAGGGTTGGAGACCGCCCAGATGCCCGTCAGCTGATAGTGAGCCGGTGAGCACGTGGGTGAATACACAAAATGGGGGTTCTGAAGAGGCTGCCGGGCGGTTGGGCAGAGACAGGGAGCCCGGGTGTGGACAGTCTCCCCAGCGAGCCAAGTCGCGGTGATCAAGGTCAAGGGCTGGATCCTCTGGCTCGTCGGGTGTGACTCAGATGCTGTGCTGGTCACCTCACACATCCAGATCCTTCCCAAAGGGCAGATGAAGACTGAAAATGTAGACTCAACTCTTGACGAGAGCGAGGTGAGACTTTCAAGAAACTGCAGGCTTCAGGTTGCACATCAAAGTTCCAGATTTAGCAATGGGGTGTATCCATGCAATGGAACCTCACGCAGCCATGGAAAGGGCTGAAGTAGACACGTGCTCCCACACGAATGAACCCTGGAGTCACTAAGTGGAAGAGGCCTGTCACAGAGAAACATGTACTGTGTGATTCCACTTACATAAAATAGGAAGAGGCAAATCTACAGAGATAGAAAGTAGCTGGCAGTTATGGAGGCCTGGGGGCTTGAGTGGACATGGGAAGCCATTACTGATGGGCGATATGAAAATGTCCTGAAGTGGATCATGGGGATCGCTGTGTGATTCTCTAAATAGACTAAATGTCACTGAATTGTGCACTCAGATGGGTGAATTGTGCGGCATGTGAGTGATAGCTCAATAAAGCTGTCAGAAAAATAAAGAGTGGATCGGAGGCTGAGGCAAAAGGATGGCCTGACCCCAGGGATTCGAGACCAATAAGTAAATAAATAAAAATTAGCCAGCGTGGCGGCATGTACCTGTGGTTCCAACTACTTGGAAGGCTGAGATAGAAAGATCACCTGAGCCCAGTAGGTTGAGGCTGCAATAGCCATGGTCATGCCTCTATACTCCAGCCTGGATGACACAGTGAGACTCGACTCAAAAAAAAAAAAAAGAGCGGAAAATGTATTGGGATTAGGAATTATTTAGTTTCAAGCGTTATGCCTCTCAGGGCATCAGGTTTGAATTCAGACGTCAAGGAAGAGAAACTGCGTCTCCCAGTAGACAGTGCTGGCTGGTAACCCCTGCTTGGTGTGCAGGGGCTATTTGGTCCCGGAAGCCCCTTCGGCGGTGACTCCTGTTGAGAGCAGGGGAAACACACAGTGGGGGAGTTTTTCCAAAAGGAAACACGGGACACCCTTCCAGTCCTGGCCGAACTGACATCAGAACTTCAACTCACGGAGCCGACACAACTCCCGGGGTGGCCACACCCAGAGACACCGTGAGCTTCTGGGAGCTGCGGGCCTGGGTGGAGGCCGTGCCTGGGTCTCTCCCGCCTCCAGAGGATGGAGGAGGGAGCACGGCCTTCCCCCACTCTGGCGGGCGTTGGCTGCTGTGGATGGCGCCCTCTGGGCGTAGAAAATACAGCTGCTGAACCTTCCAGACCCTGCTCTGGGTTTTCAAGGAAAGTCGGGGAATAATTGGAAAACCTGTGCTGGGCACAAGCCATGCCCCTGCCTCGACCCCGTGGCCCGCTGGGCCTGGGTTCCTCTCATTCAGACGATGTGGCAACGAGGCACCTGCCCGGGACAGCAGGTGCCCCCAGGAGACCCCTGGGCGCTTGTGCGGCAGCTGAAGGCCCAGGGCACCAGAAGACAAGACTTGAGGGGCCTCTGCAGCCATCAGCCTCCTCACGGGGCCACGAGGACATTGGGTTTCACCTTCATCTGAGATGCTAAGCTGGGCGTGGTGGCGCGCGCCCCTAGTCCCAGCTACTCAGGAAACTGAGGTAGGAAGAGCATGTGAGTCCAGGACTTGGAGACCAGCCTAGGCAACATAGCAAGACTCCATCCCTATTAATTAATTAATTAATACAATTAGCCAGGTGCAGCAGTGCACACCTGTAGTTCCAGCTACTTGGGAGTCCAAGACAGGATGATCATTTGAATCCAGGACTTCGAGATCAGCCTGGGCAATATAGCAAGACACCATCTGTATCAATAAATTAATTTTTTCTTTGAGTTGGAGTCTTACTCCATTGCCCAGGCTGGAGTGCCATGGCACACTCACTGCCACCCCAGCGTCAACCTGCTGGGCTCCAGGGATCCTTCCGCCTCAGCCTTCCAAGTTGCCAGAACTACAGGTGCATGCTACCTCGGCCGCCTAATTTTTGATTTATTGTAGAGACGAGGTCTCGCCAAGTTGCCCGGGCTGGTCTTGAACCCATGGGCTCAGGCAATCCACTTGCCTTGCCCTCCCAAAGTGCTGGGACGACAGGCTGAACCGCCAAGCCCGGCCAATAAATTAATAAAATGAGCCATGTGTGGTGGCACATGCCTGCAATCCCAACTACTCAGGAGGCTGAGGCTAGGAGGACTGCTTGAGTCTAGGAGTTCGAGGTCATAGTGCACTAGAATCAAACAGCCATTGCACTTGGTGGTGATGAGTAAAATAAAACGTTTTTTAAAAGTTTCATGTTTATGCAAAAATGTAAGATATTCTCTGATTGCTTTGTGACAGCTCTGTGTATAGGAAGGCTATTAGCGCTTTACCTTATTGCATGCATACTTTCTCTATGAAATGTTTTCAGTCTTATGAAACATTTCAGGCTTGGGCCCTCCCCTGAGCACAACGTTTTATTGCTCTTGCATTTCCATTTCTTTCATAATTTTATGCCTAGAAAATTTGTCTAAGACTATCTTTTGTTTTGCACTTTTAATCACTAACACTTTCATGATTTGTTTTTCCTCTTATATACTGGGAACCCACTTTAGGACAAGGCAGAAGGGAAGATCAGACTTGATCATGCCCAAATTGTTGGTTTCTGCAGATTATTTGATGGATGTTCTAGAAATGTAAGCATTCTGCCGCCGCACGTGGTGTGGAGGCCGAGCTGGGTTTTCATGGCACCTCTGCGTGACCGGTGAGCACACACACCCACTCTTATTCGACACACGTGTCCTCCCGAGCTGCAAGGTGGCACACAACCAGCCTGAGGATGCTACCACACTGGAGATCTGCGCTGGTTTCCTTTGAAAACTGTTTTTGGAGGTGGCTTTTGAGTCACAGAGTGAGTCCTATAACTGACAAGTCACCGCAGCTTGATGACCCACTTATTCACCAGGTAATGTGGTCCCAAGTGACTCCTTCCTATCTCAAAGAGAAATACACTTTTTTGTTTTGTTTTGTTTTTAGAGACAGGATCTCGCTCTATTGCCCAGACTAGGATGCCATGGTACAATCATAGTTCACTGCAGTCTCAACCTCCTGGGCTCAAGTGATCCTTCTGCCTCGGCCTCCTGAGTTGCTGGGACTACAGACACACACCACCACGCCCGGTTGGAAATACACTTTCAAAGCACATTGAAGAGGGAAAAGGATGGGCCTCAGTTCTGCTGTGTTTGTCTGAAGACGAGTCTCTCACCTTCAGTTACCTGTGTGCATGCAAATACACAAGAGGCTGCCATCTCCCTGCCCCACACAGTTGGCTGTGACTGCAGATTGAAGTCCAACCTGACAATTAGAAAAAACTGTATGTGCTTGGGAGGAGGATGACTTTCCGAAGATGCTGGCCTCTAGACAACCTCCATGGGTGAGAGCGCCCCTCCAGCCTCCCTCCTGGGGAGACTCATCGGACCCCACCTTCCTTCAGCTGGATTCGCCACTGGGGACAGAGTGACTCGTGGAATGCCGGGAGCTCTGTATGTCTGTGACTTATCTAATTTTTTCTAGTGCCCTGCATATTTCGAATGACAACACTGACTAAAGGGAAGAAAGCCAAAATGGATATCCCTCTGGGTGTTACACATTTCCCAGTGTTCTAATTGCTACAGCCACTGCCAGCGAAGCTCATTGAAAGAATGTCCCCGAGGAGGGCTCGGAACACACCACACGATAGGACTGCAAATTTCAGTGATTACAAACAATTAAGCAGGCAGCCAACATGTAATTTTCTTCTTAGGCATGGACGTGGAATGGGGAACGACTGACTGGGTTGGAATAGACAGAACAGAGCTGTCTCCCTTTGCGTGAAAGGCTCAAGTGGAGACTAAACTGAACAAGCCTCCCCCCTTTGCTTTTAAAATTGAGGGATGTGGAAATTAGTGAGATTAAACTCACAGCTGCATTATTTGCAAATAATTAAATTCTATTTGATCTTGCATAAGCCAAAAAGGGAATGTTTTGGCTCGTGGCAAAAAAGAAAGCGTTGAACTTCCAAACCACAGGAGAGAAAGAGGTACGGCCGAGTCTCTGCACACGGATGGCGCTGGCCCAGTGCAACTGGAACCACCTCCCGCTGTCCAGCGTTTCGGCATCCTCTCCATACTTTGACTTCACCCTGTCCCCCGCAGACCAGCCTCTCCCACATACCACGTGGACGTCTATCTCGAGCTCCTGAATGTTATCATCTCTGTGCTGGAGAGATGCTGCCAGTCATATTCTTTTTAGTTTGAGTCACTGCATGAGACAGGGGAGCCTTATGCGCCATGAATATTGAAGGTTTCTTTTTTTTCTGAGTTGGGATCTCACTTTGTCACTCAGGCTGGAGTGCAGAGGCATGATCATGGCTCACCGCAGCCTTGACCTCCTGAGTTCAGGTGATCCTTCTGCTTCAGCCTCCTGAGTAGCCATGACTACGTGTGCATGCCACCATACTTGACTGATTTTTTAACTTTTGGTAGAGAGGAGGTTTCACTGTGTTGCCCAGGCTGGTCTCAAACTCCTAGGCTCAAGCAATCCTCCCACCTCGACCACCTAAAGTGCTGGGATTATAGGCATGAGCCACTGTGCCCTGGCAATGTTGCAGGTTTCCATAGTTTCCTCACAGTGGGTACAAAATATCTTGAGGAAGGGCCACGTCTTCTCAGTTGCACTAAAATGCCATATGGACTCCTGGTGGCCCTGGGTAGGGTTCTGAAGGGCACAGGCTGGGCTGGGTGTCCACCTCTGGACCTATCACTATGACCATAGGGCAGAGGTCCTCTGAGCATCTGGCAGTTCCCATGGGATTCTTATAAGTGGAAGGGGAGCAGTTTTGAGCATAGGAATGGACGCATAGGAATAGACTGGCAAAAGGTTAATTGTCCACAACAGCACCAAGGCAGTTTTGTGAGCCCATGGCACATTTGCTCTCACCTTTGAAAGAATGTACTACCTCTGCTGTCCCTTACTGAATTTAAACCCTGACAGAGCCATGACTGAAGTTCTGTATTTCCCTAGGTCCGGGGCATATATCATCTCTCAAAAGAATGCACCAATTTATGTATCAGGCGGCGCTGTGGCTGGAATGTCTGCGTTCCTCCAAAATTCATGTAGAGATGTAATCCCCTAGGCAATAGTGTGAGAGGTGGACCTTGGGAGGTGCCCTCAACCACTCAGTTTTCCCCAGACAAGACTGTCGGTGTCAGATTGGGGCCTCCTAGAGGAATCATGGACATGAAAGCATATGTGTATTCATATCCGTAAATATGCCATGACTAGAGTGGTGCCCTCGTGGATGGGGCTCCTGTTCCCACTGGAGGGCTAGAGGGAGTGCGTTGGTCCCTCTTCCCGTTTGCCATATGAGGAGACACAGACATGGGGACTGGGTCCTCACCAGACACGGAATCTGCAACACCGTGATCTTGAACTTAACTGGCCTCCAGAACTGGGAGCAATCATTGTCTATCGTTTCCAGATTGCCTGGTCCACAGCATTGTTATGGCAGCAGGCACAGACTAAGGCAGGCAGTCGTTCTGGGTGTGGAACATCTTTGTTGAGTTGATCAACCCACCTTCTCTGACTTCTGTGCTTTTCTTCCAAGAGTCTCTGACTTGAGGGTGACAGATTTGAGCACTTGGAGTCTAGCCTTGCCTCTGCTTAGTTGCCTGAGGATGGGTACATCAGCTCCTTCTGTCCATTCTTCCAAAAACGAGGATGGTCATTTGTGTCCAGACCTACCTCAGAGACATCTTGGGAAAGGCCCAAGAACTAATGAAAACAAAAGTGCTGGCAACACAGGAAATGTAACGATCTGGATTAGCCAGAAAGGGTCCATCCTCAGGCGTTGTCCGGCAACATAAACCCATCATCAGATGGTGACAGGCACTTCCTATTGACTTTGCAACCCAGTGGGACCCTACCTGTAGACCTCTATGTGACGCTAGTTGGCTCTTGTCAAATAACTGTGATGTGGCCATTGTCAGAGAAAATGAAAAGCCATGCGTGATAGGATGTTACAGTCCCACATCACACCAAAGGCATTAGCCTGAGGGGTGAGAAAATATTTTTCACTATCAAATAATAGTTTTTCTAGCTGTCATCCTGGACTTGAGTTCATGGAAATACGTTTTTGGGTGTTTTTTTTTTGAGTTGGAATCTCACTCGGTCACCCAGGTTGGAGTGCACTCAGGTTGGCACTCACACTCATGGTCACCCCGGCGTTGACCTGCTGGGCTCAGGTGATCCTTTCGCATCAGCCTTCCAAGTAGCCAGAACTACAGGCATGTGCTACTACACCTGGCTAATTTTGAGTTATTGTAGAGATGAGGTCTCAAGTTGCCCAGGCTGTTCTCGAACCCGTGGGCTCAGGCAGTTCCCTTGCCTCGGCCTCCCAAAGTGCTGGGATTACAGGCTTGAGTCACTACACCTGGCCCGAAGTACGTTTTTTAAAGCAAATAATTTCTTGTCTTCATCTTCCCTTATCTTAGTGCTCTGCACTATTTCCCACTATTGATTCTTATTAATAGCAACACTTGCTCTACAAGTAATGTCAGTAACCACTTGCCGAATATTTTTTTATGAGTCCAATGCTATGCTTAATGTACAATTCCAAGTATTTCTCTTTGGGAGACAACCCCATTGGATAAGCACCATTACCATCTCAACTTACAAAGTAGGGAAAAGGCACGTCGACAAAAAATGGAGTGGGGCTGGGATTGTGTGTCTGACTCAAAGCACGCACATGCCCAGCTATGCGAGGAAGTGATCCTGGTAAACTGTTGCTTGAAGGATCAACACGATTGGCTCAAAGTGGTCCAAGCAAACCAGGAACAGGTATCCTGCTTCACCTTCCACCAAGTACCTGCAACAGGTCCCTCTCAACCCCTGCCCTAGAGTCCAGAGTGTGGGAGGCCTGGGCCTTCGCAGTGAGGATGCCCGTGTCCCAAAGGCCAAGGTTATGATGTTTTGCTCTGGTCTTTTTCCAAACAGCCTGCCAACCAAACCCCCAACCAGAATCTAAAGAATCTGCTAGATTACATTTCTTAATACTGTTGTTCAAATTTTTTATGTCCTTACTCATTTTTGTCTGCTTGATCTAGCAATTTCTAGAAGAGGCAGGTTAATGTTTCACACAATTGTGGGTTTTCAATTTATCTTAGTGAATGTATCTGTTTTTATATTTAAAGGCTGTGTGGTTTAGATAAACATAAGGCCATGACTATGATATGTTCTAGTGAGATTGCTACTTTTATTATTACATGGTGCACCCTTTAATTCCTAGATGGGCTTTATGTCTTTAACTTTTATTTTGTTTTAAATCATTACAGCTACCTCCACTTTCTTCTGGAGAGTATTTGTGTAGTATATTTTCCCATCTTTTTGTTAATTTTTATTTGTGTTTTTGCTTGGTAACAAGTGGATGGATTTTACATTTTACATTTTTAATGTGATAGATAATCTTTGTTGCTTAATATTTTCTATATATTAAAATTGTAGATATATATATACATTTATTTCTACTATTTACTTTGTGTTTTCTTTTTACCCTAGTCTTTGCTTCTTCTCTATTCCAGACTTCTGTGTGTACATAAGTTTTTTCTAGCTTCCATTGTAAAGCTCCTTGTGGGGAGCTGTAGATATTATTTTTATTTTTCAAAATGATTACTTAAAATATTTAATTATACACATTTTAACTTTAAATTTTACAAAATCAGTCATCCAGTATTTCTATCCTTTTTTAAAAATGATGAGCACCTGAATGTACTTTACCTATTGAACACTGTGCCCCCAATCTTATTATTATTGCTTAGAATATTAATTTAACTTTTCTTCTGTAAACATAGATCATCAGTTATTTTAATTTTTATTTCAGTTGATATTAAGTTTGTAGAAACGTGTTGTCTCATTTGGGGCTCACCATATTTTCTTGTATGTCATGACTTTGCTTCTCTTTCTTTTGTTTTCTTCTTTCTTTTTCTTCTCTTTCTTATTAGTTGTCACATTTAAAAAGACAGGTGTTCTCTCTTAGTGAGGTCTTGTGGGTGGTAAACTCTCAGGTGATATGTATGCGATATCTTGCCATCTCTTGAATGATAGTTTAGCTGGGTATAAAATTATAGCTTGCCAAATAGATTGTCTTGCATTTGGAATATATTATTCCATTGTCTTTTGTCCTGTATTATTGCCTGTTAGAAGCCTGTTACTAGGCTTTCTTCCATTTTAGGTGCTCTATTGCTTTCTTTACTAGTCCTTAAACATTATTTTTAAAATTTTGACATTCTAAGTTTCACTGTCAAGTATTTATGTATGGATTTAGTTTTATGTTTCCTGCTTGGTACTTGGAACACACTTTCAAATCAGGCACTTGTATCATTGTTTACTTCTGGAAAACTCTTAGCTATCACCTCTTTAATTATTACTTATCTTTTATCCCCTCCATTCCTTTCTTCTGGGACTTGTATCAGATGTACAATGTAACCTCTCATTTTAGTTCTCATGCCCCTTAATTAATATTTAAAACTTTTTGTGTATTTTGTGCAGCATTCTGAGTGAATTTTGTGATACTGTAATCCAATTAACTAATTTGGTCCTCATTAGTATCTAGTTCTGGCCTCTTAGTTTTTAATTTCAAGATGTATTATATATCTTTATTTCAAAAATTCTTATCATTTTTTGCCATGTATATTTATATGGTTCTTATTTCTGCCTGTTTGCTTATTTTTTATGGATTTTAGCATGCCAAGCATACTGGTGTTTCAGTCTTTTTCAGATTAACCATACCTCTGAAATGTATTTCTAGCTGGGTGGGGTGGCTCATGCCTGTAATCACAGTACTTTGGGAGGCTGAGGCCAGGAGTTCACGACCAGCCTGGTCAACATAACAAGAACTCATCTCCACAAAAGTAAAAATAAAAAAATTAGTCAGATGTGATGGTACGCACCTGTGGTCCTGGCTACTAGGGAGGCTGAGATGGGAGGTGGGAGAATTGCTTGAGCCTAGAAAGTTGAAGCTGTCGTGAGCTGTGATTGTGCCACTGCCACTGCACTCCAGCCCAGATGACAAAGAATGATCTGGACTCATATATATGAGTCCAGGTGATATATATACATATATATATGTATATGTGTATATATATATGTGTATATATATATATATATATATACGTGTGTGTGTGTGTGTATGTATGTATGTATTTCTAATGGAGCAAACTAGTATTTTAATGACTGATGCTGACTGTGGCCTTTCTTAACTTTTTAGCTTTCTTCAAGGAACTTGCTATAGTTGCAGTTTGTCAGCTCATTTAGGGAGGAGCTCTATTCCCATCTCTCCCTCCCCTTCAGCAGGCCGCCATGGCTTCTTGCTACTTCTCCCCCACTCCCACCTCGCAGTCTAGACCTGGCTGTATACTTGCGACGGAGGGTCCTGTACTGAGGGATCCTGACGACACCTCAGGTGCAGTCACCAGGCAGGAGGCAGCCTGCTTCAGGCCCTCGCTGTGGTCATTGCATCTGTCTTCTGCCTCCCTGGATGTCCTTCCTACTTCTATGGAAGCTCTGTGCAAATCCACAACAGTGCTATCTTTTCCAGCTTCCTTTCATCATCAGACAAGTATTCCTGGCTTTAACACAGGGTTCATTTGGTCCCTGTTATTCCATAGGCGCTGACCTCCTGGCCATGGCTGCTGCTGCTAGGCCTGATGCCCCGAGAGCTGTGGTTTCAGCCCAATTTACTTCCTGACGTTTCTGTTTGGTTTCTGGATCACAGCGATTTTTATCTTGCTTATGAACCCAGTTGTGCTATTTTAATTTTCTTTTCTGTTGTTTTTGAGTCAGGGTCACCCAGGCTGGAGTGCATCAGGCCAACATGGCTACCGTAGACTCGACTTCCTGGGTTCAGGCAATCCTCTTGCCTCAGCCTTCCGAGTATCTGGGACTATGGTCATGCATCACGGTATCTGGCTTATTTTAAAATTTTTTTTATAGAGATGAAGTCTGGCTACATTGCCTAGGCTGGTCTTGTACTCCTGGGCTTAAGCAATCCCCCACCTCAGTTTCCCAAAGTGCTGGGATTTTAGGCATGAGCCACCACACTAAGCCTAGTTTTTTTGTTTTTGTCATCATCTGTTACTGCCATGTTTCAGAGTAAAGGGCATGATTCAGAATTTGCCATCTTTGGTGGTGCATTATTCTGCAGTAAAGAATCACCCAGTGAGGTGAAGGGGTATCCCTCAGGTTGAATACTAATGTGTATACTTGTTTATTTATACTTTGCTTTATTCCAGACACGTGACATTTTGTATCACACTTACAATAAAATAGCAAAATGAAAGATATTGAACTTGAGTTTCAGGAAAACACAGATTAGATGACAATACAGAGACTGGGGGAAACACGTCACCCACATTCACTATGCAGAATGCAGGGTCCTGCAGGCCAGGCTGCTTTTGGCCTCTGAGCCTGCAGACAGCCAGCGCGAATACACACGGGGGCCACCTTTGTGATCTCCTTCCACAGAGGAAATGTCTTTCAGTTCTTTGAGCAAAATAACGTTTTTCTGGCAACAAATTCTAAAATAAATGTCTCCTGTGTGCGTGGTAGAGAGAACGGGGAAAGATGAGGTGGACGCTAACATCAGCAATCTTGGGGTGTGGCGAGCGGGACACGGCAACAACAGCAACCACAGCTTTGCTGTGACTTGGGTGGGGAGACTGACCCTTAGAGGTTCCTCCAGGCGACCCGAGGCCCATGTGGCCACCCACAGCACGGGGGAAAGGAGCTCAAGCACGCATCCTCCTGGATGCTCCCTGGACTCACGACACTGCCTCCTCACCACGGTGATCCCAGGCTCTGCGCAGGAACCTTGTGTTGGATCCCGCTGGCTGGCAGCAGCAAGGGGTGATGACCCTTCCGTCGCTTTAAGTTTCAGGTGACAGCAACTAGACTCCAACTCGCTTCCACCTACGAAGGTGTTGCTGAGTCCAAGATCCCGCGGACTAACCAGAGGGAAAGGGTGGATTCGGCCATGGAGACAACTGACTCAGGACCTGGACGTCCCCGAGTTTCTCCTGTCGTCCGCCTGCTCCATCTTTGTGCTGCCTCCCACGACCTCCTTCTCTCAGTGGGACGGAGGGCTGGTGGCCGCAGCCCTGCAGCCTCACATCCCGGGAGAGGAGACAGCATGTCTCTAGTTGATAGAGTTCACAGAACGACCTTGGCAAGGTTGGGCTGGGGCTTGGATCACGCCCATCTTTGAACCTCTACTGACTGTTATTAGGCACACCCTGTGCACCGAGCTCTGCGCCTGAGCCTTTGTGTGAAGTCTATCACGCAACCTTCAGAATGACTATGGGAGAGGTGGAAGCCAGCTCACATATGGCCCCTCTTCCACAGGTGGTTTTGCCCTTGGTCTTGGCCCCTCAGTCCCTCAATCCCTCACCAGCAATGATCTCAGCCTCTGCCTCATCAGGTCACACACACCTGTGGTCATGACCCTTCTCTTCAACAGTAGCTGCATGATCCCGACTACAAGCACCCTGCCTCCAGTCTTGTCACCGGCTCCCTAACTGTAGCATGTGCTTGTCCTCCGACCCCCTATCCTGTACCTCCTCACTGTTTATCAAGCCTCTCTTTTCCACCCCGATTCCCTCCATCAAGTCCTTAATTCTCTTCCTACCTGGCTTAAAAACTGCTTAACATTGGCCTTGTTTGGTTTCCTTGGTAGCTGACCCCAGACACAGATTTGAGAGCAAACAATCCCTGTTTTGGAGGTGAAGCCTTAATAGGGCTGGTGGGGGGTGGTCAGGCAGGAAACAGAAGGAAGTGAGCTGGGGCGTTCACTGAGCTGTTATGTGGAACATTCCTTGAGGCATCCCAGCCATCACTGGCTGAAGGCTGCTCCTGGGGCTTCCTAGCACTCTGACCTGTCTTGAGCATGGGCCAACAAGATGCCCTTGATGGAGAGTCACAGGCATGAGACGCCACCCACAGGTGCTGTTCCAGGAAGGCACCGAGACAGGGTGGGGACTGGGGACTGCAAAGGCCACTCTGTTGGGCATACCCCATCCCTTCCTGCCCAGGTAAGGTCCCAGTCCTGGTGACGCCCAGCCTCTGCCTCATCCAAGTACCTGGCTGGGTCTGGGGCAAAGTTCACAAGTGCTGACTGGTCTCCCATGAAGACGTCCACTGGTGTCAAGAGAGTCTTTGGCTAATTCCCTTCCAAGACACATTTCAGACTGTCTCGTCCCTGGCCACCCCTGCAAGACTCTCCGTCTCCTCCTCCTAACTGCCCCTCTCACTTCTCATTTCACTAAGGAGATGGTGCTCTTGGGAGAGCTTCCCGTGTTCCACCTGAGCCCCTGCTCACGTCCACAAGGGGATGCTTGGTCTTCTTGCAGGTGGTCGCAGGCTGGCATCGCCCAACCTTTTAGGATTCTGCCCCTGAAGAGTCTTTATATGTCATCGTGCAAGTCTCTAACTTCCTTGGTTAAGCTCACATTAAGGTATTTTATTCATTTGAGTTCCACTGTACATAGAACTGTTTTCTTAATTTTCTTATCTGATTGCGTGTTGCAGTTATGCAGAAATGAAATTGATTTTTGCATGTTGGTCTTGAAAAAAAGGTTTTTTAAAGTATCTTTTTCCTAATTGTTCCCCCCAGGAAATTTTGACACCACAGATATATCACATGCCTGTCTACGTGCTGTATGTGTATCTGTGCTTTTTACATGGGAAGAGAGAGACCCAACTGTCACCCACACTGCAGGTGCGTGCAGGCGGGAACCCAGCCACGCCACCCTCCAGGACAGAACCTTCCGTGCCCTGGCTCCCGTCCCTCCTCTGCTCTGAATGTCAAGCCTGTGGTGATTGACTCCCTTTTGGCGGCTGTCAAGCCCCTTTCCTCGGGTCATACCCTTCAGCCTGCCATATACTCCATGCTCTATCTTATTAAAGTCCTCCCACACCTGCATCTCCCTTCCCCAGCCTGTACTATTTCTCCATCTCTGTTCCCTTTACTGAAGCCCCAGAAGCCTGTGAGTAGGTGTGTGGGCCAGCTGCCAGCGTCACCCACCAGGCGTGATGAGAACAGCCCCGGGTAGTGCCAGCCCCAGGTCCAGCTCCAGTCTCAGAAGAGCTTTTCACCACCTTCCTCAGAGCCAGAGAGTGGATGTGCAAAAAAGACCCCTGGAGGCCAGTCATAAAGGAGCCAACCTACTCTTGCTGGCTGGCCCGTGCGATCGCCCATGTTAGGTGTACACTGCCTGGGTTTTACCTCAACTGGAGATGCCTGCTGCGGCTTGTTGATCTTGGGATCTGGAGACTTCTGCTGTCTAGGAAGGAGATATCTTCCGTACAGAGCTGTCACAAGGTACTTGAGGTGGGGTGAGCTTCAAGGGCCACACCCATCACTGGCTTCCTCTCCTCGACCATCTACACCACCGTCCACATTCTCAACTGAACTGGAAGTTCACTGAGGTAGGAACCAACCTACTACCCTTCATATTCATCATGGCCCATATGAGAGTGCTTTGCTTGTTATGTTTAAGAAACACTTATGTTTAATCTCCCAGAGTTCTACCCTGAACTAGGCCAGTGGGTACAAAGACTTGCAAAGCAAAAATAATGAAGGGCTTCTTTAAAGAACTGAATTAACTACAACTGTGCGAATGAGAGACAACAGTGCTGATACTCTGAACTTTTTTGGGGTCACCCTGGCTCTGTCGCCGGTGCCACCACGAGAAAGAGATGTAAGGGAGCCTTTGGATTACCTGCCGGAGGCCAACAAGCCACACACCCACAGTGCCTGGCACCCCCTGGCCTCCAGGGCATGGACTTGGTTTTCTGAGCGACTATCAGAGAAGACAGTTAACACCACTGGGGAGTGAGGGAAGTCGACTCCCTGAGGGACAAGCTGGGACCAACAGGAGGCAGGAGACACCAGGGTACAATTCCTTCCTTCTTCTGGTTGTTGCCAGGTGTGGTTTCTCCAACATGCTGTTTGAGGTGTTCCACACGTCCCACGTGCCGTACCTGCCAAGTCTTCGAGGTCTTCGAGGACTGTCATAGGTAGTGCTTAGCATGGGGACACACTGTGGTGCCTTGTTCCTGCCGCCCTCCCCCACTGCGCCCCCCCTTGCCTTTCCCCCACCCCTGCTACCCCAGGATCATACTCCCTACATAGAGTGCCACCCTCAATCCCTGTAGCTGGCTCTGCTTGAGAGGGACCAGGCTAAGCCACGCCCAGATGGGAACAGAAGGTGTTCAGGCTTGACCTGCTGAGCTGGCGTGGACCTGAGTGAGAATCACCCAGCCACTCAAAACCATTCAGTGGGCGGCGCCGTTCCTGGATGAGGGGCATGATGGTGAACAGAACATAAGTGCTGAGTGGGGTTGCTGAAGGGACAGGGCAGACACGTTTCCCGCTCCTGTAGAGCTGCGTTCAGTGGGACAGGGACACACGAGAGACCAGTGCAGAAGTCAATGGTCACGATGAGGCCAGGGAGTGACAAGTGTTCTGAAGAAGCATTTAGAAGGCCACATGATGGAGCGCGGTGTGTGCAGGGGGAGGGGCAGAGAGCAGGAGAGAACAGCCTTCTCAGGAAGGGGGCACGAGCCTTGAAAGGAAAGTGGCCGAAGGACGGGTCTGGGACGGCCACGCTTATTGGTCATGGGGGTCTGGGTGTGGGTGGGGAACTTGCCTCTGTTTTTGCCGTGATGCACAGGACGCAGGGGGAAATGGGCGTCTGAAATGCGGCTAGGGTTCAGGACAGCCGTCGGGCAGCCTGGGCGTGGTGTGGACCAGGAGAGGTAGGAGAGCCAGCGGGCAGGTCTGGGGCAGGACAGGCAGATGCTGTGTGCATGACCCCTGGTGCTCAGTAGCCACAGGGCTTTGGGGAAGCCTGGACCTCCATTTCAGTAACTGCAAGGTAAGAGCATCGAATCAGGTTCGGTGATTTTACGAAGGCAAGGAAGAGCTACAGTCATGCCATCTGTCCCTTGAGCCCCACCGCGGAAGTCTTCAGCACCCACGGAATCGGCTCTCTCCCACCCTCGATGACACACCCGCCACTCTTTGGCCAACAGAATCGTCAGACTCCTTCAGCAAAATGTTCTTTTCATGGCTAGGGACTGTTCACAGTAAGGCCAAACAACGGGGACTCATTAACTCAATAATGAGGACACTGAGGGTGCATCTATTGTCTGTCTAGTCGACTGTCTTCATCAGAGCAATTATGCTAATGGCCTTGAAGACGTCCAAGGGCATTCCACCTCCTAGCACATGTCCCGCCCAGCAGCAGTCTGGCTCGGCCACTACCGTTGCACTTAGACAATCACAGCCAGGGCTTAAGGCCCTGCTGGCGACATGTGACTACCGTACCACCTCCCTTCATAACGGAACTTTAAACAATGTCTATATTGTCCTTTCATGGTTTAGACATCGACACTGTTATTCTTTTCCCAAAATATGTGGATCTCAGATAATATTTTACAGCCTTTAAAGGCGTGCTCATTGCAATGGAATCGTATTATAGTTTTTCAAGTTCAACTGTGTTGAACAAACATTGCTTCAGTTATCCAATGACCTATTAATCCAATAATCACTTATGACTTTAAATGTATCAACAAGAAATTCAGTAGCGTAATAATAATCAAACATAATAATGATTATGCCTGGAGAAAGATGAGAAATATACCTTGTTTTCCATATATTTTTCTCAACTAGAGCCAACTTCTTTCAATTTCTTTCTCTTTAGTTATAAAAAACCTTATCTGTCTTACTTTTTGAAAGACATGGGCCAAAAAATGAAAAATTTCCACCATGTCGATCAATGCTTTTATGGTAGGCACATGACAGATCCCTGATGAACGCCTGTTAAATTTAATGTTTTTTCTTATATCCCTTATTCTTGTCTCCAGCACTTCTATTAGATGTGACATACTTTTTCTATTTAGCAAAAACTGGCATGTGAATAAGAATTCTCTCAGCATGTGTACACGTCCTCAGCATAAACTCATTTAAAACATGAAATTTCTTTGTGCCAATATAAAAATCCAGAATATTCTTCGTCATCATGTACAGTAAGAGTAACCCCGCACGGTTATCCCTTATGATTCTCACTTGGATCATGTTATTTAACCAGGGTCCTTTCAGGTGGAGGTAGTGAGGCTTAGTTCTACCAGGATGAGCCGACACAGTTCAGGCGCTGACAGGAGACCCCACAGCTGAGTGGAGGGCATCCATAGGAGGGCAGGGCAGAGCTGTGCAGAACGTGGGCCACCTCGCTTCAGTTCCTCTGTATCCTGATGGGGGTGGGGAGGCAGCTGAGAAGCCATCCTTGTCCTGCAGGCATCTGCGGTCTAGAGGAGTTCACACGGACAGCCGGGAGAGGTGACAGGACTGCTCATGACTAAGTGAACAGCTGGAGAGGGGATCTTGCGGGGTTGTGGGGTGTACACTGCTCTGGCTGCAGGAGGACAGACCCATGCGAGTGACACAGTTTGGACTGGGGATCCAGGAAGGGCTTTATGGATCTACCAGGGAGGACACGGAATATGAGTTGTCTTGAAAATCAACATACAGATCTTTTTTTTGAGTTGGTGTCTCACTTCGTTGCCCAGGCTGGAGTGCAGTGGCATGCTCATGGCCACTGCAGCATTGACCTGCTGGGCTCCAGAGATCTTTCCGCCTCAATCTTCCAAATAGCCGGAACTACAGGTGCACGCTACCATGGCTGGCTTATTTTGTGATTTCTCGTGGAGACGAGGTCTCGCCAAGTTTTCCGGGCTGGTCTCAAGCTCGCGGGCTCAGGCAATCCACTCGCCTCGGCCTCCCAAAGTGCTGGGATGACAGGCTGAGCCACGAAGCCCGACCTATACACAGACTACTTTACGAAAAAAATCAGACTAGGAAAGAAAGGATGATGAAATTTAAGTTTTCTACTTATGACCCTCGGGCTCTTTCAGAAGCATCCACCCCTACTATTTTTCTTAGGTGTCTTCTCCATGCATTTAACTACTTTCAAATGGATTCTGAATTGATCAGATCTCCATTTTGCAGCATCATGAAGGGTGAAGCATGGTTTCCATCCATATGAAAAAATGACACTCACTCTTATCATGCATCCAGTGGGGACCTACTGATAGAGCTTGAGGTACCCCGGAGGAGTTCCAAGCTGACTGTTGCCATGGCAACCCCCACTCTCTGTGTCTTCAGCTTCTGTCTTGACCCATTTTGGTTCAGAAGCATTTCAGGCAGAGGGGACAGTGGCATGCTCCCTTCTAGGCCCTCTGGGGACTGCACTGCCAGCAAAATGACCCCTCCTTCTCCCTTTTTCTCAATAACATGGAAGAGTTATGGATCAAAATCAGACACTTTGGAGAGGCAGTCTAACGTAGACCCAGGCATACGATCCACAGAATTAACGTAGCCCCAGAGCATCCAACTCTTACGTACTAGGAGCAGATTCTTCGGGAATCCCAGCCAGGCCTGCTTTTGTTCCTACTACTACCCAGATGGGCACCCACATCCACATCCTACTCACGTAGGAGGAAATGTCTTCTTATGGGCCGTTTCCGATTAAAACTGTTGACTTGTGTAGGCAGGAAGAAGGACCAAACGCCAGACACAGCCTTTGCCCTAGGCCAGACTCCGGGTGGTTCTGGAAAGAGGAACAGAAGTCCGGGAGGTGCAGCAGCTCCACCAATCGGCTTCCTGGTCTCCTTCGCAAGCTGTTTTCATTAAGGGCCCGGCAGAGTCACCCTCAAACTGAAGTGGAAGACACCGCCTGGAGGAGACTTTCGGAGGAAGGATTTCCGGATAGGCTCATCTCAAAATCAGTGTTTGCACACCCCAGAGAGATGGAAAGGCTACACCCGACTTTCCCTTCACAGCCCCGGGCTGTTCACCGTCACCTCATTATTTTATTTAATCATCACACAGCTTTATTGAAGTCGGGATCACCGATTTGGGCCAGAGCGGCACTCAAAGCTCCACCGACCTGACTCCTGGGTTCACGCTCTTGTGGCAACCCTTCCATGAGCAAAGCACTTCTTCCCACGTTTGAGGAGAGGGTGGAAACGATGGAGACTTCTAGGGGACATTTGCAAAACCTGTGCGACTCAGGGGACATCTCTCAGGGTTCATCGGAAGGCACCCTCCAGTGGGACGCTCTCATTGTTCAGAAGAGTCGATCTCAAGGCCCTCTTTCTTTTCTTTAGATTAGAAAATAAGGGTTATCAAAGTAAATTGGAGAGGGAGAGAGAGGGGAGGTAAGGGAGGCGATGAAAGCTTAGGAAAACCTAGCCTGGCCACGCGCTCTCCGAAGAGCTTGGCAAGCCAAGGCCCGACCCTGGCTCTCGGGTGTGCTCCTGGGCATGCTGGGCACGCGTCCCCCCGAGTCCCCAGCCAGCCCCGAACCAGGCCTCCAAGGGAGCGAGAGCGCCGGCCGGGCTGGTCTCTCCGTCCACGGCCTGCGTGGGCTGGCTTCCGTGTGACGTCGGCTCTGCGGCGCCCCCGCCCCGCATCAGCACTGCACACCCTGCACGTGGCCGGCGGGCACGACGCGGGCCGCAGAGGCCTGGGCGTCCCGGGGCAAAAGCGCAAGGCTCCCCGAGGGCAGGGGCGGCGCGGCGGGACGCCAGCTGAGGGTTCGGCCTGGGAGCGGCGCTCGACCCTGCGCGAGAAGGAAGGGGAGGGGGCCCGGCGGCGCGAGCGCCGAGGCAGGCGCTACTCCGAGACCTCCCGGGAGCTCTTCGGGACGCGCGCAAGACGCGCCGCTTGGACCGGACGCGAAGCCAAGACTCGGGCGGAACCCACAGGCAAGCACCGCCCACCCCTCAACGCACGGAGCCCCTGCTTCGGGCGCGGCTCCGACTCGGCCCCGCCCACTCGCCTCTCATTTGCATGCGGCCGCCCCGCCCGCCCGCTGCGTTTGCATGCGGGCGCGCCCCTCGCGGGCGGGCCCCGGGCGTGTCCGGCACCCGCTTCCGGCCCCGGTCGCGTCCCGCTCTGCGGGCGGGCCCGTGCCCACTTCCGGCACCACGGCCGAGAGCGGACCAGGTGGCGGCCGGGGCCGCTAGGTCGCCGAGGAGCGCCTTCCGGCGCGGGGAGCGCGAGCCGCCCCAAAGACGGACTCCAGTGCCGCGGCGGGCGCTCCGCCCCACGTTCGCCCCGCCCGGCCACGCCCCGCGCTCGCTGGGGGAGGCGGGGCCAATCAGCGGGCGACGTCGCCCTTCCGACCCGAGGCCCGCGACGCGCGGGGCACGCCCCGGGCTCCGCGCGCGCTGATTGGCCGCGGACGCTGCCGGTCCGGCGGGGGCGGGTCGCGCCGTGTGCCGAGGGCGGTGGGGGCGGCGGCTGGCGACTGGCGCGCCCCGCTCGCCCCGGCCCTTCCCGCGGCACCGGCCCCCTCCCTTCCCCTCTCCGTCCCTCCGTCTTCCGTGCGCGCCCCGCGCTGCGCCGGGCCGGCGTGCTTCGCGCCGTGACGGGCGGTTGGGCGCGCCAATCGGCGGGCGGCGGGGTGCCAGTCGGGGCTGCGTCGGCCAATCGGCGGCGCTCGCGGCGGCGGGGGCGGGGCTGCCGCGGCCGCGGCGGAGGAGCAGCTCGCCGGCCACAGCCCGAGACCGCGAGCGCCGGGAGGTGGGTGCTCGGCGGGCGGGGGCGAGGCCCTGGCGGGCGGGCGCGGGGGCCGGTGACGCGAGCGGCGGCGGGCGGCGGGGCGCGTCCTCCCCCTCCCTCCCTCCCGCGGGCGGCGGCCGAGCCCCCTCCTCCCGCTCCCCGCGGCCGGGCCTGGGGGCGGGGCGGGCGGGAAGCGGCGGCCGCGGTGTTTCGGTTCCGCCTCCAATCGTGCGTTCTCCTCCCAGGCCCTGCATCCCGGCGGAACAGGAAGAACAAAAGGCTCCGGAGCCCCGCATCCGCCGGCCAGGTGAGCCGGGCGCCGCGGCCTCGGGGCGGGGGCGTGCGCGGCGCGGCGCGGCGGGCTGGCGCGTCACGTGGCCTGCGGTGGGGGGGGCGGGGCGGGGGTCCGGGTAGGCCGGGCTGGGCCTGGCCGCGGCCCCCCGCGGCGCGTCTCTGGCCGGGCTGGCCGGCGTGCGGGCGGCCGTGCGGGAAGCGTCGCTCCCGCGCCCCTCGCCCCTCGCCCCGGGTTCCGCGCCCCCCGGGTGCCGCCGGCCGCCGCGCGCCGGACCACGGCCGCCTGGCACCTGGGAGCGCGCCGCGGGCCCCGGCTCTCCGCCCGGGGTTCGGTTCTCAGCTGGCGCCTGGCCCGGGGGCTCCTGGCCGGGCTTTTGTGTGTCTCCGGCCGATCCTGAGAAAGGGGAAAGCGGGTCCGAGGCCGGCCGGGCCGTCTCCTCCGTGACCCTCCGAGAGCGGCCCCCGCGCTCGTCGTCAGCCGAGCCCGCGACCGGCCCCTGCCCGCGAGGTGCTGGCGCCTGGGTCCGTCTCACGCGACGCCCGGTCCAGCCTGGGTCCGGGTTGAAACTTTCCGGGCGACGTAAGTCGCGCCCTTTCCCGTAGATTACTCGGAGCGACCCCCTCTATCCAGAAGCGGCCCGCAGCGGAGTTCGTGTCCGGCGTTCCTCCCCGCTTCTGCTCTCCTGTGGACCGAGCTGGCTGTCGCTGCGAGGAGGACGCTTTCCTTGGGCCTGGGAGGAGAGTGCGTTGCTCCTTACGGTGCAGGACGTATATCTGCTCTTCCCTCTGACCCCATGTAGCCAGCTGTCCATCTTACAGGGAGGTGGGTAAGTCAGATAACTGAGCAGTTTTAATTCGCGAATTAGCGAAGCACTGGACCCAGGGGTGACTGAGAATGCGCTTCGTCCTCGTGTTCTAGTCGGCTTCTTTCTTTTGCCTTCAAAATACCCCTGCGAAATACTTAAAGAATTTTCTCAGCCCAGGGTGACTTAGCAAGCGTTTGTGTCTCGTTCGGAGTGATCCTGCTGGTCTTTGCCATCAGAGCCATGTCTTGGTCTTGGTCTTTGCCATCAGAGCCATGGGGGTGAGCGTAAACAGGTCGTGTACTTGGGCTTTCTGCGGGGGGCATGCACTGGCACCTGGGTGTTGAACTCTGCTGGGCTTGCGCTTAAGGCAGCTGGTGAGCTGGGTTTAATTGATGTAACGTAGTGGGAAGCAGTCGTTTCTGGGCTTGTTTTAGTGAGAGATTGTGCTCGTTTTTTCCGTGCTGTGCCTCCTAAAGTGGCTTCTCACCGTAGACATCAGATGTTTGGGTTCTCTGTTTTGTTACCTGCACCCAGTCACAAGTGGGCAAATCTGCGCAGTCTGTGAGGGTCGCAAAATTAGTCTCTTAAGCTGTGCTGGTGATTTCCTGTTACCTGTGGCTTGTCAGTCCTGGTATGTGCTTTTACTCTTACCAAGGAGTGTTGGGGTGTTGTGTATCTCAGCAGAAGTTCCGTGTATCTCAGCAGAAGTTCTCTTTCACGGGGACAAGGGTGGTTTCTACTTCAGGTGGCAAGAGGGTGGCCCCTTTTCTTTTTCGTATGTAAATGCTAAAATTATGTTGCTGTAATCTTACTCACGTTTGGGGGAATATGTGTGCGTGGGAAGAAAACACATCCATTTAACTGCATAAACTGCCGGCCAGAGACCTGTCATGTTCCTACATTTTTGCACCTGGCCAGTTTTCGGGTCTGCGGGTGTTCCTTATCAGTTCTGGTTTTATTGGCTTTATGCCCTAGTACTCCACAAGCCTGGTTCTGCAGCCACTCTTCTATCCAGGCCTTTTGTGATGCCCAGGAAAGCTGTGTGTGTGCCATCCAGCAGATAGGGACTTGGGACAGTTTGAGAGGAGAGGCTTGTCTTTCAGTTAAGGCTGCAGGTCTTTTGATGGGAGTGGAGGAGCTGTTTTCAGGCCCTTTGTCTCTGTAGGGGGAAAAGTGTTTGCTGTAAGCCTTGCAAAGGCAAGCCAGCAAATGTGAAGCGGAATGAATCCCGCCAGTTTCAGGAGAGTCAGGCTTCTGTGCAAAAGATACCTTGTATTTACTGAGCAAGGAACATTTGCTCATTTATGTAGCAAGCAGCTTTTTCTGTGTGTCAGGCTCTGCACTAGGCAATGAAGTAACTAACAGCAAATAAGCATCCCTTCCTGATGGAATTAAGAGTGGACCTCCTGCCCCCACCCGCCTCTCTGGGTCGAGAGTGAAAGGGGATGCTGCGCTCATCCCCCAGCCGCCTGAGGCGTGCCCCCCCCCCCCCCGCCATTGCTCCTGTCCTGTAGAGGGCATCCCCTGGCAGGTGTGTGAACCTGGTGTCACTGGGAACTGTGCGCTGGGGGAGCTTGGCACTCATTTTGCCATCTGTACACACAGAAGCCGTGTCAGCCTCTGAGAAGCACGCTTGCTGCTGAGCAGTGGCATACCGCAGAGCTGGGCTTCATGTGGCCTTGGTCGGGTTCTCCATTGCCATTCAGTTACGGAAACTGGGCAAGGAGAGGAAGCAAACTTGGGCCAGTCAGGTTCCAGTGGAAGGACCAGGACTCGAGTGTAGAAACAACTAGTCAGACCGAAAATACGGCCTGGGCAGTACCTTGCGTCGTGGAGAGGCAGCCTGGGTTTCATTCAGGGTCAGAGCCC
Organism: Cephalopachus bancanus; assembly: GCA_027257055.1. Taxonomy (NCBI): domain Eukaryota; kingdom Metazoa; phylum Chordata; class Mammalia; order Primates; family Tarsiidae; genus Cephalopachus; species Cephalopachus bancanus. The sequence continues at coordinate 1,657,090 of JAPVLO010000180.1, forward strand.
CAGACTAGCATCCAGTTTCTCAGTTACAACATGGGGCGAGTTACTGCTTATGATGGAAATAGAGGTAATAACCCCTCTGTCTTAGTCTCCTGGGGATTCGGGTACCCAGAATGTCACCTGAGATGATCTCTTCTCTCCAGCCATGGTTTTGTCTGGGCTCCTCACCCAGGAAGTTTACCTGCCCTGTCCTCCTAGCAGACGCTGAGCATCAGAGGCATGGCAACCAGAGCGCCCAGTCCATACCTGAAGCACAGAGAGCCTTGAGACCCTGTCAGGGCCTGCTAGCATTATTGAAAGTGTTTCTAACACAGAGAATTTTCTGGCTTCTAAACACACAGTAGATTGGAATCAAGTAGACTGGGTGTGCGAAGGGTTGTGGGGGTGTGGCACTGTGGGTCGGAGGTCGTGAAGCTGTTAGTCTCCTGTCTATTGTTAGGAATAGCTGATAACAGCTGAAGAGGAGGGTGGGATCATCTGCAGGACCCAAGACAAATATCCACAGCCTGCCCAGAGCTTCCGGGGCCATTCCGCGCAGGACTGGTCTGGGAGCCCAGCAGTGCGTGTCCACCAGTGAGCTTAAATCGTGTTTGGGAAAAGCTTTTCAGGGTGTAGAGATCTCCAGCACGTATGTGAGCGTGTCGTGCAGGCAATGACAGACACTTGGGAAGGTTGGAGTGCTCCTTCTTGAGGGACCTCAGTATCCGCTGTGTGTGACCAGGGTGTCCCCGACTCGCCATCCAGGGAGCATTGATTCCACACTGAGCAGCCTTCATGCCCGCCTGCATGAAGACTGGGCCACACTTTTTTTTCTTTCAGAGGAACTCATTTTGGGGGTCAGTATGCAGAGTGCCAAGCAGAAAACTTTTATTTCAGGCTTTGAGATTGAGTTGGAGATTTCCAGGACAGAGCAAGGGTTGGCCAGTCTCTGAGGGCATCTTGACGCCTCCATGTGACTGCTGTCCAGGACAGGCTTTGGTGATTCTCAGGGCTCTTTTTCCTTCTCACCTGGGGCTGCTTTCTAAGCCATCCACTCCATCAGGTAAGGATTGGTCATCTCATGCCATGCAGCCTTGGCTATGACAAATAGGGCTGGTTTTTTTTTTTTTTTTTAGCAGTAGCACAAAGGTAGTCCAACCTTTCTTATTTACAAATGCACAGTTAGTGGCTTATCGTGTTTCACTGATGAATTTTGATCATTTTTTCAGATTGGTGTAATGGTGATGTGTTTCACATGGCATTTTTCAATGCTGATTCTAGATTTCCATCTCAGTGATAGCTCTCAGCTTCAGTTCGCCAATTTCACGTAGGGAGAATGTCATTTGTCCAAGCCAGGTGGGTTTAGACAGTGCCTCTGGCTACATCAGGTAGCCAGAAATGTTAGGGCAATTCTGACTGTGAGCTCGCCTCTCTTTCTGGAGTGTTTCTCCTAGTTTAGCGGGTTCCTCTTATTTGTGATCCAGCCTCTTTGATAGGACACAGACTTGAAATAGCTTTAGGTTTGTGTTTTTCAGAAGATGGGAATCCTAAAGTGATCCATTCTCATTAAAATTTGTGAATTTCCTGTGAGGTTGTCACTAATTTTCTCAGGTAGCTCCATCATTTTTCAAAATCTGGGATTCCATTGCCCTGAAAAGTCTTGTTTGCATGTGAAAACCTGCCTGTCCTTGAGTCCTCTGCTGTGCCCTGCCTTCCTTCATCTATCTGGGCAGGGGCAGGGTGAGGGGATTGGTTTCCAGTGTGGTTTATTCAGTTAGGAAGAAAGAAGAGTCTTGGGGAACCTCACGGAAGTCCATCTGTTCACTACCTTGAGTCCCTCAAGTCAAAAAGGCTCCAGGTCTGCGGCAGTAGTGGAGTGCACTGTGCTCCTGTGACTTGCCCTTGTGGCAGGGTGTGCTGCTCCTTCATGTGTGGCTTCAGTTCTTTCCAGAAGCCTGCTGGAGGTGATGACTAGGGTCTGGTGAGTACGGGACACTCCGTCTTGATGGCGGCTGTCATTTCACGGTGTGGGGAACCTGACTTGCAGTGTCCCAGGTGAGCTCCTGACACGGGCTGCACAGAGCTCACCTCGGCCTGGGTGAGCTGGTGAGGCTTGTTGTTGACCAGAAGTGCCGCGGCTGTGGCCGTGAGTGTTGAGACCGACTCCCGCACTCCCTCCACAGAGGTGGCTGTCCTTCATGCTGGCCGCCAGTTCTTTTCTTGTGCCAGGAGGTCCAGCTTTGGTCCGGTTTGAGTACTGGCCGCTTCTGCTAGCAGTGCTCAGATTTCTAGCATGTGTCACCTGTGCGCAGCCGCCGGGAAGCCTTTCGGGATAAATGTGCAGAGTTCCAAGATGCAAAACAGGTGGCAGGAGGGGCGCTCTGGAGGGAGAAGGCAGCTGCGGAAGTCCTGCCTGGTGAGTTTCCTCTCTCCTTCCCCAGGAAGCCCTCAAAGCACCACCGGGGGCCCACGGGGGTTAGAGAAGCCTTGGCCTCGGCTGCTCTGTCTTCACAGGCAGCTGCCACCTGGGTGGGTGTTAGCCCTGAAGTGTGGCCCCCAACTGAGGAGCTGGGTGCTACGTTTTATTTTACCTTAGTCTGTGGTTAGATAGCGGGTGTGTCTGACGGCTGCTGTATTGGACAGCGCAGGTGCAGGACGTTCCCATCATGGCTGAAGGTTCTCTTGGACAGCGAGCTCTAGCCTTTGCTGTAGATGAACTTCTGTAGCCTGACCACATAACTTGATGGGGGTGTTGGTTGCTGCTTGGGAGAGGGTCGAGACAGACTCTGGGAACTTGAAGGGCCTTTGGAGTACTTACTGCTCATGCTGATTTGAGTCTGGACTTGAGTAGTCTTGTGATAAGTGCTGCTTTGCAGTCTGGGGATGGTGAACCAGTATGTCAATTGTGTTTACAGGCTGATCAGAGTGACGCGTTCCCCACAGCTCATTCACGGCTGGTGGAAGGAGCTCGTAGGCACAAAAGTGGCCACCTCTACCCAGCAGTCCCTTGTGATGTGGCCTTGCCCTGAAATAGGGTTAAGCTCAGACTCTCTGTTGGAATTGACAGTCCAACAGGCACCCTGGCGTTACCTGTTGGCTTTGTCTGAAGGGCGCTCTGCCTGTCATGCTCCGTGGGGCCTGCCTCAGTCCCTGTGGACAGTGCTTCTCCTAACTAACTTCCGCTTCGGAGAGAGCATCATGACAGTGAGAACTGAGAAATCTGTTTGCCAACATTGGTTTTTGTGTATTTTAATGCTTTCTGTTGTCCTGATGACTAATGAGTGACTTCTCTGACTCAGATGGTTGTGAAGTCCCCGGCCATCGATGATGCTGGTGCTGCTGTGCCCTGTGATCTATTTGAATGTAGGTAGCCAAAGCTCTGACACGACTGTCCCTCCGTCTCCATGGGGGATTCCCCAGGACCTCCTGTGGACCCCCAGATCTGAGAGTGCTCAGGCTCCTCTGCACACCTGCCTGTGTACCTTTGGACAACTCTAGATGACTTAATACCGAGTGCAGTGTGATGCTGTGTAGCTAGTTGCCATGCTGTACTGTTTAAGAAATCCTGGCAAGAAAAAAGTCTGTGCATGTTCAGTGCATGCAGTTCTTTTCCAAATATTTTTGGCCTGTGGTTGGTTAAACTAGTGGATTCAGAACCCTGATCCAGAGGACCAATGATAACCGTGACTTTTCTGTGAGGCCACGTTATCATGTTTAAGTCATCTATTTTGAAATAATTAACTTTGATTTTTTTTTTGAAGTAAAAGTTTGCATAGGTATCTGGGAAACATTTTGTTTTTCTCTGAGTTTGAACATTTTTGAAATTCTCTTTTCTCCATACCTTGTGAGAGTGCAGTCTCCATTTGCTTTCTCTGTTCTTGACTGACTGACGTGTTCTTAGCCAGTCTTCCCCTTGGAGAGGGACTGTGGTATTCAGGCCTTTCTCGGTGATCATGCTGCTTTCTGCCGTGTTTGCCATTCCTGCCTATGCTGTCTTTGTCTGAACTTCTTAAAACGACACAGACATGGGTTGGACCATTCCTCCTACTGTAGACACATGGGAATGTTGAATGAAATAAAAGATAGGTTTTCTCTTAGTGCATAGTGGACCTTAAGAGAGAAAGTGCCCAGATCCCAGACATTGAGAAAAACCCATCAGTCCCGGCCCTAGGGCCGTCAGTAGAGATAGGGTGAGGTGGTGATGCCGTTCAAGGGAAGGAGACAGAGCCAGGGCAGTGACATGCCAAGACTACAGTGGCTGGATATGTACACCTGCTTGGACCCCATTGAAACACCCAGGCTTCTGGGAGAAAGACTTTATGCTCCTCTGTGTAGGTGTCTAGAAAAGCTTCTCTTTTTTTTTTTTTGAGTTGGAGTCTCACTCTGTTGCCCAGGCTGGAGGGCATGCTCTTGGTCACTGCAGCCTCAACCTCTTGGGCTCTGGCGATCCTTCCGCCTCAGCCTTCCAAGTAGCTGGAACTACAGACGAGCGCTACCACGCCCGGCTAATTTTTTTGATTTATTGTAGAGATGAGGTCTTGCCAAGTTACCCAGGTGGGTCTCGAACCCATGGGCTCAGGTAATCCACTCACCTCAGCCTCCCAAAGCACGGGATTACAGGCTGAGCCACCAAGCCCAGCAAGAAACTTCTGTTGAGGTGGACTTGGGGACCGCCACAGGGCCGAAGGACCAGGAAGGAGCTGTGGCTTCAGTGGAGCCTGGCAGATCTGAAAAGGTGATATGCTGTAATTTGAAATCCAAAGACTAAACAGTGACCAGTTTCTTTTCCAGACTGTTCCTTGCCACCTAATTGCCTTTCCAAAGGCAAGTAGCTTCGCCAGTTATTTTGCATATTGTTCCAGAGATTATATGTTTTTATTACCTCGTAGTACAAATGGTTATATGTGTCACTAAACAGTGTATCTTACAGGTGATTCCAGGCCAGTATGTAATGAGTGCCTTTTTTCTTGAGTTGCATATTATTATTTTCTGTGGGTGTCTGTATAGATGGCCATTTAACGACTTCCAGCCTTGTGCTGTTAGCAGCAGTGCTGCAGCAAATAACTTTGTTTATCATCATTTTGCATCTGTGCAGTTGTGTCTATAAAATACGATAGTTTTCTAGGAGTAGGTCAGGGAATACCAGCATGTGTCATTTATTTAGAGAGTGTACTTTACTCGTTATTGAATAAGTGATACATGCACATGGAGTAGAAGTCAGAAGAAGCGAAGTAGTCAATACTGAGAAAAGCGAGTCTCTCTCACATCCCTGCCTCCTGCTGCCAGTTCCGTTCTCCAGAAATGGCGTCGATGCTATGAGTGCTCGTGTGTCCTGCAACACTGCTCTGTGTGGCACAACAGCCGCTGGCCGCGTGTGGCCATGGAGCACTTGAGAGGCATCTGCTCTGACTTGAACTGGCCCGCAGGTGTGAATACACACTGGATTTCTAACACTAGGCCCAAAAACGTAGGTCAGATACCTCACTGATAGTGACTGTGTGTTGACCTGAGAACATTTTGGATATAGTGAGTTAAAATAATACAGGTATCAAATGATTAAAATTCTGAATTTCCTCTTGCAGCTGCTAGCATGAGGGTGTTAGGAAGTCATGGGTCAGGAGGGTGGTGCCTTGGTGAGAGGGGTTATTGCCCCCACAGAGGCCCCAAGGAGTCCCCTCTTCTCCACATGCAGGTACCATGAGAAGGCTGCAGCCACCGTGAGAAGGCTGCAGCCCAGAGGAGGGTGCCACCCCAGCCTGCCAGTGCCACGCCTGGGTCGCAGGCTTGCGCCCTTAGCTGAGGGAAGTCAGTTTTTGTTGTTTAGAAGCCACCCAGTCTGGGTACTTTGGGATGACAGCCCAAACTGACTATGACTCCCTGGCTTCACTGTTGTAACTTGCCACTGACACGTGCCTTACATTCTGCTTCTGTTGGGTGGCATTGGTCTAGAGAAATGCCATGCCCCTGTGGATACAGGCACGATGGTGCTTCTGCTGCCCATGAGGGGTGTGTTCTCTTGCCTTAGCGCCTGGGCTTGAATGTCCCTCGCCGAGACTCCAGTGGAGAGCAGTCTCTCTGTGCTACTGGCTTCCTCATGCCTTGTCCACTTGCCGTCACCAGCATGGTCTCCACGTGCCAGTGATTTGTTCGTGACTTGTGTCGGGTTTGCTCCCTAGGGAGAGAAGCCGGGTGTGATCTTGGCTGCTTCTTGGAACCTTCTCCATCTCACACCAGCTGCCTGACACCTCGTCCTCAGCTGGCACCCTGGCCTCTTGACCTGTATGCCGTGGCCTTCCTCCATCTCTCCCTTGCTAGGTCTCTTATTTTCCTGTTTTACTGCCCCCCGCCCCCCTTTTTGAGTTGGAGTCTCACTCTCACCCAGAGTCGACCTGCTGGGCTCCAGTGATCCTTCTGCCTTAAGGCTTCCACGTAGCCGGGACTAGAGGTGTGCACCACCAAGCCTGGCTAATTTTTGACTTATTGTAGAGATGAGATCTCTCCAAGTTGCCTGGGCTGGTCTCAAACCTGTGGGCTCAGGCAATCCACTCTCCTTGGCCTCCTAAAGTGTTGGGATTACAGGCTGAGCCACCGCACCTGGCTGCCCTCTCCTTTTGATGAAACATATCCTCAGGGCCTTCCCGGAGAGTGTGTTGCAGTGGGAGCGTTTGGAAACGTTGCATGTCTGGAATTGCCTTCTAGCCCTGCCCTAACCCTAGCTGGGGTCAGAGTCTAGGTTGGAAGTCATGTTTTCCTCCCCTAGAATTATGACTTGACTCACTGCTGCTGTGATTGTTACCTGTAGAGCCCTCTTTTCTCCTTGGAACTTCGGGCCCTTTCTTCGTCCTTGGCACCAGAAGTGTTGCTGCTTTGGCCTTGGTGCAGGTGTGTGTTCGTCTGTGGCCTGGAGTCTCGGCGGGCCTTGCCATCCGTGGCTTCTTGGTTTTCTCATTGGACCCTGCTCCCTATCGTCTCTGTGTCTCGGGGCCTCCTGTTAGGACGTTGGGCCTCCAGTGGATCTTCATTTTTTGTCACTTTGCTCTTCTGCATCTTCCTTTTCTGCTTTCGGGAAGATTTTCTCTCCTTTATCTTCCAGCCCTGCTGTTGGTGTCTGTGCCTGCTGTCATGAGCTGCCAGGCCACCCGGAGCCAGTCTGCTCTCCGAGTGCTTACTTAGAGGGCATACAGCTTCTGCTTCCCGGCTGTGTCTGCTCGTGGCTCTGGCTGTAGTGGGAATTTTTAACCCTTTCCACTTGGAGACAGCTCGTGGGCCACCTACCAGCAACTCAACCACACTGTTTTATAAAATGGCGGAAAACGAATTCCTTCATAATAAATAGTACAGTGCTGGAACCAGTTATTTTGTTGTAATGATATTTGGCTTGTACTGGAATTTTGGACCTTGAGGAATTTGTTTATGACAAAAAAGTCAAAATTGTATATCTCACATTTTTCTGACGTGTGGTAACGTGTGACACAGTCGCCAACATGCATTGCCAGGGTCACTGATATGTGTTGTGCAATAGTAATTTGTGTGACGTCTTCCACCTGGTGTTTTTTTCTTGGAGCAGACAGTGCAGTCTGGTTTTCTTCTTCCCACATTGATACTGTGTAATTTATCATTCAGTCTATTGTTGGAAGAAGATGTGGAAGGATGCACTGGTGATTCCTGGAAACCACTTCTCAGCTGATCGATCATATGTCAGCATATATTCCATCTCTTTATTTGCTTTTTCAAGCAATTTGGATGGAAAACATGAAGGAAACGTACATTTTTGAAAAATTTGCTCTGGCATCAGTGTGTCCTGTGTTATCATCAGCAATCCCTTTTTGGCCCCTGAAAGGGGACATCTGAGTGGTTTGCTAGTTTTTATGGTGTCCCCTCAGAGGGGACATCTGAGTGCAAAGGGTTAAAATGTTTTCTGTTTCTGTAGGGTCTCAATTTTCTTAAAGCTGCATTTTCTTGCTTTTGTTTTCCATTTTTCTTCAGATAATCAAAGTAATCCTTGAGTAAGAAGGAGGGGTCTAAATGCTGACCAGAACTAAACCTGTGGGTGAAGCTGATCCCCTCTCTGTGTCACCCTGGTGGTCAGGCAGGCTGTGGCTGGTGGACTCAATGTTCGCACTGGGACGCCTCTCCTCTTGGGCTTTCTCCCTCTCCAGTGCCTGGAGAAGAGGCAGAAGTCTGGCTGGCATTGGGGAGCCAGAAGCATGGAGGAAGGGTTGAGTCCACAAGCTCTGTGTGCTGTGCTCTCTGTTCCTCCTTTTCTTTCTTTCTTTCTTTTGAGCTGGAGTCTCACTTTGTCGCTCAGACTGGAGTGCAGTGGCATGCTTCCGGCCACTGCAGCCTCAACCTGCTGGGCTCCGGCGAACCTTCTGCCTCAGCCTTCCAGGTAGCTGGAACTACAGGCACGGGCTACCACGCCCGGCTAATTTTTTTGATTTATTGTAGAGATGAGGTCCCGCCTGCCTGGGCAGGTCTCGAACCCGCGGGCTCAGGCAATCCACTCACCTCAGCCTCCCAAAGCGTGGGATTACGGGCTGAGCCACCGAGCCCGGCTGTTCCTCCTTTTCTTCTTGAGGAGGCCCAGGCTGACTCCTAGTCTGGGATGCTATTTTCACCGCCTGCAGAGATAAACACCGAGGTGTCTGGTGGGGCCAAGGATCCTCAGGGTCTTCCTCCAGAGGCTCTTCCCCAGTCCTGTTGTATCTTCCGCCCCCTTCATAGCCTTCACCCTTGCTCTGATAGGTGCGTTGGTTCCTGAACTTTCTGGGGATTCTGTGTGAGCAGGACATGTTTAAGCTTTCCCTGCAGTTAGCCTGGAGTTCTTAGTCTCTGATCAGTTCACGGTTGTTCCTTATTGGTTTTTCATTGAATACGGTTTTGTTTCTGTTTTCTCCTTGCCTCTTCCCTATCGTTAGATTCTGTTTTCAAAAAATTCATTTGTTATGGCTTGTAATAGGCTGCTGTCTTTACCTGCAACCCAATAACGAGTTAAAGTTTTCCACTAAAAAGAATGTAAGAGTGTGACTGGGGCATGGTGGCTCACTCCTGTAATCCTAGCACTTTTGGAGACCAAGGCGGGAGAATCACTTGAGCCCAGGAGTTCAAGACCAGCCTGCGTAAAATAGCGCGACTTTGTTTCTGCACAAAAAATCAAAGATGAGCTGGTTGTGGTGGCACATGCCTGTAGTCTTCTGACTCAGTGCTTTCTATGAGTAGAGGTACTCCTCGAAAAGTATGATGATGTAGCTTAAAAGCAAGGGAATGGACAGGGTGCGCTGGGTGTACCTTCTAAGGTGAAACTGGCAGAGGTATATGGATGTATCAACAGATCCCTGATTGCAGTAGGAAATTATAGCACATCTCTCAGCAATTTAAGAAAAGGTGGATTAAAAAGTTACAAGAGTATAAAGGATTGGAAGAGTCCAGTTAGCAAGCACCTGACAATGGCAGAACATTCCCTGTAAGTACCCATGGGATTTTGCAAACATCAGTTACAGACTAGACTTCAAAGCAAGTGTGGACCAATTCCCGAGAATTTACACTGAACACATCACATCCTTGAAGCCCAGTGTGGCTGAGTGAGTAACATGATAGGAGGGCAGCAGCATTTCCCAACTCTAATTATATATTTAAACCTATTTTTGTTCTTGTCCAGAGCAGAGAGACAAAATCCTATGCTTAGACGTATAGGTCCAAGAGCAACTCAGTGAAAAGTAGAAGATATTTAGAACAGAATGACAAAAACACGACCTGTTAAGATTGGGGGACAGCTGAAGTGCACTTGTCTACATGGGGATCTTGGAAATTAACGAGCTAAGTATATAATATGAGTTAGAAAATGATATGATATTTGATACTAGTTCTTGACAAAAATTCTTAGAAAACAAGGAATACAAGCTAACTTATGAAAGAGTGCTAGTTAAAAAGACCTGCAGAAGAGTACATGTGACATAATTCCATCTATATGAATTTCCAGAACAAGTAAAGTTAATATTTAGTGTTAGAGTCACATCAGCCATTCATTTCCTGGGAAGGGCAGCAGGGGTTGCCTGAAAAGGGACACAAGGGAACATTCTGAGATAATGGAAATGTTGTCTCAGTTGGGGAGGGGCGTGGCCAAGAGTGTAAACGTTTGTCAGAATTGGTTTCATGCTCACTAATGGTACAGGACCCTCAGTTGAGAGAAACTGCAGAGAGCAGCATGTGTATAAGTGTGTGTGTGTGTGTGTGTGTGTGTGTGTGTGTGTACACACATACTAGGTTGCTGTGCAAAATATGCTGTTCACCGTGGGACTTCTTTTGGTTAAGAAGTTTAAACGTTTCTGCCTGAGAAGAACTTCCACATAGTATCAGGAGATATATGCCGGACTATTCAAGGTTCTTGAGGGCTGCTTGTGAGAGTGTGAAATTGAAAACCTAACTGGTCATCAAGAGGAGCGTGGATGGTGAGCTGTAATAGCTGTACAAGGGACTCTGCCCGATGGCTAAAATGAATGGTGTAGACTTGAGGGTTGCACGTGCATGCGCATGGACAGTTGCAGCACCGAGTAAAAGAGCCGATCAACACGAACTGTAGTGAACTTTCATATGCATTTATAAGATGTGCAAAGCTGTGTTATACTGATATAGGAGGTAGCAAAGCTGTTAAATAACCTGGGGTGGGCATCAAGATAGTGAGTGTCTCTGAGAAGCCAGAGGAATGGAAATGGGGTTGGAAGGGGCTACGTGAAGACTTCAGCTCTGTCCACCTTGCTTTGTTCTTATATCTGAGCACCTACTGCAGAGTGCTAAGACTTGACAGCGGGAGAAGCACAGGGGTATTCAATGTTACATTCGTTTTTTGTTTGTATGATTAAAATACTTAAGTTTTTAATGAAAGTAAATACCCCACTCACAACACGAACCAAGATCCCTGGAGGAATACGTGTATTTGACTAGATATGAGGCCTTTATGGCGAAAATTACATAGCTTATAAATGGATATTAAATCCAAGATCAATGGAAAATCCCATTTTCATAATAGAAATACTTGATGTCATAACAATGTTCTTCACAAATTAATGTGGATTCATTGCACTTCCTTCACAGTCCTATAGGGTTTTTGTGGAATTTTGACAACTTTGAAAAATGAGTAGGGGGCATTACACTGGTGGATATCAAGACTACCAGAAAGCAGTAGCAACGGGACTTTGAGATGTCGATGTGCGGTGTGAGCAGCTGCACTGTGAACAGAGTGGGAAGCCGGCACCCAGACCGTGACTTCATGAGGAGTTTCTGGGTGGCCGGAGTGGCATTGTGGCACCAGGAAAGGCGAACTTCAGTAAGTGACACTGATACAATAGGCTCTCCTGGGGAGCCTGGGGTGGGCAATTACATTACTGCTCTTCGTAACATCCTCATTTGCGAGTGATAGCGCCTCCCCAATGTGGTGCTTTGGAGGACTGGACACTTGCACTCACTGGGATAGATGCCTTAGCTCAGCAGATGTTCCTGCTACTCTCGGGCAGAGCAGGGTTCTGTGAACAGAAGCAGAGTTGTGTCACAAGATTTGAGATTAACATATAAATGTGTGTATTCCGAAAGACAGCATAGGAAAGAGAACATCGCTCTGAGGATTTGGAGGTTTTTTGTAATGCTTACTCCATGTCAGGGTTTAAAAAAGTAAAACACAGTGGAAGCCTCCAAGAGAGTATGGATGGTAGCTTAATACAACATGCAGAGAGTGTGATTTGTCCAGCTATGCTGTGGAGGTGTAACCTGAAGGCTTCATTTATTACAAGTTCAGGATAGTCAGATCTCTTACCTAGTTGAAACTTTCTAGTGAGTAATCTTAGAATCCTGATTCTACCAAGGTCTTGTTTGGTGAGCTTTCCTATTCAGCAGTACAGATGGAGTCTTCCTGTTCTTTTGGAACCTGCTTTATATAAGTATCACTTATTGCTGGAATTAGAAACAGAATTAGCATCTGAGCTTAGATTTCAATTCTTGCAGATGTTGAACAATTTCTAACTTCAGCAGAGAACTTGCTGCGACACTGTTGAAGGAAATCTGTAGATTCTGTAAATGACTCATTCAGATTTTGATAACAACTTGATCATAAATCTAGTTTTCTTATTTTTTCTTCCATTTGTTTTTAAATTGGAACATATTGCTCTCTATTGCGAGTCAACCTACATTCAGTCTGTTTACATTTCAAAAAATATTGGCTAAATATAATACTTGAGTTATTTAAAATAAAATAAATGCTCAACTAGTGGAAATATGTTATCGGCATTACTGACAAATATTTTATTACAGAATTTAAACATTCCCCAGAGATAATTAGGCAGATGTCAGCCAGCCATGGTTGCTAAGACACGAACAGGAAAGGCTGGTTGCTCTGTGCTCACTTAGTTCCAAAGTGGTTATAGCCGCTGCTGCAAGACATGGGATGCTGTAGTCATGTGGCAATACCAGGTCATGTGACTGTCCACTTGACCCAGAAGAGGCTCAAATGAAGAAGAGGTTCTCTATTTCCATGAAGAAAAAGCACGTTAAGGTTTTGTAGAGAACTTTTAGGTCCCTGGGAATACAGCTCAGCTTGTGAGAAACGTTTTTCCTAGCAGAAGTGTTACAGACACTGTTCCCTCACAGTCCCTCTTGTACTGGAGTCCCTTTTGTTTTTGCCGATTATACAGACGTATGATTTTTATTCACTTTCTTAGGCTAAATTCTTATGAACAGCATAATTGAGCCAAGGGGCAGGCACTTCTAGGCTGGTTCAGTTTAGGTTTTGCTTTTTCTGTCAGTTTCTTACAAGGAGTGGGGACTCCTCCTGCTAGCTGGAAGGGGACTTGCTCTGAGGACACACCTGGCGTGGTGCTGGCATGGAAGGCCTGGGGTCTGCTGGGCTCGACCTAGCTGCAGCACACTTGTTTGTGCGCCATCTGCCCTCTCTGCTGAGCCTGCTGTGTCTCCTCTGCCCCGGCCGTGTGATGGACACAGCCGCTTAACGTAGAGGCATGGGTGGAGCCTTGGCTGTGCTCCTCCTCCTTGCTCCGGATGGTGATGTGTGTACATTGCACCAGGGGTCCCCAACCCTGACCGTGAACTGCCACCAGTCCACGGCCTGCTAGGAGCCAGGCCCGCAGCAGGAGGTGAGCAGTGAATGGGGCTCCACCTCCTGTCGGATCAGCGGTAGCATTAGATTCTCATGGGAGTGAGCCCTGTTGTGAACTGCGGTTGCATGGGCTCTAGGTTGTGGCTCCTTATGAGAGTCTGTAGGTTGTCACTCTTGTGACACCGTTCCCTTCCAAAGGGTGAATTGCTCATGTTCTCTGAGTGAGGATGAACCTGTGTCACGTGGTGCGAAGGCTCGTGTCGTGGCTCCGCTAGGGCGCACTTGATGGCCCACAGTGGGAGTGGCAGGGGCCGGAAGGAGCTGCGGGGCAGGTGGCCCCAGACTTGCAGTTGGTGGGTTGGCGTGTGTTTGATGGAGGTCTCATGCTGGCTTTTTTTAATCCATGGGGGCTCTGTCTGCTGCACTGCTTGCTCCTGTGTCACTGTAGGGTCTCCCCTGGACGGTTTGACGGTGCTGCCGCCTGGTTCCCAGCACTGCTCTCTTGCTTGCCTTGTAGTCTTCTCTTGCCTTGTGGCCCATCCCATCTCCGCCCTTTCTACTGTAGTGCTGAAGAATCATAGAATCCTAGTTACTGACCCCTTCAAATATGTGCTGCTCAGACCATGGCTGGGCTCCCTATGTTGCCAGGGTGGCATTGTCATGTGGTGTTCAGCATGTCCCTACAGAGGATTCAGGTTTCATATGACTGTTTGTGAAATACGGCTTGCTGTGCTGCCTCTTCTTGGAGACCAAGACTCCGGGCCAGTCTCCTGAGTTGCTTGTTTTTTCTTCTTGAGGGGAGTGAATGATTATTAATTAGTTGTGCCTGTTATTTTCTAGCAAGTTGTGTCAAGGCCTAAGTACCTTCAGTTTGAAGACCAACTCCCAGGAACATAACTCCTAATAGCCTGCTGTCAACCAGAAGCCTTTCCGATACCATAAATGGTCAAGTAACACATACTTTGTATGTTACATGAATAATACACTGTATTCTTAAAATGGAGTAAGCAAGAGAAAAGAAAATGTTATTAGGAAAGTCATAAGGAAGAGAAAATATATTTACTCTTCCTGAAGTGGAAGTGGAGCATCATAATATTCTTCATTCTCGTCATCTTCACCCTGAGTAGGAGAAGGAGGGAGGAGGGGAAGAGGAAGAGGGCTTGGTCTGGCTGTCTCATGGGAGGCAGGGGTGGAGGAGGGGGAGGGGGAGGCAGGCACATTTGTGTCACTGGACGGGGGTATGCCATTTCTGTCTGACTTTCTGTGTTTTCATTTCTCTGAACTGTGTTCCTATACGGTACCAGTCTTCCGCCTGCAGTTTGCCTTTGTTTCAGCACCTGTATCATACATAGAAGGGCCCATGCGGAAAGGAGGCTGGAAGTGGCCTTGAGTAACTGGACCTTCCGCCAGGTTGCTTCATGTTGGTTTGCTTCCTGGCCCTGCTTCCACTCTCCCCCTCACCGTTGGCGCCGGTTTGGAAGCAGTTTTCTCCATCAGGCTGGCTTCTGCTCTTTCCTCTGGGTGGTGTCTGTTAGCTCTTCCTTTCTCTTCCATCCACGTCTTGAAACCTTTGCCCTTCCCCTTGCCTTCTTGCTATACCTGTCATCTCCGTCTTGATTTCCTTGAGGGGCTCTGTTGTAAATTCTGTGCAGTCAGGCCCAACTGCTGGACAGTTTTCTCCAGCAGGAATTTCTTGTTTGGGGCTTGATGGCATTTTCTATGGCAGTGACGGTGTCTTCAGTGGCATAATCCACACTTTCGGGATATTCTCTCCAGGTTCTCTTCTACAGTGCTGACAGGCCTTCCCGTAGAGTGCTACCTGTCATGAGCTACCTCTACCCCCTGATCTAGAGGCCGAGTGAGAGACGTCGTGATATTGGGGGCAAGTAAACCACTTCAGCACCTTTGGCGTCGCACTCATGGAGTGATGGAGAAAACAGTATTCAGCTGTTGTGCCTGACCTCACAGGCATTGCCCGGGGCATTGTCAGTCCTTTACTGGCAAGGTACTTCCTGACTTCAGAGACAAGTGTTGATGGAAACATCCAGAAAAAGGTTCTCGTCATGTAGACCTTCTTGTACATCCAGAAGCTTGGCAGCTGGCACTTGTTTTTTCCCTTCTGGGCTCGGGTTAGCAGCTTTATAGAAAAGGGCAGTCCTGATCATAAACCCAAGTGCACTTGCACAGAGCGGTAGAGTTAACCTCTCCCTTCCTGTCTTAAATTCCGGTGCTCCCTTCTCGTCCTCACTAATAAATGTCCTTTGTGGCCTTTTTTTCCTGGAATAGGGCACTTTGGTCTGCAGTAAAAAGCTGCTCAGGCAGATCTCCTTTCTACTCAGCAATTTTCACGATAGCGTCTGGGAACTCATCTACTGCCTTTTGGTTGACAGAGCAGCTCCTCTTGTTGCCTTCACATTGCTAAGCCAGACTTCTCTCTAAAATTATCAAACCATCCTTTGCTGGCATTACATTTTCCAGCTTTAGATTCTTCACCTTCCTTTTGCCTGAAGTTGTCTCAGGATGACAGCTTTTTCTCGAGCCATGTTAGAGCCTGTAGGTAGCTTCTCCTATAGCAACCCTACACCCACACAAAAGCTGCGTTTTCAATATGAGGTAAAATGACATTTCACAAAAAATGTGGGGTTTTCATGCCTGCTGGTGTAGCTGCAGGGATGGCTTCACAAGCTCCCTTTTCTTTTTCTACAGTGCTTCTTACACTGGATTCATTTCTCTTGCAGTGATGGCAGCAGCAGACCTCCGTGCAGGTGCGTGTCCAGCAATTCAGTGCCTTCTCTGAGGGTGTGCTTCTTTCTTGCCTTTTGGTAGCATGTCCAACATCATTAGTGTACTTCGTGGGGTCCTGTGGTGTTAGGCAAGGCTTATGGTATTGCACTGAACATGGGAACAGCACACAGGGAACTGTGAGAGAGCTGTTCTTCCTGTGATCTATGGTTTCCTGAAAAAATGGGTTCTCAAGTAGAACTGATGGGTGGCACGTGGCGTTATGAGCGGGTGCTCGGTATTGTGAGTGGATGCTCTGCGTTGTGACGCTGTGAGCAGGCACTTGGCGTTGTGAGTTGCTGCTCAATGTTGGGAGCGGGTGCTAGCAGCACTTGAGTTCAGCTCCATGGCAGCAGGAGATGGCTACAAAGTTATGACAGTAGTGCAGTGTGGCCTGCAGCTAATTTGATGCAGTTAATGATTAAATACTGTGCCTTAAGGCTTGATAAATTTTAACTTATAATAGGTTTCTGTATGTTTTATGGTAGTGTGGTAGTAAATGATAAAATAGACTGGTATCTACATATTCTTTATGCATTCATGACATACTTTTTTTTCCAGCATTTCTAGGCTACATTGTTCGTCTGAGTTTCTCAAATTGATGCAGATCTCCAAAAAATTTTCCGACATATTGGAAAAAATTCACGTATAAGTGGAGCCCCACAGTTCAGATGGTGCCATTCAGGGCATCTGCATGCTGCAGCCATGCCTTCAGGTTCTTAGAGAAGGTTGGGATTGGGAGTCTGTTGGGCTCTATTTTTTTCCTCAAAACGAGAATGCCCCCATGTCCCCCACCCACCGACACTTGCCAAGGCTCCTGTGTACCATGGGCAGACCCCTCTAGGCTCATGTCTGTTTAACTTAGTTTCTTTAATGTATTTGTCTAGCCACCCTTTTAATTTTTTTGAATTGTAATATGTATCTGGTGAAATGCACGAACTCTAGGTGTTTATTTTCTGTGAGTTGTGGTAAAAGTTGTGATCTCTCAAAGCAATAGAGGAAACACTCAGGAATTCGTCAGTGGATACACAGGAACAAAAAAAAAAATAATAATCAGGATGGAAAACAGCTTTGATTTCCTAGGAAGGCGCCTTGTTCGTCCGCCAAGCATTCCCACCTCCCTGCCTCGACTCCAAGATGTCATCTTTGACGTCTGTCATTGATGTCATTAGATTATTTTGTCTTTTGTGGGGAGTCATCAGTAGAATCAGACAGTGTCTATATATTTTTTCTTGTCTTTTGCCCAGCATGTTTTTGAGACTATTCTGTGTCTAAGTAGCTCATTCATGTTTGTTTCTGAGTAGTATTCCTTTGTATCACAGTTTTCTTCTGTTTTCTTTTTGTTTCTGTTTGTTTTGTTTCTTTTTGTTTTCTGTTTGTTTCTGAGTAGTGTTCCTTTGTATCACAAATTTTTCTGTTTTCTTGTTGATTGACTTTTTTCATTTTGGCTATTATGAGTGTGGCTATTGTGAACACTCTGTACAGGTCTCTTTTTGTGGACACGGGTTTTAATTTTCTTGAATACACAAGTAGTTAAAAGTGTTGTGCTGTAGGGCAATTCTGTGTTTAACTCTTGAAGACCTTGACTGCTTTCCAAAGGTGCTCTCTATTTTACATTCCGTCAGCAGTGTAAGTGTTCCGGTTTGTCCATGTGGTAGGCTGCATGGTGGTCCCTAAAATATTCAGGTCCTAATCTCCAGAGCCTTATTATTATTATTAGGTTATTATTATGCAAATGTAATTTTACATGACCAAAGGGACTGTACAGACATGATTAAGTTCAGGGTCTTGAGATGGGGAGATTGTCCAGGAGTATCTAGGTGGGCCTTAAGTGTAGTGCCATGTGCTCTTATTAGAAGGGGTGGAGAGTGATTTGGGTACAGAAGAGGCAGTGTGGAGGTGGAAGCAGAGGTTGAAGTGATGTGTTCTGAGCATGGAGGATGGAGCCCGATTCAAGGACGGCAGGCAGCCCTAGATGTTGAAATAGGCAAGGAACGGAAGGATTGCCTCCAGCCTCTCCAGAAGGCACCAGTTCTGCCAGCACCTTGGCTTCAGTCTTTTGAAACTGATTTTGCTAAATGTGTGTTACAAGGTACAGCTTTTACAATAAGTTGTTACAGTAGCAGTAGTATACTAATACAGTCCACATCCTCACCAACATTTGGTAGTGTCAGCAACATTCTAACCCATTTTGGGTAGTGTGAAATGGTATTACATTGTGGTTTTAATTTGCCTTTTCCTGATGATTCCTGGTATTGAACACCTCTCCATATGCTCCTGTATCTATCCTCTTTTGTGGAATGACCGTATTTTGTACTTTTCCTATCTAAAAAAATTTTGAGTTCATTTTTTTCTTTGATGTGTAGGAGTGCTTTATACAGTCTAGATAATAATCCTTTGTTGAATATGTGGCACTGTAAAATCCCTCCCCTATCTGTGACTGGCCTACTCACTTTTCAGTGTCTTTTGATAAGCAAGCAGACATTTTACATTTTGTGGTTTCTTTGTACAGGTTTTGAGTATCCCTTATGAAAAATGCTTGGGACCTGAAGCGTTTTGGTATATTTGTAATGATCATTTTGCTGAGTGTCATGTTGGTACTTAAAAAGTTGAGGATTTTGGATGATCAGATTTGGGATGCTCAACTTGCATTTTTTTCTATAGCTAATGCATTTTATGTCTGGTGGCTGTGGAAGTATTGTTTTCCTCTAAGATTTAATTCTGCTTTCTGATTAAGGATGGCATGAGATTGTGGTTGAGTCTTATTATTTTCCATGCTGTTGAAAATGGCTGTCTATGTGTGGGGCTTTTTTCTGGAATCTTCCTTCTCTTCTACTGGCTTTTTTCCTTAGGCTCACTCTATATGCATTTGAATACTAAGTCTTTTTGTAAGTCTTGAAATATAGTGGTAAGTCCTCTAGTTTCCTTTTTTCAAATTTGGTTTAGCTAGTGTAGTTTGTTTTTGTTTTCTGTGTGAATTTTAATATCACAACAGTTTTTTTTATTAAAAAACCCTGTGGGAATTTTAACAGGGATTCCATTGAATCCAAATATCAAATTGGAAACAATGGGCATTTAAGGAATATTTGAGTCTTTCAGTCTGTGAACATGGTCTTTCCTCATTTATTCAGGTTTTTTTTTTCCTTTTTTTTTTTTTTTTTTTTTTTGAGTTGGAGTCTCACTCTGTCGTCCAGTTGGAGTCTCACCCAGCCACCGCAGCCTCGATCTGCTGGGCTCCGGCAATCCTTCAGCCTCAGCCTTCCAAGTAGCTGGAACTACAGGCACGCGCTACCACACGTGGCTAATTTTTTGATTTATTGTAAAGATGAGGTCTCACCAAGTTGCCCAGGTGGGTCTTGAACCCGTGGGCTCAGGCAATCCACTCACCTCAGCCTCCCAAGGTGCGGGATTACAGGCTGAGCTACCGAATCCGGCTTACTTATTTTTCTTAGCCATATTTTGCAGTTCTTAACGTAGAGGTCTTGAGTATCTTTACATCTATAGCATTTGTTGTTGAAGCATATTTCTTGAAATTTCATTTTCCAGTTTTTTTCTGCTTGTATGTGGAAATAGTTCATTTTTGTATGTCAGCCTTGCCTCTTGACCTTGTGTCTTGAAAACTTGCTAAATTCACTTGCTAGTTCCAGTGTTTTTGTAGACTCTATGTGCCTTTCTTTGCAGTCATCGCCAGAGAGTAAAGTCAGTTTTACTTCCTTCTTTTTTCCCAGTCTTCATGCCTGTCATAGCTTTTTAGCCTAATTTTGCTGGCCAACAGCCAATGCACTGTTGAATGGAATGGTGATCGTGGACATCCTTGTCTGATTCCGTTGCAAGGGAGAGAGATGATGGTTCCTGGTTAATGGATGCTGCTCCAGGTTTCTATGGATGCCCTTTTCAGATAAAATAACTTTAATTCCTTATGTGTTGCCTAGAGTTTTAAATTGTGGATGGGTATTGAAGTAACTTTTTCAGATGCTTTTTTTCCTTTCTCATTTGAGAGAACCATAGGGATTTTTTTCTCTAAGCTGGAACTAATTTTTTTGACTGCTGAACCAGTTTTGCTCCTGGGATATTCTCCTTGGTGATGATGACCTTATGTTGCTGGATGTGATTTGCTTGTTAGGGGTTTTTGCATCTAGTAGTAACGAACCTTTGCTCTGTGTCAGTGCGGGACCTCGGCCCCAGGCTGGTTTCTTGTCCGTTCCTGGTGTCAGAGGCCTTTGGCTTTGCATTCCTCAGCATCACTGGTCCGCTGTCTGAGATTGGGGTAGCAGTCCTGCTGCCTTGTGGCTGGCTTGTGTGTGTGTGGGAGGTGGATGGGTGCTTGCTGCCCTGCCCCTGCCCAGCAGCAGGTGGCTTTTGCTCCCCTTCCATCTTGAGGCAGGGGGAGGTGCAGCAGGCTTTCCTGTGTCTCCCCATGGCTGAAGGCATTTACCTCCTGTGAGATCCAGGGGGTGGGAGTGGGGTGGTGGCGCTCACCCCTTCCCTGCCTTCCTGGGTGGAGGCCCTTGAGAAAGAGCTCGTGAGCAAATCCCGTTTCTGGGCTGCCAGGGATTCTTAACTGACCTGGCTGACACTGACCTTTCATCTTTATCTTTGTTACTCAGCAGATTGACTGTGGCCAGGTCCATTGCGTCTAGGGCTGCTCTCAGTTCTCACTGGAACATCTGCTGGCCTCTCTTTCTCATACTTTGTCTCTGCCCATTCTCAGTGGCTTCTGGCTGTGCAGTTAAGCCCAGTTGACTGGTGTCTTGAATGTTCTGAGATTTTTTTTCACACTTTTTTCTTTTTTTGTTTCAATCTGTTTGTTTTAATTTGGTCTGTCTTCAAGTTCGCTGCTCTGTGGTTATTAAGCCCATCTAATGAAATCTCAAGTTTCTAATACTGTATTTTTCATTTCTAACATTTCCCTTTGATCCTCTTTGTAGCTTTGATGTCTGTGATGAAATTCTCTATTTCGCTATGTGTGTTGCCTATCTCTTCCATCATATTCTTTAATGTTTTTTTATCATAGCTGTTTTAAAGTCTGTGTCTGATAATTTCAAATTCTGGGCCCTCTCTGATCTGATTATATTAGTAATTTTGTCTTCTGACTGTGTTTGCTGCTGTCTGTATCTTGTAATTTTTGATTGAACTCTGAATGTTTGTATAAAAACAATAAGAGATTGAAGTAAATATCATTTACCTTTCACAACAGCACCCCATTTCTCGTGTCAGCCTGATGGATTTTGGGGCTAGGTCTGTGAGATGTGCAGCTGAGCTGGTCCTGGGCTTCTCACAACTTCAGCTTGATTCGATTGAGTGTGTCCAGCAAGCCTCTCCTTCTTGGCAGGTTGCCGTCTGAGTAGGAGGTGGCTGTCTCTGTTCTGCTCTGTGGCTGAGCCATTGGCTTTCTGAACCCTGGGGTGTCAGCTCTTGGTCATCCTGGAAGTTTTTGCCCTGCAGTGCTGCCCCAGCCCAGCCTGTTGTGCCTGGTGAGATGGAGCGCTTTCTGCCAGTAGTGCCTTCCAGAGGCTTCTCTCAGGAGTCCTGCCCCGCCCCAACCCTGGCAGTTCAGTGGCTAGTGGCTAGTGGGTGTGGGTGGAAGTTCTCCTCCTGTCTCCCCCATGCTACCTCGGCCCTTGGCAGCTGAATGCCTGGAGTCTCTTGGGTGGCTTTCCCTCACTCTCAGCCTGCCCTCCCCATGGCAGGGAGTGGATTGCCTGCCTTTCAGGGAGACCTTTGGCTTCTTTGGTGATCTCGGCCACTTGGTGAGAACCTGTGGGTGAGTGTTGGCTGACTGGGTGGCTACGGTTTGGTCTGTGAGGTCCTCGGAGTTCTAATAGGGCAGTGTGCATGTTGCTGTTAGAACTCATGGGCGTGTCGACTGGTCTCTTCCTACTTGGTTATGGCAAGACTGGGAGGGAGGGCACCTGTGGGGCCTGGTGTCGTCAAGGCTTGGCGCTGTGTGGACTCAGTTCCACTCAGGTTCTTTGCACCTTCAGCTCTGGGCAGGTTTAGAGGAGCTGCGATGTGACAGCTCGTCTGGCTGACTTGGTTTTGGCACGGAGGCTGGTCTGTGGAGCCTTTCCACCCCTTGCCAGCAGCGGATTCCTCATGGAATGTGTGTGTAATGCCCCTCCCATTTCCAAGCTGCCACCCAGGAGCCGCCAGAGGCCTCCTCTGGTCTATGTCCAAGCCACCGCAGCTGCAGACCCCTCAGCTCCCTCGTGAAAGGTCTTCCCCAGGCTCGGAATTCTATTTCCTTTCATCATCTTTACTTCCAGCATTCTCTGTCTCTACATACAGAATTTTTATAATGGCAAGACCAGGAAGGAGGTTGCCCACGGGGCCTGGCCTTGTCAAGGCTCGGCACTGTGTGGCCTCAGCTACACTCAGGTTCTTTGCACCCTCAGCTCCGGGCAGGTTTAGAGGAGCCGCGATGGGACAGCTCGTTGGAGAATGACCAGACCTGATCTACCCTGTCGTTCCATGCTAGTTGATGTTCTGTCGTGTTCCTCAGAGCTAGGCTTTTAAGTCTCTTGCATTCGTCTTGAATCTTAACTTCCAGTCCTGTCCTCAAGTGGTAAGTGGCCTTGTCTCTTACTTTGAAAATAAAGTCATCCACGTTAAATAATTTGAACTCATAGCCTTATGGTTGGGGGAAAATTACCATTGAAATGGAATGAGGAAATTGGGGGGAGATTGTTTACAAAATTTATGCATTTAGAGACAGAGAATGTTGGGGGTAAAGATGACTAAAGGAAGTAGAATTCTGTGCCTGGGGAAGCCCTTTCACGAGGGAGCTGTGGGGTCTGCTGCTGTGGTGACTTGGACACAGACCAGAGGAGGCCTCTGGCAGACCCTGGGTGGCAGCTTGGAAATGGGAGGGGCTTACACACAGAGGACCCCAGTGTATTTGCTGAATTCTGCAGTTCACCTGGGTGGAAGAGATTAGCACACAGGCCAGAAAAGCAGAGGGGAACTTCTTCCAGTTCTGTGTAGATGAAGTTCTCTAGGGGAGGGGCCTTGAGAACAACAGGTGAGAGCTGAAAGCCCTTGAGGAGGTGAGAACACACTGGTGTTTTCAGCACACCTGGTTGTTTTCTTCTCCTTCCAGACGTTTGCCAAATTCTGAAGCTGGTTAGGCAGAGCAGTTCTGAGAGTGTCTAGGCACCTGGAGATAAGGATCTGTTAGCCTTTCTGATGAAAGCTCTGCAGAGCTCACCCTGGGAGCAGGGATGAGCTGGAGGTCATCTTGTTTATACCAGTAACTGCTGCTTAGCAGTGTTCTGGGATTCTGGTGTTACAAAGGAAGTGGTAAAGTGTATGTGAGATTGTGTTAGGGACGGGCAAAGAAACATCTAGGGTAGCCACTAAAAGAGAAGAGTGTGGAACAAATGGAGAAAGAAAAGAAGTCAAGAAAGAGAAAGTTACCATAAAACAGGCAGACATCCAAGTTTGTGATTACATTAAATAGAAATGGGCTGAATATTCCAAGTCAATTGCAAAAACCATCAGCATGGACAAATAATACTAATCCCCCTACTATTTGCTTCTTACAAGAGATGCACCTTAAATGCAAGTACTCAGAAAGGCTGAGAGAAAATCACGAGAAAGGATACACCACTGAAATGCTAAGCGAAAGAAAGTAGTTATGGTCGTACTAATCTCGCAAAGTAGACTTTAGTACGGTCGCATTAGTTGGAAAAGATAAGTACATTTTATAGTATAAGAGGATGGATCCACCAGTGTTATCACAGTCCTTGCTCTGTACCCAGTAACATAGCTTGAGCATCTGTAAGCCAGAATTTTTTAAGTTAAAAGAAATAGATAAATACAGGATCATGGTGGGAGCAGGCATGTAGGACGTGTGTGCACTAACAGGCTTGATCTAATTGTTGTACATGTGAAGACTACAGACCTTTACTTTCTAAAATAGGATGCCCCTGGGGACTTTATTAACTATGGCAGATTGAATACATGTATTTATTTCCCCCCTTATCTCACTAAAATAAAGGTAAAGGAAGGACAAGCATGAGCTCCAAATGAGTGGGTGAGGAAGTGACAGTGGAGGAGAGGTAACCCAGTAGGTGAAGAAGAGAAAAGAAGATGCGTGACCCCTTACAACATGTTGACATTTCAGAACCACAGATAGTGAAGAAAATATTAAAAGTTTCTAGAGAGAAAAGTTTTAAAATTCTAATTAAAAGATCAGGAATAAAAGTTACATTGGGCTTCTCAGTATCAATAGTGGATTCTTGAAAACCGAGGGACAATGCTTTCTAAATTTTGTGTGAACTGATAAGGAGTGACTTGTAGGAAATAAAGCTAAATGAAAAAAATCAAGGTGTACAACAGTATATATAACATGGTACTCCTATGTAGGAGGAGTCAGATGAAAACGTGGCTGGATGTCTGTATACTGGCCTGTATCTTGAAAACGACACTGAGTAGACAAAACAGCAGTGGATTCTGAAGGGGCAATAAGCCATCGGGTGGACAGACAGATGAGGCTTTTGAGTATATAGCTTGTCTTTGGAGTCTTTTTATAATAAATGCTTTACCTACTCCAAATGAAAAATGAAAAATCCATGAAAATTAAAGGCAATGAATGGACTTAATCATATCCCAAGTTGGTGACAGCCTTGCAGACAGAGGAAGCCGTTACTGCAGGTGACTCAGCAGCACAATGCTTCAATTGTCTGCTGTTAGTGGACAGGTAGCGCTGCAGCGAAGCCGTATGTTTACCCTGTGATCTTCAGGGTAGAGGCAGTGTTGATGTTGTTTGAAGCTATTTCTGCATGTTGCCAGGCAGTGTAAGTATGTGACTGTACTTGTTTGTGCAGAACCTTGGTTTTCAGTATTGGAGAAGAGGAAACAGGGATAAGTTATGGACGTGGGCTGGATGGTGACCTCCCCAAAGGGTCAGCCCATGCCCCAGTACCTAGCACCTGCAAATGTGCTTTTATGTGGCAAAAGGGTCTTTGTGGATATAATTAGGGTCTTGCAATGAGATCATCCTGGGTCACCTGGTGGGGGGCTAAGCTCAGTGACAAAGTGTTCTTACACCAGACACAGAAGAGAGGAGAGAGACGGTGCTGTGATAGTGGAGGCAGAAGCTGCAGTGGTGTGGCCCGCAGGGAGGCAGGACACCTTCTCCTGGAGCTCTTGGAGGGAGCGTGGCCCTGCCACTGCTCTGATCTGGATTTCTGGCCCTAGTACTGGGAGAATAAGCTGCTGTTGTTCACGTCAGCACGTTTGCAGTGACTCATTACAGCAACCTCAAGAAACGAATGCAGACGTAAAGTAGATCCCTGAGTTAAGGATGCCTTGATGAAGGTTATGTCATCTTTCTTCTTCAGAGACTATCCAGTTGTTCCTCTGAGTAGATGCGGGTCGGTGCCAGGACCGTGAGTATTCCCAAATCCTCACATACTCAATTCCCTTCATCGGCCCTGTGGAACCCACATGTACAAAAAGTCGGCCTCCATATATGTGGGTTTTGCATCAGGCAGATACTGTATTTTCCATCTGCTCTTGGTTGGAAAAAGTCCGCATACAAGTGGACCCATGGAGTCCAAGCTCTGTGTTGTTCAAGGTCAAGTATATATCCCAGCTCTGCCCCTGGAAAAACCATGAAGCTACAAAACCCTCTGAGCCCTGCGCACCCACCACCAGATTGTGGTTCCTTATAACTGTCTTCACTAAGGCGCAGCACAGCTCTTGGGAGTAGTCACTGTGGAGGTCTGGGAGGAGGTATGTACAGGACGAGCTGGCTATGTTTTGGAGTACTAGGAAACTTGGATGCTGTTGGGCCACAGGGTCATGCCAACAGGACCAGATTGAAGGGACACCCATGGGCCGGAGATGTGCTTATCTAGAAAGAATGGTGTAAAAACTGTGCCACAGTTGATAGAAACATATTGAATGTAAAACCTTACCAGCTCCTCTGATATATCCCTACCTCCCTAAACCTTATGAAATATCACTGGGATGAAAGCACTGACTTCTCTGAAGAATAACAACTAAAATTAGTGTTGTCAGCATCCAACCTGACTTTGCTTGAATGCATTATATTTTAGGGTCAACGCATAGCACTAGTTGATGAGAAGAAGTTTTTTGAGAAAGAATGGCAGCTGATAAGTGTGGCTGGACTGGAATTAGGAAGCAGGCCTGATGTCATACCACAGCAGAGTCAGGCAGGAGACCTTCATGGACGAAAGTACTGCAGGGAGGGCAACTGGGAGAAGTGGACCCAAACTCATCTTTCCCCCACTGGTCCGTCTGAGCTCTGCCGGGGTGGTAGCCACCACGGTGGGCCTCCTGGCATGCTTTGTGATGTGGGCCACACTGTGTTTGTTGTCAGGTGTGGAGTTGCTTGGCATACGTATGTTGGAGCTGGCCTCCTCTGATAGAGGAGCGAGTGAGTGGCACTGCAAGATAGATGGGCAGTTCTGGAATGTGAGGGCGGCAGGGAGCAGCTGGTTTTGCTTTTTTCTCAGTTTCATGAGGGAGCAGTCTAGATGAAAAGGACTTGAGGGACACGGTGCCCAGGTGGAGTGTGTAGACCTGTTTAGGACTCAGACCAGCTGTAAAGGGAAATTTTTTTAATCAGGCAGGCTGGTACAGATATTGACTGGGTTTCTAGATGATTCCAAGGGCTGGCAGTGATTAGGAAAGACAAACTCTTCACTTCTAATACATGGATGCTAAATTGCACAGATGTAAAATGGCAAGCTGGGATTTGCTTTTTTGTTTAAGAAAAATTACGACAGAACACATTTTAATTATTTTAATAAGTAGAATAAACAAAGCTGTTTGAGAAAGTAAACAACATTGTATGTAAACATGTTTTCCAACAGTCTTCTGTGCGAAGTCAGGCCAAGTAAAGAGGTCAACAACGGTCTCTGGTCTTTCTCAGCCGTGACAGACTCCCATGAAGTCACAGATTCGCTGAGCTGAGAAGGAGGAAGATGAGCTGCTCGAAGTGGGAGGCGCAGTTCTAGGATGCGGTGCTGCTGGTCAGGGCACGCTGCTCTTGGTGCAGGTTGGGGCTGGCGGACATGGGCCTTGGAGTTCCAGGGCTTGGAGAACAGATGAGAGCCCGTTGGCTTCCGAGGCGCTGACCTTGTGGGAGGTTAACGGAGGGGCTGGTGGAGAGTGGGGAGAATCTGTAGTAAGCAGGCCAGAAAGTGAGACAATGAACCTTGGGGAAAGCAAGGTTGCACCAAAAGAAACCTGACTGCAGAGGGAAGGAGTGGAAGTGGTACACTCCTGATGCCCGCGGGTCATGAGGGTTGTACGTGATCATGCAATTTCAGTTGGTTGGAGGGAAAGGGAAGTGTCCTCATCTTCTGGGTAACTGGTAGGTGGTGCCTGGACTCGAGATTTCTAGGGTGAGCTTAGAAGCCTGCCACCTGGGTATAAACGCCCCAAGAGAGTCACAGTGAAGAAAGCATTGGGAATTGCATCTGCCGTGGAAGGAGAAGCTGTGAGTGACTTTGCTCACCGTGCACTTTGGTGTTTGGGCACAAATGAAAATACAAGTTAAAAAGAAGGCAGGACTCAGTGGCTCAGCCTGTAATCCCGGCACTTTAGGAGGCCAAGGTGAGTGGATTGCTTGAGCTCGCGGGTTTGAGACCAGTCTGGGTAACTTGATGAGACCTCATCTCCACCAGAAATCAAAAAATTACCTGGGCATGGTAGTGTGCTTCTGTAGTTCCGGCTACTCGGAAGGCTGAGGTGGAAGGATCGCTGGAGCCCAGCAGGTCGAGGCTGCAGTGGCCGTGAGCGTGCCACTGCACTCCAGCCTGGGCGACAAAGACTGCAACTCAAAAAATAAAAAACTAAAAAAAAGAAGACATCCTCTTAGCCTTTTCTCCGCAGCCTCTGTCTACCCTATTTCTTTATTCTTGTGGACATGCACTTGATATAGTTCCCTTCTTGGAACTTGAGATTTTGCTGTAGGGGACTTACTCAGCCAGATGTGAGTTTAAAACTGGACGGTGTGGGCTTATCAGTTTTTCACATATTTTTGTTTTCTTTTGAGAACAGATTGGAGTTGTAACAAGAGAGAAGAGCTTTTTGTGTGTTACAGTATTTTAATTATTGACACTTAAGAATGAGAAGTTAAGGAGGATTGGTAGTGGAAAAATGTTAGGTGTTGATACGTGTTTTACTTGTAGAATCATTATATTTGCCCGCAAGACTGGAGTCCTTTAACGTCTTGCTTTTAAAGGGCTTGTTTTCATAATTCGTTTCAGTCAGTCACGATGCCCTTTTCCCGGTGGAGAGTGCTGGTCAGGGCTGCAGGGAGTGTGATCGTCCGCGCTCTGTCCATAATGTGTCTGCTTTGTGGGGTGTGTTGGCATCACTGCTGGACGCTAAGGGTGGTCTCTGGTCCTTCCTCGTTTCCAGGGTCGACGCAAGCACGGTCCTCTCGGCGCAGCCTCGGCCTTGGGGAGAGCATGTCGTCCATCCTGCCGTTCACGCCGCCAGTGGTGAAGCGCCTGCTGGGCTGGAAGAAGTCAGCCAGCGGGGCGGGCGGCGCGGGTGGCGGGGAGCAGAACGGGCCAGAGGAGAAGTGGTGTGAGAAGGCCGTCAAGAGCCTGGTGAAGAAGCTCAAGAAGACCGGCCGGCTGGACGAGCTGGAGAAGGCCATCACCACGCAGAGCTGCAACACCAAGTGTGTCACCATCCCCAGGTGAGGGCCCGGCGGGCCGTGCGGGGACCCCGGGGCTGCAGGGAGGGGATGTTCCTTCAAGTTGCCCGTGAGCCACCATGATTGGAACGTGGCTGCCCACCATGGTGATGCATTCTGTCTTCCTGTTTGCATTTGTGTTTTATGCCCGTTTTCTTGAGCAGCGAGAAGGTTTAAGGTAGTGAGATGGGACGCGCAGCTGTAGTTGGATCTTCGGTGCCCGGTGCGTATGGTGTCCGCATATGCGATTGGATGCTGTGGGGTTAAACAAGCAGAGCCTTTTCTGTCACTCGTGTAGGAGTGACTGGCAGTTCCCCCCTCCTTGGTCCAAGCTTCTGTCAGTAAGGAGCGAGAGGCTCACTTTTTAAATGAATTTTAAGTAGTTTTTGTGAGTTGCAAAACTCAGAAGAACACACCTGTGTGGGGCAGCTTCCCGAGCTGGCAGGGAGTCATTAGAACCTGTTCTGAGGACTTCTCATCTTGGAAGGACCTGTTTTACTTAGAAGGTTGGAATTTTCTGAGTGTAAATGTAATCCTTGACAGACGTACCGCTGTCAGGGTATTTTTTTTAAAAATAAAACGACAGGTGGTTTTTAAATGTTTACTACTTTTTGGTACATCACAGATTTTAGGAGGACATTCAAAAAGTAGAATTCTCTATTTGCAGCATTGTAATGTGGGCTGGCATTCCGGGTGTGGGCCCATTAGACTGCTGGAGTGAGCTTTGGGGAATCCACCCCCAATGGCATTGGTGACAGAACCTAGGAGTAAGTAGCCTAATGTGCTTGCAGGACCTGACAGCAGGGAGTGTCCTGCCTAGTTGTTAGACTTCCCATTTTTTTCACCTTACATGGATCTTGTGTATCTTAAATAAGAGTTGCTTTGCTTGGTTTACTCTTTGGTTTTGCAGATACGTGTCGAGTGCCTGCTGCATGCGGGTGCTGTTCTAAAACACAGACGGGGTATGTTATGGGCACCACACGGGGCTCCCCCTTCCGGGGGCTCATGTGCACAGTGGGCAGGTATGAGCACCCACAGTGTTTGAGATAGGAGTGAGTGCCAAGAATACATGCATGGGGATAGGACAGAGGTGGCTTGGTTGTGACCCAAGTTGCAGGGAAGAGGCAGCATGTGGACCTGGGGTGTGAACACACCTTGTGCTTGGAGATGGGAAGGTGCCGGTGGGCTGGGGCACAGCGCTCAGGGGGTGCTTGTGTTGGCCTCGTAGGGGACCGTGGTGGTCGGGATGTTGGTCTGAATATCACTGGAAGCAAATAAGGATTTGTTAAAGATCCATTTTTAAAGGATTTTAAAGATGTACATTTTCCAGAGGTCATTGTTGCCACTGGAGACCAGCTGTGGAGACAGTGGTATGGGGCGGGGGCTGGAGGCTGCAGGGATGTAACTGGGAGGCCATGCAGGCCAGGCTGGAGCTGTGTTAGCATGAGTGAGTGGACAGGATGGCCGTGGCGGCTGAGGGGGCCACTGAATTTAGCTGTTCCTTGTGCGGAGCAGCAGGCGGCGTTGGGTGCCTGCTCCAGACCCCGCGCTCTCCTCACAGGAGTGCCACACAGGCTGGCCGAAACTGCCTGCTTCCTAGGAAGGGAGGCTGCCTTTGAAAGGTGGTTCCATGGGGTGTGCCTGCGGGCTTTGCGGAAGGGGTGGGGGGCCTGCGGGGAGTCTCCCCCTGGAGGAATGCTGGTGCCCACGCGGAGGCCTGTCGGGGAATGAGGTGCTGCTGATCGGGAGAGGCATGGAGGCTGCGAAGGCTGGTATGATTTTGAAGGGTCTAAAGAGTTAAAGGGGTGTATGTGTGAGGGGGATGGAGCCTGGCTTGCCGGGGGGAGTGGGGGGCACACTTCACTTTGGAGCACCTGGGGAGTGTGGGGTCACAGAGGGTGTGAGTCCAGAAGGCTTAGAAGTCAGATCCATGTGGCTGCAGTGAGGAAACCAATCGTGAGGCTGTCAAGAACGGAGGCAGGGAGACCAGCTGGTAGGTTGTCACCCATCAGCGGGAGCTATGTGACACAGGCAGAGAGGGGCATGTTTGTGACAGCTTCCTTGAGGGTTCCAGTTCCCTTGCAGCGAGGCTTTCTCCACCGGCCTGAGGGAGACCGACTCATGCAGGGTCCCCATCCTGCTCAAGCCTGCCGTGAACACCACGCTTCCTTCCAGGACTGCTTCGTCATTAAAAACAGTTGTATCTGCCCTTATTTGGTTAGTGAAGGTCAGGGCTTGGCCATCCACTGTCTTGTTTCTCACTGTGAAAAGTGCCTTGAGGCTCGGGGCAGCCTGTGTGATGGGGGGAGGGTCATGTTACAGAAGTGGCAATTTGTTCATATTGATTATTGTGCCTCGAGAAGCTTTGGCTTCCGGCCCTGGTGGCTTGGTGCCATCTGTTGTATAAAGTTTGTTTTCCTTTTGCTTTTTTTTTTTTTTTTTGAGTTGGAGTCTCATTCTCCAGGCGGGTCTCGATCCCTCGGGCTCAGGCAATCCACTCACCTCAGCCTCCCAAGGTGCTGGATTATAGGCTGAGCCACCGAGCCCAGCTTAAAGTTTGTATTTCAGTTACATGGCGTCGGGCGACGAGTCATATCTTACCTCCCAGACGTCCTGAAGCATAAGGCATGCAGTGGGGACTCAGAGCTTAGTGTGGAGGAGTCGGGGAGTGGCGTGGACAGCTCTGCTGTGTGTGAAACTCAAGCACAGTTGAAACAGAAGTCTTACGGTGTAACCCAGAATGGACTCAGTGTGAATGCGTCAGCTTAAAACGGCAAGTAAGGTGTTACTAAGAGACCTGTAAGGTCATATAAACCTAACAATGCAAATATGTTAAATTATGAAGAACACGAAGTGTAAATTACTTTTAGGAAATGGCCAGCACAGACAACTGCCTCTGGTCCACCTTCCGCTCTGACACTAGTGTGGGGTCCCAGCTCGGGGGGACATAGACCTGGCTTTACATCCTTCCTGCCCTCTCCCTCAGCCACTCCTGCGGCCTCTGAAGGTTTAGAAGCTGTAGTTACAGACCTGTTACAAGTGCCATGAAGCCGTTTCATCTTGGCCTTTCTGCGACGGAGCCATGGGAAACAGCTCAGTCATAGAATCAGAATGGCAGGTGCCATTCTGACTCAGACCTCAGGAGCCAGGGCTCTCACTACACAGTGTCCACAGTAAGCAGAGTTGAAACTGGAGGTGGGTTCTGGAAAGTGGGAGCAGGGGGCGTGGTGGAGAAGGCAGCAGTTGTGTAATGCCCATTACACGTAAGCGGGCGGGAATGCGGAACTGCTGATTTCTGTAAGCGTAAACCCAGGGCTTCCCTGGGGCAGCTCTGACCTTGTCATCATACTCCTGATCTTTCATCCTAAGGAACAATCACGAATATCGGCATAGATTTCCGATGTTCGTTTAGTATTGTTTTTAATAGCAAAGAATTAGAAAAACCCAATCCTAACCCGTAGTCTTCTTAACACTTAAAGAAAACTTAAAAACCCATTGTATACCATTGTCGAACAAGGATAGTAAAAGAAAAGTGTATGTAAATCTCATTTATAAACATAGCTGCAAAAGTTACAAATAAAATATTTGAAACTAGAATTCAGTGGTTTATTAAGAACCACAAAAACATGACTTGGTCAGGTTTGTCATAAACAAATTCAAGGATGATGACTCACCTACAGGAAATCTGTAAAAAAGTGATGCCGCATATTCATATTTAAGATGAACTTTATGGTGGCTCTAGAAAGAGCTTTCTGTAAAATTCACTGTTTTAACAATTAAAAATAGGAATTTTTTTAGGTTGGCAAAGCATACTTCTGAACTGTTGCATTTAATTATGACACTTTAGAGAGAGATATGCCAAGATTCTCAAATTGTTAATATTTATGGATGACCTAAAAAAGAAATGTCCTATTATTTTTTTCCTAATATTTATGTATAAAAAGTGTTTTTCACTTTTATGGTCATCACAGTTAAATATTTAAGTAAAACTCTTGGGCAGTTTAATTTTCATCATTTAAGACAAGACTATTCTTGTCTTCACTTTTTCTATTCTTTGAAGTCCATTTTTCTGTCAAAGGGCAATTCTGTTTCCATTTTTAAGCATTCCTTTTTAGTAGATGTGCATATTTCTGACTGCTTTTGCCTTCAGAAAATGTGTTACTAGCCAGGTATGGTGGCTCTTGCCTGCTGTCTCAGATACTTGAGGGCTGAGGCAGGAGGATCACTTGAGCCCAGGAGGTCTAGGCTGTAGCACCCTGTAATCACGCCTGTGATAGTCACTGCGCTCCAGCACTGTAGTAGAGTGCTTCCCCCACCCCATCTCTTGAAAAAGTAAGAGCATAGAATAGTGTATGTGTGCCTCCATAGTCCCTCTTCAGTGACAGCTGTGTTCTGAGGTCTCAGGTGTCCTTCCCAGAGTGTGTGTGTTTTTTTGTTGTTTTTTTTTTTTTTGAGTCGTCGTCTCACTGTCGCCCAGGCTGGAGTGCAGTGGCATGTTCGTGGCCACCGCAGCCTTGACCTGCTGGGTTCAGGCGATCCTTCTGCCTTAGCCTTCTAAGTAGCTGGAACTACAGGTGTGTGCCACCACACCTGACTAATTTTTTGATTTATTGTGGAGATGATCTTTCCATGTCCCCCAGGCTGGTCTCAAACCCTTCGATTCAGGGAGTTCCCTTGCCTCGACCTTCCAAAGTGCTGGGATGACAGGTATGAGCCACTGTGCCCAGCAGGACTGTGTTTCTTTCTAATGCTCTTCAACATTTGGATTTTGTTTTGCATCTTCTGAACTTGTAAACACCAGAGTAATTAAAGTGACTATGCAGATTGTCAGCT
This sequence comes from Cephalopachus bancanus, assembly GCA_027257055.1. NCBI lineage: Eukaryota > Metazoa > Chordata > Mammalia > Primates > Tarsiidae > Cephalopachus > Cephalopachus bancanus. Next base: position 1,690,464 of record JAPVLO010000180.1, read on the forward strand.
TTTATTTCTTACTTCATCCATGTGCTCTTCTAGATAACCAAGGGTAGCTGGGAAGGCTTTTTGAACCCAGACTGTGGTGTTCTTCCCCTCTTCTTAAATGGGAGCTTTTTCAGTATTTCAGAAGAGAATAATTCTTTCTCTCCCTCATTCATACGTGGGTGCGCTTGCATGTGTGAGAGGGGAGGGGGTGGCGGGGGCAGGGAGAGAAGCAGGCAGGCAGGCGGATGTGCATGGAGCCTGTCTGTGTTGGAGGTAGCTCTAGTCTGAGGTGTGGGGCCCTGTGTCCCTTCCTCAGCATCCTCAGCACTGAGTGGGGCCCTGGCTGTCTCCCCTTTCCCTTTTTTCTCTAGTGGGGGAGGCAGTGGTACTGAGCACGTCCACAGGACAACTTTTGGACTTACCCTTTGAAATAGTGTGTGAGGATTGTCAGCTGTGAAGTGCTGTGGCCATGAAGATGACTTGTTGGAAGTATTCACGGATCTTCCACATCTTCATCTTCCTTCCATTTGCTCCCGAGAGAACTCAAGTTAAATTGTACTCAGAAAAAGTTTCTGCCAGGGAGCGTCACATTATACAAAATTTAGTTGATTCAAAGTTATAACATTTATTCGTAAAGTCAATGAGTCAGAACAGTAGAACCTTCTAGGCGCAGATGAGAGCTCTGAGGTTCTGGTGAAGGCATGCTTGTCCCTCGCAGCATCCATGTGTCCCCTTCTCTGTGCTGTTGGAGCCTGAGGGCCCGGGCGACCGTGAAAGGAGCCTGCTGGCCTCGCCGTCATCTGCTGCTGTGGTCCCATGTGTCAGTTTTTGAGGGGCTCCTGCTCCAGGACCCTGAAGTGGAGGTCCCTCAGCATGTGGGATGTGTTCTGACATCTGTATCATTTCCCTTGTGAGGGAGAATGCCCGCCCACCCTGGCCCTTTGCACTCTATGATATTGCTGAGTTACACCCAGCCTGAGTGGTCTCTGTGACTTTAACGCTTGCCTGATGCAGTGAGCACTGTGCTGCTTTCCTTACCCCGTGGCTTTAATATACTGGCTTCCTGGAAGAGAGCCGATCTAGTCAAAGTGACCAGTGTTGGGACATCGCAGTCACCTCTTGTCTGCCCACCATCCTGGTCTATCTCCAGCCTCATCTGGAACCACTCCAGTATACCCAGGCCCTTCCTGTGTGACTGACAGCATTCTGGAAAGTTCATAATTCTCTGGGACAGCATGCATGCCACTGTCTTCTCCTTCCCCTTGCTGTCTTGGAAGAGACTGCTGCCAGGCCTGCGTTGTCCCCAGTGGCTGGGCAAGTCCCTGTGCTGACAACAGGGTGCCATGTGGTCCTAAAAGGATGGCACATGGACATGGACTCTGCGGAGGTCCACTTCCTGTGGCCTGCCTCAAGTGCACCAATTCTCTTTTTGTGCTGTATTCAGACTGCTGTTTTTTTTTTTTTTTTTTTCCGAGTTGGAGTCTCACTCTGTCCCCAGACTGGAGTGCAGTGGCCGCTCCCGGCCACCGCAGCCTCGACCTGCTGGGCTCCGGCGATCCTTCCGCCTCAGCCTTCCGAGTAGCCGGAATTACAGGCATGCGCTACCACGCCCGGCTGATTTTTTTTTGATTTATTGTAGAGATGAGGTCTCGCTGCCCAGGTGGGTCTCGAACCCACGGGCTCAGGCAATCCACTCACCTCAGCCTCCCAAAGGCGCGGGATTACAGGCTGAGCCACCGAGCCCGGCTCAGACTGCTGTTAAACCCATTTGATAAGTTCTGTATTTCAGTTACTCTGTCTTTCCATTTGAGCATGTTCCTCCAATATTGTAGACCCCACATCACTGTTGAGATACCTGTTTGGTTTGTCCGTGCCCTTATTGTGCTGTAAGAGTTGCCTCAGACTCCTGGCTGCTATCTCTGGCACCCGATTGCTAGCATTCCCTCCTGTGGTCTGGCCGTGTCCTAGCCATCATGCGCGGTCTCCCCTTGCATGTGCCTGTCATTCTGATTGTCTGCTCCACATTGCATGTACTCCCAGCCAAGAGGTTCACAGACGCTCAGGGGACACTCTCCCCAGATGCCCACTTGGGCCAGGTAGCCGGCAAGGAGGCTGAGCGCCTTCATCTGGCCGGGGTGTCGGGCAGACTGCCACTTCTGTTGGGCTTAGCCTACCACTGGCGTACACCTTTTGGGCAAGCAGGGTCTCCTGGGATTTTGACGGAAAGCCTGGCAGGCTGTTACTGGGTCCCTCGGATACTGGAGAAGTCGCTTCTGCCCTCCTGTAGAGAGCTCAGCACTTGAGCCTCAGCTGGTCAAGCATGGCACCGTGTCCTTTTCCTCAGTGGAGTTTCTTTTCTCAGACCAAGCCTGATCCTCAGCCTGTCCCTTGAATCTGCAGATGACCCTGGGAGGACGTGCCGGGCAGCAGGTCAGTCCACCTGGAAAGCTGCTTTCTCCCCTGCAGTGGCGTTCACCTACATCTCATCACTTGCATAACTCTCTGCTGTCTGAACAAGTGTTTCTCCTTGGCCTTTTCCCTTTAGGTGTTGCAGCAGGCAGCAGGTAAATACCTGGAAGGAGAGCTGGTGGAATAGGCAGGAGCATGTGGTGTTTCTTCAGGGCCCTTCCTTCAGGGCCCAGGTGCTAACTGTCCAGGCAGGACTCGTAAAAGGGGCTTGAGAGACAGCACTGCAGTAACTCACGCTCTCCCTGAGGGTGGTCACATACCACTCGCCCCTGTATGAGAGCTTCTTGGAGAGGGTAGGGCAAGTTTTGCATTTCTCCCTTTTGCACTTGGAGACAGCTTGCGAGTCACCTACCAGCAGCTCTACCACATTTTTTCATGAAATAGTGAAAAACAAATCCCTCCATATGAAATAGCATAGTGTTGGAATCGGTTATTTTATTGTAGTGATTTTTGGCTTACACTGGAATTTTGGACCTTGAGGAACTTATGACAAAAAATCAAAATTGTATATCTTACATTTTTCTGGTATGTGGTAACGTGTGATACAGTCACCGACATACATTGCAGGATCACTGATGCATGTTGTGCAACAGTAATTTGTGTGATGTTTTCTACCTGGTGTTTTTCTGTTGGAACAGTGTAGTCTCATTTTCTTCTTCCCACATTGATACTGTGTAATTTATCGTCCAGTCTGTTGTTCGAAGAGGATGTGGAAGAAGATGTGGAAGGACGCACTTGTGATTCCTGGAAACCGCTTCTCAGCTGATCAATCATGTGTCAGCATATATTCCATCTCTTTATTTGATTTTTCTTTTTTTTTTTTGAGTTGGAGTCTCACTCTGTCACCCAGACTGGAGTGCAGTGGCTGCTCCCGGCCACCGCAGCCTCACCTGCTGGGCTCCAGCGACCCTTCCGCCTCAGCCTTCCGAGTAGCCGGAACTACAGGCATGCGCTACCATGCCCGGCTGATTTTTTATTTATTGTAGAGATGAGGTCTTGCTGCCCAGGCAGGTCTCGAACCCGCGGGCTCAGGCAGTCTACTCACCTCAGCCTCCCAAAGGCGCAGGATTACAGGCTGAGCCACCAGCAATTTGGATGGAAAACTTCAAGGAAGCGTACATTTTTGAAAAATTTGCACTGGCTTCAGTTTGTCCTGTATAATCACCAGCAGCAATCCCTTTCCCCTGAGAGGAGACATCCGAGTGGCTCACTAGATTTACAGTGTCCCCTCAAAGGGGACATCTGAGTGCAAAGGGTTAATTCTGAGGGCCTTTCCAAGTGCTTCTCAGTCTGATGTGTGTCTGCTGAGGTCTGAGGGAGACTTGGCTGGTTCTTGACCTGCCCGGAAGTCCCAGCAGGGGAGCCACCTGCCCACCTGTGCCAGCAGCCCTTGCCCCATGAGGGCCAGTAGGACTGGCAGCACTGGGACTGAGTGGCATTGAGTGAGATGGGTGAAGGTCTCCTGTCTCGACAGAATGAGGAGACCCGGCATGGCTGCAGAGGGATGCAGGCAGAGCAGCCAAGGAGCCCGCACCAGCGCTTGGCAGGTGGTTCGGGAGGCGGCAAGGGACTCTGGCCTTCGTGAGCCCACTGCCCAGCTCCAGTACAGGTGGCCTCACGAGATGAGCCCCTTCCCAACACTCTTCTTCCTGCTGCGGTGGAACCCAGAGGGCTCCTGGAGGAGGCAGAGAGGAGGATTCAAGGAAATGATGCAGTTGTGGTTTCGATCAGCAGACTTGCAAGCACACGTGTCTGTATGTTCTGGGGCCATCGAGACTCTCCGGAGGTCTTATGCAGAGGGGGGCGGGTCTAAGGAGTGCTGGTGCAGGGCAGAGTGTGGAGAGCCCACGCCAGCTTGTTCACGAGTTGCCAGTACCCTCCTGTCGAAGATTCGGGATCCGTATGAGGGGGTTCCTGGGGTTAGGGAGGCAGAGGGGAGTGGAGGGGTCCACGTGCACCTGCACGAAACAGGCGCTGTTTAGCAAAGCAGAGGCAGGTTTTCTAAATGGAGAATATTTGACTGTGATACCTGTCCCCTTGTCTTATTTTCAAAGAAATGGCTGTAGCTGGGGCTTTCTCTTATTGAAATGTGGACTCCGGCTGAGTGTCTGGATGCAGCTTCTCGCTCTGTAGGCACTGTGAAGCCAGTGTCTTGGTGACCATTCGGGGTAGCTGTTGGGTCCTTCACCTCAGCCTTTTTCTTTGGGAGCTCTTTCGCCTTCGCGCCCCTGTGTCTGCAGGGGCCAGGCATGCTCCTGAATTTGCTGGGCCAGTGGGGGCGGAGCTGGTGAAGAAAGCTTATGTTTATGTGGAGAACCTGCAAATGCAGTTGATACTGAACAAAGATTACTAATGAAAAATGATGTAAGCATCTCAGGGGGCTTTCCTTGCAGTTTTTGTATGATGGCTAATGTAATTTGCATTAACAAGAATAAATAATACATTAATCTGTGTGCCTCAACATTTTAATCTCTGTGTGTCAAACCAGTTTTGGAGCACAAATTGGAGTTGATTTCTGTTTTGCAGGATGCTAATTGTTTGAAATTGTCAGATTAAAAACATTTCTTTGGAACCCAAGTCAAACATGACCAGACGTATACCTCTAAAAGTTGAACTTCGGAATCGTGTCTGTGTCTGTCCTGCTTTATATTGAGTGTGCAGTCGGCCTCGGCATCCATGGAGGTCGTGCCAAGATCCTCCAGACCCTCCTTCCCCTCAGAGACCACAGCCAACGCTGCCCGTGTCCTGGGTAGGAAATGGCATCCTCCCATGCGCTCAAAACCCTTTCTAGATTCCGCCAACACCTAACACGCTACAGATGCCAGGAAGGTAGTTGTTAGACTCTGTTTTTTAATCTGTACCATTTTTTACTGTTGTATTTATTTTATATTGCTTTTTCCCCCCAAATATTTTCTATTCAGTGATATGAAACCCATGGATACAAAGGACTGACTGTATATTCCAGATTTTCATGCGTTTATTTTAAAAAGACTCAAATGACATGTACTTACATTTTGTATTCAGATTTCTTGAGTCATTTAGGACATTTAAAAAAATTATTGAAAACTACATGTGAAAATACATTTAGAAAGTTCATAAACTATATTATTAAAGTAAATGTGCCTGAGCCCTTTTTAGTGTTAGCTTTTTTCTTTTTAAAGTAAAACATTTGGTTTTGGAAGGCTTGAAATATTCCAAGCTACCATTTTTAGAATTGATATTTAATGTTTTCAGTGGCAGGAACTGTTTTATATGCGTGGGAGATATTTTGTTGTTTTCAAAGGTGATAAAAATATCTAGCAGGACCTCAGAGTCGAGTCTTTGGTAAGCATTTAGAGGCAGAGGTGGAAAATACTGGAAGGATTTTTCCAAGAATCCCCTGGCCCTCCTGTTCTGAGAAGCGCTGCCCTGTGCCAGCAATGAGGGAAGTATCCCTCCTGCTCTTCCAGAACTGTGTGACTTACAGGTCTGGAACTGACATTCTGTTATATCCCCGTTTTTGCTTATTTATCAATTGATATCTGAAACCCCAAGCCACTTATTTTCATGTGGAAGGAGATATACCAGTTCACTCGTCCAAAGAAATTCTGTCTCCTGAGAAAACACCTCTTCCAGCAAAATCTTGTTTTGATGATTAAGTGTGCTCTGTTGTCCGTACCCCGCATACTACACTAGGATTAACTGTTTTGGTTTGGCTTGCCATGGTGATATTACGTGTTTCTTTTTAGTAACTTTGTAAGAGGCAGGACAGTATTAGAAAGTCAAAACAGGCCTCTGTCCCTGCTGCCTGATGACTCTGTGAGCTTAGATATGTCACGTGGTCTCTGTGCCTCCGCTACCTCTTTTGCCAAGTGGGGGTGACAGTGCTGGTCTGTGGCACTGTTGGAGGATCACATGACTTAATGTAAAGATTTAGTGCTGTGCCTGGCACACAGTAGGTGTTTAATAAGAGTGATTTCATGGGTGGACCCCACCTGAAGTTTGGTGTTTTTGGGAGACTGATGATGTCACCTTCATGTGCACCAAGAGGGCCTGAGGGTTTACTGCTTGCATAATGAGGCTTTCTGGGTTGAGCAGGGGAGGTGTCTGGGTTGGTTGGCCGAGGACCTGAGGGAGCAGAGCTGGGAGAGTGGCGAGGTTCCGGGGGTGCACGTGGGCGGGAGCTGGTCCAGGTGCGCGTGCTGAGGCCTGCCTGGTGGGGGATGCCCTAGCCCCAGCGTGGGGTGCTCCTGGGCTTTCTCACCGCTTGCTCAGGGCCGAGGCAGAGGGCAGGGAACGGCGGGCATGGACGCTCTTGGCAGCACATATGAAAACGGAGTCCGATTTCCTTTTAAGCTCAGGCAGGAACAACAAGAAACCAAGTCAGGCACAGCTCAGACTGATGAAAGAGAGCGTCATACAGCTCCGGTGGGAAGTAGCACGCGGTGCAAGGGGCCAGAGACTTGAGTGATGGCACCGGGGTGGGATCTGGAGATTCTAAGATGATGCCTCTCAGGTGCTGCCACCAGGGAGGCATAGATGTGAGTGCCCTGCTGGGCGAAGGGGAGAGTCACAAACCCACAGGGACAGACTCCCAGAAGTCTGACAGGACACAGAAGGCTCCAGCTACTTAGTGTTCTAGAATACTAAAGCCAATGTTAGCAGAGCATGGTCTTCGGGTGTTTATGGCAGCCTCACCAGAACGATATGTAGGGCACAAGTCTCAGTAAATTGTAGAAGGTTGAGATCTACAGTGTTTTCTCTGTTAACCGGTGGAAATGGAATATCAGAGTCCTCTGGCTCGCAGGTTTAGGGGAAAAAAATCATAGGTAAGTTAGAATATATTTCAAACCAATAATGAAAATACAACATATCAAATATGGGGGAATGCAGCTAACACAGTGCTTGATGGGAAGTGTATAGCTTTAAGCAATCTACTAGAAAAGAAAAAAGTTACTTAGAATCATCTAAGAAACTAGAAAAAGCCGGGCTCGGTGGCTCAGCCTGTTATACTGCGCCTTGGGAGGCTGAGGTGAGTGGATTGCCTGAGTCCGCGGGTTCGAGATCCACCTGGGCAGCGAGACCTCATCTTTACAATAAATCAAAAAATCAGCCGGGTGTGGTAGCGCGCGCCTGTAGTTCCAGCTACTTGGAAGGCTGAGGCGGAAGGATCACTGGAGCCCAGCAGTTCGAGGCTGCGGTGGCCGGGAGCGCGGCCACTGCACTCCAGTCTAGGCTACAGAGTGAGACTCCAACTCAAAAAACAAACAAAAAAGAAACTAGAAAAAAGTTAGATAAAATGGAAAGTAAGTAGAAGGAAGAAATAATATAATAATAATAATAATAATAATAATAATAATAATGAGCAAAAATCAGTAGCCAGAAAAGAGATGATCGAGACAGTGAACAAAGCCAGAAACTGGTTCTTGGAAAGATCAGCTCTTGCTAGACCCATCAAGTAGAAGAGAATGAGTCCGTAGTCACAGGGTGCCTGTGTATATCACCAAGGAACGTAGGATTCCTGTGGTAGTCCTACCATGGCGTGAACAACTTTATGCTGCTAAATTTGACAATTACATGTCATGATAAAATTTAGGTTACCCCTCAACTGGTGCAAGAAGAAATGGAAAATCTAGGTGGCCCTATAACAAGGAGAGAAAAGGAATTTATAATCAAAGTCTCTCCTACAAAGAAAACTCCAGGCCCAGGTGGTTTTCGTGATAAATTGCATTTGAGCAAGAAATAACACCAGTCTTACAGAAACTCAGAAAAAAGTTGTTCTATGAGGCCCACATAGCCCTGATATCTAAACCTACTAGGTGACACTAAAGAAAAATTAGGAATTCATATGTCACTAATATAGATGAAAAGATTTTAGAATACACTCCAGTGAAACGCAAAAGGGAACACATGCCGTGAGTGGGCTTTATCCCAGCGTGCAAGGTTAATGGGTCACTCCCACGCGGTGATCAGTGTGGCTGCCTGCACTCACAGAGGACAGCCACATGGTCACCTCGTGTGGTTCAGAGCAGGTGTTGGTTTTCATCATCCATTCGTGGTAAACACTCCCTGCAAATGAGAAGTGAGGACTTACTTCCTCAGTCTGGCAAAGGACATTCCGGAAGAACCAGCAGCTGAGAATTTGCTTTGTCTTGAAATGTTGTGTTTTCCTGAATATCAAGGACAGACAAGGAGGCTCACTCTTCTGTCCTCACTTCACAGTTTAGTGGAGCGCCTAGCAAGTGCGGTTAGTCAGGAAGACCAATCAGGAAGACAAACGTGAACGGTTTAAAGATCTGAAAGAATATTTCAGAATTCTTGCTTTTTGTAGGTGACATGGCTATTTATGTAGAAAATTCTAAGGAATCTGTAAATACAACCATGGAACACATGAGCAAATTTAGCAAGGCTGCACTTACGGGTTCAAGGCTGCACTTACAGGTCTGTTGTAGTTTTATAAATACTAGCAGCAAACAAATGGAAGTGATGTTAAGGAAACAATTCCATGAATAGTAGCATCAGTAAAACTAGAATACTTAGGAACAGATTAAAAAGACCACACACAGAAGATCTCTGCTTGAAATTTCAAACCTTGCTGAGAGCTGTGAAAGAAAACAAGATAAGTGAAGAGGGAGTTCTGATTCCTCTACAGCCAGGTGTGCTCTTACCAGGCTGATACTCCCTCCCTAAAAGGTCCTGGAAAATAAGCAAAAGTCAGCCTGTTTTAGAGAGGATCTGGCGTGGGGAAGAAGGTGGTGGCCCGGGTGCTTTTTGTTCATGCAGCGTGCAGGGCAGCTAAGCTAAAAGCCCAGTCTCAAACCCACTGTCTTTCTGGTCTGAAGAACCGAGGTTAGCGTACGGGAGAGTCACAGCTCCGGGGAGCGAAGGGAGGTCAGCAAGGACAGTTATGGAAAGGGAGCCCACGTTCTGCTCACCGCCTTGCCGCTGTTGCTGGTGACCCTGACCTCACTTGGGGGCACAGCCTGGGGAAAGGTAGGGAGCTGCTGTGAGTGGAGCCAGGTTAACAAAAGCAGACACTTCCTGGAAGAGTGTAACATATAGAGCCACAGTGTCCCACAGCGTCCAGCATCCAACCCTAAATCACTTTACAGGAGGAAGAAAGAACATGGGCCCCTTTCTAATGAGGAGATCAACCCCCAAGACTCTGTGTCAGAATTACCATTGAGCGGACAGCTCTGTCTTTTCTGTATACTGGAAACATCAGTACAGTTAAGTTAGAGGACTTAAGTTACCTGACTGCAAGACTTACCTTGAAGCCATTGTCATTACTACATCAAATAGGTAAAGATGAATACTTGCAAGGTTATTTGATTTGCGACAGAGTTGCCAGGACAACCCCATAGGGAAGGAAAGCCTTGAGCAGAGAATGGTGGGTAGCTGGAAGGACCCCTTCCTCCCTCCCCACAGAGTGAGCCAACCCTCTTCCTCGCCCTGTGGACAGCAGCAGCTCCAGGTGAAGTAGCGACCTAATTAAAGCTCAAACTGTCAAGCTTGTGTTAAAAAAAAGAATGTTTGTGACTTGGGAGTAGACAAAATCGTTGTATGTAGAAAGCCATTCCCTGAAAGTTGGTAAGTTAGACTCCATATAAAAAGCCAGAAGACATTGTGAAAAAAATGAAGAAGGAAGTCACAGTGGGAGAAAATATTTGCAAAACATATTTCTAGAGGAGGATTCTATCCAGAATTCGTAAAGAGTTTCTACAACTCAATAATGAAAAGATGAAGAGTCCACGTTTAGAATGGACTAAAGAGTGGGAGGCTTCCCTGAGGATGAAGGCCCGTCAGTAAAGGGGCAGGATGCAGTGTCTGCAGGTCCCAGCTCCTGGGTAGGAGCCACAGGGAGATGGTGCGCCCGCCCCCAGGGTCTGCACTTACAAGGAGGCCACACCAACTGGAGCTGGGAGCACTGTTCACTGAGGGAGGGATGCAAAAGGGACTTCTGGTCTGGGAAAAGCCCTGGCAGTTGATTATGAAATGAAACTTGTGTTGGTCTGGTGACTCAGGAATTTCTCTTCTTAGTATTTACCTCAGAGAAAGGAAGGCATATGTCCATGGAGACGTGTACGCACCTGCATGTTTATGGCCACAGGATAAAGCAACAGCAGAACAACAGGATGACCAAACACACAGTGTTCTGCTTATGTGATGGAAACTCCTAGGCACTAAAAAAATATGGGCCTGTCATTTACACGGACTAACATGGGTGGATCTCAAAGTCATGCTGAGTCAAAAAAAACAGACCCTGGAGTGTACATGTGCTCTGAGTCCGCTTCCATGATGTTTCGGAAGACTTTGCATCCGTGGTGGAGGACCAGACCAGTGGCTGCCTCTGGGGCAGGGGCGGGTGGCAAGAGGTGACTGGAGAAGGGGGCGAGGAGGATCTCGGAAGGGTGGGAGGCCAGAAGCCTATGCTTTTGTTAAAACTCAGGTGGTACCCCTAGGATTTGTATTTCATGTTGTGTGGCATTGACCTCAAGAAGCAAGTGCCAGTGAACTACAGTGAGTGCCTGCTCACATGTCCAGATTTGGAGAGTCTGCAACTTTGTTTGTAGCATTTCAAAAAAGAAGATAGATTGATGGATAGAGGAGAGATTAAGTGGAAGATTGATCTACAGGGGGGACCCAAGAAAACCGGAATTCATTTATAAAATATTGTGTGTTTATTCTTACATGTTTAAGCTTCAGTCACCTTCAAAGTCCTTTCCACTGGATGCAGTCCACCTATCGAAGCGCTTTTCCTAATGCACAAAATAGTTTTGAACGGTCCATTTTGATGCCTTTTGTGCTTCGACATAGGCAAAACGCTTCTCTTTGAGGACTTTTTTCATCTGGGAAACAAAAAAAGTTGCTGGGGTGAAGTCGAGTGAATAGGGAGGGTGGAGCATGGGGGTCATGTGGTGGGTCAAAAACTGCTGAACACTCAGAATGGTGTGAGATTGGTGAAATGGACAAACGCGTTGAAAGAATCTCCAAAAAAAATTAACTGAAACTGAACTCAGCCTGTCCCAACAAGGCTGTCTGGTCCGCTGATACTGATGGGTTCCCAGAACACTTACCTAGAGGGGAAACTTATCTTACAAGGGGCCAGCCTTCCAAAAGGTAATTCCGGGCTTTTTTGGATCCCCCTTTATGATGGAGCAAATAAACCACTGTGAATTGTGGTGTCTAGCTGGTGAACACGCAGTGCTGATCATGTTGTTCCTTTTTTTTTTTTTTTTTTTTTTTGAGTTGGATTCCCACTCTGTCGCTCAGGCTGGAGTGCAGTGGCACATTCATGGCCACCCCAGTGTCGACCCACTGGGCTCCAGTGATCCTTCCATCTCAACCTTCCAAGTAGCCAGAACTACAGGCGTGCGCTACCATGCCCAGCTAATTTTGTGATTTATTGTAGAGATGAGATCTCTCCAAGGTGCTCAGGTTGGACTCAAACCCATGGGCTCAGGCAATCCACTCACCTTGGCCTCCCAAAGTGATGGGATTACAGGCTGAGTCACTGAGCCAGGCCCATGTTATTCTTTTATTAATAGCTGCCATGGACATTTTAAGACTTTAGTCATACAAAAATGCACATTCCCTGAGACATCTTACAAGTTGGCATACATGCTTGGGCACTGGGGGAACCTCTCTGCGGTCTCCCACCACTACGCTTGCTTGAACCTCATACATGAGGTGTGAGCATCAGCTGTTGGGGCTTTGTGCAAGCTTGCATGATCTAGTGGGTTGTTGGATTGCCCTTAGTACAGGAGCATCAAAGGCTGCGGAGGCAATCCATGCCTGGCATATGTGTGCACTTGTTTCAGTGTGTGACTGGTTAGGAAGACTCGGCATTAGCGTCTTTTAAAAACTACGGCTTTGTGTGTATTCTTGTAAAATTAGGCAAGTCAGAAGAGTAACCCCATAGCCATGCAGTGAGCGCCCCGAGCCAAGGGCTGCTTGGGCCCCTGCAGCCTGGACTTGCTGGTCCTCTGGGAAACCTGGGAGGAGCTTTGTCGTCCCAGCATGCTCACTTGGTGACTGGGTCTGCTTTTGAGTGGCTACTATTTTATTCTACAAGATAAAGTTGAGAAACGTTTTCTGCACAGAGTGAAGGTTTAAACCAATTAAGGACCTTATTAAACTGTCTCCAGATTTATTTACTACCCAATTATGTCTTAATTATGAAGGAATCATTAGCTTTTGCTGATGATTCAACTTTTTGAAACCAGGTTCTTACTGCTTTTCTTTTATATTTCTCAATTATTTTTATTCAGGAATATCCCACATTTTCAAGAGCTACAATTACTAATTTTTGCAGTGCAGCAACTTACAAAAATAAGCATTTGCAATTGTTTGTTTCTCAGTTCGGATCGTCTACATTTTGCAAACAAAACAAAGTACAGGGAAAAAAACTGGATTCTGAGGTAAATAAAAAGCTATCATTCTTAATCCTCACTCCAGACTTTTAATTTAATCAAAATCATCACATTGTTTTCAGCGACATGATAATAAGTAAATGACAATTAAATATATTTTAAATACCACTTCCATCTATTTGTGCCTTTCAGTAGTGTTTGCATTTCATTAAAAAAAGGTTCCACTCTTAGAGAAGGTTAAAACCACAGATTTAAACCATCATTCTGCAGAGCAGGCCCTGAGGACTCAGGCCTCTAGGCTGGCGGAAGTAGACATCAGTCCGGGCCCTTCCCCCATGAGCTCTTGTCCTTCCCCCATGAGCTCTTGCCCTCTTGAGCTCTGTACCTGCTGGGGCTTCTTTTCTGTTAATGGTGGTGTTAACTCACATTCTGGGGGTTGAGGCTAGCGCATATGAGATGTCGCATGTAAAGTGCAGAGCATGGTGCCCAGTACACAGCAGGTGCTTAAACAAGGGCAGATCACTCTCTGGTAAGCTGCCTGTAGCCAGCGGCACCTCCCAAGCTGTGGCCTCTGCTGACCGTTGAGAGTTAGGTTGTCCATAAGGTCCCCCGTTGGCGTGGGGGGAGGGGCAGCCTACAGAGGGGCATCTTCCTGCTCTCCACTCCCTATCAGCATTTGGCGGGAGACGGAGGCCCAGCCTGATACAGGACATGCAGCTTAGGGTTACTGTGCCAGTGACTAGCTCTTCCATCCTGAGCTAGAAATACAGACTTTTACTGTTCAGTTATATGTAGCAGTGGATGGATTATTCTAAGTAGAAACAACTGTGGATACACAGTAGCCGGGCATGCTGGCCAGTCCTGGCTGAGGAGAGAGGATTACTTGAGTCTAGGAGGTCGAGACTGCAGTAAGTTGTGATCATGCCACTGCACTCCACCTTGGGCAACAGACCTTGACTCAGAAGCAAACAGTGATGGATGCATAGTAACACCGTTTCCTAGAAGTCTGCATGGTATGAGTCTGTCAGTGATCAGAGCTGGATCCTCTGGCCAGGCATGGTGGCTTATGCCTGTAATCCCAGCGCTTTGGGAGGCTGAGGCAAGAGGATTGCTTGAGCCCAGGAGTTCCAGACCAACCTGGGCAACATAGTGAGACCATGTCTCTATAAAAAATAAAAAAGTTAGCAGAGCATGGTGGTGCATGCCTGTAGTCCCAGCTACTTGGGAGGCTGAGGCCAGAGAGTCACCTATGCTGAAGAGATCAAGGCCGTGGTAGCTGTGATTGTGCCACTGCACTCCACCCTGGGCGGCAGAGTGAGACCCCCCACTCAGAAGAAAAAAAAGCTGAACATCATGTGGTTTCTTCTTTGGGTCCCGTCTGCTCACTTTATTGTCCTGTCCCCTCCATTTGTTCAGCAGCCTTTGATTTTCCCAGCCTACGTGGGTGTCCCCTTTGACTCGTAGAAGAAATATGCTGTTTAGACAAGATCATGAAAAACAATATATCAGTAAGACAGTGATGTGTGTCACTGCTGACACTGGTTGTCTGTCTGCAGCAGGATGTCACACAAGTGTGGCAGGAATAGTAAAACTAGTTTGGGGGCTTACCAGGTTCTGTAATTCAAGCCTTCTTTGGCCTGGAGTTGGTGTTTTCTTGAACTTACTGCTTCTCTTTTATCTCTCCTTAACAAGGATATGACTGAATATACATGTTCTTCTTACAAAAAGGTATGTTAATTGACACAACGGTATAATGTCTGAGTGATTGAACCCAAGTGTGAAATATTAATTTAGATATGTGTATACAGTTTGTAGGTGAGTATAGAATTAGTAAATTATGTGCTAGATGATACATTTTAACTTCAATTTTCAAAGGTCAATTTATTCTTAGATGAAGAAAATCTTTAATGTCTTAATTCTACTGATATTTATTGTAAAGATGATTATTAGGGACATTTGGTAAGGATCTTCTACCCTGTTTAACTACCATGTCATTTAGTGGTCAAGTAAATACACTGCAGGCCAACACAGGTTGTTGAGATATTAGTGTCTTTGTCACTTAATAACTGTTCCATTTCTCTTCCCCACATTTTTTAAACCCAAGTTAGATACACAGGCAGGAAAGTAACACAGTGGATAGGGATTGTGTCTTTAGGGAATCGTGTTTCCGACCCCAAGCTGCAGGACTCTGCATGAGATGCAAGTGTGGCACATGTGGTCCCATCTGTGTTGATTGCAGGGACCCATCATAGTTGACGTATGGTCCATTACATCTTATTTCAACATACTGTCATATTTGATGTTCCTTGTATTAGTAAACAGCATCATGTTTCGAATAGACATAATCTGAGACCAATTTTTATATGGTGTTCGTCAGTGCTTAAGAGTTTTGAGAATGTTGTGAAGTTAGGTAGTCGGATAAGTTTAGGAAATGTTGAGCCAATATGTTTGGGATATTGCCATCACTGGTATAATAATAAACTTAATAATTTCTTTATGATACTTTGTTGATTCACATAGCAGATACTTTTGTTAGTCCAGCGTTTTCAGACTGTTAGTTACTGTCCTTGTTACTTGGAAACAGCTTGATGTTTGTGTCAAGCTTTCCACATTAGAGTAATGTATAGACGTTTCTTGTGGACTTCCATTAACATTATTTAAATGCATAGAAACATAATTTAGTATAGACTTATGATAACCTTAGATCAATTTATATTCAGTTAATAAATAGTAAAATTCCAACTAACATCAGTTTAATGAATGATGGGTACTCTGTTTACATAGCTTGCAGGTTTCTGTGAGATCTGAAACCCATGGGACTCCTTCCATAGTGCTTGACATGTGATCACTGACTTACGAAGGTCATTGGCGTGAAATCTTTCATTGATTCGAAGGGGCACATTTTTTTGCTTAGGATACCTCTTATAAATAAAATTGAAAGAGGCTTAGGTTATTCCTTTTAAGTGTTATATAGTGTTGCATTTTAAAGTCAATAACTTTAGATTTATTAAAACGTATGGGATGTGTAAAAGACCTTTTATGTAGCTGTTATAATCCGTGCTGCTTTAAACCTTTTTCTTGCATTTGTTTCCTAATATTGTTTAGAAACTGGCCATACTCAGCAGTTGTAATTTGCACTCCTTGTTAACGAACTGAAAACCTGAGGGCCCATTTTCCCCAACATGACTAAAAATGTTATGATTTAGTGGGACTAGGAATACTTTAATCCAGTTTTTGTGCTATGACAGTACTGAGTCAGCATGTATCCGTGTTTGCTGGTGGTGTGTAAGGCCTCTGGAAGTGCAGGGTCTTGTGGGTGCAAGCAGTGGGCTGGAAAGGGTTAGTCTGAGGAAGAGTGGAGGATAAAACTGCCTGATTGAACCCTGCAAGTGGCATCTTAGATGTTGACCTTGCTTGCTAGGTGCACTGAGTAAGGAAGAGTAATCCTGTCCACAGGAGGCTAGGAAGGGGCAGTAGACATAGATGCACGTGGAGGAAGGTTGGTGCAAGGTGTCGTGCCAGAAAGAGCCATGGGCAGACCATTGCCTCTCCCCGTCTCCTGTGTGACGCCAGTGTGTGTGCAAGGGACGCAGTGTGAAAGACCTGCGCTTCTGTGCTCGGTGACCTGAGGTCAGACGCGATCTTCTAGAGAACTGTTGAGCAGTACTGACTTGTGTCTAATTCTGTAGCTGTATTTTCTTTTGTTTCTTTTTTCTTTTTTTTTTGAGTTGGAGTTTCGTGCCATTGCCCAGGCTGGAATGCAGTGGCACGTTCACGGCCACCCCAGCAGCGATCTGCTGGGCTCCGGCAGTCATTCTGCCTCAGCCTTCTAAGTAGCCAGAACTACACATGTGTGCTACCATGCCCAGCTAATTTTTTGATTTATTGTAGAGATGAGGTCTTGCCAAGTTCCTTGGGCTGTTCTCGAACCCGTGGCTCAGGCAGTCCCCTCACCTCAGCCTCCCAGAGTGCTAGGATTACAGGCTTGAGCCACTCCACCTGGCCCTTTGTTTCATTTTTAAGATTTTGGTTAAAGGCAGTCCAGTCACAGGGTTTAAAAGTGTCTGTGTTTATATATGTGCACGCACTTGCATGCATACAAACATCTAAACATCTGCCCACCCTCCACCTCACACAACACTTCATGATGTTTCTCTGCTTGTGTGAACACTCACAGATCTGTCTGTCCTTTTTATAGAGAGTAGCATGCTGTTACCAGGCTGTCCTTTATTTCTTCACTTATGTGATAATTTTGGAGAACTTCTGTATCAGTTCACAGGAGAGCCTTCTTTATGGTATGCTAAATTACCATACACTTTTTTTTGTTGGGATTTTTGTTTTGATGTTTACTTCTTTCTTTGAGTTCATTTGTGTTCGTTCTTTTTTTATGGTAAAATTTTCATATGGTGAAGTGTACAGATCATGTTTTCGCTTCAGTTAGGTTTGACAAGTGTATATACCAAAAAATGCAGAACATACGGTTACTCAGGAAGTTCGTTCTTGCTCTTCCCCAGTGGTTCTTCTGGAGGCAACCACTGTTTGAGATTTTTCACTTTGAGTTTATTTTGCCACTTGTAGAACTTGATACAAGTGGAATCATTTGCTGTCTGGTCTCTTACATTCAACTTTTCTTGATCAGCAAATTATTTCCGATATTCATCTGTGTGTCAATGATTCTTCTTTTTCAAGATTGTTTTGCTACTCGGATTTTCAGTTTTTCTGTATGCATATTGGATCAGCTGGTCAATTGTTAGAAAAATATTTTGCTGAAATAATGACCACAATGGATATGAAACAAACAGACCCATAAACATTAGAGAATTAGGAAAAACAAACAGTGAGTCCTCTGCAATCATGGTGCCTCTCTCTGTGTACTGAGGTTTTAAAACATTTCTGAGCAAAGTTGAGGTTTGGCAGACCTTGCTCTCATGTTTTGATCCCTCCCTTTACAGGATGTCTCTCGTCATTTTTCAACCATCCTCAGGTTCTAAGGGAGTAAAACTGCAGCTTTCTTAAAAAAAAAAAAAAGTGCAGCATTCCTGCCTCGCTCAGAGTTGGGGTGCCCTGGGGTGCACTGACAGATGTGTGGCCCCATCGGTGCGGTTGCCCAGTTCACGGGGCCCCCTTTACCTGGTGTCTGGTCTTGTCTCTCTCCACCATTTCCGGATAGTTTATATTGGATTTTGTTGCGAACGTCTCACTGTGTGGGGAGGAAGCTAGCCTAGCTGTGCTGCTCTGCTGTCTGGAAGCGGAACCTCTGGTGTGTTCTGCATATGTATTCTGCTGCTAATTGCCCATGGTTTTAATGACTGAGAATTTATAATGTGTTTCAGGATCCAGTAAGACCAGTCTTCACTCTTTGTTAGAGCTTTCCTGGTCACACTTATTTATTTTGGCATATTATAGTATTTAGAATAATCTTGTCTAGACTTAAAAATATATTTTCATTGAGATTGCATCAAATATACACATTTGGTAGGATGAATATCTCAGTGATGTTATCTTTCTGTCTAGGGATGTGTAAGTTTTTCTTTTGGCTCAGCTTACTTTTATGTTCTTTAGTTATGTTTAAAAGGTTTCTTTGAGACACAGTCATCATTGCATTTATCTGGCTGCTTTGTGTACAGCTCTTGGTATCTGGGGAAGATTAGTTCCAGAATCCCCCACAGATAATAAAATTCTCGGATGTCCCAGTCTCTGATGGAAAGTGGAATCATGTTTGCATGTAACCCACACACTTTCTCCTGTACTTTAAAGCACTCTCGATAACTCCTACTACCTAATACAATGTGAACGCTACTCAAATACTTGTTACCCTATATTATTTTAAAATGTGTATTATATAAACAAGCACAGATTTACTAATGAGAAGTAGATTTGAACCAGCTTTTGTGAGAGATATATTCTTTTTTTTTTTTTTTTTTGAGTTGGAGTCTCACTCTGTCACCCAGACTGGGAGTGCAGTAGCTGCTCCCGGCCACCGCAGCCTCAACCTGCTGGGCTCCGGCGATCCTTCCACCTCAGCCTTCCAGGTAGCTGGAATTACAGGCGCGCACTACCACGCCCGGCTAATTTTTGATTTATTGTAGAGATGAGATCTTGCCAAGTTGCCCAGGCGGGTCTCGAACCCGCAGGCTCAGGCAATCCACTCACCTCAGCCTCCCAAAGTGCTGGGATTACAGGCTGAGCCACCGAGCCTGACTCGTGGGAGATATTCTAATGACTGGTGTATCTGAGGCGTGAACACACACATCCAGAGATGGCAGTGGGTGGGGCCAAGTCCCAGAGTGGGTAGCAGGGGCGTAATGACGCTTACCTATTCCTGTTCCTCCTTCTCAGATTCCCTTCAAGTAAATAAAGCACAACCTGAACCTCTTCTGCTCCGTTTTAGCTTCTGGTTCTTGTCAGTCCCAGAGGAACTTGAATAAAACGTTCTTTCTGGTGTCAGAGCAGAACAGCCTCTTGGTCTGCACTTTTGTTAATTCTTTTCAAAGGAAGACAAATCAGCTGTATACTGTTTTTCCCTTAAATACAGATTCACAAGTCTCTAGAATTTAGGTGATTCTGTTGTGATTTTAAACTACAGAGTGCTGTTTCCAACAGAGATTCGATATACATCTTTTAATAAAGGAACTAGTTTTGTCATGGTTTTAAAATCAGTATATCGGGAGGGAGGTCTAAATGATCCTTGAAATACTTGGCTTTTTTGAACTTTTTACTCTGGTAAATTTTGCAGCCTGAAAAAACAAACATATCTGTAAAATGCTCAAGATGGTACTGAAAAACACCTGAACATTTATCTTGTTTTATCTTTGACTGTTGAGTTACTGTTGCTGTAGCCCCAGCTTGGGCCCGGCCATTCCCTGCAGCCCAGGGCACAAGGACCCAGGGCCGAGAGGACTTGAGGACTGAGGACCCAGGGCGGGAGGACCTGAGGGCTTTGAGGACCTGTGGTGGGAAGGACCTGAGGGCTGGGAGGACCTACCATGGGGAAGACATGAGGGCAGGGAGGACCCGCGATGTCCGGTCACTGCAGGTGGCTGTGTTGCCTGTTGCAGAAATCAGCATCTCCCACGCTGCCCTTTGAGAGGTTGATCCAGCTAGCTTACTGACAAGGTGCAGGTTTAGGGTGGAATCAGTTGTTTGATTTAGTTTCAGAAGTTGTTCTGAACCATCCCTTTCTCCTCCCAAGTGTCCATGGTTTTACAATATGTGAGAAAAGGAATTTTCGGAGACTACTTTTGACTACTTTAGAAAGCACAGACGAGTGCCTGTGCGAGCTGGAGGGCAGAAGGCCTCCAGATGTGCTGGGCCCTCTTTTTCCCTCCTGCTGGCGGGAGAATGGGCGGGTGACATCTGGGCCGCCGCGTGGGGGGGTGTCCAAGTGTTGGCTGTGTGAGGAGGACCTCAGAAGCTACTTCTTTGTCCGTTCTGGTGATGAGAGCAAGGTAATTTTCAGCAAAACAGAAAATATGAGTATCATGACCAAATAGCCTGAAAATCTTCACAGTGGATATGTTTCTATTTTAATTGAGGTTTGTCCTGTATTAAAAATGTCAGTTGACGTCTGTGTTTGGTTGTTTTTTAAACCCGATTATAAAATGAAGCGCTGTGAGTGTGGCTCATGGCATGGGCTTGAAGTCTTCGGTTTCAAGTAGGGGAAGTTGGAAAGGGCGTTCAAGGGATGGCTCCCTGCGCTGGAGAGCGTTGGCGTTCACGTTTGGAAAACATAATCATGATTTCTCTGGAGTCACATGTTCCATTTTATTGGCTTCCTTCATATAGAAAATACGGCAGCCAGCACCGACGCTGGGACGCGGAGCCGGGTGCATTTTCTGGGTGAAGGAAGTGTTCTGTACATTTCTCCATGTTGACATCATGGTATTCTGAATAACCATGCTTCCATGTTCACATCAATTTTTTGTTTTTCAATTTATGCACAGCACTTGCTCTGAAATTTGGGGACTGAGTACACCAAATACGATAGATCAGTGGGATACTACAGGCCTTTACAGCTTCTCTGAACAAACCAGGTGAATATGCTGCCCTCTGTCGCCTCCTAGGATCTTGTGGGAGGGGGGCTGGTCTTAAGAACCTCTACTGGGTTGCTTAGTCTAATTTTGCCTAGGATGTTTCCTTAATGTAAACTAAGGCATAGCATTTAAAAATGCCTGCTCATCAGGATTAAACATATACGAACTGTTCAGCTGATGTTTTGATTAATGCACTTCTAGTTTCGAATCTTCTTTAAATTTATGCATCCCCTAAAGAATAAGAACTTTGATGAGTATATATTCGTTTTAGTTTGAGATTAGACTATAGTCTGTTGTTGGCCTAATTTTTAAGTAGACACATGACCAGTTCCACTAGATTTCTTGTTATCGAAATCTCATCTTTATACTAATAAATAGTTATTTAATGAACCTCTTATGTCACAGTTAACTGTAGGCTAACTTGTTTTCATGTTCCCTTTTTTATGACCTCATTCTCTTTTTTGAGTCTGTGGCGTTTGTCCATTTCATCTCATCATGTTCATCTCCATCTGCACTTATTTGTGGACTTTGCAAACACACCCTAGTTCTTAAAACAGCCGTAACTGGGTAATGAGTCCCATTAGTCCAAGTGAGTTCCTTCACGTCATTGTTGGTACTTGCCATTCTCACACTAGTTCCTTTTTGGCTGTTCAGTCCCCTGCAGATTCCTGCCCTTAGAAGCAACACTACAGTGAGCTCGGTTGACTCAACAAGGAAGCTGACACAAAGTTTTTCCAGTACAGCTGTGTGATGCCCTTTTTTTGAAGTCAGCTTTCCCAAGTAGTTAGCCTTGCATTGGCAGCTGAGTCATGTATGTGGCACGTTTCAGAGACACGTCTGCTAGGGCTGCTGCGTCCTTTTCCTCAGGTCCCTTAGAGAACACAGTTTCCTTCTGACTCTCACTAAGACTAACTAAGTGGCTCCTGTGTTTTCTTTGTGCGCTTGTTGTATGCCTTGGCTCACTTGACTCTACCTGTGTTTTTAATTCGCGTGTCTCTTCTCCCCTTGCTTCCCACTAGGTCTCTTGATGGCCGTCTTCAGGTGTCCCATAGGAAAGGACTGCCACATGTCATATACTGCCGACTGTGGCGCTGGCCTGATCTCCACAGCCATCATGAACTCAAGGCGATTGAAAACTGCGAATACGCTTTTAATCTTAAAAAGGATGAAGTGTGTGTAAACCCTTACCACTACCAGAGAGTTGAGACTCCAGGTAGGGAGATGGCAAGGCTGTCCCTGGCTTCAGATTAAACACCTGAACTCGCTCACATTTAGGTACTTTGGGGACCCAGAGAAGTTGGACTGTAAAATTCGAATAACTTAGCATATTATCTGGTGGTGGTTTCCAGTGCTTTTTGTTTCTGAGGTTTTTTTTGACAGAATGACATTCCTTAGCGGGAAAGCTCCATCTGCTTCTTGGTACAGCGGGCTGGTCAGCTTGGTGGTGTCCAGGACACACCCCCCCACCCCCAGGTGCTGGGCTCTGCCCCACCCACAACCTCGCCCCTGCTGCGGGGATTTGGCGCCAAGCGTTTGCTCTCAGTGTTTTTATAACTTTGATGACATGAGTGTATGTAAGCAGTTCAGGAAAGCTCCTAGCAAGACCTTTTGCTTGTTCACTGTCTACTTGAAACAGTTTTTTTTATATAGCGATATTTTTGGAAAATTTCCTAAATTGGGTTTTACGATTGAAGACCATCTTTTGTCCACTTTTCTAGTGGGGATTGAGGAGCTTTATGGTGGGATAATTGTTGCCAGGGCCACGTGGCTTTCAGTAGTAAAGATTAAGCCATGTGCTCCTGCTTCTTGGTGAAAACTCCAAAGGGGCCCCTCCCCCTGTGCCCTTGGCCATTGATGTGGGTTTTCTGACCTTTGCAGTGCTGCCTCCGGTGCTCGTGCCGCGGCACACGGAGATCCTCACGGAGCTGCCGCCGCTGGACGACTACACGCACTCCATTCCAGAGAACACCAACTTCCCGGCAGGCATCGAGCCGCAGAGCAACTACATCCCAGGTGCGTGGTCCCCGTTCTCCCAGCAGGTTGTGGTTTCACCATTTAAAACACGCTTCTGGGTTTTGAATGGGAAAGTCTGACTTGTTGGGTGATGTCTTGTGAACTATATAAGCCTAGTACATTAAGCAGTTTCGTCTGGGGAAAAGTCTGACTTGCTATTTCATTTTCTTCTGTCGTGACTTTAATCAAAGGATCAAGAGAAGCAGAGCAGATCTCACTAAGTGGGTCTTAGTTGTTGCAGCTAGGAGAGTGCAGAATAAACGGGGAGAAAGAGTGTTCCCGAAACGCACGCACTGCAAGTTGGTCCACAGCCAGTGTTGGAAATCTGGTAGGGTTCCAGAGAAATGCGGTCCCTCAGCAGGAGAGGCCAAGTTCGGCCCTGTGGGTGCAGCCACTCACGCCACACGGAAGCCCACAGACTGCTGTCCTCACACTTGCCTGCACCTCAGTACCACCTGGCAGATAGCGGATTCAGCTGCATGAGTCCAGCTCACGTTCTGCTGCGTTTGGCCCAGCAATAGTCCGTGACGTGGCACCTACCCTTTTAAACAATTTTAGGACAACTGCTGTTTTGTTATTTGTGTGTATTTCCCTTTTGTTGGGTTGAACAAGAGATCCAGTGAGGGTGAGGATTGCACTTTATGCCGGGTTTTTAGGGTCTGGGTTTTTTTTTTCCTTTTTAGATGTTTTTCTGTTCCACTTTTTCTTTTCTTCTATACACAAAACATATGGCAGAAACTTAATTAAGACCTTCAAATACAGTTCAGCTATTTTTTTCTTTAATGTATCCCATCATGGAAATAATGCTTGTTCACTAAGACAATTTTTAAAATATTAAAAAAGGAAGAAGTATTTTTTTTAATAGCTAGTTTTATAGATGGGAACTGGTTTCTCATTGTTTTGATGAACATTTCTTTGATTACTGCTTTATTCCAAAAGAGGACTGAAAGCTGCTCTTTTGGGTTGCTAGGAAGTAGGAACTTCCTGAACTGTCAGGAGGAAACGGGGGAGGGCAGGGCAGCAGTTCGTGATGGGCTCGGGCTGGGGGTACGGGGCTGTGCAGCAGGGCACTTGCCCGGGGAGAGTTTGGGCCTGCTTTCATGAACGTGCCTTGGAGTGGTGTAGAATGTGTGTGTGTGTGTGTGTGTGTGTGTGTGTGTGTGTGTGTGTGTGTGTGTGTGTGTGTGTGTGGCACGCACGCGCACACGGTGGGGACACAAGGCTCTGGAAAGCTCTGTCTGGTGTGGGAGTTGCCAGCCATCCAGCAAGACAGGGAATCTCAGGTGTGGCGCACAGCTTCGTAGGGCAGATGCTGGGATTCAGCTCTTCAGATGCCTCCTGGACATAACAGAGTCTTCAGAAAATGTGTTGGAAATGGTATCTTAGAATCCTAATGTTTATTTCCAGGGAGTTAATCAGAATGTTTAGTGGCTTCTACTTGTGAGTATGTGTGGCCTCATTTTTCGTTTCTTTTTTATTCCTTTACTTACTTAGGTTTGGGTATTTTATAAAGCAAAACATCAGACTTGGATTATACCCATCTGCTTTTCTGGACAGCGGGGCTTTATACAACTCCAAGGGACAGCAGCATTGGAGGGCTCACTTTTTAACCCCACTTCAAAAGAAACACAACATTTCCTCTAAGATGCGAATAGCTTTATTATTTATTATCTTGTAGATAAATATTAATGGAGAAAAGTAAAAAATGCAGTTGTGGGAAGGTATTTTAAGTTCTTTTTTTCTGTTCAGGCCTTTAAGACCTTCGTGATTAAGCCGCAACACTTAGCTTTGTCAGCTTTCATCTTCAAAGTCATGTATGATGATATGGCTTATTCTTAGTTTTGTGTTCCTTATTGTTTGAGTTTGTGAAGATATTTTATTCTTCGAATTTTGGTATTAAAAACATGGAGATACTGACAGTTACATGAAAAGTTCCATGCTTATGAAGCTGGCATGTATGGTGAGCTTGTTGGAGAGAGATTGTGAACGGTTAATGAAAGAGACCCTAACCTACATCTCCCTCTCCCTGTTTTGGTCTTTATGGATTTCTTTTTAGCTTTGTGTCTGCACTGTCTGGAGCTGCTTAAGACTGTTTGGCAGTGTAAATGTTCAACTGTTGAAAGTCTTTTGAACTGATTTTTCCTCCTTGAAATTATGGCTGATGAAATTGTGTACATGATTTTATTTTACGAGGCTTGTTCAGCTGTTCAGATGTCTCCTGAACATAGCATGTTATTCAGAAAATGTGTTGGAGATGATATATTAGAGTCCTAATATTTATTTTCAGGGAGTATTTTACTTCTGATTTGTGCAGTAGTCTATATTTGAATTGAATTTTCTACTTGAAACTCTTAGAATTTTCCAGTTCGAAATCCCCAGAGGAACACAGTTTTTAGGTAGAATTCAGGCTAGAGCAGTCCTGAACCATATTACTATATTTTACCCTGTAGAATTTAGCATAAGGTATAAGGCTGCATTACTTTTGTAATCCAAAAAGCTCGTGTATATGTGTCCTTAATTTTCTGAGTACCCATAAATTATGTTCATTAGTTTAAACAAAAAACCATTGTAGATTCTGTCTTTGAAGCTGACTGAGTCAAACCTGAAACATCTTTTAAGTTGTATTTTTAGCTCTTGCCCCAGAATGTGTACATGTGAGTATGAGCCAAATTCGTAAATGACGTCTAAGGAAATATGTCCAGAGGTCTGAGTTGTATTAAAGTAGGGTTTAAGAATGTACCTGTAAGATTTGGATGAGAGCCTGGCTTCTGAACTCTTGGGGTCCTAGCACTGCTTTCCATGGTAATGTTGCCTGGTGTTCTTACTGGTTCCCAAATGATTTGCTGGTGGGGGAAAGGCGGCGAGAAGGCACTGCACCTCTGCTTGATTTGTTCTCAACTTTTGTAGAAACACCACCTCCTGGATATATCAGTGAAGATGGAGAAACAAGTGATCAGCAATTGAATCAAAGCATGGACACAGGTAAGACTGTCTCTTCAAGTCCTTAACAACCAGATACGCACTTTATCATTGCTTAAAACTCACGCATGATAGTGCTTTGAATTTAAGGAAGTTGAGAAATGTACCAAAAAAGAGAATCTTCTGTCGTGGTTTAACCACATCTGAACCATCAAAGGGGGCACTGTCGTCACTGAAGAGTTAGCAGCTGCTACTCTGCAGAAGCGTCACCACCGTTTTGTTAGAGTAAATGAATATTTGAAAACAGTCACATGCTTTTATTTCTTTTTAAATATTTGCTTCTGTTGAAAGATGTAGTTACCCTGTAAATAGATATTTCTGTGATAAAAGACCATAATTGACCTAATAACAGATTTTTAGAGGACCTTGGGGGATGAGTGATGGGACTCAGCTTTTTAAGTGCTCCTTTAGCTTAGTAATGAGTTCTGAATCATAGTAGATTGATTAATTTCTCAGTTTTAGCTCTCAACTCCAAACAGTGATGGAGAAAAAGTTTTAACATACATTACGCTTTCACACATTAAAGCTTTATTTATTTATTTATTTATTTATTTTTGAGTTGGAGTCTCACTCTGTCGCCCAGACTGGAGTGCAGTGGCATGCTCACAGCCACCGCAGCCTTGACCTTACAAGTAGCTGGAACAACAAGTGCATGCTACCCCACCCGGCTAATTTTTCTTTTGATTTATTGTAGAGATGAGGTCTTGCCAAGTTGTCCAGGCTGGTCTCGAATCCCTGAGCTCAGGCAGTCCTCTAGCCTCAGCCTCCCAAAGTGCTGGGATTACAGGCTTGAACCACTGCGCCAGGCCACACATTAAAGCTTTAAGTCACTTGTTATGTAACAAAGGTATAACTCAGCTGGACTAATAGTTACCAGTGAGATCACTTGCATGGCATTCTAATGATCCAGTTTGATTCGTTCTTCCCTGTCTGTATTTAAAACTGGACACCTTCATACCACAACCAGACAAATTATACTTTCAGTCTTTCTCCACGTCTTACACAATGAGTTGTGTGCTTCAGATAATCAAAGTTAATTCTAAATGGGTTATCATTGACAGAGCCCTTATTTTGTTTTTTTTAGACTCCAGGTATAGAAGCTTCTGCTGTAGCTGTTAGGGTAGTAGAAAGCCTAATAAGCATCGGAAATAACATGTTATGAGTCTTGCTGCCAGTGTCTTAATGGAAATAATACTTGGCTTTCCAAGTATGACTGACATACCCAGATACCAAGGAACTCTATTCTTGAAGCAACAGTGTTCTGTTTTGCCCTGTGATAGACAGCTGTTACTGTGTGGTTCAAAGTGAGTGGCATGAAAGGTGCTGACCCTGGTAAACCACAGTGAGATACTCACAACCGCTCGATGGCCGTCATCAAAAAGGACAGTGGCACACGCAAGTGAGCCCAGGGAGGCTTTGGTGTCCCTGCACGGCTGCTTGGGATGTTGAACAGCCCAGCCGCCTTGGGAAGAACCGGGTTGTTCCTCCACTCGCTCAGCAGGGAGCCATGTGACTCGGCAGGCTCACTGCTAGGCACGTGCCCGAGCGAGCGGGGAGTGTTTCCACGTGGACGCTCGTGCACAAGTGGTTACGCAAGTGTACTTGTTAGCATCTTCGCGACCTGCAGGTTTTTCGCTCTCCTGATACTGAGAGCAGGTGAAAATAACCTCTGGAGCTGGTTGCCGCAAACTTCTGTCGTTAGGCACAAGTGAAATGGTCTTTTTCTAAATTGTCACCTTTTTCACAAGACACTTGAAAGTTGCAAATCGAGGATTTGCCTCAGCCTCCACTCTGACAAGCATTCCACACGCACTTTGTATTTTTGTTCTGATTATAAACCCGAAAAGACAGTCTTCCATGACGAGGTAAGTTCACGTCAGCGGGCCTCAAGGAACAGAATGTGGAATGATGTAAACTCAGTCCAAGGCCGCGAATGTGTTACTATTCCATGAGTGGGAACAGCTCACACCCCTCCAACAGTGGGTGTCTGTGAAATGACACACACCCTAAGACAGAGCATGACCCAGCCATGAGAGGAGTGGCAGCAGAGCGCTGCAGCACAGTGGCCCTTGACTGTGTCATGTCCGGGGAGAGAAGCCAGTGCAAAAGGCTGCCGGGACCCCAACGTGCATGCAGACACCTGTTCGGCAGCATCCCTGGGACACAGGAGGAGCAGTGAGACTCGTAGAATCCCAGGCCATGGCAAGGGCGTCAGGCTAGAGGAGAATAAGTGAGCCGACTGGAACAGTAGTCTTGGGGCTATCTCTGACCCTAACCTAGCATTTCGTATAAGAAGGACAGTGTTAACTGGGTTTCAGAATGGCACCTTTAAAATTGCTTCCTGTAATGACATGGGAACGGCCGATCCATGATAGGCTTAGAGCTGGCATGGCTCCCAGTCTCTGCTGCCGTTGGGTCACCTCTCGAGGCCAGGCAAGAAGGTCAGTCTCGGCAGACGCTAGGTCCCAATTCAGAACAGTTGGCCATCTCGTCAGCCCTGCTTCAAACCTGCCAGGGGGAAGGATGTAACTAGGTGCATCTTTCACACCCTGCTGGGATAAAATGAACAGATGTTTTAAAAAGGGGGAAGCCAGAGGGTAAATTAAGCATAACAAGTAGCTACATGAACCAGCATCTGTTACTTTTTAATTTTTTTACAATTTCTCAGGTCAATCCTTTATTCTTTCTTTAAAGTCTTAAGGACATTAGAGATTACGCTGGATATCACATTAAACTTAGAAGTTTGAGTAACCTTTGTAGGTATAGTCCGTCCTTTTTCAAGTCATGATTGAATTTTATGAACATATTTGTTCAAACAGGCATGTAGGGAAATGTAATAGATGTATTGTAAGATGTGGGTTTCATAGCTCACAATTCAGTTTTGTATCCTATCAATATACTGTCCTTGGCCCAGGATATACAAAGAGACTTAAAAAATTTTAAATCTACCTACATCCCAGAACATAGGATCACCTCAGGATGTGGCGATCCTCAGGATGTGGCCTTTGTAAATGTAATTCTTTAAGGTGAAGCCATACTGGAGTATGGTGGGCCCCAATCTTGTATGACTGGTGTCCTTGTAAGAAGAGACAGCACGGGGAAGAACATCACATGAAGACAGAGGAGATGCCAGAGTTAAGCATCTGCAGGCCACATAACACCAAAGATTGCTGGCGAGGCCAGAAGCCTAAGAGAACAGCATGGGGCAAGAGTCTCTGCCAGCACCTTTGAGAGAGCATGGCCCTGCTGATATCTTGATTTCAGACTTTGTCTTCAGAACATGAGAGAACACATTCCTGCTGTTTGTGCTACTGCGTTCTAGCAGCCCTGGGAAGCTAGCACAGTGCGTGATAAACTTTTGAGTGTTCTGTTACTAACATGTCATTTTAAAGCGTACACCAAAATTAGAAATTAATGGGTGGTATGACATAAGCAGACAATACATTGTTTTTTTTCTTCTTGTAAGCCAGCTGTTTTGTGTCCTTCCAAAGAGTGTTCACATGCCCCGTGTGGAAGACTACTCTCTTACCAAATGCATGTGGTCAGGGTTGCGTGGTCACGCTGGGCTAGACCACCCTCCTAGCTTGGGAACCTTGGCACATGGTTGTCTAATCTGTAAAGTAGGGCCAATTAGAGTACCTATCTCCGAGGGTATTAATGTGTTAATATTTGTAAAGTAGTTAAGTGTTCCTGGTTCACAGTAAGCACGGTATGAGTGTATTTAAAGACAGTGTCAGAAGAGGGCTAACCATCAAGAAAAAGGAAGAGTTGATTTCACGGAGAGCTGAAGGAAGATGGGGACTTGAGGCCAAGAGACAAGCAGCTGACTTGTGGTTGGGTGGGAACATCTCTATGAAATAGCAAAGGAAAGTTTTTGTCAAGAATGAGGGATCAGGTTGGAAAACTTCAGGAGTCTTACTGGCCATTATGTTTCTGTGCTGTGTTTTGTAGTTTTTAGTGGCAATGTATAGCATGTCTCTTTTTAGATACGTTCCTTAGTAGATTATATGTGTTAGTGCTATTACAAATGTTACTATTTTAAAATTTTATTTTCCAATTTTTTGTTCCTAGGATATGGGAGCGTATTTGGTTTCTGTATATTGATCTTTTCCCCGATACTCTTGTTAACTTCACTTTTTGGTTCTTAAACTCTGTAGTTTCTTGAGATTTTCTACAGACATGTTATGTCATCTGCTTATAAGGATGTTTTTTTCTTTGTTTTTTCCCCAGTCTTTGTGCCTTTTCTTTGTCTTAGCTAAGACCTACAGTAAAGTGTTGAATAGAAGTGGTAAGAATGGACATCTTTGCATTGTTCCTGATTGTAGGGGAAATACATGGCATAATTCCCCCATTAAATAGGGTGTTAATTGTAGATATATTATAGAATTTCTTTATCTAATTGAGGAAGTACTTTCTGTTCCTAATAGTTAAGTGTTTTTTTATGAACGCATGTTGAGTTGTCCAGTGACTTTTCTGCATCTATAAGGAGAATCATAGTATTATAGATTTAATGTGTTAATATTTTATTTTTAAGAATGTATAATCTTTGTTTATGAGAGATTGATTTGTAGGGATTTTTATTGTACTATTTTTATTAACTTTAATATAAAATGTATTGGAAAGGGCTTTCTTCTCTGTTTTCTGAAAGAGTTTCCTTAGGATGATATCATTTCTTAAATGTTTGATAAATATTACCAAAGAAACCATCCCTTGTATGGAAGTGGTCTTTTAAATTGAGGATTGTTTAGATTTTTAAATGTTTTTGTGTTTGATAGTTTGTGTTTTGTAAGATATTTATTCATCTCATCTAAGGTGTAGAACTTATTGATATAAATTTGTTTCTAATGTTTGTGATTTGCTTAAAGTATATATAAGATCTTTAATAATGTCCCATTTAAAAATGTATAATGTTAATAATTTGATTTTTCTGTCTTTTATTCTTCATAAGTCTTGCTAATTTTTTCTCGTCTTTAGGTCATTTGTACTCTTCATTATTTTCTCTTGTCTACTTGTTCTGGATTTAGTCTGCTCTTTCTAGCCTCTTGTGGTATACATCGAAGTCATTGTTCCATTTCAAATGTAAACGTCTAAAACTATAAATTTCTCTCTAGGTCTTGTTTTAGTTCTATACTAAACGTTTTTTATATGTTGTTTTTCATTGTCACTTTTCTAATTCCTCTTGCAGGTTATTCTTTGATTCATTCGTTATTTAGAAGTTTGGATTTTTAAAAAAAGGGTTGGGATTTTCTAAACACTTTATTGATTTCTATTTAATTCCATTACTATGTGTGACTTCAGTCCTTTGGAATTTATTAAAATTATTTTAGGCTACAACCTGTGGCTTATCTTGATAAGAGTTTCATATATAGTTGAAAAGAATGTATATACTACAGCTATAGTGTTCTTCTCTAAATGTCATTTAGGTCAGGGTTGTTGATGGTGTTGTTTAAATTTTATTAATCATTTCTGATTTTTTTTTTAATCTACTTGTTTTGTGAGTTGTGGAGAGGAGTGTTAAAATCTCTAACTCTGATTTAGAACTGACTTTTCTGCCTTTAGTCTTGCCAGTTGTTGCTTCAGGGGTTATGGGGAGGAGAGGGATGACTAAGCTCTGTAATTAATTAGATGTTGTACGTTTAGAATTTTTGCAAGTCTTCCTGGTTAGTTGACCCTAATTATAAAATGTATCTTTTATTAACCTCACCATATCTTCTTTCTTTTCTCGGTGGTTGCATGGCATATTTTTCATCCATTTTCTTTCTTTTTTTTTTTTTTTGAGTTGGAGTCTCACTCTGTCGCCCAGGCTGGAGTGCAGCGGCCGCTCCTGGCCACCGCAGCCTTGACCTGCTGGGCTCCGGCGATCCTTCTGCCTCAGCCTTCCGAGTAGCCGGAATTACAGGCGTGCGCTACCACACCCGGCTGATTTTTTGATTTATTGTAGAGATGAGGTCTCACTGCCCAGGCGGGTCTCGAACCCACCGGCTCAGGCAATCCACTCACCTCAGCCTCCCAAAGGCGCGGGATTACATGCTGAGCCACCGACTGCATTCATTTACTTTCAGTCTATCTGCATCTTTATATTTGATACTTGCTGTGTTTCTGGTGGATAGCGTTTTTTGGTCTTATTTTATCTAATGGTCTTTTTCTTTTAGTTGGAAAATTCAGTCTATTTATATTTAAAGTAATTATTGATGATATTGGGTGTAAGTTACTATTTTATATATTTCTATTCTTTTGGTCTCTATTCAACTGTTTCAACTTTTCTGCTTTTTAGACTAATTAAATATTTTTTTATTCCACCCAACTTAATCTCTTAGCTTTTTAGCACTATCACTTAGTATTATTTTCTTGGTAGGTATTCTATGGAGTACATTGTGCTTATCACCTTAACCTAAAAGGGTATTTAAGTTGTAATATTTTACAGCATTGTGTGAAATGCAGGAACTTTACAGTGTTGTAATTTCATTCATCCATCTTCATCGCGGTGATATCGTTGACATTTATTTTGCTTCATAAATATGTATAGACCCCAAGTGTATTGTTGTTATTTTCGCTTTAGACTTCGAATTGATTTTTAAAGAAAAATTTGAAAGGATAAAAAGTAACATGTTTACCTGTGTTTGCTATTTCCACTCATCGTTGCTGGTTTTCATTCTTTTCCAAATATAAACCAAATATATTTGTTTTAGCGCTGTTTGTTGGAGAGACTTTATTCATTGATTTACTCTGGTTCTTTGTTGAAAATAAAGTGATAGTGTATATTTGAGTCTGACTTTAGGTCTGCAGTTAAACCAGCTGAATGAATTCTTCATTTCAGCTCATCTACTTTTTAGATTTATAATATCCATGTTAGCATATTTACCTGATAATTCCAGTGTCCAGTTAATATGTAACATGGTCTGCTATTGTTGATGGTTTTATCTCTTGATTGTAGGGCATTTTCTCCTACTTCTTTGAATATCTCTTGTTTTTAAATTGGATATTGAGTATTGTATAAAATAATGCTAGCGGGTAAAATAAATACGCTTTCTTTTGGAAAGAACCACCCTTTTTTCTCACTGGTTGTTGAGGAGCTGATCTCTTCCCTGTAATTAGGGGTTGAGTTGGAGAGGTGATCATTTGGTGCTGTAGTTAATATCACATTATTTCAGGTTTCAGGAAGGGTCAGTCCCCTACCCCAGCAGGCCTTTCAGATATGAGTACAGGAAGACTGCAACATATCTCTTGCTTTCTGGCCTTGCCCAAGACTTCCTGTGTGACCGTGTACTCAGCTAAAAATGTGTATGTTAGGATTGGCTGATGCAGAGGACTCGCTCTGTTCTTGGGGCTTCTTAGATTCCAATTGTCCCTGCATGGCCTTTAAAATTTTTGTTGGCTTCTTTGACAAGCCCAGTCTATGTCCTGACCTCACAGATGCTCTTAGTAACGAAAGTGGTTACTGTTCTCTACTTACCTAGGGAGAGCTTATCCCTTTCTGTAAATTAGGTCATGCAGACTTGTATGGATCTATAGCTCTTCAATAACTGTAAAGGAAAATAGGATTTTTGTTTGTTTATCCTGTGTCTTCTTACTGGTATTTCAGAAGCTGAGGTTTTCTCTAATCTTCTACATATACTAACCATAAGGGGAACTAGGAGTTTTAATAAAAACAAAAGAAAAGCAGCCTTTTTTCTCACTATGATCAGAATTATGCTTATGGGAAATTTGGAAATATATAGAACATAATAAAGAAACATAATGCTTATCACATTGGGATGGAGTTTTAAAAAGCATGGGGAAGTAGTCATGTATTGTGCATTTCTTAAGCTGGACTAGGCATATATAATGTTATGTCTTTTTTGTGGAGAAGTCTTAACCTTTTATTTTTACCATTTTATGTCAAATAAAAGTTAAACCACATTTTACAGGTAAAATATGAAACATTTTAAATTGCACAACAAATGGTGTTAATTATAAAAAATTTGAGGCTGGGCATGGTGGTCTTATACCTGTAATCTCAGCTCTTTGGGAGGCTGAGGCAGGAGAAGTGCTTTAGCCTAGCAGTTTGAGACCAGCCTAGGCAACACAGTGAGGCCTTGCCTCTACAAAAAATAAAAAAAATGAGCCGGGCACAGTGGCACGCCCTTGTAGTCCCAGCTACCGGGATGACTGAGGTGGGAGGGAAGATTGCCTAAGCCCAGGAGGCTGAGGGTGCTGTGAGCCATGATCACTGTACTCCAGCCTGGATGACAGAGTGAGACTTTGACTCCAAAAACAAACAGAAAAAATTAGAAAGCACAGTTAGTTGAAAACAGGAAAATGTAAACACTACATGTAATTACATATAGCAAAAAATTTTAATTCAAAAGTTCAACATTTGCAAAAAATTAAAAACACAACACTGCAATGAACATCATAGAAAAACAAGTGGAAAGTGACAGAGAAATTCACCCCTGGGATGCCAGATTCTAGAGTTCCTGTTCTTGGCCTCTTTTGGTGTATATTGCTGAGGTAGGACGTGGCTGGGAGCGGGCTTGGGAGAAGGTTGAAAGAACAACTTGGGGCGGGTTCCTGGTTTTCTGGAAGGTGTGTGAGCATGTTGGTGTGTATTCAGTAGGTTGGGTGTGTTTGTTCATTTTTGAAGTGTGTAACGTGAGGTTTTGGCTGCTGTGTAGTCAAGTAGAGGAACATGTCCATCAACCCACATAGTGCCCTGTGTGTGTGATAAGAGACACAGCATCTACTGTCAGCAGATCTGTGGTCCTCATGCTGCAGTTAGGGCTCTAGGTTCAGCTTACAAGTCTGCAGCTCTGAACCTACCTGTGACCTGTATCATCCGCTTCTTCTCTCCTGCCTTGTGATCATCATTTTATTATGTTTCTGTGTATTTGGCTTTTTTTTTTAACATTCCATGTATAGGTAAGATTATGCCATATGTTTCTTTCTGTGTCTGTCTCACTTCACTTTAGCATAATGTCTTCCAGGTTCATCTATGTCCAAATGGCAAGATCTCCCTTTTTAAGGCTGAATACCATTTCATTGTGTGTATATACCAGCTTCTTTATGCATTCGTCTGTTGACAGGACATTGGACTTTTTTAGTATCTTGTTTATTGTGAATAAAAACAGCAAGGGAAGCAACATGTCCCATACAAGAGAATTGTCATTAGACTATCAGAAGACTTCTCAGCAGAAAGTTTGCAGACCAGGAGAGACTGGGATGATATAGTTAAAGTGCTGAAGCAGGGTGGGGCTGTGGTGGGGGGACTTCAACTCAAGAATACTATATCCAGCAAAGCTCTCCTTCTGAATGAAGAAGAACTGAAACCTTCCCAGGCAGATGGAAGTGGAAGGGGTTCATCAGGGCCGCGAGGATGGAGCGTAGGAAGAGCACTCATTCATTGCTGGTGAGAGTATGGAGCAGCCACTTTGTTGTTGCCTTTTATTTGTTAAATTTTTTTAAGTTTTACTTTAATATAGAGATGTGGGGTACAGGTGAGGACTGACTACATAAGGGGGCTGCATGCAGGCGACATTTAGGCTTCCAGGAGGCCCTCACTCCCTCCAGTAGTGGATCAGGTACCTTTTGGGTACAGCTACTTTGGAAGACAGTTTGGTGTGTCTTACAAAATTAGCCACACTTTAACCCTGTGATCTAGCAGTCTTGCTTCTTGGTATGTACCTAAATGAATGGAAAGCTTACATCCACACAAAGATCTGCACATGGGGGTTCATGGCAGCTTGACTCATAGTTGTCAGCACGTGAAAGCAACCAAGACGTCTTGATTAGATGAGTGGATATGTAAGTTGCCGCGTCCAAACAGCACGCAGCAGATCTCCAAGTAGCATCACTCCATGATAATGTTGATGGTGGAGGAAGGTTGGTTTGGCTGTGTGTTGTTGCTCTTTAAATAGTCGCAGTTCCCAAGAACCTGTTGAATTCGTAAGTGAGGACTTGCTGTATATTACATTCTTGAAAAGACAAAATTATGGAGACAGTAGAGAGAAGAGTAGTTGCTGGAGTTATGGAGAAGGGAGGGATGACGAGGTGGAGCACAGGGTGTCTTAGGGCAATGGAACTGTTCTGTTTGATACCACAAATGGATACATACCCTTACACATCTGTCAGTACCCATGGGCTGTATAACACTAAGAGTTAGCCCTAATGTAAATTACAAACTTGGAATAATAATGATGTGTCAGTGTAGATCCATTGCTGTAATTATAACAACGGTATGTGTTTGTGATGTGAGGAAACTGATGGTGGGGAGGTTGGGGGTCAGGTCAGGAGAGATGGGGGTGATATAATTAAAGTGCTGGTGGGGGTGGGGGGAACTGCCACCCAAGAACTCTTTGTGCTTTTCACTTGATTTTGCTGTGAACCTAAAACTACTCTTTAAAAAAAGCCTATTTTTAAATGTTGAAAAAAAATTGGTATTATTTTGAAAAAGATACTAAAACATTTAAAAAAACACTGGTGAAATATTTGCAAATAGGTAGCAGGTCTAAGAACTGATTTATTTTCCTTTTTTTTTTTTGAGTTGGAGTCTCATTCTGTCACCCAGACTAGAGTAGTGGCACGCTCCCAGCCACCGCAACCTCAACCTGCTGGGCTCCAACAATCCTTCTGCCTCAGGCTTCCAAGTAGCTGGAACTACAGGTGCACGCTACCATGCCCAGCTTATTTTTTTTTTTATTGTAGAGATGAGGTCTCACCAAGTTGCCCAGACGGGGCTTGAACCCGTGGACTCAGGCAGTCCACTCACCTCAGCCTCCCAAAGCGCTGGGATTACAGGCTGAGCCACCGAGCCTGGCTAGAACTGATTTCTAGTCAGTTTAGAATTAATGTTTTAAAACGTATTTATAGAGCAGGTGTAGTGGCTCACTCATCCCAGCACTTTGAGAGGCAGAGGTGAGAGGATTGCCTGAGTCCAGGGATTTGAGACCTAGTCTGGACAACTTGGTGAGACCTCGTCTCTACAATAAATCAAAAAACTAGCCGGCCGTGGTGGTGCACCCCTATGGTTCCAGCTACTTGGAAGGCTGAGGCAGAAGGATCACCTGAGCCCAGTAGGTTGAGGCGGCAGTGGCCATGAGTGTGCCACTGTACTCCAACCTGGGCGAGAGAGGAGACTCCTTCTCAAAAAACAAAACAAAGCGTATTAATAGAAAAATGGACTAAAAGAACGTGAATACATTCTTTACATCAAAAACAAAGTAGATATAAAAACAGGTTGCCCCTTAGGCCCATCAGATTGGCAGATGTCATCGTGTCGTGATGCAGTACAAAGAAACACTGGCTCTTGGTGAGACGAAGTATCCTGAGGGATCGACGATCAGGAGAATCAAGTGATGGGGCCGTTTCCTCCATTCCTGATAGTGGCTTTGTGTATCTTGTATTTGCTTCAGGAAATAGCAGTGAGTTTTAGCTCATTGTTCTAAATATGGTTTGGCGTTTCTTAGTTGTATCTACTGTGACTTGACAACCGGTTTTTTCAACTGAGGAACACAAAGAACCTAACCTAATTTGTGTTGGGTGGAAGACATCTTCTTGAAGTCATCTACTTACCTAGGGGCTGCCATTTCCCTGTGTTGCCTGGTATTTTATGTCCTGGTCACAGTGATGTGGTGGAGATGGCTGCGTGGCAGCCAGGCTGTTGTGTCCCACAGGTGTGTCCTGGTGCAGGGAAGCTTGGGAACGTTGTGCCTTGAGTTCTTTTAGATAGCTTTTCCTAAATGTGTCAAGATGATATTTTAAACAACATTTACAGCAAATGTGTTTTAAAATTGAGTTCCATGGAATTGTGGTCTCAGTGATGTTTCATCTGTTATCTGGTGGTTGTTCTTTGAGTATTTGTGTCCGCCATATTTTCCTGATTAGATTTTCCTGTTTACCTAAAGCAGGAGGAATCAGATAATTTTCTAAGAAAATCCAATTTACCAAAACTGATTCCAGAAAATGGAGCTATCTTAACAAGTCAACTTTCATAGAAGAAATAGAGAAATGTCTCAGAGTAAATGCTAGAAATGTGTTAACTGTAACCAATTTCACAGGAGAATTCTTCCAGACTCTTAAAGAGTGTGCTGTTACAGTACTAGGTAAATGGTTACAGACGATAAGTCTTCTAGATTGTCATAACATTGATCACAGAACCTTATAAACATAGCACTCATATAAATCTGAGACTATTGGTATGAGAATCCTAAATAAGTCATTTGTCTCTCAGCTTCAAAGCCAATGCCGTGCTTACTGGGAAAGTACTAGAAACACTACCTTGAAGTAAAAAGTAAGACAAGAATATCCATCACCACTGTTTTTTTATCAAAGTGTGACACATACCCCAACATGATTGGTAAACTAAACTATGTAAAAGTTTTTTTAAAAAAAATTCCACGTGATCAGAATTAGGATTGAGTCATAAAAAGTTGACCGTATATGTGAAATACACAATGAAGGGACTGAGACCCTAATGCAAAAAGCACATTCTGAAAATGAGTAAGAAAAGGGATCAACACCACAGTAGAAAAATTAGCAAAGGAAAAGAACAGACTTTTACAGAAAGGAGCCACAATGTGAACATGTGTTCAGAAAGCTGCTTAGAATTACAACTCTGCTTATTGAGACTGTGTGTCACTCATGAACATCACCATGGACACCCCTCACTATTGTGTAGTTACTGGAAGTGTAAACTTGTAAGCCTTGATGAGTGATCGTTTTAGCCAAATCTATCAAAATTACAAATGCACGAACCCCTGGGCCTGGTAGTTTCTCTCTTAAGATTCTGTCCTCAGATACGATTGGAAGGATGCAAAATGTGCACAGTTAGTTATTGCAGTCTCGACTTTTATAGCAGATGATTGAAAAGAGCCCAGAGGTCCCTCCCTCAGTATGGGATTACAGTGTACCGTATCGTCATGCGGTGGCTTGATAGGCAGGAAACAAGTGAATGTGAACAATCTCCGAAGAATCAGTGAGATAGAAGTTCAGAACTCATACCATTTGTGTATCAAAAGGAGGGACATCACACAATATGTTTGCTTGTATGGTCCACAGAGTATTTCTGGAAAGACATACAAGGAATTGCCATCAT
Organism: Cephalopachus bancanus; assembly: GCA_027257055.1. Lineage (NCBI taxonomy): Eukaryota > Metazoa > Chordata > Mammalia > Primates > Tarsiidae > Cephalopachus > Cephalopachus bancanus. Next base: position 1,729,358 of record JAPVLO010000180.1, read on the forward strand.
CAGATGCCTTTGGGAGGGTAAACTGAGAGTCTGGAAGCCAGGACGGTCCATACCCTTTTATATATTGAAACCCCCAGATTCAACTAAAGTGAAGCACTTCATCATCTTGAATTCTTGTGACTTAAAGTGTCTGTGTTATTGGCAATGATGGCAGCCAGACACAGCCAGTTGTGTTGTCACTCGATGAGCGTTCTGGAAGCACCCCAGCCTCTGTGTGAACGTCGGCTCTGTGTGTTTCAGGCTCTCCAGCGGAGCTGTCTCCCACGACTCTGTCCCCCGTGAATCACAGCTTGGGTGAGTTGCAGATGCTCTTCGTCACTCTTGTACCTCTTCACCTCCCGAAGATGACATTCTCTCTGGGAGGTGTTTGCACACGTAGGAGAGCGGGATCCTAATGAGCAATGGAGTGATTCCACAGGCGTGTACAGGAGCACTTTTTAGAAAGGCTCTTGGTATCATGCCTCAGCAGTATTGTCTTTTCTGCTAGCACACCTGCGAAACAGGTATAGTCGCCATAGTAGCTGTTGAAGTCATGTTCTTTATGGGCACTGTGACAACATACGGTGGCTAGATTTTCCTAGGCTTACGATGTCTTGCAGTTGCAGTTATAAGAGGTTTGTGTAAACAAACATAGATGTATCGCGTAAGTATGTGCATGTGGTGTGGAGGATATGAGAGCAAATGTGCGTGTATATGGGTGTGTGTGTGCAGTTAACCCCTTCATAGCCATGGGTTCAGAATTTCCAGGTTCAATCAACCAGATCGAAAATATTCAGAAAAAAGACAAAAAGTATCAATAAAACAAAGCATTGTAAGTAATCTAGAGATGATTTAACATATACAAGAAGCTGTGTGTAAGTTGCGTGCAGGTACTGCACCTTCTTCCATCAGAGACTTAAGCATTTCTGGGTGTTTGGCACAGGGGTCCTGGAACCAATCCCCTGTGGCTGCCAAGGGATGGTTGTACATACATATTTGTATTTCTGTTTGGCCCTCATTTTACCTTGCTATTTCATAGTTTCTCTTCAGTTTCCACACGTTTGGAATTTATTCTACAGATATGCCAGGAACTTTTCTTTCATAATGTTCCTGGTGATAAGTTTTAGGAGTTTGAGACCAGCCTGGGCAACATAGTGAGACCTCGTCTCAACAAAAAATTATCTGGGTGTGGTGGCATGGACCTATGGTCCCAGGTACTCAGGAAACTGAGGCAGGAGGATCGCCTGAGCCTAGGAAATTGAGGCTGCAATGAGCCATGATTGTGCTACTGCACACCAAGCGTGGGTGACAGAGTGAGACCCCTGACTCAGTATATATGTGTCATATTTTAAATCTTTTTATTGACAGTTTTTCTTGTGGCTTTCGACTCATTTTTATTCTAGCTTTACTCTATCTTGACCCAAAATTGTTTTTCTGTGTGTATTTCAGAAATGCACCAGGAATGGCAAGTCACTTTGCCCATGATGGTTTTGTATTTGAACAGAAACTAAACCAAAACTACTTGTGAAACAAATAATTCAACATGATGACAGGCAGGAAACTTGAAAAGACCTAGTGTGATCTATGAAAACTCGAGCTCTGTGTGAGTGCTCCTGAAGGTCTGGTGTGATCCTTGGAAACGGATGCAGATGCATGTCTCCTTCCAGAGCTTTTGCCAGTGTGCGCTGGCATGAGCACACAGAGATGATGACACTCAAGTCTATTTGGGGCTTGAGTGGTTCACACGTTTCTTCCTTTTGCTTATTTTCAGATTTGCAGCCAGTTACTTATTCAGAGCCTGCATTTTGGTGTTCGATAGCATATTACGAGTTAAACCAGAGGGTTGGAGAGACCTTCCATGCATCCCAGCCCTCACTCACTGTAGATGGCTTCACAGACCCATCGAATTCTGAGAGGTTCTGCTTGGGCTTACTCTCCAACGTTAACCGAAATGCCACGGTAGAGATGACAAGAAGGCATATAGGTATGTCTTCTCTACGTGCGAAACTAGCACTCTGGCGGGTCAGGGGCCATCACGGTCAGGTGCACAGGTCTGCTGCTTCCAGGAGGTCCTGGTGACTCGTTAGTCTGCATACTCTTCCCTGTGACTTTTCTGTTTGGTACCCTGCTGCCAGGAGGTCCTTCAGCAAATACGTGTGGACATAACTTTAAGCTGCTGAGTCCTGCCTGACATAAAATTGCTGTTCAAATTTGGGAGTCATGGGTGTTAGGAATCGTGAGGTTTTCAGTTTGTTGTCTCCTGAGGAGTTTCTCCTCGGGGAGTTCATGTATTCAGTCAGATCTGCCCACTGTCCATCTCACATGCAGTGTCCACGACAAGAACAACCATGTAATACAGTTGAAAGCGTAATGCAGGAGGGTCCAGGGTGTGGTCTGGGGATCTCAGGTAGTCCTGTACCCCTTCCAGCAAATTAGTGAGGCCAGAGCTGTCTGCTTCATGGCCTAAGGTGAACTTCATTCTCATCACCTTAAAGTAGCTTCTTTTAACAACAGTCTGCTTCTGGCTTTGTTTTCAATGGACTAAAACACATCAATGAGAAACAATGCTGTTTACCAAGGAGTGACTTTGATACTACAAAATCATAGTGACTAAGAGACCTGTTACTTGATTCCGTGTGGAAGTTCTCAAATCGTGCTTGATGTATAAACTTGGATAATCTTGTTATCTTGTAATTCATCCAGGTGTCATTGTAGGTGAGGAAGGCCTCTACATATCCACTCCCACTTTAACTAAAATAGTTTTTGTTGGGGTGTTTTAATTGGGGTTCTGCAGGAAAGTTTATAGGTTTTTCTCTGCCCTATTATTTCTCTCCACACAATTTTAAATTGCAATAATTATTAGATCATGTTTTATTTATTTATTTTATTTCTTTTTTGAGTTGGAGTCTCACTCCATCGCCCAGACTGGAGTGCAGTGGTCGCTCCTGACCACCGCAGCCTCGACCCGCTGGGCTCCGGCAATCCTTCCGCCTCAGCCTTCCTAGTAGCCAGAATTACAGGCGTGTGCTACCACGCCTGGCTGATTTGTGATTTATTGTAGAGATGAGGTCTCTCCAAGTTGCCCAACTCTCCAAGTTGCCCTGAACCTGCGGCCTCAGGCAATCCACTCACCTCGCGTGGGATTGCAGGCTCCCAAAGCGTGGGATTGCAGGCTGAGCCACCGAGCCCAGCCAGATCATGTTTTAACTTTTGGTTTGTAGTGTAGTAGGTGGTTTTGATTAGAGAATACAGCCTGAAAAATCTCTACTTTTTGGACTTAGTGTTTTCCTGATGCCAAGCATATGACTGACTGTTTTATAAATATTCCCTGGTCTTAGGAGAACAGGGTCCCAGGTTCTCTGTTTATCTATTAAATCTGGCTTCTTGGATGTTGTATTAGTTTTTTCTCTGCTGTGTAACAGATTACAACTCTCAAGTTCTGAAAGAGGTGTGTTAAAATGTCCCAGTATAATTTTTTCTTGCCTAATTCGGTTTACACAGCTAGAGACTTGGTTGCCACCATAATAATACAGTTTTTAAAAGGGAAAATGACTCTTAACCTCTTGATGTGTTTTAGTTATCTTTTTTTCCCACACCATGGTGGGATCTTGAAGGAAAGACTATTGTAATGCAGATATATTTCTCCAAACATTAATTAATTCCTTCTAAATTAACTCAATTTTTTTACCTATTTTAAAATAATAATTTGTATAAAATAATAATTTGAATGAAATAATTTGCTTTCTACATTGTTTGAATACTTTTGATAAGCATGTATTACTTGTACTAACCAGTACAGATTGTTAGAAAATACTTGGAAAAATATATACTGTTATATTTCACAGTTAGACTTTGAAAGGTCATATAGGTCATGAAACCACCTGTGTCAGTTTAGAATTCCTCCTGAAAGACTCTCCCTGAGTCACACTGGAGAGCCAGTGTCATGCAACTGACCTGTGTGTGTTTTGTTTTAGGAAGAGGCGTGCGCTTGTATTACATAGGTGGGGAAGTCTTTGCCGAGTGCCTGAGTGACAGTGCAATCTTTGTGCAGAGCCCCAATTGCAATCAGAGATATGGCTGGCACCCTGCGACCGTGTGTAAAATCCCACCAGGTATGACTTGATGCGCGTAACCCCACCTTGCTAACTGGCTGTGGCTTCTGGTTGCTGACTCTAGGAATCAGACAATTTCCTGTTCGTATTGTAAAACCTGTAGCCCTTTCCAATTTTGTTCTAAGAACGAGACTCTTCCTACAGCTTCTGTACTGTTTTTCACCCATAGGCTGTAATCTGAAGATCTTCAACAACCAGGAGTTTGCTGCTCTGCTTGCTCAATCTGTTAACCAGGGTTTTGAAGCCGTGTATCAGCTCACAAGGATGTGCACCATACGAATGAGCTTTGTGAAAGGATGGGGCGCAGAATACCGGTATGAAGCACCTCGGGCCCGGGAGCCACAGCGTCCTCCTGTGTTATTCTGTTCTTCTGTTCTTTGCATGTCTTGGAGCTCACTTGAGTCTGTCTTCATGGAGGCTGTAGAGTCGGCAGACCTTCATGCAAAATAGAGCAGGTTGGAGACCTCTGATCTCAGAACTGTGGCACATTCCTGGGCTGCCATCATAGAAGCCAGGACTGCAGCATGCACAGGCATGTGCTCGTGTTCGGTGCCACATAAGGGGGCCATCGGAGGGCAGTGTCAGTTCCTGAAAGGAGAGGTGCTTTTCCGTAGGGCTCTGGGGAGGCTTGCTGGCACCTGATCTGGTGCTAAAAGATGCCTGAGGTTTCAGTGGTCCTGGTGGGGCAGTTGGCGTGGGCAGTGACCATCCTGACAGCAAAACAGCAGGCCAGCGTGGAGTGTGGAGAGAAGAGAAGGCTGGACGGTGAGGCAAGGCGAGTTGCACGAGGGTAACAGGTGGACCTTCATTTGGGAGCAGGAGGGTCCTTGCTGACGTGCCAGTTATTGGGCTGCTTTGTAAGTGTCGTTATCTAAGAGTTCCACTTCTGTTGATAATACACTATCTTTTATGATGCTGAGATACATGGAACGGCAATCTTTGTAGGTAGCAAATGGTTCAAACTAATACGTGTAGGAAAGTAAGCTTGGAACAGTGGGATAATGTGCCCAAGGACATACTGTGCATGGTCAAGATGGGACGGGAAGGTACCCTCCCTCTTTCCCACCTCTCTGAGGAGCGTAATCACAGCTGCGTAATTGAGTTTCACACAAACGAATCTGTCAACACCGCACCAGATAGACTAGGTTATTGCTAAATTATACACTAGATTGGGTTCCACATCACAGAGAGGAAAGACTTCTTCGCCACGTTAAAGGCTAGGACTTGCGTGAATACTCAGTCTTCCTTCAGTGTGCACCGTATGCCCTGCAAGCCGCTGAGGGAATGCCACGCTGTCGTGCTGTACTCCTGCTCCTCCAGCACTGTGGGTCCGTCAGAATGTGTTGCATTGGATTTGGACTTGATGCCCTATCTGAAACAACTTGCGTGAGACATCCGGCTTTTGAGATGTGAGAGATTCGAAGCCTGCTTGTTGAATATTGTGTGTTATATATTTATATTCTAAAATAAAGACTCGTCACTGTTTTGTCTGAGTTATGTTGATAGTGTAATTTATTTTGTGGTTTGGCTGTAGTTCTCTTTTGTTTTGACCACCGCCCTTTTGAGATGAGTTTCGTTTAAAGAATGCTGAATGCCTTTTTTCAAAACTTTAGATTTGACCTGAGTTGATAGTAAAATTAGATTCAAAGGATAAGATCTGATAATAAGTTTTCAGGTCAGATTTTCTTCTTCAAAGATTACAGTGATGCAGAATGAGGTAGGAATGTAGTGGGAGTGTGCTCTGTAGGACAGATGGGGTTTTGCCTCTGCAGGTCTCCTAAGAGCAGCTGTCATCCAGGCGTTTCCTGGAACACTCACAGATCAGAACGCCAGATGCTATAGACCTGTGAGCTGTGGATGGCCACAGGAGCTTTGTGTCTTTAGTGATGCTGGGACTGAGGAAATAGTCCTCATGGTTAGTTTCCTAAAACTGTTTCTCAGTTTCTTAACCCCACCTTGATTGTTGTCATAAAAGGTAGGAAGTGCAGTAAGCAGGGACATGTAGATGTGTGAAGAGTTTGTGCTTGATTGAGGGCCGTGTCTTAGTTAAGGGAGTCAGGCATGAGCGATAAGGGAAAGAGAGGAACCAGGTTTCAGGGCACCTTCCTAAGCTTGTGCCCCTTGAGGAGGAGGAATGGTTCCTGCTGGGAAGGTTGAGGTGGGAGGAAGGCAGCCAGCCTGTTACCGAGCTGTCCGCTGCAGTGAGTATCACTAGATTGGTGCACTTGGGGAGTCACCAGGAAACTAGAAAACCTACAGAATGGCCCCACATGCTGGGCGTGTCGATATCATGTCCTATGTCCTTGGTAGAGGGTTGCTTTTGGGATGTTGATTTCCTGACCTTAGCCTGCAGCACAGGTGGGCATATCACAGATGCTCCCAGGCATGGAGATGCAGGTACCTGCGGCTGGACCTTGGCCAGAGCATACCAGAAACCTGGGGGACGGCGACCACTGGCCCATCTGCTACAGAGAACCCCACCCTGAAAGTACAGCTTTGAGTTGTAGTGAGCATACATTTGAAGAGGGAGAGTTGGTGATAGTCTTTCTCTTGCTCAAGGGCTGCTGCTTTGAAGAAGCAAGCAGTTTTATGGACTTACTCTATATAGTGAATAAGACAGAAACCAGTGCGTGGACATGACAGACATCACTGTTGATGCTTTGTGGGAAGCCTGATGGTGTTGCTGAAAGAGACTTTGTTGGCTTTTGTCAGGGAAAGTTGGACTTTCTGTGATAAGGATTTAGCTCAGGTCAGAATTTTGTTTTGTTTTGGTGCACTTTAAATTTGAGCCCTGTATGTTGAGACTGCATTTGATGCTTGAGAGTCTGCTGTTCTGTTTGATTTAACCGGTAGGGTGGCCATATGTCTCAGTTTGCTTGGGACAGTCCTGCTGTATATCTCTCCTTTTGAGAATCAGCCATGTTTCAAAACAATAACCAGATGTCCAAAATTAATAATCATTCAGAAGAAATTAGATTTCTAACATAAGCAGTCTTTTAATCTCTCTGGGTTCTTAATGCATGTACCCAAACACAGCCATGTTGTTTTGTTCCTGTGGACTTGTGTAGAGAAGCAGACACTGTTCTTCTAATTACATCACCATCTCCTTGTATTCTTTGAAACAGAAGGCAGACGGTGACGAGTACTCCTTGCTGGATTGAACTCCATCTGAACGGACCTCTGCAGTGGCTGGACAAAGTATTGACTCAGATGGGATCTCCTTCAGTGCGCTGCTCAAGCATGTCCTAAAGCTACATCTCCAGCCCGGCGTGGCGAGAGACTTGCTATACCAACTCTTCTGTCATAGTATCTGTGTGTGGTCCCCAAGGACTGTGGACTGTCCAAGCATCAGAGAGAGAGAAAACAGCACTTGAGGTCTCATCAGTTAAAGCACCTTGTGGAATCTGTTTCCTCTATTTGAATTTTAGATGGGAAAATTAGTGTCTAGAAATGCTCTCCCATAAAGGAGGAGGAGAAGACCTGAAAGACTTGATGATGTCTTGCTGGGCATACACCCGAGTGTCCCAAAGGTTTATCAGTAACAGTAGTAGTTATGTGTACAGGTAATGTATCATGATCCAGTGTCACAGTATTGTGCTGTTTATATACATTTGAGTTTGCATAAATGAGGCGTGTGTGTGCTGCTCCTTGATCTAGGCAAGCCTTTATAAAGTTACAGTACCTACTCTGTTATTCCCACTTCTCCGTTATTTTTGTCTGTCTTTTTTAATATATAATATATATCAAGATTTTCAAATTATCATTTAGAAGCAGATTTTCCTTGTAGAAAGACTAATTTTTCTGCCTTTTACCAAAAATAAACTCCTGGGGGAAGAAAAGTGGATTAACTTTTGAAATCCTTGACCTTACTGTGTTCAGTGGGGCTTGAGAAGTCGTTCTCTTTGTTTGCTTACTGCTAAATCTCATTATAGGAAAGCCATCCTGGAAATCTCTCCCAGCCTCTTGGCTCTGTGTCCACCTGTGTCCTGATGCCAAAACTGCATCGTGTGACATCATTGCCAGTAATTGTTGCCCTGACACGGTGGCTCCAGTCAGTTCTGGGCTACAGTGACCCTCATGGGAGTAGTTCCCTTTGTCTTACAGCCAGTTTCTACAGGTGTCGTTGATGTGTATCACCCAGCAGTCTATGGATGAGTCCTTCCGCCTCTTCAAAGTGCCCAGGTGGTGGCAGGAGTGTCTTCAGGGATGAGCTAGAATTACTTCCACATGTTTATTTTTTTAAGCCAATTTATAAATTTAGATCCCCCTTTAAAAAAGGTACTTTAAGTATCTCAGCAGCAGACTTTCTGCTCTCTGATTTGAGTAGTTTCATTTGATTTACTCACCAGATTGTATTATGAAGTAGGCTTTTTGTAAATTGCTTCTCCAAAACACCCGGAAATGGTGCTGAACTGTGCTGGCAGACAAGGCCTCTGTTTGAAGAGTGTGTTGTGTTTGGCCATAAATTGACTGTATTCTACATGATTATGCCTTCAGAACGTTAAATGCTGGGGGAGAAGCCATTCATTTATCAAGTGTTCAGCTTGCAATTACCTGCGTTCCAAGCTGTTCTGGACTGACCCTGGACTGTGACTGCCATGTCAGGCTCTGCCGTGAGGAGCTCCCAGAGGCTCTCAGGGTTGTCCTGCAGCAGGTCTTCTTGTTTGTATCTGAGTAGAAATGGAAAGCAACCACCGACCCTCCTTTCCTACATCGTGTTCCCTGATCTGTCCTCGAGACGTCCAGCATCCGGTTGTTTTCTGTTGGGTTTTCTTGCTTCTGTGTGCCCATGCGTATGCTCATGCACATTTGGTGTAGTGGTATTTTAATCCATTTCATGGATGCTTGTTGCTCACCTGTGATGTGCCAGGAGCTCTCTGCGCCCCCATGTAAGGTGAAGAGCCGGCTCCGCTCCCTACCTTGGCTGGGACAGCAGCTACACCAGCCTGCCCTCATCGTCCTTGTTTCTGAGGACATGCTGGGTCCTGAGCTGGAGTAGCAGGTGGGGGCTTTGGGAGGGCCCTTGGAGGGAGGACGCATGGCCCACACCTGGCTGAGACAAGCTCACCATGGGAGAGCCCGGGGGACCCACATTCCTGGCCGAGAGCAGCTCCACGGCCAAGCTGGTGCTGAGGACGTGGACGCCAAGTGGCCACACTGAGGAAACCTCCGCAGGTCCAGCTACCGCCAGCACGGTCTGCAGCGTGTGATGTTTCGAAGGTGGCCTTGCTCTGTGACGGTCCGCGTCGCATCACTCTCAGTCCTCCTCCTCCCTCTGCACCTTGCTGTACCGTTTCTCGCTTGCCCCAGGCCAGCACCCCTGGTTGCATGGCCCTTTATTGTGCGTGCTCTTTCCCCTGGAGACCTGCTGCTCACTCTCCGCCTTCCTGCTGCCATCCTGTGGTGAGAGTGAGCATCCCAGGGTCACCACCATCAGTCCTGCTGCAGGTACCAGTGGAGGCCCTGGTCTCCCGCAGAAGCTTGTCCTTGCTTGAGAATGTGCAGTAGCGCTAGGGAGCAGTTCTGGGGGCAGAACAGCTGGGAGGGCGGAGCAGGGTCCTGGCGGATACTCTGCCGTAGGTCCTGGTGACTTGGAGCCTGGATGGCATTTTGGGTGTGGGCTCCTCGCTGCAGCTCTGGGCGGCGTGTGTGTGCAGGGTGAAGTCGGACTTGGTCGCTGGAATGCACCGCTGTGTTGAGCGACTGACTTCCCCGCGCGGGTGACTGCGTCTCTGAATCTGCTTAGTGCTTTGTCGTGAAATGCTGTTTTTCGTGTCTTCTCTCCTGTGGTCTAATTTGTATTGATATCCCCTCCCATTAATAGTTATGGTTTTCACTTTTTTTTTTTTTTTTTTTTAGTTGGAGACTCACTGTCGCCCAGACTAGAGTGCAGTGGCCACTCCTGGCCACCGCAGCCTCGACCTGCTGGGCTCCGGCGATCCTTCCACCTCAGCCTTCTAAGTAGCTGGAACTACAGGCGCACGCTACCATGCCTGGCTAATTTTTTTACTTATTTATTGTAGAGATGAGGTCTCACCTGCCCAGGTGGGTCTAAACCTGCGGGCTCAGGCAATCCACTCACCTCAGCCTCCCAAAGGCGCGTGGGATTACAGGCTGAGCCACCGAGCCAGGCAGTTTTCCCTTTTCTAAGCGGTAGCATCTCCTCTTTGTAGAATCTTGTCTGTATTTGATTAGCAGCGTGATTCAGACTGTGTCCTCCACAGCACTGGTAATCTTCTACGAGTACCGGCCTGAGAACTGGGTGAGCATGCTCCCGCCCACGTCTCGGAACTGCATGTGGCTTGCCCTGTGGGCTTCACAGGGTACCGTGGGGCCAGCTTCGGGCTTGAGGCTGCTGTGATCTAACCAGTGGCAGCTTGATCTTTAGTATGTAGTGGAGTCCCGCATGACATGTCTTTTGAAGAAAGGTTTTCATTGCTCTTAATAGAAAATCTTCAAGTCTTTGTTGCCACTGGCCAGGATGAGAACGTGTAACTGCGTCGAGGCCAACGTCAAGGACACTTTCTTGACTAGGTTTCCTCCAGCAGCTACACGGGGAGATGTGATGGCGAGCATCCGGTCTCTGACGTGTGTCAACGCCTGTGTCCCCAGCCCCTGTGCAAGTGCTGGGGAATGAGAAGGTGGCAAGGACATGGCCTGGCTGCGGGCTCTGTGTAGGCTGGCAGGGCTCCTTTCTCTCAGGACTGGCCACTCTGCCAGAGGAAATCTGCCCCATTTTCTGGAAAGCTAAATATTCCTGTTCCAAGTATATATTAACCAAGTGTTTAATATCTAGTTACATTTTTTACCTAAACCATATTCAGTTTTGCTTGATTCATCTGTAATTTAAACAGAGTTTCCTCCTTTGTAAAAACTATGTTAATTTCACTCTTGTGCCTTTATTGCCAGTTTTTCCCAGCCTAAGATCTTGAGGATGAGAAGCAGCCAGTGTGGTCTCTGCTGGTTGAAATCCAGTAAGGAGAATGTGGCCCCGCCAGCTGCCTCTTCCGAAAGCTGCCCGTGCTGACCTGCGGGAGCCTTATCTTCTTCGGTTACTGCTGTGAGCCTTACCCAGACCCCTGACTGGGGCTGGTAGTGGTGGAAAGCAGCCCAGGACCTTCTTCTGTACTCTATGTCTGTCTGCACATGCAGCCTTTGCCTTGAGAGAGAATGTTCCTATTTGCCCATCTCCATGTCGCTCCTCCCAGGAATCTGCATAACTGAGGCGCCTGAATGTGAGCAATGAATGGCTCTTCCTCCTCCTCTGGCCTGAGACGTCACTGCTTGGCCACCCAGGCCTTGCTGTCCTCTGCTCGGTCCTTCTGCTCACCAGCGGAAGCTGAGTTCCCTCCCTCCCTCGCCTGACTGTTGGACCCCTGCCCTCTTGCCTGCCCTCTTGCCCCCAGGCCCTATCTGCCTGTGTCCGAGTACTTTTCTCCTCTGAATGTGGCAGGGGGAGGGCGCTTCGCAGCCCAGAGACCACGTTTCTTCACCATGAAGGCCAGTAGAGTCACACTGGTCGGTCTCTCACATCTTACAGGTTCGTTAGAGATTCTGTTCGGGTAAATGTCCTTGTGACTTGCGAGTAGCATAAATGTTCAGCCACTATTGTAGCTGCTGGTTAGGATAGGGAACTTTTCTGACAGGAGGAGGTGATTTGCCCCTCCTGCTAGATTCCATCCTGGACATTCGGACTATCATTTTCAGTGCAGTCAGGAGAAACGCTGACAGTGTGCGGCTCTCAGGGGCAGCCAGAATCCTGCTGTCGAGTTTCTTTTCTATCTTCCTCTTCGTACTTCCATTTGTGTTTTGGTTGTGGAGACTACATTTTGTGTGTGGGGATGGAGGGATACATTGTCTCCCAGAGAAGAAATCCTGGGTTTGAGCCTGGCAGCCAGGGAGTATGAACTGCACGGGGCCAGCTCAAGGTCTTGATTGTGAGAGCGTGTCTCAAGCTGTGCGTCCTTGTAATTTCTTGAGTAGGAACTGTTTTATCTTGGCTCTTACAACTACCTTTTTTTTTTAGTAGGAGACATGGTAGATAACGTGTATAAGTTGATACGTACATGTACACTCTTAGAAAGTCAACTGTTGGGGTCACCTGAACAATGCCAGATGATTCTGCTGTTTAAGTGTTCAAAGAAAGTTCTGAGTTGGCTTGTAGTCGTATCCCTTTTGGGGATAGGCCGTCAGAGTAATTGCTTGGGATTCTGCCTGGTCCTGGTTGGGCAGTTCCCGTAATCCTCCTCGGAGGCAGCTTGGCAACTGCGAGGCCTGGCCAGGGTTCCTTCGTCCCATGAGCTCTGCTGTGTGCCCTCACTGAGTTATCCCACAGCCAGTGGCCTCTGGAACAAACCGCCCTGGGTCCCTCATCTCTTTTGATGATATGAGGTTATGCCTCCTTCAGCTCTTTGCTGGTGTGGGGATGCTGATTTTCCATCGTGCTGGGAAGAAGTATGACTACCAGGCCACGTGGCCTGAAGGAAGGCGTTCCCATCGGGCTCTTTTCTGTGCTCAACAGAGATGCATCTCCCAAGGTTCTTTGGACCATTCCTGACCACAGGAGATCTGACCGGGGTGGGCGAACAGCTGGCTTCACCATTGCTTTGGTTGCTGCCGTTCATCCGCCATGGACCCAGAACTTCCCCATCACTTGAGATGCAAAGGTCCTTGGGAAGGACAGTGCTGCTGGCGAGGGTGGTACATCAGACTTAGGGCTTGGAGAGTCTTCTTCCAAAGGTTTCAGGAAAAGTGACATTTGCCACCCTCCAAAAAAGTAAGACCTTTTAGCCTCTCCAAAATATACCCTCTTGGGTAAGGGATAGGGAATCCTATTTTTAATCAAAGGTGGTAATTTATGGAACAATAAAAATTCGTAACATATTGCACTAAAGGACAGCAGTGAAACTTTAGAATTCTAACGATACTTAAATGTTGCATGTTTTTAATTTCCCAGTTGGCTGTCCCCTTTGTCCTGGTGACTGTGTACGTGAAGTACAGTCATGTGTCTTTGCGGGGTTATGTTTCACATGACATTTGAATTGTTCCCGTGTGAAAGAAAACTAAACGTGGCTGTCGATTTCTTTCCTTGTGAGGTACGCGATGACCTTCCTGCCCTGGCCTCTCCTGTGTTTCCCAGCCTGTCCTGCGCAGAAGGCCAGATGGGTGTTGCTGCTTTTGGTGAATGTTGTATTGATTAAACGTCAGCCAGTGGCTGTGGAGGAGCTGGGTGTCCCGACAGGCTGAGCAGTCACTCCGGTGTGCACAGGCTCCTCCAGGGGTGCTCCCAACTGAGTGCACGGGGCGGAACCTCCCAGCACGGCAAGGGCTCGGCCATACCATGGACAGCACAGGCTTCCCTTGAGGTGCTCCCAGCTGAGCGCATGGAACGAGGCTTCCCAGCAGGCACGACTTGGGAAGACACCATGGACTATGCAAGGAGGCTCCGTTCTTGCTTGGTGCCACACTGTCCTCTGCCACCGTGAGGGAGATGTGAACGTGTTCTTTGTAAGCGTTCACCCTGGTTTTCAGGGTACATTGTAGCCCCTTTTTATTAAACAAGGAGCAAATAAGGCTTTATTATAGCTGATTTTCAAGTTAAAATTGTTGAATACTGATTTCCTTCATCCACATCAAATGTTCCAGTCTGTTTAAAGTACAAGAAAAACGTCTGAATGGGAACACTGCTCCTACGTCCTGTTTCACATCGACCTGTGCGTCCCCTTGCCTTACCTACTCTCCGCCTGCATTGAAAGTGTTTTCCCCATGGAGGGGTGGATGGCTTTCCCAGCATTAAAAATGCCACTTGAGTTGTTTGCCGTGTTATGATGGGACTAACTTTTGTTTTAATTGATTTTGTTTAATCTTTTTTTAGAGAAAATTACATTATGGTACGTTCTCCCTAAATTATGTGGAAACAAAAAAACTTGTGTGTACTTCACATATGGAAGTTTGAGTTTATGAGTGCATCTTTTTAGTTTTTAAATTTGGTCTTACGTGAGAACATCATCCCAACCCTGGCAAACACATAGGCACGACTTAGTATACTCCTCCCTAAACAGACAACACACACTGCACGGTGCTGGGTGTGCATTTTGGTTTATTTTAGCCTGCCTATGCCAAACCAGTGATCAATGCTAAGATCACACAGTAACAAAAACAAATTTGAAGGTGAAATCCAAGTTTACTCCTGAATTATCCTTTTAGCCAAAAAGCAGACTTTTTTGGAAAAACACTGGATAAGACATAGCCTACTAATAATTAGTTAAATCATTAGCATGAAATAGTTAAGAAAAAAATGGAGAGACTTTTTTGATGAGCCAGACTTCCTTTGTGCCTTGCAAGACCTCAGCTCTGTGGAGGAATCCGTGTTTTCCTGTTTAGCAGACTGTTTTCTTCAGATCATTTTAAACATACTTTCTAGGGTGCAGCAGAAAGGGACCTCAGAAGCCAAAACGCACGGTCCACTTGGCATTGAACGGCCCAGGACGACTGTACTCCCATCAGCACTTTTTTGTTGGGAGGAAAGCCAAACAGATTTTCTCAAGTGGCCACAACAGGCATCTCTGTAAACGATCTGAAAAGAAGTGCCAGCATTGAGCTATCACCCTGCAGGTGGCAGGTGGCTGGACAGCCCCGGTCCATGGTCTTCTCGCCCTGGGAGCACAGCCTCCTGGCCAGCCTGCTGTGGTGACACCACGCCAGGAGGCTTTATGGTGGTCGAGGGGCCGCAAGCCCACGTTGCTCAAGTGGCTGAGGAGCGAGGGAGTGGTGCGAGGCATGCCGGCCGGCTCCCCTCTGTAGCTTCCTGAGGTGCATGTTCAGCCTGCTGCTGGCTTCTCACTGAACTTGTTACCTGTTAAGTCGGGTTCAGTGTTGTTGTTTCGAGTCAGCGTTCCTCTTCCCTTTGGCTTTGGAATAGACAGGAAGCCCCTTAGTGCCGGGGCAGTGCATTTGGATCAGCCTGACGCCAGGCAGGGCCACGGTGTGACAGAGGACTTGACTGCGACTGCTCTTTGGCTGCTCAGGATGTGTCTGTGCCAGACGGTTGTCCAGCATCCTTTTTGACAGCCTCGTCCTTCTTGTCGAAATATACAATGAGCCCAACCTCACACTGAGAAGTTTACAAATGCAGGAATCCAAAAGGAAGCGTCTGTCTCATGCATAAAACCTGTTCTGCTGCAATAAAAAGGGAAATATTTGTAAAATTGGCTCAACTGATGGTGATTTGGTGAAAAAGCAGTTGCCATGCTGGTTTGCACACGGAAGACTTGCAGTTATTCTTAAAATCAGTCACAGTAATAGAAGTTAAGGAACCAAGACTGAGTGCAGTGACTCGCACTTTGAGAGGCCAAGGCAAGAGGAGTCTTTAAAGCCAGGAGTTCGAGACCAGCCTGCGCAACAGTGAGATCCCACCTCTGCCAAAAATAAGAGAAAAAATTAGCCGGGAATGCACATGCCTGCATTCCCAGCTACTTGGGAGGTTGAAGCAGGAGGATCACTTGAGCCCAGGAGTTCAAGGCTGCAGTGAGCTATGATCTCACCACTGCTCTCCAGCCTAGGTGGCAGAGACAGACGCTGTCTCGAAACAACAATGAACCCGACTTAACAGGTAGCAAGTTCAGTGAGAAGTCAGCAGTAGACTGAGCATGCTCTTGAGGAAGGTACAGAGAACAGAACACGCCTCTGTGTCCAGTCCAAGCTACATGGCCTCGCCAGTGATAAGAATATGTGGGATCGTAGGTGGAGGATTGCCAACTTGTACAATCTCTCTCCAGTAGTTTTGCTGGCTGCCTCTGTACTTTAATGTAGTAAGGTGACGTTAAAACTTTTAGGGAAAAGCTGTGATCGCAGCAAGAAGCTGATTCTGAGTGGTCTGTTGGGGAGAAAGGTAGGCAGCACAGCCTATGTCAGGGATGGAGAGCGCATCCCAGTCAGAGAGACAGAGAGAACTTGAAGCAGGTTGGAGCGGGGTCTTGGGACAGGGCGCTTGTTCGTGCAGACCAGACATAGGTGGTAAGCAGAAGACCAGCCCCTCAACTGAGTCGTGCTGTGAAGCCACATCTGGAAACAGCCAGAGCCACGTGGCGTGGAAGGCCGTGCACAGCTGTGTGCTGTGGGCTTCATAGTCTACACTGAGCAGGCTGCTGGAGCAGAGGCTCTGAGTACAGGCCATGACCAAGCCCAGGGAGGGATTGGGGGAATGTCGCCAGGTGCACGTTAGTCTCCTCTGTGTGTGTGTTGTGTGCATGCACCTGTGAATGCGTGAGGCGGAAACAGGTTTTTTGCTCACAGCTGAAGATTGTTCCCCTGGAGAACCCACTGGAATTTTAGTAGTATCTGTGTGTGGATTTTTCTGATAAGTGGAAATCAGAGACCTTCCCCACTGCTCAGTGGTGGTTCACCTTGAGGCTTCCATCTCAGACTTGAGCTAGAAATTTATTTCCTCTGGTTCTAAATCTTATTGAGGTTTTTATCATGAGAGAGCTTACCTCTAAACTATATTGACCGACCAGTGGGAGTATTTGATCACACTATTCCAAGTATAAGTGCCGTGTAAGATTTTAATACAAACGTTGACCTTCTTTTAAGTGATTGCTGTTTAGAACTGGGCCTCAGTAGGAGAAACGAAAATTTAAACAAGCCTCGCTTCTCATCTGGAATAAAGTGTTCTCTGGGAAGGTCCAGGTTGCCCTTTTGTATCAGAGAATCAGACTCGTGTCCTTGTTTGACCCAGGACCATAGGCTGCCTCATTTGAGCTCTGGAATCACAAATATCAGTGTGCATTGTCTCCACAGTTTGAAAATGTCATCAGTCACGAACACCTTTCAAGGAATTGAATTCTCTTGAGATAATTGAATGCTTTCGTTTTTAACAGAATTCTGGGCCTGCGAACCTCTGTGTGCTCAGTATACTCTGATGTTGTCCGAGGAGTCTCCTGCTCCGGGCTGTGTGCATGGGCAGGTCACAGCCGAGGGCTGGTCAGAGCCTCAGTTCTGAAGTGAGGGCCGCTAGCAAAAGTTTCACCCTGCAAGCTTGGCTGGTGTTTAGCTTCGGCATCCTCTTCCTGTCTTACCATCTCAGTGTTTAGACACTTGCATTTAACACAAGTTCAAATATGAGTTAATGAAACCAAGCTACATTTGGCAAAATAAACTTGGGGGTTTGAAGCTTCTTCTAACAATTTCCATGCAACGTGTCTTGGTTTTTACTACCAAGATGTCAGCATCATTCTCCCTGTACCGCCTCCCCTTTTTCCAGTTTACTTCTAATCTCCTGCAGGGAAAGAAGCCCCTAGAAAACTGCAAATGCTTGGTTGACGTGTCTTATGTTCCATCTCTTGAAAGGCCACCTTTGAAAATCGTGTGTGTCTTGGGTTTCCATTCTTCCGTTTGGATCTGACTGTTGTAAGAATGAGTGTCCTTTTTGTCTAACCAGTGTTGCCACCAAGGAGTGCCTAATTGACATGATCAGGGAGTGGCTGCAAGGGGGCATTGCACATAGAATTGTTCTTAGGACTAAACTGGGGACTGGAAGGATGGTGGGATTCACTCTGGCTGTCTGGTGTTTCTCAGCTGGAAATAGCTGTATCTGAAAGGCCATTTAATGACAAGTCTTCAGGGTGGTTCTGAGGATTGAGTGAGAGCACTTGAGAAAGCCTTGAGCCCAGAACGGATGCCCAGTGCTAAGTGGCTGTGACTGCCATCCACATGGCATCAGGAGATGGAGGGAAGGCCTTTGCTAAGAAGTCTCCCTCAGAAAAGTTGTGAGTGAGGTATAAACTCAGAAGTGTCAACTAAGTTAAAGCCCGTTGGAGCAGTTCTCTTGCTGCAAAAGTAATTTATAACCACAATACCCAGTGGCACGCAGCACCACACATTAAGATGCTCATGAATTAGGTCGAGACTTGGGCCAGGTGTCTCTGGGGTAGTTCTAGCCTGGCCTGGCCCACAGGGAGTTGGCCTCAACTGGAAGGACTGTTTTCACTGTCCTCCCGGCCTCCATCAGACTAGCCCAGGCTTGCCTTCGTGGAGTTGCAAAAGGCATCCCAGCCCAGTCCTATATTGCTTTCTCAAGTGCCTGCTTCCTGTTAACCAGCATTCTCCGGAAACAAGCCCTGTGGTAACCCCACAGCAGGAAGGACAGGAGGGGCGTAGGCCGTGGTCTTGGGTACTGTATGTCACCCACACTCTGGCTCTGCTGGTTGGCCCTGATGAGGAGAGGAGTGGAGAAGGGGAAGATGCCTCCAGGTGGGGCTCACAGAGTGGCTTCTTTGTCTTGGCATTACTGATTAATGGAGCGTTAAGCCTGACCTTAACCTAACACACCAGGAAGGTGAGGCCGAGGCGAGAAGTGTGTTGTGGTGAAGGCTTGTCACCACATGACCAGGGGTCAGCACTCTCTGAATTCTGGGCCTGGCCTGCACACAGCTGGAAGAGCCCGGCGCACATGAGAGGCCGAGGGAATCATTCAGAGGAGCTTGCATGCGCATACGCACATGCTAATGCCATTTCCAAAACCTTTCTGGGACTTCTCAAATTGCCCGTGCCTGCCGCACCTCAGGGCGCACGAAGTCGTTGGGAAGCTTTCCCAGTAGGGCTCAAGCCATAGTTGGATGGACTGACGAAGGTGTGTTTCATCTCTGATGCTGAAACATTTAGAAGACCATTGTCTGTGCCCTGTTTCTGTGTCACCAGTGTTGGAAATTGCCCGGAGAGTCCAGTCTGCTTCTGAGGAGGTCAGGACTTGGGATGTGACTGTGCTCGGTGGCCCCAGAAGGTGGAGTCAGCATCAGTCTTCAACTTCTGCGTCCCCGCCTTAGCCTTGTGTTGCTGTAACAATACCCGAGGCTGGGTAGTTGATGAGAAAAAGAGGTTTATTGAGCTCGCAGTTCTGCAGCTCGGACAATCACGGACTTGGCTCTGGCAAGGGCGTCCCTGCTACTTCACAACGTGGCGGAGAAGGTTGAAGGGAAGCAGCCACAGAAGGAGGCCAGACAGGAGGAGCCGCCTCGTTGTCCATCAGCCTGCTCAAGGGAGTGAGTGCTCACTGCAGGAAGGTCGCCAGAGTCATCCATGGACTCTGCCCCCATGACCCAAGCACTGCCACCAGCCTTCTCCCCGCACCTCCACATCAGTCAGCTTGCACCAGGCTTTAGGTGAGGACAGGCACAGCCTACCACGGCAGTGCCCGGCATCTCATCACATTCCCATCAATACACAAATGCAGGTTGTGGTCATCTACTGGCAGTCGGGGGGGGGACTTTTATCTTTTGTTGTTGTTGGTTTCAAACTTTCTGATACACTCACTACTTTTGTAAAATGCAGAAGCACCACCAAAAAATCGTCTGGATTCCAACGACCAAGGAAAATCACTGCTTGGTGTCCACTTTTTCCAGTCTTTAATGTATCTGGTGAGAACTGTTGGAGGCTTTACTCATAGCACAATCAGAGAAAGCAATTACAGATCATCAGAAAAATCTAAAATGCTATGATGGATGGGTAAAATGTAATTTTTAAATTGCTCTGAGGATCACAAAAAAAATCTGTGTAGGTCTACTTTAATTTGGTGTTTGAAATTAAGTATAAAAATTGTGGACGTTCCGTGTGTGTGTGTTTTTTTGTGTATACCTTACATCTAAAAGTATAGTGAGCATACTGTACTGTGATTAGTGTATTTGGAACCAAACATTTACATGTCTTGTCTGTTGCAAAATAAAAAGTATATTGGAACAAAGGATGCTACTGATCAGTTAGCATTTAGTGTTCAGATATAATGAGCTGTCAGCCCCAAAACAGAGAATCTGTCTAAAAGAAAACGGTGTGTGTTCAGGAGCAGAGTGTCTCAGCGGGTGCTCTGCCATGGTGGACGATGTGTGTGTTGGGGGGTGGGGGCAGGTAAAGGGAGAACGAGGATGACTGCGTAAGTGTTTTGAGATAATTATTTCTAGCCCCAAGGTTCGGTGACAGTGGCGGTGCCAGGCAGAGGTTGGTCGGGCAGTGACTGGGCAGGCATCCTCAGGTGTTTTTGTGCAAGGTTGCAATAGCCCTTGGACATGGTGTTGTGGTCTTTGCTGTCTTCTGTGATAGTTTTTGTTATTAGCCATTTATGCACGAGAACCTGTCTTTGTGAACTTCCCCAGCTCTGTTTGTTGGAGTTTTTGGAAACCTGAGGCTCCATTTTGATTCTGACAGCTTTGACATCTCCCTTTTGGTTTGGACCTTTCTCTGAAAGCACTGGTTGTCAGTCATTCTGTAGTTTGTGTTGTCCCCTGGTGCCAGGATATATCTGTCCCAGGTTGCTGGTCCGCTTCCACACTGGTGGGAGCAGTTAGCAGCTGGAGTCAGTATTAAAGCACTTGCAGCCACTCTTGAGCTACAGGGAGACTTGGAGGGAGCAGCTCTTCACCAAGTCTCCCTGGAGTCGGTTAAGTTCAGCCTTGTCTTTTCTGTAGCCCCTTGCTCTCATCTGTCTTGAAGTGCCGGGTGTGTTATTCTGTGGGAGCTGCACTTCCGCGACACCAGAGGCAGTTTAAAAGAGAAAACGCTGAGTGAAACTAGTAGTGATACGACAAGTCCAGGTAGAATAATGGTTTTGAGCCCTGAACTTAGGTTTAAAGGCAATTCATTGAATAAAGCAAGTGACCCTTGTCCTGTCAAGTGAAAAGGGTTGACCTTAGGAGGACTAAGAGGCTCACAGAATGGTGTCCTAACCGACGTTTGGAAAAACCTGTCTGCAGCCTGAAATCATCAGCTTCTTGTCCTGGTTTGCAGCTTCGATGTCTCTGGTTATGCCCCGGTCAGTTTGGTGAAATTTTTGTGTGGCCCATACACCAACCATGAGACTCATTCCTTTAAAATTCGCCTAGTTTCAGCTTGTAGACCTTCCAGAAAATAATTTTTGTTCTTAGTTGGGGAGTTGTAGCCCACTCTTGGGGGAGATGAGAACGCAGGATCCAGTTCTGTCTACAGGTGGATTTGAAAACAGTGCCCAGAGCTGCAGTCTAACAGCAGGTGTATTACAGCCTTTGTTAGAAGCATAAAAAAGTCATCCTGATTTTTACCAAAGATAGTCAGAGTAAGACAGATTTGTTTGGAAAATAAGTTTAGTTATTGTCAAATTTTGCCTGCAAGAAAGTGATTTGACCGCGTAGTCACCTCGGATTTAAAAACCACCTCGAGGCTAGGAAAACAGACTTTAGATTTTGCCTGTGATTTTAAAGCTCCTGGGCCTGCCCGGAGATGATTGTTTTTATTTGCTCACTGTGAGGCTGAGGCCATTGAAGCCAGGCATTCTGTGCACATTCTCAGATACGACACTTCAGTCAAGGCCTTGGTGATATTACCAGAGTTTCCCATTGTGTCATGTTCTAAAGAAAGCAGATCCTTACTGAACTTATGCAAATAACCACAATGCCATAAGAATACTTACAAAATGCTTTCACAATGTTTCTGGGATCAGATAAGAAAAAGCAGATGTTTCCACCTTATTTCACAAAAGTATACCAAATTGCTGCAACTATAGAGAGTTTAAGAGAGGAAGTTTTCCTTACATCTGAAAAACAAAACATTTTCTAAGAATCATGTTTCAAATAAAAGTCACAAAAACTTTATCTTCATCAGTTACTCAGTCTCGTGTAACTTTTTGTTCTGCATGACCTTGACCAGCCGTTTCATGAACCCATCAGTTTCTTCATTAGGGTCCTGGAAAAGTTTTATTTAGCCTGTTGATCTTGAAGGCATTAGAAACCTGTATTTAAGAGAACTCTGAATAATGTGATTGCAAATGGCTATAGAGAAAAATCAAAGCAATAACTGTCGATGATAAAAAGTTAGAAGAACCATGATTTAAAATTGGATGAAAGTTCACCATCACCAAAAGTTTTCAAGGAAATGTTATTTTTGTGGCATAAGACATAATAACCAGAATTATGACTAATGACATATTAGACGTTTAAGCGTCTTGGACGATTTTGGAGCATTCATATCAGTCACACACCCGTAAATACGGCTAAAAGAAGACCAGGTTTCACTGTGTCACTCACCATTGAAGGATGTTTTCCATACAGTTCACATCCAACTAGTCTAATTATGCAGCATCTCTACAAGATGACATAGACGTTCTCTGAGATCTTCTGGAGGGTCACTGGAAAGTCTCAAAGGTAATTTGCTGTCTCGCGGGGCCCATGTTGCTCACACGCCATCCTGCCTGCACCCACACAACTCGCCCTGGCCTTGGGGCTCAGGGTCTCTGCAGCTCCGTCCCCCGACTGCAGGGCTGTTGGGCCTGTGTGGCGTTGGATGAGAAGGGAGGAGATTGGAGCTTTGGGAGATCCCGAATGTCTTGCTCAAGCCTGACTTTCAAGACCACTTTCCTGGAGACACCAAAGAAGAATTGAAGGAAGTGATGGGGTTTCTTAGGTTGCAGCTGAAGGATGACGGTGCTGTGGCCCTGGTGTCCACCCCTCCTCTCCTGTGACTTCTGGCTTTGCTGGAGAGTGTGTAGTGGAGCAGGATGAGGAAATAAGCCTTTCCACACTGCCTGGGTGTGGCCCCAATGTAGACACCCCTGCCCCGACATGCTCCTCCCAGCGTGAGTGCCTCTCGGATCCGGCCCTCAGGACCTCAGTTGTCCTTCCTCTATAGCCTGGGTCACTCTGATTACTCCTCGAGCCCTGTGCAAGTTATCACCTCACTGCCCTTCCACCGGCCCCACTCTACCCAGCCCGCCATACCCACTGGGGTTCGTTTCCAAGGCCAGAGCACCGAGTCACGAAGTGGCCTGTGGGCTTTGTGCTGAATTTTGAGCCCCTTTCTGCTCGGGAAGTGCTCTGGCCCTCCCTTGCACTTCCAAGGGCGTTCCTTCTCCAAGACCCACTTGAAACCTTCTCTGCGAAGTCTTGCTTGCCCTCCTGAGACCCCCCTCCCATGGCGAGAGCCCCGCAGCCCAGGTGTGGGAGACAGGGCCAGAGAGGTCCGCCAGCACAGTCCTCAGCGCCCCGGGAGTGCTGGATGCAGGACGAGTGCCTCTGAGGCTGCACGACCTCAAGTCGCAGGCTGAAGTCACTGTCCCTGCACCACATTTCTCTGTGCTGCACCTTCACGTCGAGTCTCCACAGCGCCTTCTGCACGGTGGGTGCACGGTCAATGCTCCGGGTCCACAGGCAGCGCCGAGGAGACCTCATGGTGGGGTCTCCCGGGATGACCCTCCTGGGGCTCTTTAGTCTGGAAGATGCCTTCCTCAGAGCTGATCTGCCTCCCCCTTGGCCTTCCGCGGAGTCTGCCTGGACCAGCTGCCATCGTCGTCGTCTTTGTGGTCAAAGGTTCAAACTTCGGACCAAAGAGGGTGGGGGAGGGGCAGGGTTGGGCCCAGCTTCCCGGCCCAGCTCTCAGGAGCACCACTGTGGGCTCCAGCTTGGCTTCTTCCAAAGCAGCAGACTCTCCACATGGGTGCTGTAAGCACCGAGCTCCCATCTGTCTCTAGAAGACACGTGGGCATGGACTAGTGCTTGGCCTTTTTTTTCAGAGTCGGGGACTGCTACACAACATGGAGTGCAGTGGTGCAGTCATAGCTCACTGCAGCCTCTACCTCTTGGGCTCAAGTGATCCTACTGCCTGGGTCTCCCAGGTAACTGGGACTACAAGCATGCACCACCACACCCAACTATTTTTTTTTTTTTTGTAAAGATGAAGGTTTCTCTGTGTTGCCCAGACTGGTCTTAAACGTCTGGCCTCAAGCAGCTTCCCTGCCTGGGTCTCCCAAATAACTGGGACTACAGGCACGCACCATCACACCCAGCTTATTTTTTGTTTCTTTGTAGAGACGGGGCTCTCGCTGAATGGCCCAGTCCAGTTTTTGCCTTATTTATTGCAGAATGGAAGCTGGGGGCTGGAGGTTAGTGGGGTCTCAGTGGAGACACAGCTCCTACAATGTGCTCCTGGTGAACCCCCAGAACATTCCACCCCTTGGGGGACGGTTGCTCCAGCAAACAAGCCTCTGGGCCACAAGTGACTGTTTTAGAGAGCAAGGCAGACTCAGAGGCTGTTGGGCTGGGAAGTTCACCCCTCCTGGAGGAGACAGTGTGGAGTCAAGAAGTGTGAAGGCCCTGATGCTCTGTGGTGGCCGGGGCTGTGCTGACGTTTTTCTGTCAAAGGGGCTTGTGGGCAGCTTCTCAGCATGACCTTGCGCCATGGGCGGGAGACACCCATTATCTGGAGTTCCTCGCTGGCTGTTGTGGGTGCCCAGGCTGCAGCACAGGGGACTACAGGGTCCCAGCAGGAGCAGCTGGTGGGTTGTGTGTGTGGGGATGTGAGGTGGTCAGGGATGGGGAAGCACCTGCCCTGAGAGCGTAGCCCCAGCAGAGGCCCAGGGGAGTGGTGAGCTGGGGGAGGGGCCGGGAGGCAGCCCAAGAGGCTCTGGGACAGGTGTCACCTGGCTATTCTCAGGTTTCTTTCCATGTGTGCGGTCTGCGTTCACTTGGTTCGCAGCCACCTGGGTCAGGGGACCTCCCTCTGGGACGAGAAGCCATGGCAAGGGCCGCCCCGGCTCCTCTGGCTGTTCAGGCCTGCTGCGTGGGCGGGCAGGACAGCAGAGGCCGTCTTACCTCACATCTGGAGGGTGGGTGTGGCATCAACTCTGCGATCGCCCGCACGAGCAGGTATCTCCGGCTTCTCTGGGATGCCTTTGGCAGATGGGGCCGGACCTCGTATGTGCTTGAATGACAGTGTCCTGAACAGGCTTCCATGGTGTCCATCCCATTCCCTGGCCTCGTGTGTCTCGGGCCGCCAGTCAGAAGACAGTGGGTGGTTGGTGCTTTGGTTGGAGAATTGACGTCTCCACTTAAGTGGTGGGGAACGATGGCACCTCCCTAAAGCGTTGTCATCAGGCCGAGAGGGGCAGGCACTCTGAGGCTCTTAGACTCAGGGGACTTGGAGTTACAGACGAGCTGAAGGCTGACTTGCTGCCCCCAGCTCTGGCCCGGAGGGAGGGGACGTCGGGAGCCCTGGCACAGACCGGAGAGGGCTTCGTGGGCCTTCTGGTGCCTGGCCCTCTTTAGACTGCTGGGGTTGGGGGCGGGGGAGAAGTGACCAGACTGGCTGGTCCACTCTACGGCCCTGCTGTAGGTTTCCTTGACCTCCACCTGGGTCTGTCTCCAGATTGGGCCACCCCCACTCCCCCCCACACACACCTACCCTGCCTGCTCCAGCCTTGGCACCATCCGACACCACCATATGCTTTAAGGAACTGGGTGAAGAGGTGGAGCCACTGGGACATGTGGTACACAAGTGCCTGTTCCCATGGTGGCACAGGCCTCTTTCCCCCGAGGATGGCAGGACGGTGCCTGCTCTTACTGCGACTCCGCCTTGGGCGCCGTGGGGTCTTCCCTAGGGCAGATTACTCAGCTAAGCACATCTACCACTGGTCGGCGTCAGCAGTGTAGCTGCAAGTGAAGCAGGGAGGCTGGTTCTCCCATGGTCAAGTTAACTCTGACATCTCTTTTGCTTTGTTTTGGTTTGAATCGGGATCACACTCTGTCACCCGGGCTGGAGTGCACTTGCATGATCACAGCTCACTGCAGCCTTGACCTTCCAGGTTCAGGCGATCCTTCCACCTCAGCCTCCCAAGGAGCTGGGACTACAGGTGCGCACCACCATGCCCAGCTAATCTTAACTTTTTTTAGAGATGAGGCTCTCACTGTGCTGCCCAGGCTGGTCTTGAACTCCTGGGCTCAAGTGATCCTCCTGGCTCAACCTCTCAAAGTGCTGGGTTGACAGGCATGCACCACCACGCCGGCCTTCTACTCTTCCCCACATAAACATGAGAGTAGACTTTACATGTTAATCCTGTCTTTAAATAGGACATAAACTGATATGGTATAAAATTGAATGAAGTCTAAGAGAGTGGACACCGAAGCCTCTCTCTCCTGCCTCAGGAGCAATCAGTATTACCAGTTTCCTCTGTGTTCCTCCAAGCTCTGAGAGCTCATGACTGTACGAGAACCATAGATACAGTCTTGCCCTGCCTTAATGGCAGGCACCAGATACACGGTTCTGTGTCTTAATGTTGTCGTTTGTCACTTCTTGGAAATGACTCCATCTTCAGAAATAGAGGACGCTCTCATTTTTTTTTCAACTGCATAATATTCCACTGTATGGATGCACTGAAACACATTTAATTAGTCCCCTGCTGGGGACATTTGTATTGTTGCCAACACTCTACTGTTACAAATAATGCTGCAGTCATGTTGTGCTTAAGTTGTTTTGAACATATGCAAGTAGGGATACATTCCCGGTGGTGGGATTGCTAGACCAGATTAAATTTGCCGTTTTGAGTTATTGTAGAATTGCCTTCCATAAAATCCGTGTCGCCGTGTACGCTCACTGGTTATGCATGAGAATGTCTCGTTTGCAACATGCCCTCATTAACCCAATGTGTCATCAAATTTGTTTAACTTTTTCAATCTCAGAGGTACAAATGAAAAGAGAATTCATCTTTTAAAAAGTTAGACTGGCCGTGGTGGCTCACGCCTGTCATCCCAGCACCTTGGAAGGCTGAGGCAGGAGGATCGCCTGAGTTTGAGGCCAGCCTGGGCAACACAGCAAGACCCTGTCTCTACAGAAAGGTTTATAAGGGTAAATTCGTGCCGGGGAGCATCACTGCTATCTTGCGGTTCTCACAGTGAAGCCAGATTCCCTTAGCCTGACCTGGAAGGTGCGCGATCAGCCAGGCTGCCTCTCTGACTCTCCCTCCCCTCCTGGCCTTCCTTGAATACGCCAGGCCTGCCCTGTCTCCAGGGACTGGCAGCTTGTGCCAGTGCCTCTGCCTTTTCCGGCCCTCTGTGAACTTGGTGTTGCTGGTTACTTGATGTGCCTTGCTGTAGTCTCAGCCCAGAATCCGTGACGCTCCCCTCCACACACGTCCTTACAGATAATACTGACCAATGAATGTGGAAGAGTTGCCATCATGTTGCCAACGTGGTGGTGAGGAGTTCAGGCAAGGTTTATCAGTGGACACTTGTCACTCCTGGATGAGAGTTATGTGGTTTATTCGCGTGGATTATTTGTTGGTTTCAGAGGGGGAGATGGCATCCTGACAGCAGAGAGACACAGAGGAGACCTCCTCAATGGCATGACTGAATTCACCCCCACCAGTGACAGGACAGATAGAAGCCACACTCCTCCTGATGTGACTAGTGAGAAGGACACGCCGCCGGGGTTTTCTGTCAAAACACAGAACCTGAATCTAATCATGACGGAACATTGGGGAAACCCAACTTTTGGGACATACAAAATGGGAGTAAGAGGGTGCAGATAGGCAGAGAGGTAACAGGGAGCCTTGTAGACTGTTACAAGGTCTTGGTTTTAAGTGAAAAACTGGCAGCCGGGCACAGTGGCTCACACCTGCAACCCCAGCACTTTGGGAGGCTGAGGCAGGAGGATGGTTTGAGCTCAGGAGTTTGAGACCAGCCTGGGCAGCATAGCGAGACCTCGTCTCTACAAAAAAATTTTTAAAAGATGGTGGTGCACGCCTGTAGTCCCAGCTGCTTGGGAGGCTGAGGTGGAAGGATCGCCTGAGCTCAGGCGGTCGAGGCTGTGGTGAGCTGTGATCGTGCCACTGCACTCCAGCCTGGGCTACAGAGTGAGACCCCGACTCAAAAAAAAAAAAGGTTGGAAAGCCGTTAAACAGGTTTGGAGCTGAGAGTTACTTCATTTGTGACTTCATAATGTGACTTCATTTTAAAAGATTGCTTTGAACTAGCTGCTGGGTTAAGAATAGCTTGGCCAGGTTCTGTGGCTCAGCCTATAATCCCAGCACTTTGGGAGGCCGAGGCGAGTGGATTGTCTGAACCTGCGGGTTCAAGACCAGCCCGGGCAACTTGGCAAGACCTTTTCTCTATGATAAAATAAAAAATTAGCCAAGTGTGGTAGCGTGCACCTGTAGTTCAGCTACTTGGAAGGCTGAGGTGGAAGGGTCGCCTGAGCCCAGCAGGTTGATGCTAGGGTGGCCGTGAGTGTGCCACTGAACTTCAACCTGGGTGACTGAGTGAGACTCCAACTCAGAAATAAATAAATAACCTGTACAGGGGCAAGGAAGGAAGGCATGTGACCAGTTAAGAGGCCACTGCAGCAAGATGTGACCTGCACCAAGGTAAGAGGTGGTTTGAGGTGTGCGTGCGTGTGCATGCACGCACACACGCATGTATCTGATATTTCAGACTCAAACACAGCACAGAACAGCACGACTCACCCCCGTCACAAAGCCATCATCGCTGGCGCTGGCCTCTCCTGGCTACCCTCCTGCCCCACTGTCCCCACTGTGCCATTTTTTTGCAGATGTCAGTTCCCTGCGTTGCTCTGGATCTGTGCTTCAGGATTTGCGGAGGGCTCGATGTGAGTGTGAAGGATAGCAAGGCAGTCTTGGGCGTCTGGCGTGGGATGGAGGGGCACCCTGCCAGGTGGAGACCGTGAATGGAGGCGCACCCAGCTGCAGGGAGGCCATGAGTCGTTCTCGAGGGAAATGGTTGGGGGTTGTGTCCGGATAGGTGCTGTCCGATATGCCGGCTTGACATTCCAGAGGCTGTGGGGTCTGCGGGTCTGGACTCCGGGAGCCACGGGCTGCGGGTACTTGTCACACTCTAGATGGTATCTGAAGCCCAAACTGGAACCACAGGGTGGCTTGCGTCAGCCCAGGCCTTCTGCTGATGCAGTTACGAGCTCTGGCGACTTGGGAGTGTGACCCAGGGCAGACATCCCCTGCGGAGACTCAAGCCTTGGGAAGGAGCACTCACCCTGGGTGAGATCTATGTCCTGCTGCTGCCTTTTCCCTGAGGGTCCTCACCGGCCCAGCAACACGCAGTGAGCAGGACTCAGCAGAACGGGCAGCCTCGCTGTACTGCGTCTTCTGGAGCTCCTGGAAAGGGGGTGTCATGAGCGCAGGGTCCCATGGGCCGTGTGCAAATGCTTCTTAGATCCCTGCTTGACTCCTTAACGGGAGCCAGGATGCCAAGGTTCTCGGGGACAGAGATTCCAGCTTTAACTGAGACCCGGTTCCTTCCAATTAGAGGACCTTTCTGAGGGAGCGCAGACGATCCAGGGAACTCCAGAAGGCCTGCGTCTGGGGCATGAGCTCACGCCCTGGACGAAGGACCAAGCGGAAACAGACTCACCGTCACAGAAAAGCAAGCCGTCTCAGGGGCAGGATGATCTGCCAGTGAGTAGCTGCTTGCTAGAACAATCCTCTTCTCAGGAAGGTGTCAAAACCTAGAGTCTCCACGGCAAGTCTTACATAGTGGCCAGTGTAAGATTACAAGGAGTGCGGAGAAGCCGGGCGAGGTGACCCACAGAGAAACGCCAGCCATCGGAAGCAGACACACAGATAATGCAGATGTGAAAAATGGCAGACAAGGACTTATGTTAATTCTTTTGGGATGGAGTCTCATTTTGTCGCCCAGACTGATATTCAGTGGTACTAGTTATAACTCACAGCAGCCTCAAACTCCTGGACTCAGTCCATCTTCCTGCTTCAGCCTCCCAAGTAGCTGTGACTACAGGTACACGCCGCTGCATTCAGTTTGTGTGTGTGTGTGTGTGTGTGTGTGTGTGTGTGTGTGTGTGTGTGTACACATATACATGGTTTTTAGAGACAGGGTCTCACTATTTCTCCCGGGCTGATCTTGAACTCTTGGCCTCAAGTGATCCTCCTGCCTCAGTCTGCCCAAGTGCTGGGTCACAGGTAAGAGCCACTGTGTCCAACTTCAGACAGAGACTTTGAAACAAATTTAATACATTTCTGAATTTTATTATCCTTAATTTTTGGAAGCAGAGTCTTGTTCTTCTGCCAGGCTGGAGTGTGGTGGTGTGATCATAGCTCACTTATGTAACCTCAAAGTGGTGGTCTCAAGTGATCTTCCCGCCTCAACCTCCCCGTTTCATGCCCAGCTAATTTTTAAAAATTCTTTTGTAGAGCTAGGGTCTTGCTCTGTGGCCCAGGCTTGATAACTATTTTGAAGAATCAATAGGAATAATGAGTTAACTGGTGAAGATACAGAAAATTTTAGGAGAAGTATGGAAACTGTAAAAAACAAACAGTGGAAACCCTAAACTTACACATATGATATCCATGATACAAATGCAGAGTGTTGGATGGATCCCAAGAATGACTCAGTGAACTTGAAGTCATCATCCAGATGGAGAATACAGATGAAAAGATGTCGAGAGACTTTGGTAGAGCCTCAATGGTCTGGATCGAGAAACGTATCCCAGGTGTG
Source organism: Cephalopachus bancanus (assembly GCA_027257055.1). Classification (NCBI taxonomy): domain Eukaryota; kingdom Metazoa; phylum Chordata; class Mammalia; order Primates; family Tarsiidae; genus Cephalopachus; species Cephalopachus bancanus. Next base: position 1,759,716 of record JAPVLO010000180.1, read on the forward strand.
ATTGGAGTCTCCGAAGGAGAGAAGAGCAAATGGGCCAGAAAGTAATTGGGGAGAAATGTACCGAGTGTCCTCAAAGCCAGCAGCTCGCAGATCCAGGAATATCAGCCAACCCTTAGCAGGAGAAATGCAGAGGAAACCATAACCTAAGGGCACACAGTTAAACTATTGAACCGGCTTACGAAGATGAGGAAAAAAATCTAAAAAACAGCAAGAGAAAAAAAACACAAGACATGAAGAGACACATGGTGTACAGGGACACACAACAACTAGGACACATGACATACAGGGTCACGTGACACACAGGAACACGATGCACAGGGACACATGACACGCAGGGACACAATGTACATGGACACCTGACACAGGTACACATGACATGCAGAGAACACCAACTCCTGGCCAGAAAAGCAGCGTTAAGGGTGATGTGTGGCCCCAAAATGCTGGAAGGAAAACCTCATCCATCCGTCTCAAATCGGACCTCCTGCAGGAATGTGTTTCAGCAGTGCGACGGAAAGAAAAGTTTTCAGCTCCACTGAGGCCCTGGGACCTTGCTGCCTCCAGGCCCCATGACAGGGGCCATTCGGGGAGCGGTTTGGGGTGGGAGGTGGCGTCGCCATGAGGGAGGAACGAGGTGCACTGGGACTGCAACGCATGCCGGGGAGCGGTCATGGATACAGGAGAGTGGCCGTGGATACTCGGGGGTGCAGGATGGACCCTCGGGGTCTCCCACATCACGAGGCTGGGACGGCAAGGAGGATCCAGCCAAGGGGCGGGGCGGAGCCAGTGAGGAGGAGCTGCTGGCCAGGCAGCGTTTTGGTGGAGCAGTTGGTCACCATCACTGCGCCTGTGGGCCAAGGAGGATGAGAAGTCCTCGCTGGGATTCGCCACTCAGAGGTCGCTGACGGGAGCTGAGTCCGTGGAGTGCTGGGGAAGAAGCCTGACCAGGTGAGTTAAAGAGAAGTTCAAAAATTTTTTGAAAGTGGCTGTGTGCAGTGCTCTTGCCTGTAATCCCAGCACCTGGGGAGACCGGGCAGGAGGATTGTTTGAACGTAGGAGTTCGAGACCTGCCTGGGCAACATAGTGAGACCCCGTCTCCACAAAAATAAACAAATTAGTTGGGCGTGGTGGTGCATGCCTGTAGTCCCAGCTACCCAGGCAGGAAGATCGTTGTTAAGTCTATGGGATAGGCCAGTGTTGTGAGTAAGATGCAAAGAATTGCACAGAAATTTGATTAGGAAAAATAGTTTGCTTAGAAATAGACTCAAGATTGGCAGGGAGCCAGAGCTTAGGGAAAAGCTTGGCAGCGGTTGCTTGAGGTGGATGCTTTTTAAACCGTTCCCTGGATGGGGACAGGTCGTCAAGGTGAAGGGCTTGGTCTGTTTTATGTCGCCTCGAAGGGGGCAGTGAGCATTGAACTGATGTCACCTCTGATGGATGGCAGCTGCGGGGTAGATTAGTCTTGTAACGATTGCCATGGAGACAAGGTCTGTGGTGGGTGGGCCAGCGGGCCCCATGGATGAGAGGGGCAGGGCTGGTAGCTGGAAGACAGATTCCGAGGAGATGTGACTCTCAGTGTTCTGTGACTCGCCCAGGGTTCCGGTGAAGGGTCATTGCCATGTGTCAGATCAGGGAAATTCCACCTGGGCTCTCCTTTCGGTCGTCTCAGCCCAGAAGGTCGAGGCTGCAGCAAACCATGGTCGCGCCACTGCATTCCAGCCTAGGCTACAGAGTGAGACCCCGATGCAAAAAAAAAAAAAAAAAGCTAATAAAAGTGGAAAACAGAGCGACAGGTGTAAGGGTCTGTTCATTGCCGGGAGCTGCCTCTGCTACCCGGGTCCTTTCTCATCTCTCTACCCAGTGGGCTGATGCAGACCCCTGCAGCCACACAAGCGGGAACAGAAGGCTGTGCTCAGGGGTTATGGAGGAGAGCTCCAGCATTCACTGTCTGGTGGCTTCCTCTCTTCGAGCACCTCACCCTGGACCCAGGGCCCTGGGTGGTGCTGACAGCTGCAGACCCTGCAGGCTGTGGTGGGGAGGGGGAGGTCACTGGAGTCTTCTCTGTAGCTGGAAGCCCTCACGGATTCGGAGAAGGGAGCACCTTGCCAGGACTCCACCTGACCACGTACCTCATCCTGGGGAAGCTCCAGGGCTGGGCTGCAGCAGGAGGACTGGACACCGGCTCAGGGACAAGCTGGAGTCCTGGGCCATGGGTGTGCTCAGGACCAAGTGACCAGTGTGGCACCTGCAAGGTGAGCACGGGGAGACAGGCAGAATTGCACCTTGGGTTCTCCCAGGTTCAAGGGCTGGAAAGTTAGGGAGGAGGTTGAGAGGGGGGAGAGAGAGAGAGGGAGAGAGAAAATTAGAGGGAGGTAGGGAAGGAGAGAGAGGGAGTAAGACGGGGAGACAGGGAAGGGGGAGGGAGGAAGGGGGAGGGAGAGAGCTGAAGAGGGAAGGGGAGAGAAAATGAGAGAGATGGGGGAAGGAGGTGGTGGTGGGGGGGAGAGACAGAAGGAGAAAGAAGGAGAAAAAGAATATGAGAGAGAATGAGAGAAAGAGAAATGCAGAGAGAGGCGGAGAGCGAGCGAGGCCTTTTCACGTTCGACTGGAAGAGACACCCACGCTCTTCCAGGCTGCCCAGGGGAGGATGGTCTGTGGAGTCTGCCCGTGCCCTCTGTCCCCTTCCAGCAGGGCCAGGCCCCAACCACCCACTTGGGAAGCTGGGTGGGTCGGCCTCCCTCGTGCCTCCCCAGGTCCCCCTGCAGGGCTGGAGGACCATCCTCCCGGCATTGGCCGGCCAGGGCTAGGGCCAGCCACGCTCAGCTCAGTCCCGCCTGGAGCCTCCCATCCGCCACCTCCGGCCAGACCCCAGCAGGCGCCCATGTGCCCCAAGCGGGGGCTTGGCCAGAGGGTGGGAGGCCAGACACCTGTCCCATGACTGGGTGCAGGCCTGGCTAGGCTGGGCCGCCCTTCCCTGGACGCTTCTCCCACGTGAACCTGTCTCCATCAAGGTGGACCCTGGGGGCCCACCTGGCCCCTCACACCCTCAGCAGTGCTCCCACCGGAGTCAGGGGTACATTGGCTGTGAGCTCACAGGAGTGTGGAGGCCATGCGATCCTCCAGTGATTTTGTCCTGTGACTGACCTCCCAAATGGGGTGGGAAGGCAGGACGCGTTTATGGAGGGAACCCCTGCCGTGGTCACATGGCTGGTTGCTGATGGCCCATGACCTCGTGGCTTGTGACACCAAGTCCGGTGTTCCTTTAGCTGTCCACTCTTGGGAGAGGACCACAGCCACTCGGTGCGGCATTCCCTGAGCTAACTGGTAACCCTCACCCCAGGCCCCAGGCTGACTCGGGGTGTGCTGGGACACTGTGGGGGGGAGAGGGGCAGGGGCGCCTCTGTCAGACGCCTTTGGGGTTTCCCAGGCTCCTGCAGGCGGGGGCGTGCTTCTGCATGTCACAGGAGGTAAGTGTGTTACATGTTCAGTGACCCAGCAGGGAATCCCAGGGACCCTGTGAGAAAGCTCTGGGCTCTTGGGCAAACTCCTTCTCCTTGCCTCAGTTTCCCCACTGGGTTTAGGTTCAGTGAGTGACCACAGGGATTCCCAGGGGACAGTGTCCTGCTGATGCCCGGCCTGTTCATGGGCCTCATTCTGCCTCTGAGGGGACGCCACGTGGGCCAGGCTGGCTGGCTAGAGCGTCTGGGAGGCACTGACTCACCACCCTCTGGCTGGGAGCAGGTCAGGCAGGCTGGTCTCGGTTTTCCCAGGTGTAAAATGGGTGTCAGCCCACTTGCTTCTGTGGGATGGCCTGCAGGGATGTAATTACCGAGGGTGTTGGGGCCCTGGAGCCCTGGGCAGGGTTTCCGGGAGCTGCAGAAAGCCCTTGTCATCACTGCTGTCAGGGAGCCATTAAATTGCTGGGGGGGAGGGGCGGGAGGAGAACTGGCGGCTGGAGGGGGCGCCTGCCCTTGGGAAGTCATCTTAGCACACACCGAGCCTGTTCTCTTGTCAGGTTGCTGCTTCTGTTCCTACCAAAAGGGCCCTTTTAAAACAGGCCCTAGCCGGGCTCGGTGGCTCAACCTGTAATCCCGCGCCTTTGGGAGGCAGAGGTGAGTGGATTGCCTGAGCCCACGGGTTCGAGACTCGCCTGGGCAGCGAGACCTCATCTCTACAATAAAATCAAAAAAATTAGCCAGGCGTGGTAGCAGGCGCCTGTAATTCCAGCTACTCAGAAGGCTGAGGCGGAAGGATCACGGAGCCCAGCAGGTCGAGGCTGCGGTGGCCGGGAGCGGCCACTGCACTCCAGTCTGGGCGACAGAGTGAGACTCCAACTCAAAAAAAATAAAATAAAATAAATAAATAATAAAATAAAACACAGGCCCTGTGTTGTTAAGTGTGACAGCCGAGACTGTTCGCCGTTCCAGCTATTAAATCAGACTTCATTAAAAGATGGAAGGAACTAGAAACTGCTCTGGGTGTTGATCATGAGAGCAGATGTGGCAGAGAAAACGGACCCAAACGCCAGCCGGGAGCCGGCCTGCGCCAGCCTCTCCTCCCTCCAAAGGGGTGGGGGAGTCTGTGGGGGGGGCGGAGGGGGTTTCTTTTTCCCAGAGTGGTTTCGTTGGTTTTCTTTCCTGAAAAATGATCTGAATATATCAAATGTGACACCCAGTCACACATGCAACTTTTCTATGGTTTTGCGCCAAAAAGTGCCTCTCGAGGTCTGAGGTGCGGCCGCTGGCACCGCGTGTCTTCCCTCGCCTGCAAGTGGGGGTGGCCTTCAAGGACGGTCTGGGACGTTCTGTCCCTCCTGCAGGCGCCTGAGGCCGGCTCCTTGGCAGCATCCCCGGGGAGGCCTGTGTTGGAGTGACACTCACCGTCCTCCCGTGGGGGGTGGAAGGAGGAGACAGCACAGTGCAGCCAGGCACCCACAAGACATGGGGAGGTCCAGCCCCTGTGCCCCACCTCCCCCAGGCCCTGCCAAGCCAGGAGTGAGAGCCCAATGCCTCCCAGCAGGCCGGGCCAAGGGGCTGAGTTGTGTCTGGGGCACGGCCCGGCCTTGAGGAGACTCTGGGAACACTTGAGGCTGACCTGGGGTGGGGTGGGAGGCCGGGAGAGGGTCTCGTGTGAGCAGGAGGCTCTGGCTACCCAGTGGTTCCGGCCCTCCGGTGTGGAGGGTGGTGGCATGTTCTTCTCAGCCTCCAGCCTCCAAGAGCCTGTCCCGCTACGCGCCTCTCCCACCTGGCCCGGCCAACCGTGCTGCGTGGGGTCCTGCCTCCTCCAGAGAGCCTCCCGGGCTGACCCTGCGCCCCTGCCCTGGGTCCGTGGGCTCCACACACCTACCCGTCCTCCCTCCAGAGGAGCCCCTGCAGCCTCAGGCCCCTTGGGGGATGTCCCCGCAGATGCCCCTTTCCAGCACTGTGGCTTCTTCCGTCCTTGACTCTGCTGCTGCTTCTGCCTGAAGGCTGCTCCTCTCGTCTCCACCCCAGAATCTCTGCCGGGAGGCCCCTCTCACTCCACGCCCCTCACTCGGCCCCCCCGCCAGCGATCCCTGGCCTCCCCTACCTTGCTTCTCCCTTCCCGCCCTCTCTTCCCTCTCCACCTCCCTTCTCTGGGAGCAGGACAAGGCCTCTGCCTTCCAGGGATTGCACCAACCGTAAATCAGTGCCATCAGATGGTGGCAGTGCCGTGGAAAACACAGGACGGGGTAGACAGGGTGTCAGGGCAAGTCTCCATGTGGGGGGGCTGGAGCTGGGACCCAGGGAAGGGAGGACAGACGCTCAGGAGAGGGGCGAGGGAGGGGAGAGGGAATCAGGGCAGGGCTGGGCCTGAGCGTGGTGGCCCCAGCTCAGTGCTGCGACTGGGCCCCCTCGGGCCGGCTTTGCCCCGTGTTGTCATGAGGGTGATTGCTCTAGCCCCAGTTTCCTCCGGCCTCTCGAGCCACATGACAAGGATGTGTCTGCATTCTGCATGGAGCCCAGCACACGTCAGGCCTCCGTGGACAATTGGTGTGGTCCTGTGATAAGAGAGAGGAGTGAATGAATGAACGCTTGAACAAGGGAAGAAATGAGCAGATTTGGGGCACGTGTAAGGTGGGAGGGAGGAGAGAAGGGAGGAAAGTAGTTTTGTATTCAAGGAATTTTCAATCAATCAGGGAGACAAGACATATGCATATATGAAAGAAGACTTATTATTTTAGGCCAAGTGTGGTGGCTCACGCCTGTCATCCCAGCACTTTGGGAGGCCAACAGCGGTGGATCACTTGAGGTCAGAAGTTCAAGACCAGTCTGGCCAACTCAGTGAGACCCCATCTCTACAAAAAATAAAAAAATTAGCCAGGCGTGGTAGTGCACCTGTAGTCCCAGCTACTCGGGAGGCTGAGGCCAGAGGATTGCTTGAGCCCAGGATTTTGAGGCTGCAGTGATCTATGACTGTGCCACTGCACTCCGCCCCGGGCAACGGAATGAGACCCTGACTCTAAAGACAAGCCATCAAAAAACCCCGGATCTTATCTTAGATATAAATGTAAGGAAATGTGGGTAGTGTCTTGGAATCAGTTGGTTCACTTGTGGTCTAGGAAGGAGTCCTTCGACATGTCCGAGCTCCTCGGGTGCCCCTGCGTTTCCTCCCACAATACTCCAGAGCACTTCTCCAGGGGTGGCTTCCTGGCCTCTGGGCTCGTGCCATCCCTCCTGCTTTGTCTTTAACCCCAAAAGGTCCCACGGTGCGTGATGTCTTTCCTTCCCCAGCAGCGGTCGCCCATCCGGCTGTCTCTTCCAACTGTCTTTCTAGCAGGTGCCGTGACCTGTGACAAGCTCTCATTTGCTTATTTATTTGCTTGCTTAGAGCAAACACACCCCTGCAGTGAGCCTGTCTTCTCTGTCTCCCCCACTGGAGTGGAGGGACCGTCTCTGTCATGTCCACCTCTGTAGCCCATACTTACAACAGCCTGGTTCTCAAGAAATACATATTGAATGCATGCACGCATGTCAAGAAAACCTGTATCAACCGGGTACGGTGGCACATGCCCAGCACTACAGAAGGCTGAGGCAAGAGGATTGACTGAGCCCAGGGTTCAAGACAAGTCTGGGCACGCAGCAAGACCTTGTCTCTACAATAAACAGCAGCAACAACAAAATTTGCTGGGTGTGGTGGTGTGTGCCTGTGGTTCCAGCTGCTTGGAAGACTGAGGTGGGAGGATCGCCTGAGCCCAGCAGGTTGGGGCCGCAGTGGCTGAGTGTGCCACTGCACCCCAGCCTCGGTGACAGTGTGAGACTTTGACTCAAAAAAAAAAAGAAAAAGAAAAAATCGGTGTCATTTCTACTAAGATCAATCAAGTAATGAGAAAGGACTCCTGCCAATTTGAACAGCTCCTGGTTCTGGGCTCAGGGCCTTACTCCCCACTCTGGTCCCCTTCTTCAGCCCTCTGTCCACCCATCCCACACCACAGAGGCCGGAATGGGAAGGACTGGCGCCCAGACAATGTACTCGGCCTGGCGCTGTGCCCAGCTGACCCAGCCAGCGCCCTTCAAGCCCCTTTGCTGTTGACCGCTGAGGACCCTAGGGAGAGCAAAGCTGCGTTCCCCCCAGCTAGGGCAGAGGTGCTGTGAAGTCCTACCTCTCACGCTTGTTCACTCGTTCGTTTGTTTATTAGGGTCTCACTCTGTCACCCAGGCTGGAGTGCCGTGGCACCATCACGGCTCACTGCAGTCTCAGCCTCCCGGGCTCTGGTGATCCTCCTGCCTCAGCCTCCCAAGTAGCTGGGACTACAGGCATGTGCCACAATGCATGGATAATTAAAAAAAATTTTTTTGTAATGATGGGATCTTGCTATGTTGCCCAGGCTGGTGTTGAATTCCTGGGCTCCAAGCAATCCTTCCTCCTTAGCTTCTCAAAAGTGCTGCCGTTACTGGCATGAGCCACCGAGCCTGGCCTGGTGTGATTTTACACCTCGTGTTTCAAAGGGACTGAGATGAGCAGGACATGCTGGACCTCAGTGGCCCCGGGTTCTGAAGGGACCGCACAGCCTCTTCTGCCCTGCCTGCTGTCGACCTCCATGACCCCCCAAATTCAGTTGTTGAAGTCCTGACCCTCGGCACCTCGGAGTGTGGCTGCGTTTGGAAACGGGGCCATTGCGGGTGGAATTTGGCTAAGACGGGCCGCCGAAGTAGGCCTAGGCCAATGTGACCGATGCCCTTGGGACACAGGAACAAGCCAGAGCCAGGAGGCCGCGTGAGGATGGAGGTAGAGTTGTGGGTGATCCTCCAAAGCGCCGAAAACCCCACCAATGGCAGCAACCCCCAGGGCCGCGGAGCCTGGCAGACGCCCCTCATGGTCCACAAGGAGCCAGCCCTCCAGTGCCATGCTCGTTCGCTTCCGGCCCCCAGAGCCGTGAGAAGACATGTCCCTGTCGGTGACACCCCCGGGCCTGTGGTGTTCTGTTGCTGCCGCGCTGGCCAGCCCATATAGGGACTCCACTGCCCCCTTGTGACGGGGGACCCCGGGAGCCATGGCGAGCTCCAGGCCACGGCCCCGACTTCTCAGATGGTGTCGCCGGATGCCTGGGCACCCTGCAAGGGTCCTGATGCCGACCCTGCAGCTCCTGCTTCCTGTCCCCGCTGCCTCCCGGTGGCCTGTTCCGAGCTTGATCTGGGCTGTGCTGGGGTGGAGGGGCAACACCTGCTGCCCTGGCAGATCACGTGACAAGTCAGACCCCCGTGACAGGCCACGTGGAGGCCGCAGCCTCTGCACATGCCAGCCATGCAGGTGGCTCACAGGTCTGACTTGTGGGATGCTGGGCATTTGGCATGGCCTCGGCCTCCCGAGCTGGCCCTTTCTGCCTGGTGTCCAGAGTGGACGGCTCCAAACGCCCCTGTCAGGAGACGCCACCCTCCCCCTGCACCGGTGTGTGCGGTCAGGGCCGTGGGCTGGAGGCCAGCAATGGGAAGTGTGTGGAGGAGGGCAGGCAGAGGCCACCGCCAGGACACCGTGATGTAGTCCTGTTCCCACCTCTTCATCCATGGCTGCATGGCCTTGACCAAGCCGCTTCTCCTTCTGGGCCCTTGCTTTCCATGGCCTCACCCTCCTGGGCTCAGGCAGTCCTTCTGCCTCAGCCTCCCAAGTAGTCAGGACTACAGGCTCATGCCCCCACGCCTGGCTAATTAAAAAAACATTTTTTTGTAGAGGTGAAGTCTTGCTGTGTTGCCCAGGCTGGTCTCAAACTCCTGGCCACAGGCAATCCTCCTGCCTAGGCCTTCCAAGTTTCTGGGGTTACAGGCATGGGCCAGCACACCTGCATGGGTCCCCATGTTCCGGAGTGAGATTGGAGGGGGAGACGAGCTCTCTCCGGACTGGGAGGGGGTGGAGCCCCGCAAAGATGACAGGGACGCCAGGCCAGGACTGCCTTGCCTGCTATTCCTGACATTGCGCCTACCCCGTGGGAGCGCCGGGCGTTTCCCCAGCAGGAGCCTGGGCAGGACCCCCAGCCCAGCCCCGCTCCGCCCCAGCCCCTCCGACCCCCAGACTCAAGTCTGTAATGAGAAACGCTGCGACACAAACTCATTCTTGATACAATGTAACTGACAAGCAGCTCTGGCCACAGCAGTCCGTGGGCCACTCCTCCAAGGCTGTATCTGGACCTGCGGAGGTGAGGCCCCTGGGCTAGCTCCCCAGACTCCTGCTGCAGGAGCCTGTGACCCTGGCCCTGCACCAGGGCCCTTCAGACTCACGGCTGGGGGACGGCCACCCCCACAGCTATGACCCTTCCCGAGGCGGCCGATGGCTATGCCCACAACTCTCTCCCTACCCGGTCACGTCACCTTTTCCTTCTTCAGAGGTCAAGGTCACCGACAGGGGAGGGTTTCCAGGTCCAACTTGCTGACTGTTGCCAAGGCTGTCACAGGTGACTTTTGTTTGTCTCTTGTATTAGGAACAGCTCTAGGCTGGACTTGGTGGCTCAACTTGTCATCCCAGCACGTGGGAAGCCGAAGCAAGTGGATTGCCTGAGCCCATGGGTTCAAGACTAGCCTGAGCAACCTGGCGAGACCTCGTCTCTACAATAAATCAAAAATCATCTGGACGTGGTAGCGCACACCTGTAGTTCCAGCTACTTGGAAGGCTGAGGCGGAAGGATCGGTGGAGGCCAGCAGGCTGACACCGGGGTGGCTGTGAGCATGCCGCTGCGCTCCAGCCTGGGCGATGGAGGGAGACTCCGACTCAAAAAAAAGAAGGGCTCGAAGTCTGTGCTGAGTGTGGTTGACCTTCCCTTCCGAACATGGATGCCCCGAGCCCTGGGGCAGAGGTAGAGCTGTGATGGCCAGGACTGGGTCATGTCCTTCTGGCCTGTGCACCTGGGTCACGGTGTCAGGCGCCATGAGGCTTAGAGTGTGAATTGACGGTGACCGGCACAGGGACAGGTGGCAAAGCCTCAGAGCCAGCCCGGGTCTGAGGACTCCCCACACAGTGCTCTCCTGTCCACAGCCTTGCGGTGCCTCGCCACGGCCCCACTGGCCCAGGAGTCCCAGGAGATGGGCTTGGGAGCGGGGCGGCCTAACGCAGCCTGGGGGTGGGATGGTGGCACTTCCCCCAGCCGGCAGGAGCGGTCCCGAGGGGATGCAGGCTCCAGGCCGAGCTCAGAGGCAGGTGAAGGTGGGGCCTGGCTGGCTTACGGGGCTCGGAGTCAGTGCCCAGGTGAACACTGGGAGCGCACAGTGTGGCAGGAGGGTCGGAGGCCACAGAGGGCTCCTGACAGCCACGTGGCCCTCGTTGCAGGACCCTGCCCCTGCTCCTCTTCCTCCTCTCTCCTCCTCCTCTTCCCCGGCAGTGTGAATAAGTTCTGGCTTATGGGGATGTAAGCCAAAGGGAGGGCGTGCTCGCAAGAGCTGTGCCCTTTCCTCTCCGTCCCGTCCTCTCTGAAGAGCAGGCATGATGGTTGGTGTTGGAGCGGCACTCTTGGGCCTTGAGACGAACTTGTGGGCCACACCCGATGGACCCCAAGACAGAGGTGCGCCTTCCTGGCCCCACGGGGTGTCGTGGCAGCACAGCACCCCCACCCCAGACTTCTGTGCAGATAGACTGCTGCAGTCTTGTTTAGGCCTCCGTTTTTTGGGGTTTCTGTCCCCCAATCCTACAGTCCCGAGATGCTTTCTTTCCTTGTTTCCGGTTTCTCATGGCCCCCCTGTCGTGCTGCCTCTAATAAGCCCTTGCACAATCTCCCGTTTCAGCAAAAAGAAACGGCTTGGTCAGGCCCAGAACCTTTTGCAGGCAGTGGCGTCTGTTATTGGGATGGACTTATTGGCATTGTCTTGCCTCTGTGGTATTTATTTTAGGCTTCGCTTACTTGCAGTCAATGATCCTGCTTTTCCATTGACAATGGTGACATGAGGTCAGTTTCCCTTTTCGATAATTTACTTAAGTAGAAACAACAGAGCCTACTTAAAAGACCCAGTGACTGAGAGTGCCGGTTATTTCCGCCGGCAGGACCAGAGGTGGCGGGTGTGGGAAACAAGGCTGTCGGCTGGGCTGTGCTGCTTCCGACAGAGTTATCGGAATGTCTCTTCCTAGTTCTTGTTTCTGATGATTCAAAGTATTCTCAGAAGGGGGCTCCTGGTTCCTCAAAGCAACAATTCCGTAAGATCCTGCAGACCTAGCACAGTGGTTGCACCTGTGGGCTCTGAGGCCAGACTCAGGGGTTCAGTTCCCGGGGCTCCTCTACTTCCCTGCTGAGTGACCTCGGGCAAGTAGCTGTACATCTCCATGAGCCACATCTCGTGTGCAAAATGGAGCCGATGACGCTGTCGGGAGGATTAAACGACACCTTGTAAAGCACTGAGCGCAGTGTCTGGCCTGCATTAAGAGCAGGTACCGGGCGCCGTTGTCATTCGTGTTGCGTGTGACTTGAACACAGCGGCAGGTCAGCACCGAGCGCTCCGTGTGGAGGTTTGGAGTGGATAAGTCTGTCCTGATGCTCATGGCAGTCACATCTCAAAGGGGAGACATGGAGACACACCACCGCCAACACTGAGACACACAAAAGCCATCCTCAACACGGAGGTACAAGCCAGAGTGGCCAAGTGCGGATGGAATGCCAAGGTCTGAAGAGGGAGGGCGTCATGTGACTGGGGAGGGTGGGAGCTGTGACTTCTGTGTTCACGTCACTAAAAAGGTTGAATGAAGACCCTGGTTAAAACTTGATATCTGATACCCGGGCTGGGACGGTGGCTCATGCCTGTAATCCCAGCACTTGGGGAGGCTGAGATGAGAGGACTGCTTGAACCTAGGAGTTGAAGACTAGCCTGGGCAACGTAGCAAGACCTTGTCTCTACAAAAAAATAAAAGAAAATAAATCAAAAAAATTAGCCGGTCCTGGTGGTGGGGCTAGAGTCCCAGCTACTCAGGAGGCTGAGGCAGAAGGATCACCTAAGCCCAGGAAGTAGAAGCTGCAGTAAGCCGTGAGCGTGCCACGGACTCCAGCCTGGACAACAGAGCCAGACCCTGACTCAAACAGACAAAACAAAACTTTTTATCTAATGTTCGGGCTAGAACAACTTTTGTTGCAATAAGACAACAGCCACCTCGCTGAATTGCTTCAGCCCTGCTGGACACAGGTTAGGGCCAAGGAGGCTAGGCCATTGCATCTAAGAATGTCCCCACTGTCCGGCCCGCACCTGGAGAGCCCCGTGGTTGGTGGGGGACACTGGGCGGGGCGGAGGCTTCGGGTCCAGCTCTCTGTCCTGCCGTGGGACTTCCAGTGACCAGGCACTTCGTCCAGACTGTTTCCCCATCTGAAACCCATACAGCTGGACCCGATGGAGGTGTGTCCGCCCTTTGATTCTTCATCTCAGGAGATAGGACAAAGTCCCCACCACAATGGTGTCGGACAGGGCATGGGCTCCAGGGTAGCAGATCTGGGTTCGAGCCCCCATGACTCACCAGTAGGGAGTCCTGAGGCTAGTTTCCTTCTTGCTTGCCTTTTTTTTTTTGAGTTGGGGTCTTACTCTAGCCCAGGCTAGAGTGCCATGGCAGGATCACGACTCACCACAGCCTCAACCTCCCGGGCTCAGGCGATCCTTCTGCCTCAGCCTCCTGAGTAGCTGGAACTACAGGCGTGCATCACCATTTTAAAATCTTTTGTAGAGACATGGTTTCGCTATGTTGCCCAGTCTGGTCTCAAACTTCTGGACTCAAGCCATCTTCCTACCGCGGCTCCACAAAGTGCAGGCACTACAGGCATGAGCCACCGCACCTGGCTGAGGCTAGTATCTTAACCATACCGAGCCTCCATTTTCTCAGCTGTAAAATGGAAATAATGATACTTACCGTGTAGGGATGCTGTAGGCATTAGGAATAACATAACAAGCAGGCAGCTCACGGAAGTGGTAAGCATGCACAGTTCTCACACCACCTCACAAGTCAGGAGTCAAAACAGCTGTGTCCGGTGTCACCCATGAATGGCAGAAGCTGAAGCTCTGGTCATCCTCCGTGTCTGGGGGTACATGAGGGCACGGCGTGCTCGACTGCCCCTGGTGGGACCACAGGCGGGAGTGGCTGTTCCTAAGGCTGCTTCTCTCGAAGGGATTTGGGTGTCTGGAGGCTCTGTGAGCCCCAGCACGAGGTCTGTGTCCTCCTCACCTGGATTCTCCCAGCACACGCCTCCCACCCCTGGCATGGGGACGGGAATGGCGAGAGTCACACTGTGTGCGATTGGCGACGGAACTGCAGCCTGCTTGGCTTTCCTTGGTGCTCTCCTTGTCCCATTTCTGTCCCAGGATCCAGCCCGGGATGCCATGCCTCACGGGTCGGTATGTGCCCGGGAGCCGAGGAGGAGGGCCAGTATGTCTGCACGCATGGACGTCCAGGGGCGAGAAGGCCTCGGCGTCCAATGCTTGAGCACAAGCAGATGCCTTTTACTGAAGTAAGACAACTTAAAAATGACCTTGTCCACACAGTGACCGTTCCCCAGTCCTTCCCTGCCTTTTGTGGCCTGGGAACTTTTTGGAAGTCCGGGGCTGAGGCATCGTAGAATACCCCTCAGCTTGGGCTTGTCTGAGGCTTTTCCGTGATTAGACGGAAGGGATGGAGTTTTGGAAGGAGGACCAGGAGATGACGTGTCCTTCTCAGCATGTGACGTCAGAGGGCGCACGGGGTCAGTGTCTCATTGCCAGTGATGCCAACCTTGACTGCTCGGGGGGTGGTATCTGCCAGGTTTCTCCATGTATAGTGGGCATTTTCTACTTTATACACTCTGGTAGGCCAGAGTCTCTGGGTCCAGCCACACTCAAGGAGAGGGAGGCTAAGGCTGCCTCAGAGGGAGGTGTCTCAGGACATGGGACGTGTCCCCCTGCTGAGCTGATGAATGTTTTGAGGCGGATACTGCGAAGATACATCTGCTTTTTCTTAAACTGTCACCCACTAACTTGGGCATTCAGTGGTAGGTCCTGCCTGCAGCAATTATTGTTGGAATATCCTTTGTTGTTTTTTTTTTTAGTCGGAGTCTCACTGCTGCCCAGGCTGGAGTGCAGTGGCATGCTCACGGCTCACCACAGCCTCGACCTCCTGGGTTTAGATGAGCCTTCTGCCTCAGCCTCCTGGGTAGCTGGGATTACAGGCACGTGCCACCACACCTGGCTAACTTACTGATTTTTTGTAGAGACAAGGTTTTGCTATGATGCCCAGGCTGGTCTTGAACTCCTGAACTCGAGCGATGCTCCTGCCTCTACCTCCCAAAGTGCTGGGATGACAGGCTCGAGCCACTGTGCCCGGCTTGTTGTTGGGATATTCCAATGGTGGCCATCTGCATCCCTCACTTGTCCTACATGTGTCAGCTGGAATCTCCAGGGGACGAGTCATCCCAGCCCCTCCACCCATCAGTGTATTCAACCATTTATTTATATCAGTATGGACCACTGGACAATTTATTCTTTGGGCTGTATTTTAAGACTGTCTTATTGGGAGACTTTCAGAGGCTCATGTCCTGACATGTCCGTCACTTGTTTTGAGCATTTCCTGCTCAAAACTTTCTGACACCAGAGGACACTCTATGTTCATCTTGCATTTTCCCTACCCAGTCCTGACATCAACCATGCCTCCAAGGAGCCTGGTCCCTTCTATTGCAGAAATGGCATCTAGAAGCCAAGATCTGGCTGTGAGATGTGCACATTGCTGTTGGGATGTCACTGCCTCTAAGTCCTCTCAGCAGGCAGAGATAGAAATAGAAATCTAACATCCATCTGTCTATCATTTATCTTTCTATCATCTCTCTATCTTATCTCTCTTATTTATCTCATCTACCTACCTACCTAATCTATCATCCATCTGTCTATCTACCTGTACCTACCTACCTACCTAATCTATCATCAATCATCTATCTATATATCTGTCATCTGTCTATCTATCTTATCTAGCTATCTCATCTACCTACCTACCTACCTATCTAATCTATCATCTGTCTGTCTATCTGCATATCTATCCACCTATCAATCATCTATCTTTCTACCTACTATATGTTATCTGTTAATCATCTATCTACCTACCTGTCTATCCATCCATCTAGCTGCCTATCCTATCTACCTATTCTTTCTGTCTGTCTATCTAATCTAGCTCATCTATCTTATTTATCTATCTCATCTATCTGTCTGTCTATTTATCTACCCACCTATCTAATCTGTCATCAATCATCTCTATTGGGATGGTGACAGTATGCAAGTTTATGCTGATATCTTGAACATAAATTCAGTATATCAGGGCTCATCACGGCCTTTCGCCTTGGCTGATTTGTAACTTCTTTCTCCAATAGTGAGAAGCTTGATTCTCATTATCAATAATACACTACTTATTTGCTCAACCCCAGTGTGCATACACTGCACAAACTAGTCTCAGAATTTAGCCAGTATCCTGATGGCAACACATTTGCAAATGAAGACTCAGTGTTTGTGGAGTTCTTTCCGTCTTTTGCTTCACATCATCCAGTCAAAACACTGTTTTCCAAAGTGGATTAGAGGCAGAAACAATATTTTAAAAGGTGCAACCTAAATGCAAAATACACATTCTGGCAGGCAGTATCACTCTTAGGATTTTATGTACTCTGTCACATGTGTGGGGCTGTACATGCAAGGACATTTGCCATGGCGAGACTTGAAAATAGAGAAATACTAAAATGTCAGTGGGTAGGGGTCATATTATATACATTGTGGCACACTGGCTGGCGCAGTGGCTCACACCTGTCATCCCAGCACTTTGGGAGGCTGAGGTGGGAGGATTCTTGAGCTCAAGAGTTCGGGACCAGCCTGGGCAACATAGTGAAACCCTATCTCTATTTTTATACACATATTTTTTATTTGTCAAAAAATAAAAAAAGAAAGACCAAAAAATAGCCTGGCTCTAGGCGACTCTACTTCTCCTCCTAGAAGACATGCCATGGAGAGGTGAGAGAGTGGTGCAGCAGCCAGGGAAGAAGGCTTCTGTGCTGGAGGCGGTGGCTGGCAGTCCCGCTGAAAACCGTGGCTCCAGCTGACAGAGTGGCTCCTGCCTGCAATCCCAGCACTTGGGGAGGCTGAAGCCAGAGGAGCTTGAGCCCAGGAGTTTGAGACCAGCCTGGGCAACATAGTGAGAGCCTCATCTCTACAAAAAAATAAATTATCGGAGCATGGTGGCCCATGGCTGTGCTCCCAGCTACTTGGGAGGCTGAGGCTGAGGGATCATCTGAGCCCAGGAGGTTGAGGCTGCAGTGAGCTGTGATTGTGCTGCTGCTCTCCAGCCTGGGAACAGAGTGAGACCCTGACTCAAGAATGAATGAATGAATGAATGAATGAATGAATGAATAAATAAATAAATCATACATAAATTGTGGCACATAAATATAATGGCCCATGTGGCCATTATAAAATAAATAAAATGCTAAACCACCACTGAAATGAAATGAAATCCTGTTATTTGTGATTTGGAAATTAAAAACAAAAAAGGATGGAAACGTATTTATTGTAGCATGATGTCTTTGGTGTGAAAGAATCGTACTACAGATTGCATTCGTCTAAGCATAGATAGTCCCAGAATGACACCCCAGAAATGGACAGTAGTGCCTGCTGGGGGGCGTGGCAGGGCTGGGGTCGGGCCCAGGAGGAGCAAAAGCTTTAGCTTTTTGCTGTCTGCCCTGCTCTGTGATGCCTGGTGTCCCCCCACAAGTGGGTGTGACTTTCTTAAAAGGAAGCATTTAAAGTGAAACACATACACACACACACACACACACACACACACACACACACACACGTGAAGAGAGGAAACAGTGGGTACACAGAGGAGGTTTAAGAAACAGTAAAACAGTAACTGGTCCCACATCTGATATGGTGAAATGAGCAACTCATAAACTTGGCATTCCAAGATAGTAATAATAAATTATCCCAAAATACAAAAAAACAATGAATTGAAAGTTCTGCAGAGTATAAAAATTCAGGGAGAATTTGGAAGGGCATGGAAACTTGGAAGAAAGCCCTGGTGGGTTCCCATTCTTATGGCTTCAGCTGCTGTGGCATGGTGTGGGTGACAAATACTCCGATAGAAAATCAATTATCTTTCTGGCTGGAAAACTCAGAGGACAGAGTCCGAGACAGCCACGGCCTTCAGCAAATGTTGAGGAATCCCAGGAAGGACAGAGCCTAAGAGGGTAGCTCCACTTTCTGGAAGCTGAGTCTCTTGCCGGGCTGACCCCGCCCCACACATGTTGCGTCCAAGGTCAGCAGAGCAGATGCCACTCAGCTGGAGTGTCCAACCACCAAGCTGTCTTCCCGAACAGTAACATCGGTTTCGGAAGAATGTAATAGAACTTAGAATTTCTGTGACACAGCATTCACGATGTCTGTGGTGCAACCCAAGATACCTTGACATCCAAAGAGCTAGAAAAATGCAACTTTTCTCGAGTGAGAGGGCAGTCAGTGAGGTCAACTATAAAGTAAGCCAGATGCCAAGTGACTGCATGAGGACCTTGAGGCCACTATGATAATCATGCCCAATGAGGGAAGGGAAAATGCACTCATCATTGAAAAATAAGGAATCTCAACCGAGAAGCAGAAAATCTAAAAAAGAACAACACACATGTCCTATAATGAAAAAATGCCACATCTTGACTAAAAAAATCATGGGCTTAGTAGCAGCACAGGTCTAATAGCAGAATGGAGATGGGAAAAAAAATCTGTGAATGTAAAGGTATGTTAATAGAAATGATCCAATTCAAAGAAGGAAGAGAAAAAAGGATTGGTGAAAATGCACAGAGCCTCCAGGAGTTTGGGACAATATGAAAAAGCCGAACATATGTGTACTTAGACTCTCACGGAGGTTGGGGGTGGGGAGAAGGAAGGAGACAGACAAATATTTGATGAGATAATGGCTGAAAATTTCCCAAATCTGGTGAAAAACAAATATATAGACTCAGAAAAATGTGATGAACCCCAACTAGAAAAATGCAAAGCAAACCACATCTAGGTACATTATAGTTAAACCACTAAAAACTAAAGATGAAGACAAAATTTGGAAACAGCCAGAGAAAAACAGCACATGACACACTGAGGAACAGTAATTTTTAGGACTTGGTGACTTCTTACAAGAAAGCATGGCAGCCAGAAAAAAGCAGAACATTGTTAAAGATCTAAGAAAAAAAAAAAACAATCAACCCAGAATTCTATATCCAGCAAATTATATTCTTCAACAAAGCAAGCAAATAGACATTTTTTTTGAGTTGGAGTCTCACTGTTTGCCCAGACTGGAGTGCAGCGACAAATAGACATTTAAAATCAACATTTCTATTAGACCTGCATGGTGCTCAAAGACAAAGGAAATTCTTCAAGCTGAAAGAAAATTATATGAGGGAAGCTTGGACCTCATTTTAATTTACCATTACTGAATGGTAAATGTCTAGGTGAATATATAAGCTTATGTTTTTCCTCTCAATGTCCTTAAAATGCGTGACTTTAAGAGACATGACTGCCTAACAAGAAAGCACGGTGTCTCCCGCCAGTTGTGGTGTGTGTAGAGTCATGCACGTGGCAGCTTCAGCACGAGGAGAGCTGAGGGTGGATGGGGGAGGGATGAAGGGACTACGTGGTTGTCACGTGTCAACACTGTGTGTGATGGGACACGCTGTTAACTCTGTGAAAAGCCAAGGGCACACATTGTAATCCCTAGTGTGACCTCCAAGAAACAGTGCAAATAGTTCTGGCTAAAGAACCATTAAATACATTACAATCCAATTCTAGAAAATACTCGAATAGTCTGAAGGAGGAAGGCGCGAACCAAGACAGAAGGAATAAACAGACGGCAAATAATAAAACGACAGCCCTAATTTCAACCATATTAGCAATTAAGTGCTAATGAACTAATGAAACACTCCAATTAACGAATAGTAATATAGTTGGGCACAGTGTCCCATGCCTGTGGTCCTAGCTCTTTGGAAGGTTGAGGAGGAAGGATTGCGTGAGCCCAGGGCCTCAAGAGCAGTCTGGACACATAGTGAGACCCCATCTCTATTAAAAATAAATAAGGCCAGGCTCGGTGGCTCAGCCTGTAATTCTGCACTTTGGGAGGCAGAGGCGAGTGGACGGCCTGAGCCTGTGGGTTCGAGACCCGCCCCAGCAACTTGGCAGGACCTCGTCTCTACAATAAATAAAAAGTTAGCTGGGTTTTGTAGTGTGCTCCTGAAGTTCTGACTACTCAGAAGGCTGAGGTAGAAGGATTGCCGGAGCCCAGTAGGTCGACGCTGGGGTGAGTGTGAGTGTGCCACTGCACTCACTCCAGCCTGGGCAACGGAGTGAGACTCTGACTCAAATAAATGAATGCATAAAATAAATAGATCATAGTTCGCATGACTGTTACCATCCTGACCACTGTAGACTGCAGAGGAGTGTGGTCATCTTCTGATTTGGTCCTTCTTTGATTCATTTATTATGTTTAATTTCTAGGGCAGGGTCTTACTATGTTGCCCAAGCCAGAGTGCAGTGGAGAGCACTGCAGCCTTGACCTCTTGGGCTCAAGTGATCCTCCTGCCTCAGCCTCCCAAGTAACTGGGACTACAGTTACGAGCCACCACACCTGCCTAACTTTTTGTTGTTGTCGTTGACTTTTGTAGAGACAGCCTCTGGCTGTGTTGCCCAGGCCTAATCCATCTTTTAGAATAACATTCAGCCCACGAGCGTCAGTTTCGGGTTACCTGCTGCTTCTGGGAAGCCTCCGTCGCCTCCGCAGCGGGCAGGTGGGGTGCTCTGAAGGCCACCTGTCTGCTTTCTGTTTGCACTGAGGGCCCCGACTCAAACTCACCTTAGACACAGGGCAGCATGGAGCCAGGACCAGAGGAGATGCGAGGACCCTTGCACTCACCCTGACATGTGCCTCTGTTTCCCTTGCTGGAAGTCTCTCAGCTGAGATTGGTATATCTATATAGAAACTCCTGGGCTCAAGCGATCCTCCCACCTTGGCCTCCCGAAGTGCTGGGGTTACAGGCGTAAGCCACCGCGCCTGGCTCTAAACAGATTTTCTAAGGTAATTAAAATGCATTCTATATTTCAAAAATTCCATACAAAAAGATTTGCAGCGAAAAATCAGCCCCTCTCCTGTCCCGGTCCTCAAATCAAAGCAGGATGTTTTTCATGGCTAGCCCTACGTTCGGTCCCTAAGTAGATGTCGGCCTCGTGCACCATCTTTAGCATTGGAGACCGACCCTCTGGGATCTGAGTCCTCACTGCACAAGCGGCCACGTTCCAAGGAGCGTGCTCTGGGGGAAGGTCCAGCCCCGCCCAGGACCTCCAGCTTCCCAAAGAGGGAAGTCCTCACAGCAGGTATGGGGGGCACGGGTGGGCCAGTGTGAACCCAGTCTCTGCGCGCGCCCTGGTGAGACAGCAGCTGCTCTCGGTGGTCTGGGACCCTCCTCCCAGGGACAGGAAGTAGGCTAGGGCAGGGGTCCTGGGGGAGCTGGTGTCCTCCTCATCCATCTGTCACCACGGCTCTGGTCTCTCGGTCTCTAGTCGCCGTGGTAAAATGAGCCGGCTACTGTGAGTTTCAAGCCTGTGCTGTGTTCCTTGTGGTGGGAGCCTTGGTCCGGCACACGGGGCTGCCCTTTCTGGCTCTCTCCTTCCTGGGACGCCTCTCCACTCCCGGTGGCTGTGGCATCTCGTACTTCCCCGTCTCCCCGACACCCCCGTCGGTGTGTTCTGTGGTCCTCTATGCCCTGACCCTGCCCGCTCCTTCCCCGCACACCGCTTTGTGGCCCAAGCACATGTGACACTCACTGTGCTCCATGAGGAGGCAGCCCTGGTGGCTCCTGGTGTGACCACGCCTGCATGTTACCCTTCCTGTACAGGGGCTCGTGTCTTGCACCAGGGAACAGCCAGGCAGAAGAGACTGGGGGCCACCCCTGCGACTCAGCTGTAAAGACTGAGACCTCAGCCTTGCGATCATGTTCACTCTGGTCCCCTTGGCATGCGTGAAGGTCATCCTCGTGCCGGGGAGACAGAGAGGCAGAGATCCATACACAGAGACAGGGACAGAAGACAGACATACACGCAGAGACGGAGACAGAGAGAGAAAGAGAGGGCGACCAAGAGAGAGATAGAGACAGATACATCGCAGAGACAGGGACAGAGAGACAGAGACATATGCACAGAGATAGAGACAGAGACAGAAGACAGAGGCACAGAGACAGGGAGACATACATAGAGACAGACAAACAGAAAACAAGGAGAGAGAGACAAAGATAGGGACAGAAGATAGACATACAGAGACAGAGAGAGAGACACAAATACATACACAGAGACAGGGACAGAGAGACAGAAAAAAATGGAGACAGAGACAGAGACGGAGGGAGGGAGAGAGAGACAAAGGAGGGAAGGAGACAGAGACAGAGGAAAGAAGGAGACAGAGAGACAGAGAGAGAAACACACACACACACACACACACACACACACACACACACATACACGGGCCCAGACCAGAGAGAAGAAACATACATCCAGAAAGAGGAGTGGGATAAAAATATGAGAAAGAGAAGAGTGGAAACCATAAGAGGGAAGAGGCCAATGGCCCAGTTCCTTTCAGAATAAGAATGTGGGATGCAACGCTGGTTTTGTTTTATTCTGTTTGTAGAGACAGAGGCTCACTGTGGCCCAGACTGGAGGGCAGTGGCATCATCATGGCTTCCCCTAGCCTCCAGCTCCTGGACTCAAGCCATTCTTCTGCCTCAGTCTCTGGCCTAGCTAGGACTGCAGGCGTGTGCTATCCTGTCCAGCTCACTTTAAAAATTTTCTGCAGACACAGGATCTCTATATGTTGTCCAGGCTGGTCTCAAATGCCTGTCTTCAACCGATTCTCCTGCCTCAGCCTCCCAAAGTGCCAGGATTATAGGCAAGAGCCACTGTGCCCAGCCAACACTGTTTTTTGAAAACGGCTTTATTGAGACATATTTCACTTACCATACAATCCTCCCATCTACATGATATGATTCAATAGTTTTTAGTGTGTTCTCAAGAGTTGTGCGACTATCACCACGATCCACGTGAGCACATTTTCATCACCCCGAAGAAACCTGTCCCCATCAGCATGAGCCTAGCATAGGGCACATTGCTAGACACCCATCAATCGACTTTCTGCCTTGATGGGTTTTCCTGTCCTGGGCCTTTAACGTACAGGGAATCACACGGTTTGTGCCTCTGACTTCTCTCGCTTAGCACGTTTTCAGGATTCATTTACGCTGGAGCATGTCAACCTCCATCTCTTTTCCTGGCTGGATACTATTCCATGGTATGGCTATTCATCGGTGATGGGCGCTTGGGTTGTTCCGTTTCTTTGGCTCCTATAAATAATGTTGACATGAACATTCCCATACAGGCTGCTGTGTGGATCTTGAGTCCATACTCAGGAGTGAAATTGCTTGGCCATGTGGGAGCTCTCTGTAACATTTTGAGGCATGAACCAAACTGTTGTCTGAAGCGGCTTTCCTCTGACCAACATACGCAAAGGCTACAGTTTCTCTGCATCCTCACCACTATCTCTGTCTTTTTCGTCGTAGCCGTCCTGGTGGCGTCTGGTGGTATCTCATGGTGGCTTTGATGACCAGTTCCCTCACGGCTACACAAAATGACTACATGGATTCTTTGCCCATTTTGAATTGGGTTATTTGTCTTTTTGTCATTGAGTTGTAAGAGCTCTTTACATATTCTGGACACAAGCCCCTTATCAGGTGTGTTCTTTGTGACTGTTTTCTCCCATTCTGAGGGCTATCTTTTCACTTTCTCGATGGTATCATAATTTTGGTGTGTCCTTTTTTTTTTTTTTTTTTTTTGAGTTGGAGTCTCACTCTGTTGCCCAGGCTGGAGTGCAGTGGCACACTCACGGCCACCCCAGTGTCAACCTGCTGGGCACTGGTGATCCTTCTGCCTCAGCCTTCCAAGATGCCAGAACTATAGGTGCATGCTACCATGCCTAGCTAATTTTTTGATTATTGTAGAGATGAGGTTTTGCCAAGTTTCTGGGGGTGTCTTGAACCTGCGGGCTCAGGCAATCCGCTCACCTCGGCCTCCCACAGTGCTGGGATGACAGGCTGAACCACCAAACCTGGCTGATGTGGTCCATTTAACCTATTTTTTCTTCTGCTACTTATGCTTTTGATGTCGCATCTGAGAAAGTTTTGTTTAACACAAGGTCATGAAGAATTACTCTATGCTTTTCTAAGATTTTTTGGCTTTAGTGCTTACATGTAAGTCTTTGGTCCATTTTTCGTTATTTTTCACGTTTGGTGTCAGGAAGGCCCAACTCCATTCTCTTGCAAGTGGCTATCCATCACACTGCTTTATATACTTAAAAAAAATTTTTTTTGAGTCGGGGACTCACTCTGTCTCCCAGGCTGGAGTGCAGTGATGTGATCAGGACAATCGCCGTTCGCGGCAGCCTCGACCTCTGACTGGGCCCAGTGACCCTTCTGCCTCAGCCTCCCACGTAGCTGGGCCTGCAGGAGCCACCATGCCCAGCTACTTTTTGTTTTTTAGAAATGAGGTCTTGCCATGCTGCCCCGGCTGGCCTCGAACTCCGGGCTCAAGCGATCCTCCTGCCCCGGCTTCCCAAAGTGCTGCGATGACAGGCACGAGCCGCCCACCGGCTTGTTTTCTTTTAAATAATAAGCGTATACAACCACCTCTTGAACACTGCCTTTCTGAGTCAAGCGGGAGGGACCCGGGCCGCCTTTCCCTAATTCCATCATGTCTTAAACAGACTTCTACGACTGGGGCTCCTTCTTGTGTGGGACATGGACACGGGCCCATTTCTCAAACAGATGCTGGTGTAGCAGAAGGGCATGTTATTCCACGTGTGACAACAAGGGGCTGCCCCAGGACGGTGACACGCAGGCCTGGCCGCCCCGAGTTACCCGGGAGCCTCGGAACCGCACTCGCGCCAGGTGTTCTGGCTTCCCTGCTCTGGGCAGGCTGAGCGCAGGTGTTTCTCTGGGTAGCCGGGGTCACCCTCCTGCTCTGGCTGGTTTCCCCGGAGCCTCCCAACTCTCCCTTCCACGGAGGTTCTGAGAGGAGGAGCTGGATGGAACGCGGCCCCCAGCCCAGGCGACCCCTTCTCCAGGCGCCTGCCCAAGGGCACCGGGAGTGGCGGGCATATCCCTGGGGCTGGACAGGACAGACCCATCCGGCTCCTCCAAGGCGGGCAGCCGTGTCTCTGCCTGGGCCTGACCCCCGGGCAGCCCTGAGGGGACCCGGGGATCGGTCCAGACCAGCAGCCACCGCTCACGGGGCCCTGCACAGCCTGCCAGCTCCCCGCGTCTCTCCTGGCCTTCCCCACCCCCACGTCGTGCCCCCTCCCGGGCTGTCTGTCCCCTGCCCCCTCCTCCGCCTAGCTTCCCCAACCCTCCCTGGTCTCGGGGTAAACGTCCCTGCCTGCCCTCCCGCTCCTCAGAGCCCTCTGTGTCTCCCCAGAGTGTCGCCATCCCTGTGCCTGTGTCCTGCACGATTAACTAGGGGTGGAGTCAATTCTTAGAGTGTCCCCCTCACTGGGTTGCAAGACAGAGGCTGAGGCCAGCATGGCCTGGAGTGGGGAGGAGGGAGTTTCTGCTTGGGGGGCGGGGGTGACAGAGCTGGGGGACCCTGGCCAGACGCGAGGACAGGGGCAGAGCGTCACGTGTCTCAGGAGGCTCCCTGATTCATCCCTCTCCACGCTTCTGCCCCGAGAGGCGGGCAGGTCCTGCTTAAACCATTGCACAGATGAGGACGCGGAGGCCCAGAGAAGTGGCGTGACTTGCCTCAAGCCACACAGAGACACAGGCTTGGAACAGTCCCCCCACGGGTGTTCCCACTGCCGATCAACACCCCACGCTTCCCAGCTCCCAGTCTCAACTCCCGGCCTCCTCTCCAGGCCTCCTCTCTCGGCCTCCTTTCCCGGCCTCCTCTCCTGGTGCCCTGCCTTGGGCCGTCTGGGGTCAGGAGCCTGGACCTGGCTCAGCATGCTTCCAGCAGGCGGAGTCCGGGATCAGGTGACCGAGTCCTGTGTTCTAGTTCCCTCCTCCGTCCTTGCTATGCCGTGGCCGAGGGCTTGGGTCAGGGCAGAGCAGGACCCCGGGGCTGCCTCTGCCCCTGGCTCTGCATCCATCCTCCTGGAAGCTTCAGGGCAATACGAAGGAAGGCCCGATTCCCCGACGGAGTGCCCACCAGTGGGGCTCACCGTCCCGCCGGGGTGGAGGCTGGCCGGACCGTAGAGGCTGAGGAAAGTGGTGGTCATTGGGTGAGCGGTTGGGCAGCGTTGCTGGTTGTGACTGGCTAGCAGCTGGGGACAGAGTCACGGGCCCTTTGTCTTCTCCGTCTAGCAGCCACTCCCTCAGCCAGTGGCCCCAAGGGCCGCTCTGAACTCGGGCCCCCCTTCTCTCTCGTGCACAGAATTCACTTGCCGCATTCGGCCGACTCTGCTACAGCTGCCCGCCCCCCCTTGCCTGAAGCCCTCTCAGACTCCAAGCGTCTGAGGTCCCCTCCGAGGGAGACCCTGCTTGTCACATTCCGCTTTGGTGACTTCCACAGTGAGCCCTCGGCCTGGTGCAGGGCAGGTGCCTGCAAAAAAGGGTTGAATGAGAAAGTGACCCCATCCCATGGGGTCCTGGGAAAGGAAAGAATTGCTGGGACATTTCTTCCCTGGGAAGGAATTCTGAGATGCTCAGTCTGGCCGCGGTGGCTCAAGCCTGTCATTCCAGCACTTTGGGAGGCTGAGGTGGGAGGATCGTTTTTGCCCAGGAGGTTGAAGTTGTGGTGAACTGAGGTTGTGCCGCTGCACTCCAGCCTGGGCCATGGAGTGAGACCCTGTCTTAAAAAAAAGAAGAAGAAGAATTCTGAGATATTTGGGGGGGGGGGGAGATGTCCACCAGGTTCCCTGGAGAGATGAAAGGAACAAGGAGTCCTTGGTCCAGCCTTGGACCCCGGTTCGAGCGGGTCTCCTGGCCTCATGGTCCTCAGGGGTTCCGTGGAGACTGGCCTTGCAGGATGCCCTAGTGGCGCTGACGGGGCCTGTGGCCATCCCAGGAGACTGTCTCCTCGCCATCTGTCCAGTGCACTTTTTCTCTGGGTCAAGGAAACAATAAACGATCAGCTTTCAGTAAGTTTTAAAGAGTTATTGAATGCTAGATGCATTTTAAGGAATATTACACACATGCTCATATAAAAGATATAAGGAATAAAATTAAAAGGAACCATCATCTAATGTGTATCCAGTTAAAGAAACTGTTTTATATATTGTTTCATTATTATTTCAAAATAACTACCCAGTGTCCTGCAATTACCCTGAAAACCTCAGTGTATCTGTCCAAATCCCTTCTCCCGTCTCCTAACTAAAGTTTATGTTCATTGTTTCATTTCTTCTTTAAAATGTATCTATCGTGTATCTACCAGAAGCAGCACATTTTTAGTTTGGAACTTGAACAGCTAGACGCATTTAGGTGGGATCACATGATGCCCGTTCTTCTGAGGTTGGCTGTGTCTCGTCTGGCGGGTGCAGCTGTGGGTCACTCATTTTCTCCCAGGTGGCATTTCATTCTGTGACTCAACCACAGTACATGAGGGGCATTTTAAAAACCAGGAATCACCTTTTGGAGGGCAGGCCCCTTGTGAGACAGGCTTCCCTACCAGGTAAGTAATCGAGGAACCCATCAGCATCCGTGGACAAGCTAGCGTTGTTGTGAGAGGCTGCATTTGGCTTCAGGGCATTTTTGGAGGAGATTCTTTCTGTCTTTCCGTCTTTCTTTCTTTCTTTCTTTCTTTCCTTCCTTCCTTCCTTCCTTCCTTCCTCCCTCCCTCCCTCCCTCCCTCCCTCCCTCCCTCCTTCCTTCCTTCCTTCCTTCCTTCCTTCCTTCCTTCCTTCCTTCCTTCCTTCGTAGGAGTCTCACTCCGCCACCCAGGCTGGAGGGCTGTGGCACGCTCCCGGCCACCGCAGCCTCGACCTGCCGTGCTCCAGCGATCCTTCCACCTCAGCCTTCCAAGTAGCTGGAACTACAGGCGTGCGCTACCACGCCCGGCTGGTTTTTTGATTTATTGTAGAGATTAGGTCTCACCAAGTTGCCCAGGCGGGTCTCGAACCCGCGGGCTCAGGCAATCCACTCATCTCAGCCTCCCAAGGTGTGGGATTACAGGGTGAGCCACCGAGCCCGGCTTGGAGGAGATTCTTTCAACGTGTTTGCCCATTTCATGATGGGTGATTTACGAGCGCACCTGCCCACACTGTGCTGAGTGTTCAGCAGTTTTTGACCAAACATGGCATGACCCCTGTGCCCCACCCTCTGTATTCACCTGATCTCACCCTGAGTGACTTTTTGGTTTATTTGTTCCCCCGGCTGAAAAACTTCCTCAAAGGGAAACATTTTGCCCATGTGGAAGAGGGGAAACAAAAAACGGCAGAAGCCCTATATGGCATCAAACTCGACAAGTTCAAAATTTGTTTTAAACAACAGAAAAGGCATCTCTACAGGTGGATTGCATCAGACGGAGAGTACTTTGAAGGTGACTGAAGTTTAAACATGTAAGAATGAAGATAATTTTTTGTAAATCAATTCAGGATTTTAAAAATCTCTTTGTGTATTTATCCAGTCTCTTTTCTTTTCAATAAGTTTTTGAGAGTATATTTACTTTCCATCCTTTAACTATCAGATTTTCTGTTATTATGCTTTCTGACCATTTGTGGTAGACAGCTCACAGGTAGATTCCTAGAACTCCCGTTGTACAAACTTCATCTTTCAACTGGAAATTACTGAACCTACTTGTGTTTATTGTTATCACAGATGCATTTGGATGTATTTATACCATTTTCCTCTGCATTTTTTCTTGCCCGATGCTTCTCGTTTCCTGTTTCCTTTGGTGCTGTGGACCCTCCCTCCTCCTGGCTTGGAGTGACACACCCTAGCTAGCCCAGCCCCAAAGGGGTCACCCCAGAAACGCCAACAAACACAGTTGGTCTAACACAGTTAGAAGCGAATCAACACCTTCACGCCCCCTTTTCTGGTAGAGTTGACCCCAATCATTCCCTGGTTGACGCAACGTGGCTGACACAGCCCAGATCTGGCTTCTGGTCTAGCTCCCTTCTCTCTGGTGGGGGTGCCTCCAGGGAGTGGAACGCAGCAACAATGACAGCACGTCCCGCCCGTGATCACGTGTCTTTGTAGGACTCTGTCTCAGCAGATGGAAGAGAAGGACTTTCCTGCCCCCCACCCCGATACAGTTTATGGTGTATAACTTGAGGTTTCCAACTTGATGTTAGGGGAGCGTTCCATAGAAGTGGCCATAGCGAAGCAGGTTAATAGAGCTGTCGCTTCACATCACTATTCTTTTGGGGCCTCCTGGCCTTGGAGAAGCAAAAAAATCACACGTGTGCATCCATGGAGAGGGCCACGTGATGGAGAACCATGGCAACCTGTCAGTGCTGGGCCCGGCAGGAAAACAGGAGCTTGTTCCTGAGCTGCAAGTAAATGGATTCTGCCATTCTTCTGGGGGAACCTGGGCAGAGTTTGCCTGGCATGCATGCATAAGGCTAGCCCAGCTGATACCAGGGCTGTAGCCTCTGAGGCACCACACAGAGGCCCCCGTCAGGCTGAGCCTGGACTCCTGACCCATGGAAATAAAGAGGCCACAAATGCATGCTGTCTTCAGTTTCTGTGATTCCTTTGTTAATGCACCAGTGGAAAACCAATACATTTGTATGATAATTTTTGCCCCCATTTTTTTTTTTTTTGAGTTGGAGTGTCACTCTGTCACTCAGGCTGGAGTGCAGTGGCACACTCACAGCCACCCCAGCATCAACCTGTTGGGCTCTGACGATCTTTCCGCCTCTGCCTTCTAAGTAGCCAGAACTACAGGTGCATACTACCACACCTGGTGAATTTTTTATTTATTGTAGAGATAATAATAATAATATTGGGATCTCGCCAAGTTGCCCAGGCTGGCCTCAAACCCACGGGCTCAGGCAATCCACTTGACTTGGCCTCCCAAAATTCTGGGATTGTAGAGCCATTGAGCCCGACCATTCCCCAATTTTTTATTTAATTTGCTGGAAAAGCCACTGGAGCCTGGTGTGTCCTTTGTGTGAGTATTTTGTTTATTTATTTATTTTGAGTCAAGAGCCTTGCTCTGTTGCCCAGGCTGCAGTGGCACAATCATGGCTGCCTGCAGCCCCGATCTCCTGGTCTCGAGTGACCCTTTTGCATGAGTCTCCCAAGTAGCTAGGTGTGCTGCCATGCGTGGCTAATTTTTTGATTTTTTTTTTGTAGAGATGAGGTCTCACTATGTCACCTAGGGCTGCTTTTGAACTCCTGGACTCAAACAGTCCTCCCACCTTGGTCTCCCAAACTGCTGGGATTACAGATATATGCCACCAACCCTGGCCTGTGTGATGATTTTGAATAATAGATTTATTAAAACAGTCATAGGACCACTCAGACTTCCTATTTCTTCTGGTGTCAGTTTTAGTATTGGTGTACTACTAGGCACTTGTTTATTTCCTTTCACCTTTAAAATATGTTGACACAAAGTTGTTCACATTATGCTTTTTTGACTTTTTAAATATGGACAGGGTCTGTAGTGATGCCCCTTTATATATCTTTATATTGGTTATCTGCAGCTTCTCTCTTTGTTTCTGAATTCATTGCGCCAGAGGATTATAAAATTCATTTTTATTTGTAAAGACCCAAGTTTTTGCTTTATCATCTACTTTGTATCTTGTAAATTTAATGCTTTTTTGCTCTTTTATTAGTTAACTCTTGTTGTTTTTGTTGTATCTTTTCTAAGTTCTTGAGATAGATTTTTTTTCTTTTTTGGTAATATATGCATTTAAGGCTATTTAAATGTTCCCCTGATGTTCTAGTGGCATCCCACAAGTGCTGGTGTTTAGCATTTTATTATTACTGAGTTCAAAATATTATCACATTTCTATTGTCATTATTTTTTTTGACCCATGTGTGTTTCAGAAATGTCTTTCTTTAATTTTCATGCACAAGAGGCCCTTTTGGTTTTGTTTGTGCTATTAATTCCTAGCTTAATTTCATTGTGGTTAGGGAACATACTCAGAATAACTTTTTAAAATTGAAGTATAATTTACACATAGTAAATTGTCAGTGCAGTTTGATGAGATTGGTCAAGGTGCACACCCACATAACTAGGAACTCTATTCAGCTACGGGACGTTTCCATCACTCCAGGGAGGCGTTCGTGCCCCTTCTCACCAGCCCACCTCCACCCCCTCCCTCTGTGCCTAAGCAGCTGTGGTCTCAGGATCCATCACTAGGACTTAATGTTGTCTGCCCTAGAATTTTACATAAATGATGTCTCATAGCACACACTCCTCTGTGTCTGACTTCTCTCATGCAGCATACAGTTTTGAGATTTGTCCGTGCTATTCTGTGTGAATTCCTTTTCTACTGAGTAGCATTTCGTTGTGTGGGACTGGACCAAGGCATTTCCATCCATTCCCTTTTGATGGACATTTAGATTGTTTTCCAGTGTTTGCTATTCTTAGTAGCCAAGTAAACACTCTTGTACAAGTCTTTTTGTGGACAGATGTCCCATTTCTCGTGGGCAAGCA
Organism: Cephalopachus bancanus; assembly: GCA_027257055.1. NCBI lineage: Eukaryota > Metazoa > Chordata > Mammalia > Primates > Tarsiidae > Cephalopachus > Cephalopachus bancanus. Next base: position 1,790,792 of record JAPVLO010000180.1, read on the forward strand.
CTTAAGAGTGGAGTTGCTGGAGAATGGAGTCGGTGTGTATTTAACTTGATAAGAAATGACCATGCTGCCTCCCACAGCAGCTGTGCTGTATCTCACCAGGATGCTAAGGAGAACCAGACATCATTTTCATCTCTGCAAGTTCAATTTTGCCCTTTTAAAATAAATCTTCCGTGTCTCTTCTTGCATTTTTGAGCATCTATAATGTGGTTGCAGGAACTGTTTTAATGTCCACATTTACCAGTTTTAACATCTAAGACATTTTGGAGCCAGTGTTAATGTACTCGTTTTTCTCATCTTTAGAGATTGCATTTTTTACCTCTTTGCGTGCCTGGCAATCTTTGATTGGATACCAGTCTCTGAATTCTACGTGTTATGTGACAAACAGTTTGTGTTCCTGGAAACATTCTTGATTTTTTTTTCTGTGATGCCATTGAACTAGATGGAAGCAGGTTTTCCTTGGGTCTTGCTTTTGGTGTTTGTCGGGCAGGACCAGCCACGGTCTAGTTGGGGCTAATTCCGTTACTGCTGAGGCCAGGCCCTTCTGATGCTCCACCCACGTGTCCCCCAAGGCACGGCATTTTCCAGCCTGGCTGGTGGATCAGGCACTCTTCATTCCAGTCCTCTCAGATGTGTTTTTCCCTGAGTTTGGGTGGTTTTCTCGGGTGCATGCACTGATTTGGTACAACACCGGACACTCGCAGGGAAGTCCTCTCCCGAACCCTGGAGTTCTCTCCCTGTGTCAAGCTCTGCTCCCTGGTGTTCTGACCTGGAGGCTCACGGCGGTTCCTCTTCTCTCCCGGGCCCTTCTCCTCTGAACAGCAGTCTGGAAATGCCCTCCAGGCAGGGACAAGGGTGATTGCAGGGCTTGTCCCACTTGCTCTTGTCGCTCAGTGTGGTTGTCTCTGGTCACCGGATAGCCAGTGTCTCGAAAACCCTTGTTTCGTACATCGGGTAGGTTTCTTTGCTTGTTTCAGGCAGGGGCGTAAATTTGGCCCCTGTTACTTCACCTTGGATAGAAGTGGAAATCCTCAATAGGCGGTTTTGTTTTTTGTTTTTTTGTTTTTTTTTTTGAGTCGGAGTCTCACTCTGTCGCCCAGACTGGAGTGCAGTGGCCACTCCCGGCCACCGCAGCCTCGACCTGCCGGGCTCCGGCGATCCTTCCGCCTCAGCCTTCCGAGTAGCCAGAATTACAGGCACGCGCTACCACGCCCGGCTGATTTTTTGATTTATTGTAGAGATGAGGTCTCGCTGCCCAGGTGGGTCTCGAACCCGCGGGCTCAGGCAATCCACTCACCTCAGCCTCCCAAGGTGTGGGATTACAGACGGAGCCACTGAGCCCGGCTAACAGGTGTTTTTATATAAGAACCTCTGAGCACTTAATGTATTCCCCTTCTGACCATGTTGCTGTCATCATCTCTTCTATTTCTATTTACTGAGTACAGACTTAGTAAATAGAAATGTTTTTTGAAATTGATGTTTGTTCATATATGCCATTTTTCATCGCTTTCCTTCTCTGCCTGATTCTGAGCTTCCATCTGAAATAAATTTTTTTCTGCCTAAAGAATACTCTATGTTTTTTTTAACTGTGGATATGCTTTGATGCATTTCTTATAGTTTTTATATGTTTGAATATATTTTTATTTCATTTTCTTCCTTGAAGGATATTCTTGCTGAGTATAGCATTCTAAGTTAGCAATGATTTCCTTTCAGCACTTAGAGATATTATCCCATAGTCCTTGGCTTCTAGCTTTCTGTTGTTGTTGTTGTTAAGAGGCTCTTTAAAGATAATTTTCCTTCTGACTGCTTCTTAAAGATTTTACCCATGTTTTTGTTTTTCACCTGTTTACAATGTAGCTTCAATTCTTCTATTGATTTTGCACAATTCTCAACCACTTTCTCTTCAAAGATTGCTTCTGCACCATTCTTTTTCCTCTGGGATTCCAATTGCATGTATGTTTGACCCTCTCATTGTGTCCCTTATTTCTCCTACACCCTGCTGAGTTTTCCACTCCCCTTTGTCTCTCCATAATTTCTTTTCTTTTCTTTTTTTAAAGCTAATTCTTTTCACCTATGTCTAGTCAGTTGTTAAACCTATCCATTAAATTCCTAATTTGGGTTATTTTATCTTTCAGTTCTAGAATTTCCATTTCACCAATTTTAAATATTAACTGGGTTATTCTCTGAAATTCTAAGCCTTGTCTTTATTTTATTGGACAACAGACGTGCTCGTCTTTTCTCCATGAATGACTGGCAAGTGTCTCCGCCACGTTGCATATGCACTGCTGACTTCTGAGCATGAGGTGTGCCGGACGTAAATTCAGTCTCTTACTTTATGCTCTCAGGTTCTGCTTATTGCTCCAAAATTTCCAGATTTTGCAAACTTACCTTGGCTCGTGATTTTATGGGGAGGCCCAGATGTCAGGGGAGAGCCACCAACTTTATTCTCTTCTGACACATGATCACACTGAGTTTGCCATGGAACCACAGCCATGGTGGTTAAGCCGTGAACCATAAATTCAGCAAACAAGAGATAGTCGCTGCCGTCCAGAAACTTATCATCCAACGTGGGAGACAAAAAGAATGCAGATTAAGTCATTAGTAGGACATGCTGAAAACGAGCAGCTGTCAGGACTCATGGTGAGGTGGGCAGGGTCTGAGTATCCTTCTCTCTCTGAATGGAGACTCTGAAGCTAGGGCGGTTATGAAAGCCCTCATCGTCTCTGCCAGGCCTACGTGGGGTCTCGCGGTGGATGACATCCTTAATCCTGCCATCCAAAAAATAAAAAGGGGGGCTGTGTGCAGCGGCTCACACCTGTGATGCCAGCACTTTGGGAAACCAAGGCGGAAGGATTGCTTGAGGCCAGGATTTCGAGAGCAGCCTGGGCAACATTGCGAGGCCCTGTCTCTACAATTCCCCTCCTCCCCCAAACCCCAAAATCCCCCGGAATCCACTGGTTCTTTCCCTTGACAAGCATCTGAACACATTGTATCCCAGACCTGCCCCATGCACCTCCCATTTCAGACGCTTCAGATTGGGTTTTTTTTTTTTTTTTGGTGGAAGTTGCAAGACAGGGGGAGGCCTTGCAAAGGAGCAGCTGGGGAGGAGGGGGAAGGAGCCCGTGACCCCGACCCTGACCCGCCCTCTTACTTCCCCAGGATACGTGGTTCTTTTTGGGGGTCGGGACCCAGTAGATGTGGCCCACAGAGGGTCCTCATCTCACCCTCTGGCTTGGTGTGGGGTGGGGGAGGGGGCCGGAAGCCCATCACCGCTTCTCCGTGCTGCAGGCCCGACTGTGATTTGGAGACCGGCGACTGTGTCTTTTCATCCCCGAGTCCCCAGCCTGGCACGTCTTGGGTCGCCGCACGTGTTTTCTGGAGCTGTTCCCCGCAGCCCCCTGCGGAGGCCCCTGCCTTAAGGTGCACTGTGTCACCCCCATCCCAGATGAGGCCTGCCGAGGCTGGCCGGCCTGCTTCTGGCCCCAGCCAGGTTGGCTGCATGCCCTGCTCAGTCTCCATCCCTTCTGCCACACCCTCCCGCGTTGTGCCAGCTCACGGCCGGCCCACCTCTCCAGGATTCCTACGGGACTCATTTCAGTACGAAGAGCATCTGCGGAAATCACGCCTGTCTGCCAGACTCTGTCCCACGTGCTTTGACACTTTGCCTCACGTCTTGGCAACAGGTGAGGAGATACTTGCATTGTTGCCATTTTGCAAAAGAGAAACCTGGAGTCCGCAGGGATTGCACGATGCACCCAGGACAGCACAGCTACTCAGTGCCAGAGCTGGGGTCTGACCCCCTGGACTGACCAGGAAGCCCTAGCCCGTGAGCAGCAGGCCACACAGCTTCTCTTGCTGTGTAAGACTCGGTCCCCGCTGGAAGGCACGGTGCTCAGGGGCAGGGGCCGGTCTTTAGGTTTTGTTTCTGTGTCTGGGGATCTACCCACTCCCGAAGTCATGCACGGCAAGTGGCCCACACTGTCATTCCAGCAGCTGGGGAGGCCGAGGTGGGAGGCCGAGGTGGGAGGACTGCCTGAGTCCAGGAGTGCGAGACCAGCCTGGGCAACATGACGAGACCTTGTCACAAAAAAATTAAAAAATTATCCATGCGTGGTGAGGTGCACTTGTAGTCCCAGCTTGAGAGGCGAGCCAGAAGGATTGCTTGAGCCCAGCAGGTTGAGGTTGTGGTGGCCGCTATCATGCCACCACACTCCAGCCTGGGCCACTGAGCGAGACCTCACGCAAAAAACAAAAACAAACAAGCAAAACATTGCTGCGGTGCGGGATGTCACCGGTGGCGCTGTCAGGCCACAGATGGCCACTAGGTGGTGCTCCACACCCGGGAGTGGCCAGCGCGGGCGGCTCTCGCAAGAGGCAGGGCTGGGGACCCGGCGAGGGGAGGTGGCCTTTGCAGGGGTGGGGTGGCGGGGCCGGTGGAGGAAGGAGGCGTCATGTGGCATCCTGTGAAGGGGGCCGGGCCACCGAGGGGCAGAGCGGGTCTGCTGTCCCACGCCAGTGGGAGCCAGCCAGGGCCACGGGCCACAGGAGGTCAGAGACCTGGCCTTCCTCCCTGCAGGGCCCAGGTGCACGTGGCCGGGTCAGCGCTGCTTCCGCTACCTGCCTCCCACCAGGCCTTCCGCCCCGTGGAGTTTCAGGGCCTCGGGAGCAGCGTGTGGTGAGCGAGTCCAGCCCCGGCCCTGGCCACCCGTCCATCTGCCCCTGCACACACACCTCTCTGGCCCAGTCACATTTCGCGGAGAGGCGGGTGTTCGGGGTTGGGGGGAAGGATTGCAAGGCTTGGATGCGGGCAGGGAGGGCTCCCTGGAAGGGGAGGGCCTGGTGGGTGGGTAGGGTCTGACTCTGTGTCTTTGAGTGCCCGGTCTTGTGCCTGGCAGTTTCGCCTAGCGGGAAAACAGAGGGCGTCAGGAGACCCGGGCATGGGCCACGGAGTCGTGGTGGGTGGTGACTGTGTCGCAGCCTCAGTTTCTGCTTCTGCAGGTGACCGTGTGCACTGCCCGTGGCAGGATGGTCTTGTGGGCGAAAGGGCTAACCCTAAGGGCTCTGGGTCAGCAGGTGGGAACAGGACAGCTGTCCAGGGCTCCCAGCCTGCGGCTCCTGGCCCCTTGTGGGGACCACCCATCCCCGAGGTCCTCTGATCTGTGACCACAAGGGAAACACGCAGCAGGGATGCAGGCTAGAGGCCAGCATCCCAGGCATGTGGGTGGAGCTCACCTGTCAGTCACCGCCCCCAGCTGCCACTGGCCAGGGCACGGCCGTCTATGGGCAGCACAGGGTCCAGGCCCTGGGGAGCCGCAGACACCCTGTCCTCAGAGGCAGCCAGGCCCCTGCACCCGCCTGGGCTCTGCCCACTCACCCTGCCCACTCACCCTCGCTTCCTCCTGCGGCCTGCCTTCCCCTCCCGCCCTCTCTGCCCCGGCCCTGTCCGCTCTGTCTCCCCTCTCTCCTTCCCCTGCCCTGCCTACCCTTTCTTGTCCCACCCATGTCTGCACCCCAAAAACCATGTGGCTCAGGGCTGGGTTAAATGGCAGCTTCCTCCAACACCGCAGGTCACAGGGAGAGGACAGGGCGTCTTCCGCACCCTCCCCGCCTTGCCTCTCTGGAGGAGGGCCTTGGCCAGGGGACTTCCTGGGGGAGGGGGCCCCCGGGGGCCGGGACCACGGGAGAAGAGCTGGGGAGCTGACCTTCTGCCTGCCTTGGCAGAAGGGACAGGTCTCTCCAGAGCCCCTCCCGCTCGGAGGAGGACAGCCCCAGCGGGGACCGGGGGCCTCCAGGGGCCTCGCCCTGATGGGCCCGGGGACTGTGGCGCTGGCCTCTCGGGGGCAGAGGCAGAAGGGCCAGGGACCCTGTGCAGAGACCCAGGGAGGATGTGGCTGGCTGAGGGAGGCTGCCCTCCCTGTGTGTGTGTGGGGGGGCCTGTGGCTCAAGCCAGGGGCCTGGGGGGCAGCCTTTCAGAGGGACATGAAGAATTCATGGGGCCTTTGTGCTGGTGGCCCTGAACCCTGGCGGGGACAATGACAGGCAGGGCCTTGTCTCCCCCCAGGCAGTGTCAAGTGTTGGGGGCTGGTGGGTGGGGAGTCCCTTCCCAGGAGGGCTGGTCCTGTAACCTGACCAGGCGCCAAATCCAGCGCTAATTAGCTGGAAATTAAATTTTCCATTTGGCTGAGCCAGAGACAGCCAGGGGAGGGGCCGCAAGTGAGGAGGGCCGTTGGGGTGAGGGAGGGTGGTGCGTGGGTGCGTTGGGCCGCCCTGGTGGCGTGGGAAAGGCGGGCGCCCCCGGCAGGCAAGCACGGTCCGAGACTCAGCCGGGCGAACAGACGGGCACGTTGTGGGGTGGGAGCACGTCGCCCGTGCCCGGTGAGGAAGAAGGCGGTCAGGGTGCCCAGGATGTCTCCAGGAAGGCCCTGCATCCCCCAGATGGCCCAGCGCCTGCTGCGTGCTCACTCAGCCCCATGCCCACCTGCAGGGCGCTGCCTGAAATTTCATTAGAAATTCACTTCTTTTTCTTTTTTTTTTTTGAGTTGGAGTCTCACTCTGTTGCCCAGGCTGGAGTGCAGTAGCATACTCACCGCCACCCCAGCGGCGACCTGCTGGGCTCTGGGATCCTTCTGCCTCAGTCTTCCAAGTATCCGGAACTACAGGTGTGCACTACCATGCCTGGCTAATCTTTTGATTTATTGTAGAGAGGAGGTCTCGCCCAGTTGCCAGAGCTGGTCTCGAACCCACAGGCTCAGGCAATCTTCTTGTCTCAGCCTCCCAAAGTGCTGGGATATACAGGCTGAGCCACCGGGCCTGGCCATAAATTCACTTCTTTAGCCGGGCGTGGTGGTGTGTGCCTGTAGTTCCAGCTACTTGGAAGGCTGGGGTGGAAGGATCACCTGAGCCCAGCAGGTCAAGGCTGTGATGGTCATGAGCTGGCACTCCAGCCTGGGCCACAGAGTGAGACCCCAATGCCAAAAAAAAAAAAAGGAAAAAAAGAAACAAGACATTCACCTCGTTCTGGCTTTACATGTGTGTGATTAATTTAGCATTTATGAAACTCATGTTATGTGGCAGGAATGTCAGTGAGCAAAAGGCAACGTGCCTGCCATCACGAGTCTCTGGTCCAGCGGGGAACCGAAACAAAGAAACAGACACACGTGACATTGGAGATGGTCTGTGAAGGGCCATAGAGATGGGTGGGGAGTGGGCTCAGAAGCCAGGACAGGCCTCTCCGGGGGGGTCCAAGCTGCTGTCCAGCAGCTGTGATGGAGTGGGCTGCCTACCTCTCAGGGAAGACCACCATCTTGGGGGGACGGAGCCTCGTGCCTGTCGAAACTGGGTGGGCCTACACGGCCACTGTGCTTGGGTGTGGAGGGAACGGCAGAGGGTGGGTGCCTGAGCTCAGGGCCACAGAGGCCCTCGGAGGGGGGTGTTTGTGAGATTTTGAGGGGACTAGGACGGGTGTGGCTTTCTCTGGAGCACCCCATTCTGCTTGCTCTATGTGTAGATTTGTGTGTGTGTGTATGTATAATGTTTATGTGTCTGTGTGTAAACTGTGTGCATGTGTGTATGTGTGTTATATGTATGTATGTGTATATGTGGGTATGTGTACGTGTGTATGCATATGTGTACGTATGTGTGTTTACAAACCCTCGCACATCTAGCATAGGTGGCACACACCTCAAAATAGTAAAAACCATCTATGAGAAACCCACAGCCAGCAGACTCCTAAACAGAAAAATTGGAACCATTTCCCCTGAAAACCGGAACAAGACAAGGATGCCCGCTCTCACCCCTCCTGTTCAACATAGTTTTGGAAGTCCCAGCTAGAGCAATCAGAGAAGAGAAGGCGATCAGGGGTATCCAAATAGGAAAAGAGGAAGTCAAGTTATCTCTCTTTGCAGACGACATGATTGTGTACCTTGAAAATCCAAGAGAGCCGGGCTTGGTGGTTCAACCTGTAATCCCGCGCTTTGGGAGGCCGAGGTGAGTGAATTGCTGAGCCCGCGGGTTCAAGACCTGCCTGGGCAACTTGGTGAGACCTCATCTCTACAATAAATCAAAAAAAAAAAAAAATTAGCTGGGCATTGTAGCGTGTGCCTGTAGTTCCAGCTACTTGGAAGTCTGAGGCGGAAGGAACACTGGAGCCCAGCAGGTCGAGGCTGTGGTAACCAGGAGCGGCCACTGCACTTCAGTCTGGGCGACTGAATGAGACTCCAACTCAAAAAAAAAAAAAAAAAAAAAAGAAAACCCAAGAGAATCTGCCAAAAACTTCCTTGCACTGATAAAGGACTTTGGCAAAGTCTCAGGGTATAAAATAAATGTGCAAAAGACAATCGCATTTCTATACACCAATAATAATCAAACAGAAACCCCAATAAAAAGCACAGTCCCATTCACAATAGCCACACACACACACAAAATGAAATACCTTGGCATCTTCCTAACCAGAGATGTGTAAGACCTTTACAATGAAAACTACAAAACACTGCTCAAAGAAATCAAAGACGACACAAACAAGTGGAAAAATATTCCATGCTCATGGATTGGAAGAATCAACATTGTTAAGATGTCCATTCTACCCAAGGCAATCTATAGATTTAACACAATATCCATTAAGTTGCCAGCAGCATTCTTCTCAGACCTGGAAATGACAATGCAGGAATTCATATGGAAACATAAATGACCAAAAATAGCCAAAACAGTCCTCAGCAAAAAAAAACAAAGCAGGAGGTATCACACTCCCAGACTTGAAACCAAATTTTAAAGCTACAGTAATCAAAACAGCCTGGTATTGGTACAAGAACAGGCATATAGACTGATGGAACAGGATTGAGATTCCAGAAGCAAAACCTCAATTTCTCAACCAACTCATCTTCGACAAAGTCTCCTCCACCAACCACTGGGGAGAGGAGAACCTAGTCAGTAAATGGTGCTGGGAAAACTGGCTGACAAGATGCAGAAGATTGAAACAGGACCCCTGCCTATCACCATACACAAAAATCAACTCCAAATGGATCAAAGACCTAAATGTAAAACCTCTAACTGTAAGAACCTTAGAAAATGCAGGAGACACTATTTTATGGAAGTTGGAACTGGCAACCAATTCCTGATCAAAACCCAAAATATGTGTATATTTGTATATGTGTGTATGTATATATGTTTATGTGTATGTGTGTAAACTGTGTGCATGCGTGTATATGTTATATGTA